>FR997835.1:5524161-6137957 GCA_905475405.1 Schrankia costaestrigalis | reverse complement strand
TAATATCCTCCTGAATTGCTATAAGGGAGGCAAAGAGTAACCAGTAAGCACTCCAGCAAAAAGTGTTTATCAACTGTTCGGGGATCAGCCGGAGTACATTCAGTGCAAACGTTTGGCCAGACCAATAAAGTTATAAGTGAATAAGGTCATTTTATAGCTCTTAGGATTTCCACCAGGTTTATTTGCTGTTCTAAACTCTATATTAAAAACTCTACTTTTTTTTCAACCATTTTTATTTAATTTTAAGTGATTATTCGTTTAACAAAACTCTAGTGTTTTTCTTCCCATTTATCTTATGGATATAATCATCATAGAAGTAGATGTCTACTGCGGGACATAGGCCTACTCCAAATATTGCCCCTTGAATAGTCCTGTGCCTCCCTCATCCATCGGCCTTCCGCCGTCGCCGTCGATATAACCATACATAAAATTTGTAATTAAAGGAGGTATAGCCAAAAAGATAAAAATGAAAAATGGTTATAATATGAAAAATATCAATTAGGGCAGACTTACCGTGCGCTGTTTTATAACCGCTTATGGTACTTGCTAGCATCAGTATTACAATAAACATTGTGAAAAAAACACTTGACGGTATCAAAAAAAATTGCTATTGGCAATGTACCTCTTTCAATGAAATTGAAGAACAATGCATAAACATCATGATATTTATAGGTCAAAATGTATTATAATAATATGCAATGTCACTGAAAAAGTTAAGTATTTAATCACGAAATTTAAAATTCAATTTCAATATCTCAGTCTAGTGCAAAAAGGTTGAATTTGCTTTATATACAGCAGTATGATTATTATTATAGGTTGATTAAAATAATTGACTTCCATATAATTATCTTCTGGATTGAAATGTAATCAGAATGGTCTATTTGTAAATTATAAACTAAATTTTATTTTGAATAACCAATCAACGTGATACTAATAAATCACGTTGACTGTCGTTATGCTCGACTTAGTGAGATGGGCAAACTAACAAATTGCCACCTTAGGGTTCCAGTGAAACACAAAACTATCTCATACTTTGCCAGAATCGTCTTAGTAGAGTCACTATTGCACCTTATATTATTATGATCCATTTTTTTTAGATTTGATTAACTTTATTGTACGGTTTCATCACCGTACATTATTCTGCTGATTCGGTGACATCATTTCACCCCACTCACAATAGACATTACTAACATACAACATAGTACAGTATGAGGACATTGATAATATGTTTTTTTTTTTTAATCTCATTTATTTAAAAATAGCCCTACATCATATAGATTAAGTCGGCTAATAATATGATAATATGATTGGTTTTTAAAGAAAGACAGACAACAATGAGGAAGCGAGAAAGTGAGATTATAATTTATTGATGATTTTGAAATTGTATATTATGACGTTAACAATACGTGCTATATTTTGTTGCATGACTTTTTATCGAAGTGCAATGTTTCAGTCACCAGTGTCACTTAGTAAGACATGATGAAACATACAATGTCAAATAGAAGTAAGTAGGGATTCAATCTTTTATAATTTCAACCTTATGCCGAACGCCATAAGATACATTTTAATGTGATAATTTTCAAAACTTATGCTAAAATTATTCAGCTATTTTCGGTAATCGGATGTACTTTTCTTACTCATTGATTTGCTGTCTTTCTTTAAAAGCCAATCACATTATCAATGTCCCCATACTGTAATTACTATAACCCCTTCCAGCGTAAGTTTAGCTTTTTGACAGTTCACGTCCATGAAGTTTCGTAATACTTCTGCTTATTTTTCAAACAAATAATATTGTATTTCATAGACGCACCCATGTTTTTTTCAGTTACCATGGTTACTTAGTGATGGACACTCATAACGATTACCACCATTATGAAACAAATTACAAATAATCGGTAGAAATAAATGCTATGAATAAACCTGAACTCTTCATAATACGTTTATAAAATGTAATATGATATTTTAGATTAGCTATAACCCGCGAATGTGTCACGATAAATTATGTATTTTAAATAATACCTAAGCTAACTATAATTTTATCATGTTAAGCTATAGGCTAATTTTCTTAACATAGATAAAGAAAGAAACAGTAATAAAATGATAATGTAAGTTAATGTAAGGATCCAAATGTGCAAAAAAAAGTAATTTGAAAAATCGCGAAATCGCTTACTATCGAATGGCATTACATTCGAGATACTGCTGAACGTCGCTAACGTCTGTCAAATGTTGTTAAATGTAGTGGAAAGGGTATAACCAAATAATTGTGTATAATTAAGATAATATTAAGCAATTCAATTAAAGACCATTTATAGCCGTGGTTCTTTCCACGTTACTTATTAAACTTTACTCAAGTTTGTGACATGTTTCAACATAACATCATCCTACATGTACGGTTCCTTACAAGTCCGTACATTTATAAACAAACACCAACTTGCAAATTTACTAGTTTTTACATCCATTACACACTTTGAGTTGGATCAAAATATCTGGCAATTAGCAGACATATTTGACGCCATATTTGTTTACATTTTATATCAAGTCAAAGAAAATGGGGTATAAGTTGTCCTGTTATGCTTTCTGGAACACGAAAACGTACCCCAAGGAAGTTACAGAGAATTGTTCTAATGCCATTTATTCCTATCTTTGGTCCTCTACCATACTATTGTTTGTTGATTATTTAATTTTCTTACTCAAAGCCTAATCGTTAAAAAATGCAACTTCTAAAAATATATTACAATGGGAATGAAAATATGAGACATAACTAATACTCAATCCCCTTTATTTGCTTTAACAATTAATGTTCGTGAAGCGCATGTATAATTTACTCTAAAACTAGGTCTTCAACAGGTACTGCTGCGAAGAAACTCTCAATATTTTGTATAATTTTGCTAATAACTGCTTTCATTACAGGAGAGCCGATTTCTTTGATGACTTCATTACCACTTGTAGCGATAAGCTCATTGGTTGTTGTTTCTGAAATTAATAAATCATTTGTTTAGTTTTCGGCTGCCTTATATAAATTCTTCTATATATTCATCTATAATATTCTTCTATATAAATTCATCAGAAAGGTAGATCAAAGTGAAATATAATTTTTTTTTTAACTTGCTATAACTTTAGAAAAGTATTTAGCGAAGTCCACCGAATTTCAATCCTTTTAACAAAATAATTATATGTGTAGAAAGAAAATTTTTTTTCATTAGAATTTAGAAAAACATTTACTTAAAAAATTTAGTTTCGAGTATAGAATACTGGTGACTTTTATTTTGACAAAAGGTTCTGTTCCCAAGAAAAAAAAATTGAATTATTTTGCCACGTAAATCACAAATTATATTAAATTTTACTTCTAGTTGTGCCCCAATCACATTTTTTAAGCTTTCATCAGAGACATAGCTTAGAGATGGTACACAATTACCTATGCTTCTATGACTATTTCAATAAAAGTGCAATACAATAGACTCCTTTATTTTGACAGAGGAGAACGTTCTGTGGAACATCTAGCTCCAAATACGTACCCGTACAGTACCCGGCCGTAAATATTGCATATCGACTTTTGTAAAGAGACAATTGGCCAATTTCGGCTTCGTAGAGCATTATCTCTTACGCACGAAATACAAAGAGTTTGGTATCTATTAGCAACTTAAGGGTTCCACAGACACGAACGAAGTTGCGACTGGCATGCATACCCTTAAAACAAATTATGATTTGATAGTGTGCGACAGAGATGACGATGTGTCGGTCGATGTGTAATATAAACGACCGGGTACTGTAAGTATGTAACTAAATTAGTTTTTTTTTAGTAAATAAGCTACTTACGTAAAAATTTATTATCCGGGAATAAGTTATCAAACTTCACATCGGATTTCTCTTTTAGTTCGAAGTCATGTTTCCATGACTTTACTTTCCAGTGGTTGACGCCTTGACTGTCCTTAAATTCTTCTAAATCGATCTCAGCATTGATTAAAATTTTATCTGAAATTGAAAAATAATACAAACATGAATATTGTAAGAGTCAATTTATAGTTGCCATTGTTTTGTGTGTTTTGCTGCTGGCTTGACGTCGCCAGGAATGACATGCGTGCCAATGGCCGTAAGGCAATTAAGGATGCCGAAGACCGTGCGAAGTGGAGAAAAAGAAAACTGAAAGCAGACCCCAGGCTCCATGGCTCTCGAGCTGTGGACGCAACTGGGAACTTGCAAATATGAAGAAGATTGTTTTGTGTGTTTTGCCGCAATTTATTTATCCGAAACTCGTGATGTTACCCATTACCTTGTGAAAGGGCGACTGTACTTGACATACTATGTAAACAAATTGATGCCATGTACCTGGCAATTAATTCAATACGATTTTAATTAGAAATTTTTTTTAACATAAAAAGTCTCATGTAACAAGTATTCTCCAAATCAAGCTTATTGTTGTATGTTCAACAATTTAACAGGTCATCCGCGTATATGAGTATATTTTTTCGTTAAAAACAATGTTTAGTGTAGGAAGTAAATAAATATTACAAGTATTAATATACTAATAAATATATATAATAGTAAAGAGAAAAAAAGTACCGTAATAAGTGCAAGTATAATTATAAACTAAAACAAAGACGCAAACTCAAAACACTAACATACAGATAACACAAAGGTTTACTTTGAGAAAAGAATTACAACAAATGCCGCCGCGCAAGTCAGATGGTGCCAGTGCAAAGGGAAAGGTGTTTAGTTCGTAATAGAGTGGTAAACCCGCTGTCTATAGTTATTAAAGATGCAAATAGTACTAAAATAAACAGTAACACCATGTCTTCCTAAGGCTTATTTTTTCAGATTATAGAATAAATAATAAAAAATGCGGAACTTTTAAGTTCTTTTTGCTGATTTAACTTCTTATACAAATATTATTGTTATTAAATAATACTTCCTCTGTAACATCAATACTTATTTAAACACAATGCTGGCATTAAGCGATAAACACTTAATAAATATCATCAATTGCTTTGACATTGTAACCTTAACAGAATGATCTACGGAAGTACTTTCCGGGAAACCTGTATCATGATTGACGTAAGCAGCAAGCACACTACAGGAAATAAATGTAGTGTATTATTTTTGTACGAGATGAGCCTATAGTCATAGCATTTGTGTGGTTATGTTGACGGAGTAAAAAAATATACCTTATTAATACAGACCACAACATCTTCTCCTATGGGTAGCGTAAAAGTAGACTAAGGGAAAGTTTGCAGAAACAAAAGGAAAGCTTGAAATAAAACAGAAATAGTCAACTTGTCCTTTGATTTGTTTTTTAATTTTCGTCTTTGCTCCGTGTGGTGACGGAGTAAGAATACAATATGTCACTACCCCATCTCATCCCATGGGTGTTGTAAAAACCGACTAAGGGACTATCCGTGAATATTATCTTTACGAAATGAAAAGAAGGAAAATTTGAAATTAAACCCTATTCCAATCCGTCTGACCAGCGTGGTATTAGTAGGCCCTCCAGGGGAGGAGGCCCGTCCCTGCAGTGGGACATAAATAGGCTGTTATGAGTCAACTCGTCGTCGGGCCAATTTGGTATTATAACTCAAAGTTTCCCTTAGCTACTCGAAATCGTTGTCTCTGCAGAGAGATAGTGATGGGCTATTATGATGCAGGTATTGCTTGATATATTTTTCAAGATAGCAAAAGTGATCAATTTATCTATGTTAGTGTGTTAGCATAACACGCATAAAGCATTTAATTTGAAGCCAACAGCACAAAGTGCATAATGGGCACCAGAGAAAAAGTTTCCAAAAAGATATTATTACCATTATTTTTAACTTCGACATAAATGTTATTATAGTTTTTAGTGGCAGCAGTGATTTTTATAAACCCTCCTACACAATAATTTAAGCAATATGTTTTTTTATTGTAATTATTTAGTTACTATAATATTTTTGAAAGGCGTTGTTATTTTGTATATTTGCAATTAATAAGTAATAAATGAAGTGGATTTTCTAATATAAGTTTGTATATTATATTTGGTTAAGTTTAGTTTTAAGACACTTTTTTTGCATGCTGTGTCAATGGCTAAATAGGCATGATCATGATAATTTTATGTAACAACACTTCACAACACTGTAAACCCTGTTTATCGCACATAAAGTATTTGTATTTAACAGTACAAAAAAACCTATGTAGTAAAAACTGCATTAAGCATAGTTCGCCTTGTGGTTGTCATAAAGTGAAATGTCATTACTAGGGAAGATAAACTCATAACAAAACCCAAAATGATTCCATCTGGCCTGCTTGCTCAGGAGGTCATTCTCTAACATGCATGGGTTTTTAGAGAGTGGTTTGAGTAAAATATTTGTTAATTTTTATTTGTACTTATTATTTTTATCTCCGTGTTTCGTAAAAACCGACTAGGGGTCTATCCGTGAATAATATCATTACGAAAAAAAAATAAGGAAAACTTGAAATTAAACCCTACGCAAATCCGTCTTACCAGCGTCAAAGAACTATTGTGGGTAGGAATTGAACCCGCGACCTCATCAGGAAGGCACCTTCCACTACCGTCGCTATAACGAGGGAGGGTTGCAAAACACTCGAACTCCGTTTATTGTATGTGAAACATAATTTTATATGAAAAGTTAGGCAGGATTTAAACTATATTACACTAATGAAAACACAAAAACTTACGTATTTTGACGTGTAATCCTCCTTTACCCGTGATAGGAAGAACAAACAGCTGGCCGTGCATATCATATTGTCCTTCTAATCTGGCAGGACATAACACTCTGACGAACAATTTGTTTCTGGCTATATCTCGTCTGAAAACAAAAGAAATAAATAATAATTATTTTATAATGAATAGAGGAAATTCAAGGAATGCATAAAACCGCACAAGGTGGCAATATTTAGAGGAGGCGGATGTCAATTGGCTGATTATGATGTTGACGACATTTTTAACTAACGTACAAATCATGATATTTAAATAAATAAATAATCCTCACACATTCACACAACGCCATCTAGTCCCAAAATAAGCAGAGCTTGTAGTATTGGTACTAGACAACGGATAAACATACTAAAATACGTTTTTCTTTTTGTAAATACTCCTACTTACATATAGAAACACTCAGACCAATGCAAACATAGAAACACTCAGACCAATGCAAACATAGAAACACTCAGACAAAATATGTTCATGCACACAAAGATTTGCATTGAGCGGGAATCGTACTCGAGCCCTCTGCGTAGCAGTCATGTTATATAACCACTACGCCACATAGGTCGTCGTATTTAAAAGTTGTTTTCAGTAATTAGTTTGTTAATACAAACTAATTCATAAAACGTTTTAATAAATTCATCATCATAATCATTATCAGTCTATAGACGCCCACTGCTGGACATAGACCTCCTCCAAACCTTTTCTCCCTGCGCCTGGCGCTGGTCTTGTGCCTCCCTCATCCATCGGCTTCCCGCCGTCCTAACCAGTTAATAAATTAATTATTTTGGGTGTTTTTGAAAACTAATGGCATGGCTTTTATCCAATGTCATTTGACTCGAGACATTTTTATAATTTTATTCATGTCATTGTGTAGACACAATTTTTTTTAGATTCTTTTAAATTTGTAACATATAATGCATATCTTATTCTTCATAAGTTTGTTTCTATAGAATCGTATTATTATCCTTTGTCTTTGTTAATATTTCCCAAGTAAAACCCTTTGCATTTTTTCAGTTTACACGGAGCAAATGCAAAGCTTCTTACGCATTTATTATGTTAAGATGGTCTACTAATACACGTGCCAATAAATAAATATGTATAAGATTTATCACATAATTATTAAAAAAGATTACAATTAAATTGAGAACTTTCTTCGTTTTTTAAAGTCGGTTAGTTAATTGGAATTGGAATTATAGTAGACATAATTGTTCCTAACACAAACATCAATACCATTCATGTGGTTATAATTATAATTTTTGACCCATGCCCACGGTCTTATTTAGACTTTAGTTGAACAGAACTTTTTTACATAATGGGTACCAACATCGGGATAACTAAACTATTTTTCTATACTTAATAATATTATAAAGAAGTAAAGTTTGTGTGTTTGTGACGTTGTGAGGGGTAATCTCTGGATCTACTGAACCGATTTTAAAAATTATTTCTGTGTTGAATAGTCATTTATCGGGGAGTGTCATAGGCTATATATTATTACGCTATGACTAATAGAAGTTGAGCAGAAATAAAATATGTTTAAAAAGGGACGCGTTTTTTTGCATGTCCAACGAAGTGGGTACGGGTCAGCTAGTATAATATAAATACACAATTACAATTAAATATATTTATTTTCTTGTCTGAAGATCAAGTTCACGACCTTCGCCTTGGCAGTCAGAAACTGACCATCTTGTTGTCAAAGAAAAATTAGCCAAAAAACTTAAGAAAAAAAATATTTTTTGCCTGCCATTATCTTGTAAAGTAAAAAAATAATATTCCGAGAATAACGTTAGATGTCATGTACGTGTCTTATATTTCTCTTAGCTTGATTTCACAATTATATGAGACATGTCAAGGTTATCCTACACGTAACAACCTACAAGGTAGTACCTACAGTGTTGTTTATAGTGTTAAGGTAGTAAACCACATAATATAATAAACAAGCTTCTTAGAATTCTTTGTTTTGACTACATTGAAGTAAAACATTGACGTAAAATTTTGAAAAGAATTGAAAATTTTCTTCGAATGATTATAAAAGTATATACTCCGTGTGGTGACGGAGTAAGAATACAATATGTCACCACCCTATTTCATCCCGTGGGTGTCGTAAAAACCGACTAATTTACCAAAGGATGAAAAATCATCTCTAGATTCTCGGTCACCTCTTACGACAGGTAAAATATACCTTTATTACAACAGCCCATTAATGTCCTACTACAGGGACGGGCCTCTTCTAGTGACGGAGGGATACTTGCCCTACTAATACCACGCTGGCCAAACGGATTGGTATAGGGTTTAATTTCAAGTTTTCCCTCTTTTTATTACGTAAAGATAATATTCACGGATAGTCCCTTAGTCGGTTTTTACGACACCCATGGGATGAGATGGGATGGTGACACACTGTATTCTTACTCCGTCACCACACGGAGATCCACCTAAACATTTGCAATAACTTTAAGCCGATACTGTACGCTTCGAATATATATATTATACATATTTATTTAATTAAAGGTTGTTTTGTAGTTGCGTTTATTCAAGGAAACCTGCGACATTTTAATAGGACTATTAACATTATAATAACTAGATTATTACGTCTTTCCTATAAGATAGATCTTTGCGTGCTGAGAGTAATTATCACAATGACAAAAACTGATTCACTTTGATTGACACTGACAGTTTTGACGTTATATATCAACGTTTGTTTAATAATCTAAAAACATGCACAATTGTTTTTATCGGATAATAAAAAAGAACATGTAAGTATATTTTTTTGTAGATAGCTTATAAATATTCTGCTTTTTTTTTAAACACATTATTAAATATAGAAAACACCATCGGTAATAATTATAGTTCCACAATATTTCTAAATTTTAATATTTAAAAAATTACGACACCCATGCCATGGGATGAGATGGGGTAGTGACATAATGTATTCTTACTCCGTCATCACACGCATTTCAAATTTCTTAATAATACTAGAGTATACTACTATAGCGTTATAATTATTTTAATGCCTTTCTTCGACAAAGCCATGGCCGTAATTAACAATGACTACCCATACTTAGCCACACACAATAGCAAAAGACTTTTTTTCACTCACGTTGGTTTATTCAATAGTATTTAAGATTATAGTAAGCTTATAAAAACTCTAACGTGATAAACAACAATGCATCATTAGAAAGTAATTAGAGTACATAATCAAACAAAACGTGGGAAAACAATTAGTATTAATGACGATAATGACAGAATGTCCTTGAAAAAGGACGCTAATTTCTGGCAACGTTAAATACCACTCGTGCTTGTTCCCAGAGACTACAACGCCATAACTGTGTAACGCTTTGTACAAACATTTCAATAATTGATTTTAAAGTTTCACGATGTTTCGCGGTATATATATATATATATTTTTTATTTAAAACTTATGGACAAAGACGGACTTAATGCCAAAGGCATTTTCTACCAGTCAACCTTAGGATGATGCAGAGACAGAGTATTACAAGGAATAATATCTATACATAGTATAAAATGAAGTCGCTTTTTCTGTCCGTATGTCCCTTTGTATGGTTAAATCTTTAAAACTACGCAACGGATTTTGATGCGATTTTTTTTAAAAGATAGAATGATTCAAGAGGAAGGTTTATATGTACAAAACATGCATAATACGAGTATAATAAAGAAACCCATATAAATTTAGAGATTTCTAATGATGCTGTTTTTAAACGTTGTTTAAGGACATACTGTAGTAGGTGCCCGTGCGGAGCCGGGACAGGTCGCTAGTATAGAACACAAATATTAAAAATATAAATACATAGATTATTTGTCGACGACGTTTCGTCCCTCCGCGACCGAAAAAGTCGACCGAAACGTCAGAGAAAAAGTAAACTATTTATTTTAAAAATCTAGGTTATTGTTTACCTTTATAACCTAAGGTAAGGAATTAAACAGCGAGTAAGACTCAAATAAATGTGATTATGTGTGTAAAACATGCTTTCCTTTGCCTATTTAAAATGTATACCATTCACAGAGAATTACAAAAATACCTACAGTCACGAGCAATATGTACTCATTTTATACATATTTTGTAAAACAGTTATCTAAAGTTCTGTCATTTTATAATTAAAATATTCAAAGATTAGTTTAAAACTGTACGGAGCCTTTTCTAAATGACAAAATTAATTTTGGTATTTTAATGTCTAAATAGACGTTTAGATAGTTTAAAAAATTTGACAATGTGTAAAATTGCTTGTGACTGAATAATAAAAAGTTATGCATATTAAAGCCAGATAAAAATTTGGATATTCCAATGTCCACTTTTAAATGATACACGCTTAATAAATAAAACGGTCATATGCTTGAATATTAAATATAAACTGGTAGGAATTATCTAATAAACTCGTTTCAAGGCTTCTATTTACTTTATTTGCTTTTAAACAATCGTATTAACAATAGAAATGGTAACATACAAAAATCTTATAAAAAATATGAGATGAAATGTTCTAGGATACAATATTAAGTATATTGTACTTGCTTTTGCCCGCGGCTTCGCTCGCGTTAAATTCGGGGTAGCAAAAAGTAGCCTATGTTACTCTGCATCCCTTCAACTATCTCCACTTAAAAATCACGTCAATTCGTCGCTCTATTTTGCCGTGAAAGAAAGACAAACAGACAGACACATTTTCCCATTCATAATATTAGTATGGATAGGGCTTGCATGGAATTTGAAACTGCAACCTCGTGCATAGTAACTGCATGCGCGACTAAGTACCAAGGCTGGTTTTCTTAATTAGTTTTGTTTTATAATTGCCTAAATACGACATATTTAAGAAGGCTATTTAAAATTAGCTAATCATAATTATTTACTGTGTAAGTTAATCATAGCAAATTTAGAGGCCTACTACTGTAGGCCTCCAAATTGACATTATTTAAATAAAATCAAAGTATGCTCGACGGTAAAGTTAGGCTAACAAATCATTTTTGTTCACTCTGAACATATATTATTATAATAGTTTAATCTGTACAATAAAAATACGTTGTAGTTTAGGCAAAATAATTCCTTTACACAATATTTACTATATAAAAATACTTTGATAGTATTTTAAGTATCAATATCAATGTATGTAATTATAATAGTATCGATCTTCTTATTACGAGTAATATCTTGTTGACCTACATAAGGGTCACTATAAATCACGTATATCCTTATAAATTCTTTACAAATTGCTTTACATTTTATTATAGACGCCTTGATATCTTGTATCAAGATAATAAAATAATAAACTCTTCGATGATAATAATTTAAAAAATCACCACGAGATGAGATAACACAGGATACCTGGTGTGGGGTCCAAAGATATATTAAATATCAAATCAATACATACTTTTACTTAATAAAGATTAGAATGATAATTTCTTTTTCTTTTTTTAAAAAGACAACTCCCGCACTAGGGATCATGCCCTGTGTCGCGGGGACTTTTACAAACAACAATTAACGGACACATAGAACACGTCCGGGTGTTCTATGTGTGGATCTCACAAATTATTGTCCTGCGTGGGGATCGAACCCACAACCTCATGCGCGGCAGCCGCTGGCTCTACCGGCGCGCCACCGAGGTCGTCGATTTGTACATATACGTAGAACGAGGATTAGAATAATAACATTTATTTATTGAGGAAAATGATTATGCTGACAATTTTACTCTTTCTAATGGATATGTCATCAGCTAGTTTATGAATCTATACTTACCCTAGAGTGGGCGCGCCATTTCGCGAAACGTCAGTGGGCGCGTGGGGAGCATTTTGCCGCCCCTTTTCTTTGACCATTTTAAGTAGGAATACAGCAATTTAATTAATATATTTTCTCAGGATTTCACTAATACACACATAAGTAATTATAAATCAACATATTTATTCAACTCTGTTTTGAGAACTTTGGTTTAAGTACAAGAGATTTTAGGAAACTTAATATATTAATTGACTTTTTTTAACTTATCCTATATAACACTCTATAATACGAAAAAAATAATAAGAATAACAAAATTATATGTCTTCTAAATCTG
The DNA here is from genome assembly GCA_905475405.1 of Schrankia costaestrigalis. NCBI lineage: Eukaryota > Metazoa > Arthropoda > Insecta > Lepidoptera > Erebidae > Schrankia > Schrankia costaestrigalis. Next base: position 6,125,210 of record FR997835.1, on the reverse strand, counting down.
CAGGATACGCTTTGTCATAATAGTCTTCAAAAAGGTATGTGCAATGTTCATAGCACAGTAACTTTGAGCATCTGTAACACCCTATTTTTCTATATACTGCATTTGCCCTCCTTCTTTGAAGATGATGCTTGTTCTGCTGGTACAAAGCGAGCAATTTGGTTCCTTAAAGTAATCTTTAATCTGTCTATAGAAGACCTTGTGACATAGCTAACGAAAATACTGTCGGCGTTGGATCAAGTGTTCGATATTGGCTTTGTAAAAAATTTGACTGTTTATACCGGCAATTTTCATCATTGAAAAAAACAACCTCATTGGCCATCTGCGAGTCATTCCTGTTGCCTGCTGACTGTTCTGTGTCCATATTATGCTCACTATGACTATATCGATCACTTTCTGACACATTCCTTAACAAACTGTAATCTCACATCTTCAAAATCACTTACGTAAGTGGGCGCGCGGTGAGCAATTTGCCGCCTGGCAACAACCGGTGGTAAAAACCTTCTCCTCAAGCGGACCCCCGTGGTCTGATTTCGTCCAATCTTTTATCACGCGTTGTAAACGAAAATGGAGGCAGCTACTAAAAAGCGCAAGCCTAACTGACAATTGGTTTGTAAATTAATAACGTTTTTTTAGCGCGGGCGGCAAAATGCTCATAGCGCGCCCACTCTAGGGATAATAATATTTTAAAGAGGTAAAGTTTGTGTGTTTGTAGGGGGTAATCTCTGGATCTAATGAACCGATTTTAAAATTTATTTCTGTGTTGAATAGTGCATTTATCGGGGAGTGTCATAGGCTATTATAGTATCACGCTATGACTTATAGCTCAGAAGTGGAGCAGTAATGAAATGTGGTTAAAAAAGTGACGCGTTTTTTTTGTTTAGCCCAACAAAGTGGGCACGCGTCAGCTAGTGTAAAATAAACGGGATATTAACGCGGCATGGTAATAACTTTTATTTTTTACTTGATGTTTCGGCACAGGTTGCCCTGACCGTGTTTGCAAGCTGAAAGCTGACTGACAACGTCAGCTTGCTCTAATTTAAAACTTGTAAATGTAAAATTCATTAATCTTTTCTTTTAAAATTGGTCTTTTATAACAAATCTTGTAATTGATTATCTAGCACTTAATTGTAACTGTATAAAACTGTAACCTATATTTTGCCAGAATAAAGTTTTCGTTATAAATGCTCAAGGAGATGATCGTTGATTCTCTTACTACATATTAGCTATTACAATTTACACTTTTATATTAACTATTAAAATTTAATTTAATATCATATATTATTATCAAAAATCATAATGAGTCTAACAGAAATGTCTTTAGTTTTCGTGAGAATTTTATTTTAATTTCTTCTTGTCTGATACAGGTAAAGTGTTTCACAAGTAAGGAACGCGTTTTAATAAGTTCCTGTTGCCATAGTAATTTGTTATTCTAGGTATTATGATATTTACCTGCCGACCTAATTTTGATTAGGTACTTAACCTTATCGAGTGTGATATTATAGATAAGTAAACTATTGTTAATAAGTTAAATGATGACGTTCAATGGATTATATATCCTTTAGTCAACATTTGAGACTCAATAGAAAAACAAAATTAAAAAGAAATACTACCAACAAAGAATATTGCGTAATAAACTGAAATGTATTATTTTAAAGCACATACTTACTTAGAATGTACATAAAACTTGTAAAAAAGAATAAATATATCAACTTACGTTAATTTTTTCGACTGACATTTTTCTAATTCTGTAACTGCTATATCGGTAACAATTAGTTTTAGGTTAGAATTTGTTGCGTCTACTCGTTTTAATTCCATGGGATTCATGCTCTTTACTTTAAGCTCAGGGAAACCTTGAACGAAGAGGGGTATGGCTTTGGCCATGGACTCCGTTAAACATTTCTCGTCGTCCCATTTACATTTTGTGATGAAAGGTGCTGAAACAAATAGGATGTTTAATATTCGTTTGCCACTACTGTGGTTTACAAAATTTTCAGTGATATGTATGTACCGCTAAGCTTAAGGTTTACTTTAGTTAAGAAAGTTGGTAAAAAAGTGCTTAAGAAAGTAAACCTAATAGTTTAAGTTCAAGATTGAATAACAATCTTAGCAATATTTTTGACCGACTTCTCTTGAAAAAAAAAGTTTAAACGTATCATTTAGGACATTTACTTATATTGTTACATATTATTTATTTATTACATCACATCTATTAGCATAATCACTAATTATTAACTATAAACTTTGTTGAAATCAAAGACCTAAATTATATAAATATAACAAGAAATTCAGGATACATAGAAATTACTTAAAATTATTCTTTTATGAATATATAAAAAAAGTAGAGGAATATTTTTATGGTTTTATCTGCCTCGTTGAGCCAGCTATTGTATGTGCATTTGACTTCTTCTACAAGGCTTGAATTACAAAACAAAATTAAGGAGTTTATAATTGATTATTAAATAAATAAACGCATACTATTCTGTAGTAAATAACCTCGTCTAATAACCTGGTAAATTAAATGAAAAATGCTCTACAAGTAGAGTTAAATCTTGACTTCTTACAAATATTTTACCTAGTACCTAATTTAAAAATAGCTCTTAAAATTACCATAATTAATAATCAATCAACTATCAATTACAAATTACCAGTAACATTATTATAATTATTGTTTCAATAGCACATAACTTCAATAAAGTGCTAATTTAACAAAATCTACAAAATTGTTTACTAAACATTTTAAAAAGAAATGATACAATCATGATTTTATTTACCTAGACTGCAATCCACAATGCATACATAACCAAAACACAATACTAATAACTTCCACATTACGACAACTAAGGAGATTTACTGGCACGTCCGGTCACAATTAAATTCATGCAGATTTTCCCGTCACAAAGACATCACAAGACTTTTATACCTAGGCGCTCATTAAATTTATCTGTATCTCAGGATTCGATGAAACAACTTTGTCGGGCGCTAGTTTTATTAAAAATGTAGCTTATTGTTTTTTTATGTAGCAATCAAGGTTGAGTGAATGTCGTATTATTTAAATTGCGAATTTAAATATTGGTATTTTATTAAATAAGATGGAATAGCTATTCTTTGCATTTGTAAAAGTATAGGCTCAGCCTATACGAGTATAGCTTTAAAATTAAAGGAAAACTTTTTTTTTACTATTAAGTAATTTGTTTTGTATATATGTGTATCCATACGATTCATACGAACCCTTATGGTGAAACTATGTTCGTATGTCACAGTCACTATTTTTCCAATAGTATAAGGATAAGCTATACTGTTGAAACTTGGTGAGTTTATATCTAACAGATATTCTGATGCCTGCATAAAGATTTTCACACAACATAAAATAATAAATTTTCGAGGTCCCCTCATACTAAGAACTCAAATTGATTTATTTTTCATCAAACCTATGCGTATGGATAGGTCCTCAAAAAGGCTTCTATTATTTATTTTTTTTTTCTAAACTGAATAGTTTGCGCGAGATACTCAAGAGAGAGAAGTGGTAAAATGTGTAACTTCTAAAATAAAAGTATAATTATGTGCGATATACATTACCTATTATTCTAGCTTCCTCCTAAAATTAGTTTAAACGAGATCTAGTCAGTAGTTTTTTTTTTAAATACGTCATAAAGCTACGGAATCTTTCATGGGAGATCCAGAATCATCATGATCGCTTTTTATGTATTATGGTTTAGTGCTAAATAATTAGGGTAATAATCTTTATATATATAATTCTGATGTACGTGTGTATGACATTAAACTCCCCCTTAACAGCTTAAAAAATTTTCTGTATGCGTTTGAGTGGTACCCTGGATGGTTTAGATTCACAAATCAGCCCGGCAGATGGCGCTGAATATTATATGCAGGACAACGTCTGTCAGGTCCGCTAGTATAGGTATATAAAGGTAGGTAGCTTAAGTTATAAGATTGTAAATATTGTTTGGAAGGTTTTAAAAGGAAAGCGTCTTTCTATACAACATTATCGGTTACCAACGGAGTATCGGAAGTAATCCATCTAATTATTTGTGATAATTTTTTAAAATCTAATTTTTCTCTTTCAATTTTATTTCTGTAAGTTTTTGCACACAGGGCTTACTGTCTAATGCTGGTTTTATATTTTTTACAAACAACTATCTATCTTTGTATTTAATTTATTACTATTCATCATAACAGCCCATTAATGTCCCACTGCAGGGACGGGCCTCCTCCCGGGACGGAGGGATACTTGGCCTACTTATACCACGCTGGCCAGACGGATTGGTATAGGTATATACCATATATATAGGGTTTAATTTCAAGTTTTCCTTTTTTTTATTTCGTTAAGAATTAACTTAGAATTATTTTATTCACGGATAGTCCCTTAGTCGGTTTTTACGACACCCATGGGATGAGATGGGGTGGTGGTTCGTCCGTTGGCCAGCGTGGTATTAGTAGGCCAAGTATCCCTCCGTCACTGGAGGAGGCCTGTCCCTGCAGTGGGACATTAATGGGCTGTTATGATGATTTAATAGAAAAAAATAATTAATAAGGATAAGTTCGAAATTAAATTCACTACTATAATTTAGAAAATTTAATAATGTTAATAAATAGGTTTCAAACTTCTTTATAAGTTAGTACATTATAATTTTATGTCATTGATATCAATCTCAAGGCTATTAAATACTTTTTGTAAGGTTTCGAGCAAAAAATCCCTAATCTAAAAATGATTTCTCCGTAATATTATAATAACTAAAATAATTATATCATAATGAGGAAGTTCGGTATTAGATACTTCTTACAATAGTTTTTGCAAGATTGAAGTTTTAAATTAATATTATTATTATTTACATTCGAATTTTGATCCTGCGATCTCTGCAGCAGTCAGCAAGTTATGTCTGAATAAATTGCTGGTTTTGATAACAAGGGGATTGTAGTGGAACTGCCAAAAAAGTAGAATGTAGTCTCCTACATAAGGACGTCCTAACTTTTCAGTGTTAAGACGTTCTGTTTACACTGTCCTACATGTGATTACACTAGACTACATGTAGTCTCCTACATGATGTAGTTGACTACATGTAGTCTAGTGTAATCGGCGCTTAAGGGGTAGCAAGAGTCGTGACGAGCAGATCAGTAAGTACTGAAATATTCTCGTGTGTTCTTGTGAGTACAAAATTATTCTTTGGTTATGGATAAAGAATTACTGTGGTCAGGGGGACTAACAGTTATATTTGTGTTCCTTTTAATAAAAATACCTACAGAACATTGTAAAGTTACAATTTAAACATCATTGTTTCGTGTCTGTCCCGAAGTTATTCATCAAGGAACCCTACAAGATGTAGGGCCCTACATGTAGGGTAGTGTAATCGGCGCTATAGTTGCTGTCGTAGTAATGTAATAGTCGTGCGAAGTTTAGTTTTTTATGTGTGTAATAACTCGCGGAATCTAGTAGTTTTTTATTTCTAGTCAAGTGTTTCTGTTACGGTAATGCTGAACTTTGTAATTAAATTACTTAACACTATTTACGCTATGTAAGGTTTGATTTTGTTTTTATTTGAATTTCTCTTTATTAAACAATCAATCTGTCGATAGATTTTTTGATTCCATAAGGTTTTATGAATCCAGGATTCCTTACATGTTACCCACCGAAACCGCTCGCTCTGGTCACAATACCTTAGTTTGTATATTTTAACCGACTTCCAAAAAAGGAGGAGGTTCTCAATTCGGTTGTATTTTTTTATGTTTAATGTCAGGGTCAGGACCAATATTGTTTTTTAAGAGTAATTTAATATAATATAAAGTGTAAAACACAAATAATTGAGCTTCTCATATCCCTAAGAGGAAAATATTACTTAGCTATTAGGTATTTCTACCCATTGATCTACTAGTAATAATTAATAGGTATATCCATTACTTTAATGTACAACCATTAAAAATACTTTAAGTGATTTATTTATAATAGCATGCGATTCACTTAATGTGTCTAATAGAACATACCTAAAATTATTATTCTCGTAACTATTTTATGTGCAGACAATTAGTTATTAATGTTTTTAAGTCTATTATACACTTGTTAAAGTAATGTACCTATAGCTATACCATAATAATTATTCATAACTAGGTAGCAGACCCGTGCCCACTTCGTTAGGCGGCGAAAAAACGCGTCCCTTTTTTAAACATATTTCATTACTGCTCCACTCCTGTTACTCATATCGTGATACTATATAGCATACTAGCTGATGCCCGCGGTATTACCCGCTTAATTGTTATTTTACACCATAAACTACCTATATTCCAAATTTCATCAAAATCCATTGAGTAGTTTTTGCATGAAAGGGTAACAAACATCCATCCATCCTCACAAACTTGCATTTATAATATTAGTAGGATAGGATAAGCAAAGGTGTGTCACTTTAGTGCCTAACAAATAAGGTGAATATTATTAGGCATGGTATTAGTAGGCCAAGTATCCCTGCGTCAAGGAAGGAGGCCCGTCCCTGTAGTGGGACATTAATGGGCTGTTATGATGAAATAAGTTGACAATTACGAATTTAAGCTCTCTAGATATATCAGACCCACAGCTAAAAAACCGGTCAAGTGCGAGTCTGACTCGCGCACCGAGGGTCCTGTACAAACCTATTTATTTACCCGCCAAATTGTGATAACGTCAGGATTCACCTGTTTAAATACTATTTTTCCCGCCAAAATTCAATGACGTCACGACTTAGCTGTCAAAATATATTTTCCTGCCAAAATTCTGTGACGTCACGACTCATCTGTCAAAAATACTATGACGTCACGCCTATCTGTCAAAAGTGACAGAGGTATAAAATATTTTCCCGCCAAAATAATATGACGTCACAAATCATCTGTCAAAAATTCTGTGACGTCACGACTCATCTGTCAAAAATTCAATGACGTCACGACTCAACTGTCAAAAAATATTTTCCCGCCAAAATTCTGTGACGTCACGACTCATCTGTCAAAATTCTATGACGTCACAGGTCACGTAACACAGCTTTCCCGCCAAAATTCTATGAAATCAAAATATAATATGATTGCTAATAAAAAGTAGCCTATGTTCTTTCTCAGGGTCTAAAGATTATCTGTACCAAATTTCATCGAAATCCGTTCAGCCGTTTAGGCGTGAAAGAGTAACAGACAGACAGACAGACAGACAGACAGACAGACAGACAGAGTTACTTTCGCATTTATAATATTAGTATGGATGACATTCCTCGATAAATGTACCTAACTATTCAACACAGAAATATTTTTTTAAATCGGTTCATTAGATCCAGAGATTACCCCCTACAACGTCACAAACAAACAAACACAAACTTTACGTCTTTATAATATTAGTATAAATAATGATATAGACCTTAACGAAGTAACACCGTTAAATGTTTTATTCCAAATATTTAACCTTTCGAGCGTCCGACCAAATTTTGACCCACACCCCTACATGTCCAACTGTTTATGCGTTTTTTTGTGAGAAAAATACCCGTCTCAATAAATGAAAATTTATGAATGAAAACTATAATTATATGTTATGAAACGAGTAGCACTTATTGCCATGTTATATAGCGATAAAATAATGAATAAATGAAGAAATAAAATACATACATTTCTTGCCAGGAGCTGTTTGTTATTAGCAAATTCAAAAAACAGTAACCAAAATGGCCCCGGGCGTCAACACTTTATTTTCAAAAACACACACTTTACACATTTCGACAATAAAACATTTCAAATAATTTACTTATTAACACAAGACAACACTTTAGTGACATTTAACACTACTTGAGATAATAAATCACTTTATTTACACAATTGAAACAAAATACTCCGTTATTACAATTCACTCACAAAAACCCGCGAATCACGAAGAATAAACACCTGCACTTGTTTCATTTCTTTAAAATATTTTTGTTTGTAAATTGCCACAGTAAATATTTATTTGACCGATAGATTACGAACTATTTAAATAATTAGCATCAAACCATAGTGCATTTATTGAATGAAACGTGAAATATTACCAATTGAATGAGCGCGGGAAATTTGGCCCTATATGTAGTGACGCGGACGGACCGGGATCATTTTGCATATGGACCGATATGTAGGGACGCGGACGTGTCACGAGTTAAGGGGAATACGCAATGAAACGTACGGAAAATTATAATAAGTTACTCCTAAACTTTAATTTGCATGTCATTTGATTGTTGGCCACATGAATTAACACAGACAAACCCCCATGGGCATAGTGTTGCAATCAAATGACTTCCATATCTAATAAAATTTGAAAACATAAAAATGTAAAGTAGGTAGTGTCCATTTTCACGCGTCTCTTTAGTAAAGTAAAGATAATATTCACGAATAGTCCCGTTGTCGGGTTTTACGAAACCGATAGGATGAGATAGGGTGGTGCCATATTGTATTCTTACTCAGTCACCAGTCACCACCAGTCACCACACGGATTTTCACCTGCCTAACTATTAGCTCATTTCATACTTGCGCATTCTATTTTGTTTTTTAAACTTTTAGCACTAAGATGCCTACCCGATAATGGTAATAAATAAGTCTCCACTTAGAAATAATGGCTCCAATAAGTTGTGGAGATTTAGGTTCTCGTTATTCAATTTACTCGAAGCAAAGATAGTATAGATATCTTGCATGAAGAAAGTCAGAATTAGAAAGAAGAAACGCGGCTTTCAGGGCACAGGGCAGGTTTTTATAAAAAAAAACCCTTTTGTACCCTTGACACCACCGTCTTGCACCACCTGGTGGTGTAAAAGGTATTTTTAATACCCCCACCCACTACCAAAAAATAGTGCTGTGCCACCATTAACTGAAGCCTATTCTTGTAAATAATAGGCCTTAGGTACGATAACATTTTTTTTTTTTTTTAGAAGGTAAAACAAAACAATACTCTCATGTGAACATAACATAATTATGAAATACTAATAAGGAGTAAATAAAATACACATTACTATCGTTATTGAAACGAACTGGTAAGGCCGCTTGAAGCCAAACTTGGTCGTTTAGAGCCACATTCATAATTTTGCTAATTGTTTGATGAATAATTTGATCCATTTTGCCTGAAAGGGTTGAATATTTCCAAAAAAAGGAGGATCGAAAAGCATGTGTCAATTCTGGGGATGAAAACTTTAGGTACATAAACCAAAGAATAAATGTAGCGTAGGTACAGCTCTTTGGTAATGTAATGGGTATTAAACAAAACCTTTTACACTATCCGGTGTGGCTGCAGCTTTTTGGTAGTGTAATGGGTATTAAAAAATACCTTTTACCACTAAACACCTACTACTAAACACCACCAGTGGTGCAAGACGGTGGTGTCAAGGGTACAAAAGGAAAAAAAACATGCTTTACATTATTTTTAAACAACTTCCGCACTGAAGATCATGCACTGTGTCGCGGGGACTTTCACAAACATAAATTTGACAGAAACGAAGAATATTAGACTTAGGACAACAATTTATGAATCGCACAAACAATTATTGGCCTGCCTGGGATTCCACCCCGCGACCTTATGGATGGCAGACTCTACCGTGAACGCAGTGCACCCGAGGCAGTCGAGTGTGTAGTTCTATTGATATTTATTTTAAGTTTATTTGCTGACGACAGCGTCAGTATAGTACTATATTATTTTAGAATCAAATGAACTCACCTTGTGATATTCAATATCGACGACAAATTTTGACGTCTAAATAGTGTCTTGACCGAAGATGGTATAGACCCAAATGAATAAATTTTATCATTACTAATAATAATATTATCTCATCATGCAACATCAGGTAATTGACGTCATACGTCATCACTAGCAGCGTAGCTGGGCACATACCTCCTCCACTTTAAGCGATCGGGTATATGCCCTTTTAATCAGTTCTCCGCAACCTTGAACATGACGACCCTGCAAGGTGTAAGGTCATCTGTCCTCACCACCCCTTGTCTTCGTACACGATCGACATTCCAGAACCTTTAGACGCTAATTTCTTCAAACAACTTGACTGAATATAATCTACTGATATTATAATGAATACGTCTGTAACGATAATGTGTACTCAATGTACAAATTAAAGACAAAACTATTTTGTTTTATACCTTTTATTTTTTGCAGTCGTTTTATTTGTTTGTCGTTTTGCTATTTTAACTTATGAGGCGTTGTATTAATATTTTAGGGGATTATAATTTGTTATATTCATTACATCACCTAGGTACCTGCTCTTTATATTTTCTATTCCAGACTAATTGACTCATATACTTATTGTATTCTACACCTCGATTATACTTATTAGATAGGTATACATTAAAGTTCCATGAAATGGTGTATGTACAAACTGTTAAAATTAGTATTATTTTAAAAAATGTATAAAATGAACTTTTTATAAACTCAACTGTAATTTTGTGCTATTATAAACTCAACTGTAATTTTGTACTTATTTAGCTATTATTTTGAAGCTATGCTGGCTTGACGTCGTAAAAGTTAAAATAGTTGTGAATGCCCTCACTGTAGACAACCTTAGAGATCATGTAAAATTAAGGAAATGTAACCGGCTATCCGTGTGGTGACGGAGTAAGAATACAATATGTCACCACCCTATCTCATCCCATGGGTGTCGTAAAAACCGACTAAGGGAATAACCGTAACTACTATCTTTACGAAATAAAAAGAAGGAAAACTTGAAATTAAACCCTATAATACCAATCCGTCTGGCCAGCGTGGTATTAGTAGGCCAAGTAACCCTCCGTCACGGGAGGAGGCCCGTCCCTGCAGTGGGACATTAATGGGCTGTTATGATGAACTGGCAAGATAGAGGAGCGCCTGTATAAACCTTTATGCTCTACGAGTACCTACAATTAAAATAAGCCGGGTTTTTTTCTTTTATTGTGTCATATATTCATCTATAGGTAAAGTTTTAAGGTATTTGTTGGCGTTTTTGACAATCTTTCTTAAATTAGTTACGAACACGGGTAGCTGGACTTCATGAGCAACTTCTTTCCAGTTTTGATTTGCAAACTTAATTACGGCGTCAGCTGAAAAAGAAAAAAGCATTAGATTAACGTAAGGTTTTCGAAAAAACTTAATTTGATAGAACGGTTTTCGCACATAAGTGGTTATTCCAAAATGTTTGTTTGAAATGTTGATTTGTTTTAAAGCCAATTGTAACTTTAATAGTAACGACCAGATAGGTTTTACTCTGCTCTAGCCCATAATATAAGTATTCCTCACACATTCACACAACGCCATCTAGTCCCAAACTAAGCAAAGCTTGTATTATGGATACCAGACAACTATTTTTACCACCCAGATAAATATATTTTTTTTGTAAATACATACATATTATACATAGAAAACACCCAGACCAATACAAACAATCATGTTCATGCACATAAAGATTTGCATTGAGCGGGAATCGAACCCGAGACTTCTGCGTAGCAATAATGTTAAATAACCACTAACTACGCCACAGAGGTCGTCATAATATCAGACCGTCGCCGTCGCGTCTCCATTGTTAAACAAATACACATTCTGATTTAACAGCCATAACCAGCAGCTTCGATCACTTTAGCGTGGCTTATTAATTAAGTTTGGTTTGATAGAGTTCCTTCTGTTTAATTTTAGTCTCTTATGTTAACGTCACGATAGTTCCTTTGTTTCCATTGAGTTACAAGTTACAGTAACTCTATCTGTTTTCCCTTTAAAAAAATGCATCATAATAGGTTTTCATTACCTATGAAATTGTCGTTTTGTATGGAGATTTTATGCAAAGTTTGATTTTTCATGCTAACGTTTTCTTAGTTTTTTCAATAATTATTAAACTTAATAGAACAATATTTACCTAAATCCTTCTGTCCATTAAATAAGTTCTTGAAGTCAAAAGTAACATTTTCCAATGGATCTGGAGACACCGTGTACCCTTTGATATGTTTGTAATCTTTGCCATCTTTACTAACTGTATTCAATTCCAAGTTGACAGTCATGTTGTATTTATCTAGAATGATAAGAAATGTAGGTATGTGTTATTATTATGAAGAACGTAAGTGCAATATTGCTTTAAGTAAACTATAGAGCAAATCAAATCAAATCATTTATTCAATTTACAATAGGTCTTAAATTATATATAGCCTAAGTAAATCTAATAACATAATTATGTGCTATGCAGTTTAGTATGCCTGTACTAGGATTAATCCTGTGTTACCGGCGGTTTAAGTGCTAATTATATACTTATTAGGAAATTATTTAATTACAACGTTGTCTCTATACATTATTTAATAAAAAAATGCTTACAAAATAAGCCTCTCGCGAGCCTCTTTTGCAGTTTATTTATTTACACAGTATTATACACCGTGCCCTACCTTTTAGATGTGATAGATTCAATATTAATAGATAAAAAATATATTTACAATAATTTTAGTTAAGACATTTTATATTTATGAACACTAAAGTTGATGGATCCTACGTCCTTCAATTTAATTGCGATATCTTTGAAATCAGTTCAGTGATTTGTGTTCGTGTTTTTGTTTACACTAATCTCATGCTATACGGAAATTTTAATACAAATAAAATAATTGATAATTAATTTTTTATCTATAACCTTCACAGTTTATTTACGAGATACTTATGTCTATTTATTTAAAAAAAACAGAAGAATAATTATTTTTCTGCGGAACTCTTGTATTAATTTTGTTAATAGGAACCAAAATTACTTTAATATTAGCTGAGTAAAGATCAGTCAAAAAATGTATTTTTTTTCAGATCTCTAGAACTCTTTTTTTTTGTAAGAGCATAATTTTCCCGCATAAATTAACCACCTATTGTGCAGTGTTTAAAATAAATAAATAACTACACCCATTTACCCACTAGTGTTTCATGTTTCAAAAATTGTTCGTAGACGTAATTAAAATTATATATATATAAACGCGGTAAACAATGATAATAATTTAATATACACATATATTATTTTTATATTATTATGTTGTTTATATTATAGATAAGAGGTGTTTCTAATTTGATTTACTTTGTTTACTAACTTGATCAGTAGATTAACAAAGATGTTATCTGATTTAATATATTAATTTATATGGTAATTATTACATGGTACTCGTACTTCGTAGTGTAGGTGGACTGTCGTCATCAAGAAGGTCGCTGGGGCGGACTGGGCGCGTAATGTACAATTATCACTGAATGGAGCGCGTCGAAGAGCTTCACGTAGGCCAAAGGAAATTGAGCATTGTACTGTACAGTTATTAAATTTCATTTTTGCATGGATGAAAGAAAGCGCGCCTATGCCGCGTTAGCCGGCTAGCTGTGCTTGGTTGCCAGGCAAAAATGAAATTTAGGCGCTGTGTACAAGACCTAATTTCCTTTGGTAAACGAGAAATGTTCTTTGACGTGTCCCGCTCGGTGGAAATCGTACGAAAGGCGAAGGACTGTGGTCCGTAGCGTGTTGTGGGGGAGGTCTATGTCCTGCAGTAGACTGAAATAAAAGGTTAATCGAACGATTCCTTTTTATTGTAACTTGTAGTAGTAAGGAAGAGACGGTTACCCACGAGACGGTATCCTAGTGTGGGTACAGTGCACTTGAGTATTTTAGTTTTTATGATTACTTTTACTTGAATATCTCTGTATAATAATGTACCAGTGTATTTTTAAATAAATAAATTTATTATTGTATTATAATTAAGAAGTTGCCTACTTGTATCAAGGATGTAGTCTCCATTTCCTTGTACTGGCAGCACAATCAGTTGTCCATTGATATCATATTGTCCACGGAGACTGAATTTTGGACACAGGAAATTTACCTCCATGGTGTCTTTTTCTTCGTTGTATCTTAAATATAAAGATTGGCCATATTAAAAACATTACAAATATGGTAACACATCATCAATATATCAGCCTTTTGACGGCACTTCCTGGACATAGGTCTTGTGGCGTGGCAACGAACGCCTTCTTCTCCTACAGTAGGACGCGAGCGCGCCGCACGGCTTCTTTAGGTAGTAACTACTTATAGAAGACGTGCGGCGCGCTCGCGCCCATTTTCCGTCGCTGGACAAACTGCTGCCATCACTCAAGAACTCAAGTTAAGTGGTCTCCGCAATAACTAAAGCGGGACCCTTCCAGACCTGTATCGGACCTGCATCTCTCTAACACTAATATCTTGCTATCTAAGTGCACCGGGTAATTGTTACGCATAATTATACTTGTTAATCTCGTTTCTTTAACTTTCTTTTATTTTCCTTTAATTAACCCCGTGGATAAGGGCCTAACTTTTATCCACGTGATAGTCTTCTACAAATACTTCCACCCTGCGTAGTCCTGTGCCTTCCTCAACTATCGGCTTACTGCCGTCCTGCTAGGTCCTCAATGCACCGTGTGCTAGGCCGAGTTTTCTGGTACGCGGTTGCTTTTCCAAAACATCGTAAAACATAATACCAGTTTTTAGTACCCACAAGTGTATATCAACAAACATAAATATGAAAATATGAATTTTAATTATTGTCTCAAAATAAAAATAAAACATTTTTAAAACTACAATTTAACTCACTTTGCATATTTTACTTCACACAATTTAAATCCTGTTGTAGTAGTGTTAAATAATTTAAATTTTAAAATTGAAAGATTTCCTTCTATTATTTTTTGGTACATGGGATCCATTTCTTCAGCACCAATTTCATCGTTTGGTTCAAGAATTTTTGCATATGCTGCCTGAACAACCCTTTTTACACAAGCATCGTCTCCAGATTTACACTGTGTTAATGAAATAGCTGAAAATAATATATTTACTTAGATTAATTACAACATACTTTTAAAATACACAAAAATACAGTTTTAAATTATTTATTTCTTTAGAGTTTTGTATAGAACTAAACTAACCCTAACCTGGCAATATACGCTTTAACTCAATTAACATGCCATATTTTCCTTAATGACGGAAATCAATCTTTCTAGTTACCCGTAATATAAATGCACTTACAAATAAGACAATCTTTCTATTTGATTCCCTTGAAGACACATACTATTATAACCCCATTCTCACCGTCTATTCCCAGTTGCCCCCGAATACTTTCCCATAATCGAGGGAAACTGGGAATTTTAGAAAATTTTGTCGCATCTTCCCCCGAATGAATATATTGAACATAAAAAATGTGTCGAAGTTTCCATGGACATTCCGACAAAATATTATATTATTGCAAAAAGTGCAACTCATTTTTATTAACATAACTAATTACGCTTTGACTGAATTCAAAAAACTGTAGCTTCATGTTTAGCCAATTAGTTCTGCTTTAGTGTTCCTAAATTATACAATTAAATACATTTGCTCATTATAATTACTTCAGCTATTTGATTATTCATTATTCGATCAATTAGCCTATTGCAGTCCATTGCTGGACATAGGCCTCTCCCAACACGCGCCAAAGAACTCGGTCCTGCGCTTTCCGCATCCAGTCCGACGCAGAGACCTTTATGAGGTCGTCGGTCCTCCTAGCTGGGGGCGTCCTACACTACGTTTGCCGAGTCGCGGTCTCAACTCTAGGACACGTTTGCTCATGTTGCTATTCATTATTATATCAGCCAAATACGTGGTCCTGTCCTTCCTTCATCCTTCGTTTTCCTGCCGCTCTCTAACTAGGTCGTCTGTCCACCATTATGAGGGATCTTTCGACCTTGTGTCTCACTTGATTATTAATTTATTATATCCTAATCATCAATCCAAAAATTTCTCGAAATGAATTCAAATAAAAACTAATTGAAGTTTTACGTACCTGGACCAGATAAAACACTGACAATGGCACATAACAATAATAACAATATTGACATCATGTCTGATGCGGACCTTCCTATTTACTACGTATCACGATAACAAATGCCAGAGTTAAAAGCCTGTTCCATTATTTATATGCACAGTAAGTTAACAGGTCATTAAGTTTTAAAAGTTTATTTTATAGGTTAAATAATAACCAACTTAAGTAAGACGAATAAACCTCATGATTTTTTAGTTAACATTAAGTTACTATGTGACCTATTTAAAAAGTTGTCATGCAAAATGTATTATTGTTACACAGAAAAAAATTATTATGTTTATATTTTAACTAATGCGCATTTTCGCTAATATTATTTGCATGAAATCATAAGAAGGAAAATAATTATGTAAAACCCTATATGAAACGGTCTGGCGAGCGATTTATAAATAGGCCTAGTTTATCTCTGGGCGCGTCCCTAACTAATTTAGGTTTGTTATGTTTGTGATAAGACTTATTGATTAGAAAATTCATTATATTATTCTCTATTCATAAAACTAGGTTCATGATAAAAGGACAGGACGCTGATTCAAACACCTTATTATCATGGGTATAGTATACATACTTACATCATGCATGATTAGAGCAGACTATTCAAACATTGTGTGTTATTATGTTATTATCTTTGTGAGCATGAACATGATGCATTGGTCTGAGTATTTTCTATGTATAATATGTATGTATTTACAAAAAAAAAGTATTTAAGTATGTTTATCCGTTGTCTAGTACCCATAGTACAAGGTTGTATAAGCTTTGCTTAGTTTGGGACTAGGTGGCGATGTGTGAATGTGTGAGGATTATTATTATTTATTATAATAATTAAGCTCAAATTAAGGTAAACTATAAACTTAAATCAAATAAACAATAATTATGACGATCGTTAAACAAAAGCAATAAAATACAAAAATGGATGGAAATAATTGGTCTGACAGGTTCAACGTATCCTGCAAATTGATTAAGTTTTAATTTAAAAATTAGCAAAATTATTATATAAAATTGAAACATTAAAATCCAATTTTTTATCAAACTAATCCATAAACATTGAATCCCTACAAAATGGATGTCCATAATGTAGAGAAACTGATTAGAATAATCTATACTACACTCTTTTGCAAAAAAAACGGGCACCTAAGGAAATTTACGTTCTAGGGTCGATTTTAGTTAATTAAATGAAATTTATTTCTTTGACGTAGTCTATATACTTATAGTCGTGTAAATTAATGCGCGTGAAGTGAGTTCGAGCATTTAAAAGAAAAAAAACGATGGATTCTTTAAAATCGATGTACACGCCCAAACAATAAGAAGTGGTCGGCAGTAAAGACTAGTTTTTTTTTACTTTTTTTAATTAAATAAAGTTACAAATGTAAAAACCTAATAACGAGTGTGACCTCCTCTTGCCAAAATCACAGCTTGAATCCTTCTGGGCATGCTTTCCACGATGTTTTTAATAACGTTTTGAGGAATACGTTCCCACTCTCCTGCAATGACTCTTTTTAGCTCCCTGATGTTTTGTGGAGCAGGTTGCACTGATCTTACCCGTCTCTTTAGAACATCCCACACATGCTCAATTGGATCGAGGTCAGGACTTCGAGCTGGCCAATCTAAACGACGGATCCCAACTTCTTGCATGTACGCTTTCACGTCGCCAGAAAGGTGCGGGCGAGCATTATCGTCCATAAAAATGGAATCTTCCCCAAGTGCAGTCAATGTGGGTTGTGCATATGGAATTAGGACTTCCATTATGTACCGGTATGCATTTAATGTTCCATTTTCTATGAAAACTAACTCCGTACGTTCCGTCGAATTAATTCCTGCCCAAAACATAATGGAGCCTCCGCCATAAGAAGTGATTTCTTCGAAACACACTTCCGCATAGCGTTCCCGTGGTCTTCGCAGCACACGCCGGCGTCGCTCCTCTCCACACAAAGAGATTCTAGCTTCCTCAGAAAACAATACTTTATTCCAGTCCTCCAGAGTCCATGAAGCACAGTTCCAAGCAAACTGAAGTCGAGCAACACGGTGCTCACGGAGTAATTTAGGGCCCCGAGCTGGGCGGTAACTTTTGATATTGGCAGCCAAAAGCCTCCTCCTGACCGTCCACAAGCTAACTTCTACTCCTCTTACTTCTTCAAGGCTCTTCTTCAGGTCTACGCTTGACGCCTTACGATTACGCAACGCCTGACTCACCAAAAAGCGGTCATCTCTTGGTTCTGTGCATCGTTTTCTTCCCGAACCAGGTCTTCTTTTGACCGAACCAGTCTCTTGATACCGTTGCCAAGTCCTCTGGACAGTTGAACGACTCACATTTAGCCGCTGAGACACGTAAGTTTGCGAATAACCTTCTTCAAGTAGGGCTATCATTTTACCGGCCCTTATCGCTTTATCACTCATATCAAAAAGTGGTATTTAATGTAAAAAGAAAGATTAAATTGTTTAATTTGCAGAAAATATCCAAAAAGTTTTAAAATATCGTAATCAGTTAAAAATCATTTCAGCAGTTCGCGCCATTAGTAAAGCAATTTTAGAATAATCCACAATAATCATTATTTTTCTTTTAATAATTTCAAATTTTAAGTTTGGAACGTAAAGAATCATGCCAGGATGCTTCAAAAAACATACCAATACATCGTAAAATTAACAAAACCTATTTCTTGTTCTTCTTCATTGAAATAGAGAAAAAAAACTAAAGTGCCCGTTTTTTTTGCAATAGAGTTTATAATACACTTCTCATCAAAAAAATCGAAACAGTTGCAAGTTTGTGTTTTGTAAGGATTATCTAAAAAATGTGTATATTTAGGAATATGTGTTATATATCATTTAATAGGGAATTTAATGAGGTTCTCAAATAATGATGTTAATGTTCTAAATTCAAATTAAATTTTCATAGATTTCGTATTTTGTTTAACAAGTCGTTTTTACCCTGTACGTAGTTTGACGGAAATTGATAAAATTAGGGACGTAAATGAAAAAAAAGCTAGGAAACGTTTATTTAATAACTCGAATACCATTCCCGGCCTCTCATTACTGCTTTTGTATGGTTTTTCATCGATCGGATGAGAGTCACGATCAAAAATAGTGACGCTCTATTCCATTCCTGTTGGATTGCATTTAAAAGTTGGCTAAGTGTTTTGAGGCATGATCTTTTACACTAATTCGTCTTTTTTATTCATCCTATAGATGTTTAATCGGATTCATATCCGGGCTTCTTGCTGGCCAATCAATAATAGAGATATCGATTTCAGTAACATAATCTCTTACGACGCTTGCGGTGTTTGCCCTAGCATCCTCGTACATAAATGCCAAACCGGGGTCAAATAAATGTGCATAGGGCATCACAAGAGGTTCAAAATACTGTTCGATGTACCTATGACTGTTAAAAAATGGCAGACGGGACCCAAACCCAAAGACAAAATCTGTCTTGGCGTTGCCACTAATTTCTCCTCAAACAGTCCATGAACCGCCACCATGGATGGCCTTGTCTTTTAATCCTGCATGGTACAAAGCGTTCTCCATCACTTCTGTAGACCTTAGTCCTTCCATCGTTACCATACAATACAATTTTGCACTCATCACAAATGAGGAACTTGTTCCACTAGATGTATGACCAATTTAGGTAATTACGTAAAAAGTTAAGGCGCGCTTTTCGATGATCTGCAGGTAATTCCTCCCTATTTGCTGGCTTGTACGGTACAAGTCCACCTTTCTTCAACCTTCTTCTAATTGTATAGTCACTTACAGCCACCATAGGTTCATCATAAAGCTGCTGCTGCGGTTGAAAGACATTAAGGCATAGACTTTGTAAGAAAGGTGTTACTATAAATTGATCTACTCAGTCAGAAGCTACCTGTTTTCTGGCAGATCTCTAACGGCGCGTGAACAAACCAGTCTCTTGATAGCGTTTGCAGATTCTAAGAAAAGACGAGACGCTAAGATGCAATCTTTCAGCCGTAATAACCTGACTAAGTCCAGCATTCAGCAATGCCACCACCAGGCGGTTTTTGCGGGTAAACATCGCATGGACGCAGTAATAAGAGGAGCCAGGAACTCTGGGTGCGCGATACGGGTTAATAAATAAACGTTTTCTAGCTTTTTTTTTCATTTACGTGCCTAATTTTATCATTTTCCGTCAAACTACGTACAGGGCAAATACGACTTGTTAAACAAAATACGAAATCTATGAAAATTTAATTTGAATTTAGAACATTGACATCATTTTTTGAAAACCTCATTAAATTCCCTATTAAATGATATATAACACATATTCCTAAATATACACATTTTTCAGATAATCCTTATAAAACACAAACTTGCCACTGTTTCGATTTTTTTGATGAGAAGTGTATTATAAAGAGGTAAAGTTTGTGTGTTTGTGACGTTGTAGGGGGTAATCTCTGGATCTACTAAACCGATGTTAAAATTCTTTCTGTGTTGAATAGTCCATTTATGGGGAAGTTTCATATGCTATATTTATATACATGAGCAGTAGATGATCATTCTACTCAGTTGCTGCCATACTTCCTGCAAGTGTTAATAAATTCATAACGCTAAATCATAGATAAAAGCGATGAAAAACAATTTTTACAATGATATTATTTTGTACTGCTTTTTACTCAGTTCTAAGTACTAACCACTGGATAAATGTTTCTTTATACTGCGGTGTTCCTTAATTACCAATTTGTTATTTATTTCGTAACTGACTCACAACCTTTTCCTTAGTTTTACAGTAGTTTACAGTTATCCCCTTACTCATAAACGCCTCTTAAATTAAATCAATGTTTAGCATATGTAAGCATATGTGACAAAAGACGTACGCGACACCTAAATTTCTTTGGGGTAGTGCCCGAATACTCAAACGCTAGTTAAATATTTAACGGTTTCTTAAGCTATAAAGTAGCTCTTATCCTATACACAAACCACAATTTTAAGCAACGATTTATCTTAAATTTAATTGCACTTAAACGCCGACTAGTGATAAATTCCTATACCTACTCAAACGTCACTTAACTTATTTAGCTGTCAAATGATCTGCCAAATTATTATTATTTATTTATTTACTTTGGTAAATTTAAACTGTATCTAATGCCCGATTTACACATCGACAAGTACAGTAGCGAGTTAACTTGCATCATTGGCGAGTTAAGTCACTTTTTGCGTGTGGACGGCAAAAGCGAGTTAAGTAGTAAGTTGCCGATTAAGTTGATTTGAATACAGCTCGATCCTATTTTTCGGCGAGTTAAGAACGAAGTAGCCCCCTCTCTCGCGTCTCCCTCACCCCGCCGGCTCGGCGCTCGCAGCGCCCGCCGTGTAGACGGTCGAGTTTAGTACAGTAGTAGTTCACAAGTTCTAATGTCGTATTTATTTTTATTTTTGTCTGGTTTTCTATGTATAATGTGTACGTATTTATAAAAGTATTTAAGTCTTGTATATTTATGCGTTGTCTAGTACACATAGTACAAGCTCTGGTTAGTTTAGGAATAGATGGCGTTGTGTGAAAGTGTGAGGAATATTTATTTTTTTATTATTCTATACTTTTTATTAAAGTTTCATTTTTAATGTGTTGCATGTATAGTGTTGATACTATTTCTCGTTTAATAGCGCGTAAATTGGTATTCAATTGTTCTATGTCCATTTTATCGATTAAAATAACCGTAAACAATCTCAGGCGATGCACGCACGACACGACTAGTCTTCGTCTCTGCTCGGCAACTTATGAGCTGTACTCGCCTACGTGTAAACTGTACTTACTACTTATTACTTACTACTTAATCACACATCACACAATCACGATTTACACATCGCCAAGTACAGTGGCGAGTTAAAAAAATATACAGTATATTTTTTTAACTCGCCACTGTACTTGGCGATGTGTAAATCGGGCATAAAAGACGCGTATTTCTTACATTTTGAATTACATTTTAAACTCATTTTAGTTACACCTTAAGGATAATTATGTATTCATTGCCTGTCATAACATGGACAATATATTGCTCTAAGACCTAAGGTAATAAAATTACTATAGTTCTTAATCTCGTTTACAAATCTTTTTCACGTTGCTATAATTAAAATTATGATGTTGTTGTTATTATTTACATAACATAATTATAAATAATTTTATTGCCTTAATGGTTATTCTATTATTAACGAACCGGGTATTATGGCTCAACTACTTAATGTATATGCAAAGGTAAACCATAATAACACCGTAAACTCAATATTGTATTTGATATAGTAGTACCTACGCCTGTCATTATTTATAATATGTATAGGTACCTATACATGTACGTATATTTTATAGTAAGTACCTATTTGGATATATGATCTCAACATAAATAATAGGCAGTGTGTAATATGTACTAGGTTTTGTATAACCACATTACAAAGGGTAGTAGGTAATAATAAAAACAAATTTTATAACTTAACAATTTAATTTAATAAATAATAGTTAATCTTAGCCTCATAAATTAGCCTCACGTTTAAATATGATACTCACATAATATCTACAATAATAAATGCTTGATTTGGTATTTTCTTAACCATCACAATCCTCATCATTATCATTAGCCAATGGACTTCCACTGCTCCAGCAGTTTGTCCATATAGGCCTCCTCTAAACATATCCACCTTGTGCAGTCCTGTGCCTCCTCAACCATCAGTGTCCAAGCACCGTCCTAACTATACTCTATTTGTTTAGGTATGGAACTAAAGGTAAGCAAACAAAAAAATGACAAGTCACGAATGGCGTCTGTGGAAATTCGACCGAATGAAATAACTGTCAAAATTGTTGCCGCGCTATCATGCAAGCTTACTTTTCAATTTAGTCAAGTTCCCAGCTACTGTTTAACCTTTAGTTCTATACCTAAACAAATGGAGTATAGTATGTCAGTCCACCGTGTGAGGGGTCTCCCCACCCTTCGTATTCCAGTAAGCCGACAAGATTTTAAAACCTTTCTGTCCAAACGGCTATCAGTTCTACGCGTTATTATTCTTCTCATTTTCTTAACCAAAAATAAATAGTGTTCTATAAATAACTATCGCAGTGTTTCTATAAATAACTTAAATAAAACTAATAAATTAATTTGTCTAGTGGTATGAATTTTAAATATTTGTTAAAGTTTTTGAATATCTTTTTAATGTTTGCGTTTATAATCGGTCCTTGGAATGTTTTGGAAACTGGTCGCCATTGGTCGTTTGCAAAATTTATTGCAGCTTTAGCTGAAATAAGAAAATAATATTGGATATTATTTAAAACGTAAAACAGAAACAGACAATTGTTAAAATTGCCAAAAAATAACGATGAATAACATAAAGTCATGTGAATGCTAACTCTATAAAAACTAATTTTAATATTTTTGTATTAAACTTAAATGCCAAAAACCCTGCTTATTCATCATAGTGAAGTGTAGTATCTTCATTTCTTAAATATGTATTTTACTATTCTTATTTACACTGACCATCTAATACTTGTTACAACATTGCTACTTAAGAAATTTTAGGCGTTCATGTACAATAATTACAAAATGTATAAAATCATGAGTGTATCATACCTAACTCATCATTTTGTCCATTGAACAAATTCTTAATGTTAGAAACCAATCCTCCCCTTACATCACCAACTGCTCTGAAGTTTTTAAACTTAAGGTGCCTTGTACCATTTTCATCTTGAATTATTTTTGTTTCAGTTTCTATTTTTATGTGGTAGTCCTCTGTAAATTTAAAGGTTGTTTCATCAATATTGTAAAAGTATACAGGCATAAAACAATCTAAAGTGAACTAAATCCATTACACTGCAAAAAAATACCCAAGTTAAACAACTCTTTTCGCACAAGTCAAAAATTTTGTGTGCATTAAATTTACTTTTTTGGAAAGGACGGTGCGTTTCTATGTTTGTTTTGTTTTAGAAAACAACGCTCATATATTAAGTATAGTCACAAGGGCAAGTTCAATACAAAATTGTTGTTGTCCCCCGCCTTAAATATTCGTCAGTTTACCGAGCGAGAGAGCATCTTTGATAAGAGAAATTAAATATAACTTACTGGCATCAAATCTGTAATCACCGCTTCCTTCAATGGGCACAACTATAAATAAACCATGAATTTCATAAAGCCCATACATATAAATAGATGGACAAATCATTTTAAAATCCATTGTATTGTTTTCCAGTGAAAGCCTGAAACGTAAAAAAACTGCATTCAAGTATGTACTATTTATGATGCGATTTGCCGTCAAAAAGGCAATGCACTTCAGACTTCTTATTACTATTCTTTCTTTACTGCATTATAAATTATACCAAGTCTCCGTGTTGGCTCTATGTTGTGACGGTATGCATGCTGTCATCTCTCTAACCCATGCCAGGGTTGATATAAAAGCAGACTAATCAATTACTTCACTGATAATAATATTATTGTCGTAAAATCTTATACCAAAACTGATTATGCAAGCATGGTATAAAGTCAAATTCATGACCTAGTATTAATAAAAATACTATAAAAAAGTACTAACTTGGAATTCGCTATGTGGCATTTATCGAAACCTACCACTGTACTGTTTATTAATTTATATTTAACAAATGGGTACAATCCCTCTACATATTTAGTTTTCATTGGATCTAAAGTAGCTATCTTTTTTGTTGGATCGCCTTTAATTGATGCTCTGAGAATACTTTCAGCAAGTCGAGTGATACAGGCGCTGTCATGACTATAGCATAGATCTCCAAAGTCTGTAATAAAATATTTAAAAAAATAAGATGAGGCAAATCTTAAACAGTGTTTTGTTAAAAAATGGGACATGCTACGATTAATAAGAATCAGTAAACAAGATAGTATAATCGACAATCTGTTTTTTTTTTGGATTATGTTAGGTCACTGCATTGTTTGTTCAATTCACTAAGTATTTTCTAAGTAAATCGTAGTCCTTTAGCCAGCATATTACTACGTTTCAATTATCAGAGTTACTAAAGTCACAGTCAGAAACAAAATGACAGCTCACTAAGTGTGATTCTTATTACTAAATTAGCCTATAGAGTATTCAGTGTACATACTCCAATTCGTAAACTCAGACACACAGTTAGGTTTACAAAAGATCTAGGGCAAATATCTTTTTCAAGAAATAAGTGCAATAAAAGTACAAAAGGCCCAAGTATATTAAAATAAATTTGATAAAATTTCATATTGGTATTTCTATACCAATATGAATTTTTATCAAATTTATTTTAATATCCGAAATGTGAAACAGTTTGTTTCACCATGTAGAGATATAAAGTTTCGAGTGATGCCTCGAAGTCGAAGTTAGCATTAAGGTAAAAAAAATTTTTTTACAAGATCTCTCGCACTAGGTATTGAATCCTGTGTTGTGGGACAGACGTGAAAAGCTTGACACAAAGTACAACCAGGTCCTAGACAATAATTTGTGGACCCCACTAATAATAATTATCTTGCGAGGCCCCGAACCCGCGACCTCGCGCAAGGGAGTTACTTATAAAACCATTTTGCCCCAGAAGTAGTTATGACGACTTATTTCTCGATTTCCACTAATCTTAGAATACTTTCATTAACATCAACATGACCTATATAATTATATAAAATCACTCACACGGACTAGATTGCACTCCAATAAAAACACAACAAACAATTAAACTTCCCAGAAACATGTTAAATGCAACTCGTCTTCCGATAAAATAAATTAAAAGCTTATTGAATCTGTATTTATATCCCTCGATACACCGTACGGTAAACGAGTTTAAATGTATATATAGGATTATAGAAATGCCCATAACATGAGAGAGTTTGCGGTATACACACAGCCTTTGACGGGTTCCGTGTATAACGGGACAATTTGACACGGATTGGATATTTACTGGAACGATATAAACAAAGAATATATAGGTGACATGAATTTTAAGTGAAAGTAGGGATGGTAAGGAAAAAGTAAATTAAAAGTGCCGTATGCACGTACATTCACTTTCGATATGTAGTTAATATTAACTTTGTGTTTAATTTGGAGTAGGTTAAAACTGCACTTGAATTTTTTTACGATTGACTTGATTTACCTTGAAATGAGTTAAACATGATTGATGCATGATAAACATTAAGGTTCTGGAATAGTTACCATAAACATCGAGGCACTATCTGCACAGAACCATGCTGATGTCAATACAGTGTATGCCGTTGGAAATGAAATTATATCACAAACCTAATGTTAAAATAATGCATTGTAGTTGATGCCCTTAAATAAATCGTAAGTCATTATATTACCCCCTACAACGTCACAAACACACAAACTTTACCTCTTTATAATATTAGTATAAATAGATGTATAAACAAGCAAACAACTTTTATTTCAATATGGCATTTTTACTTACCTCTAAATTGCTAACAGTAGGTGAAGTATGAAAAAACTAATACTTAAAAATTGAGCGCAAATAAACACGACTCAGATACGAGTGCTTGACAAAAACTAGGCTGCATTAAAATAAAACAGAAGTATATTAGAACTACTTAACACATATTGATAGAACATTCACTTTGCTTGAACAAAAACAGACTGTCTGCTATTCCAAAAATAACTTTAATAATTAAAATGAACAGGTTATTACATTCAAAGTATGTTTTTGGAGAATTAAAATAAAAGTCAAATAATATAAGTGTCACTAATGATTATATTTTAAATACTAGTTATCCTAATTTACATAGTAATAATATATAGAAAACAAAAGGATTATTTTGTTTAATATTTAAAAAAATATTACAGCTATAAAAATCAAAAGAGAAAGGAAAGGAGAAAGACAATGGAAACAATTGGTACTCGAGGCGGGACTCGGACCCAATTCCAGAACCCAACTCGAGTACCAATTTTTTCCATTGTCTTTTTTCTTTTCGAATTTTTCTAGTTATACCTAAGCTTTATAGGTAAAAAATTATCATAATTCCCCTGCCCTTATCCCAATTTTTATTTTTTTATTTGGTGTCGGCGCAGCATGTCTTCTTCTTCCATTCTTTCCTATCAGACGTCATATCACAATTCACACTCTTCGCAGCCATATCGTCTTTCACACAATCCATCCATCGTTTCTTTGGTCGTCCTCTTCCCTTATATCCATCCACATACATGTTCAACACCTTCCTTACTACATGATTCTCATTCCTCCGCATAACATGCCCATACCATGACAGCCGGTTGCCACGTAGTTTTTCTGCTACCGGTGTCACTTTCAAACTTCCTCTTACATACTCATTTCTTACTCTATCCGCTCTCGTAACACCACACATTCCTCTTAACATTCTCATCTCTGCTACATGCAATTGTCTCTCATTCATCGCTTTTGTGGCCCAACTCTCTGATCCATACAGGACGGCAGGTCTGATCATGGTCTTATAGATCTTCCCCTTAAATTTAAGGGGAATGTGGGGGTCACAAATGGTTCCCGTGACCTGCCGCCATTTCATCCATCCTATGTTAATTCGGTGCTTGACGGCCCAATCTACTTCGCCATCGCTTTGAATGCAAGAACCGAGATACCGGAAGTCGGAGCAGACTGGAAGTCGCACGCCATCAAGCGCTATGGCTTCAGGATTGGAGAGACCGCCGAAATCGCAGAACATGCATTCTGTCTTGGTTCTGCTGATTTTCAAGCCAACACTCTCCAGTTTCCAGGTTCCATGGACCTGAGATCCAATCTGCTCTGGATTTCAGGTCCATCCTCCCCAACCAGAACAATGTCATCGGCAAACAGCATGCACCAGGGTGCCTCTTCCTGTATGCCCGCCGTCAAGGCGTCCATAATCAGTAGGAAGAGGTAAGGACTTAAAGCCGACCCTTGGTGCAATCCTACCCCCACACTGAACTGGTCGGAGTTGCCAGCAGACGATCGGACGTATGTACTGGCTTGCCTGTACATAGCACGAATTAACTCCACATACTTCCCAGGTACACCTTTCTCTTTCATGGCCCACCACAACACTTCCCGAGGCACCCAATCATACGCTTTTTCGAAGTCAATAAACACCATGTGCAAGTTCTTGTGAATACGTCTGTACTTCTCGCACAATTGGCGGAGTGCAAATATGGCGTCCGTTGTCCCTCGACCTGGCATGAACCCAAACTGGTTCTCAGTAATCTCACTCTCTTCTCTCTATCTTTTCTCTATCACCTTTTCCCATACTTTCATAGTATGTGACATGAGCTTAATTCCTCTATAGTTGTTACAATCCTGGACATCCCCTTTATTTTTGAAGATGGGTACTAGCGAGCTAGTACACCATTCTTGTGGGATGTCTTCTTCATGCAACAACTTATTGAAGAACGAAGTCAGCCACATACATCCTTCATCCTTTAACACCTTCCATACTTCAGCTGGTATTTCATCTGGTCCCAAAGCCTTTCCAACTTTCATACTTTTAACTGCTGTTATAACTTCATCCACTCTAATTTCTCTTACCAGTCCCTTATTTACCTGTGCCTCTTTGAGTATACCATTCCAGTCATTCTCTTCGTTCATAAGCTTTTCAAAATACACCTTCCATCGCTCTTTTATTTCATCATCTTTACACAATACCTTACCAAACTCATCTTTCATACATTTCATATGTATTACATCTCTCGCTCGCCTTTCTCTCTTTCTCGTAATTCGGTAGAGTTCTTTTTGACCATTTGGGGTATCCAGGTTCTCGTATAACCTCTCCTGCGCCCTAGCCCTGGCAACTGCTACCACCTTCTTTGCCCTCTTCTTGCATTCATTGTAAACTGCCTTTTTGTCATCTTTCAAACTTGCATTCAAAATTTCTACACCTTGCCATTCTTTAAACGCCACCTTTTTCTCTCTAAGGGCGTTTTGTACCTTTTCATTCCACCACCATGTATCCCTATCTATCAGACCTTTACCTTTCGACTCTCCACACACATCTTTTGCGACTTCTCTTATGCACTTTGCCATCTCACTCCAGCATTTATTCACAGATTTTCCTTCCATCTCACTCATTTCCTTCATCTTGTTTACAAATTGATTCCTAAACATACTAGCACATTCTTCCCTCTCTAACATACGCCATCGTGTCTTTGGAGGGGGACGGTTTTTCCGGTTTTTGGGCGAGACACTTAGTTTGACCTCCAAAACAATCAGTCTGTGTTGGGTAACTAGTGCTTCGCCTGGCAGCACTTTGCAATTTTTGACACAGCATAGACTCCTTCGCTTTATTAGGAAATAGTCTATCTGTGTCGCGTGGTGGCCACTCTTGTCAGTTATGATGTTCCTCTTTTTTCTTAAACCACGTGTTTGTTATGGCCAGGTCGAAGGCACAGGCAGCTTGTAGCAGTGTCTCTCCGTCTGCGTTCCGGTTTCCGAATCCCCAACCACCATGCACTCTCTTATATCCAACACTCTCTCTTCCTACGTGTCCATTAAAATCACCACCTATACAAACTTCCTCACTGTCCTGCACATTCATCATCAAGCAGTCAAAGTCCTCCCAAAATTTCTCTTTTACGCTCTCCTCACAACCTGACTGTGGTGCATATGCACTTATTATATTTAAAGTGACACCGTCCACAATCAGTTTAACCGCTATCAATCTATCGTTCACTCTTTTAACATCAACCACACTTTCTGTAATCAAAAGAGAATTCTCAAAACGTAATTATTACTAATACACGTGAAATCACTTTCTAAGGAGAAAGTGAACTCACGCCATCATAATAAACTTGATAAATATTATGCTAATTTAATTATATAAGATGACGTATTTGAAGATTAATAACATAATCTATATAGTGATTATAATTATTAGATACTAGAGCAGTTTAATATTAGGTGTAAAAAATATTCTATTAATATTATACACAGGCGAAAGTTTGTTTGTATGGGTAATGTTACTCATTTACGTTAAAACTACTGTATGAATTTTATTTAAACTTTAAAATATTTTCACTATTTTACAAATCATGTGCTTGTAAATAACTAACCCTCTTACTCATAAACGCCTCTTAAATTTAGTCAAGCACTGTTTGGCAAGATTTTTATTAGCAAAACCAACCTTATGCCAAACAAAACCGTAAGAATTGAATCTAATCAATTGACTAAAATTTAAGAGGCGTTTATTAGTAAGGGGGTAAGTGCCTGCATTTTCTGTTTCATATTATTATAAAATTTCTTCATTTATAAAATCTAATATACATATTTATAAAATGTGTTTACTATTGATACATGATCATGATAGTGCTGCAGGTTGCTTATAAGTCTGTGCATGAAGACGTCTAATACTGCATCACGGGTTAATTCTTCAACGATTATTGCGTGCTCTTCAGCTAAAAATAAATTTATTTATTTATTTATTTATTTATTATTCGGTTCACCAACAGCTATTTACACTAAAACAGTTCTTCCTTAATTAGCTACGTTTAACATTGTAAGTGTAATAACTACTTATAGGCGAACACCGCATGCATTAAGTGTTTACAACTATACTCATAATAATATTAACAAAGATAACTGTGAAATAATTACATTTCTCCTAATATAAACCAAAACTAATTAAGTGACATGCATAAACCAAATTAATACAAAACATTGCTTAACATTACATCATTTCTGCCTTGTTAAAAACTACAACTGTCCTTTTAAATGGTCACGTATACTTTGGCGGAAAGACAACAGTGTATCATGGTGTATATCAACAAGATCACTGAGACTGTTTAAAGTCCTACTAAGTCTATCAATATACAAGCCAATATATCAATATATTCGCCTAAAGTATCTATACAATACTTTAGGCGAATTAGGAAAAGTACGTTCTGGTATTAATTGAGATACTATTCAAATAGAACCTTAGTACATGTTCATAGCATCAGCAGTAAGGCCGACACATAGCATTCAAATAACATTGTATTTCAGATATTATCAACTGAAGGTAGAAATTAATGAACCTTATTCAATCTTATATGGGAATGTTATGATATTATGGACAATAAAGTAATTTTAACAGAGAGTCCAAATAGGTAATGGTAAAACTGATTCGTAACCAGCAAAAGAAGAAAAACCTCGCTACATAGCATGGCATGTATAACGTATTTATCGTAAATAAAATTAGGCATACTTACCTAAAGAATAATTGATAAATAACAAGACAAACACGAAATAAAAATAAATCATTTTCTTTGCTGTATTAACTACAAAATAACAAAGTAATAATGATGAATATCCTTTATATTACGTATTTTATTTTGGTACTGAAAATAAATCATTTCGACATAAACAATTATCTTACATAGAAGTAACTCATTAAATAATGTAATTATGGAAATTAAAAACATTATTATAAGATTAACTACATTAGATAGTATTTTTTTGTTTTTTGTTTACATTTAAAAATAGATTTTGCTATAGGCTTAAATTTAAGTACCTATTTGTGCCAGCATTGTTGTTAAAAGAGTTGTTAGTTGAATAAAGAGTAGTAGGCTAATAAACGTCAAAAGATGGTGCTGTTATCAGCATATTTTTAATCTCTGATAACCGATGAAGTTATTAAAATTATTCCACTGAAATCTGGTACGTATAAATATTTAATATTACATATTAATAATTAAAAATGCTGACTAATTCAAAACAGTGATACTTAGTGTGACAACAAAAACTTTATTGAAAACAGCTTATTAAAATCATCAATCAAATCAATCAATCAATCAACTTAATAATTTTTTAATAATATGTTAAATCCCATGTTTGAAGAATCTGGTTGACGTCCTATATCCTCCTTAGACATTTTATTTCTGTTCGATTCTTTGTTGTAAAATGCAGTTATGATAATAACTGATAATAATCGAGGCTTGTAGTGCACTGGCAATTAGATTAGAAACCAAAACTGCATTGCCTAGGTTAGTTTTGTATAAAATGATAAAAATACATAGTATCAAAATGTTTAATAAATATTGTTAATATACATATTTGTAAAAAGATTCCGCCACAGAGATATGATCATGGTAACTTCTCAGGTTTTCTATGAATTTTTCAAAGAAATAGCCCAGTACAACTTCGTGTGAATTTTCTTCAAGTGTCCTAAGTAGATCTTCAGCTGAAAATTAAAAGAAAATAAATTTATTGAAATAAATCATTATCCGTGTGGTGACGAAGTAAGAATACAATATGTCACCACCCCATCTCATCCCATGGGCTAAGGGTAAGTAATCATCGACTAAGGGACTATTCGTGAATATTATCGTTACGAAATAAAGGAAACCTTGAAATTAAACCCTGTACCAATCCGTCTGGCCAGCGTGGTATTAGTAGGCCAAGTATCTCTCCGACACGGGAGGAGGCCCGTCCCTGCATTGGGACATTAATGGGCTAGTTGCTTTTGTAATTGCCTTCATAGGACTATTTTTAATTTATCACAGGAACTTGTCTGTTATTGATGTATGATGTTTAAAGTTTTAGTGTCTTTATTAGGCTTTGTTATTTTAAAAACTCAGTGGTTACAGTGTTTTTAAATTCAATGATATTCGTAGAGGCGACTAAGAAAATTTACCAAACAAATTCAAACGAATTTGTTATCAACTTTTGACAACTTCACCTACAGATAATGTTATCTTGATTTTTATATAGAAATAGACATTCCAGTTTGCATTAATTTCCAACAAGCTGGATGTTTGTGCAGGCATTGAATACGTCACAAATGATAATATGTCAAAAATCCCCATCGATCACGCTTAGTAAGTTATTAATTGGCTTTTACTTTAAAAAAAGGGAGTTATAATGGTATTACCACTAAATTTCACTGGGTGAATTTATTCTACAGCACGAAAAGTACAACATTTTAATGTCGAAAACATGCATTTTTCTTAAAATAACTTACTTAAGACACTATTTTCAGATTCCAAATTAATGAACTTTATTTTTTTAACACTTCTGCCTGGTGATGTTACTGTAGAGTTTAGAACTTTAATATGCAGTTCTCCCTGATTGTTTCAGTATTTTTGCTTCATGCCGTGAAACGAATATTGGAAGTTATCTGAAAAACATTAAAAAATTGTATAATTTCTCTCTATTTCATAAATTTTTTTTCTACTTATTTTTGGAGAAGCTATGTAGGTATCATCTTTTTGTTACATAACAACAACTTGCTATGGTTTGACGGAGGGTTTTCTGCATCAAACCGTCATAGTAACTACCTATGTATACAAAAATTAAAATTTGTATAAGTGGGTCAGAAACCTACGTACGTTCCTGATGAAGTTTACGTATTATTTAATCTATTCTGGGCAAAAGTAAATGTCAATTTGACAAAAAAAACTGTTGACAATATTTTGAGGTGAAATGATTATTTATTTGAGGGAGAATTTGACTGGAAGCCATGACGAGAGGTTGAGCTGTCATTTATATATTTTTTACAAATTGATTTTTCGAAGATTTTGTGATGCAGAAGAGATGCAGTTTTGTTTTGCAAGTTCGTCGTTAGTAAATTAATATGAATAAATATGCAAGTGATTGGTGAATAGCTGGTGGTATTGTGGTCCTGCTGTTCCTGTCTCCATTTAACGCGTTCCCGTCAAGTTCTCAAGAAAGACAATGAAAAGTGAAGCATCGACTTTTTAATGTTATTTTTTATGTTCCTTTTATACTTACTTTTACTTATACTGAATGTAATATCTCTCACTTGACACTGGCAAAATATGTAACTATGTTCATGAGGCCATTAATAAATAAATACAATACAATATTTATTTGAGGGTTATAATTATTTAATTGAATTTTTGAGTATTAAGAAACGGCTGAGATAATGCAATTGCACATTTTTTGTAGATAAACTGTTGATTTAAAAAAAACATTAGATTTACTAAACATTTGGTATTTTGTAAATTAAATGTATTTAAATAAACTAGAAAAATAATATGTTACCTTACTTTTCATTAGGCAAAGATGTAAAATTAAATGATCTAAAAAATCCACATTCACCTAAGCTATTCGTTCATGCAAAAATAAATTATACACTTACCATAAGTTATTTTGCATTTTCCATGTTCTTTAACAGGTACTGAATCTATGAAACCATTTAGTTCGTATTCTGATTCTAGTATGACATTCGAGCAATTGAAGTCACAGTCGAGTATAAGGTATTCAGGAAGTTTAGTATGCCTAAAATACAAAACAAAATAATTTGTAATAGATTTTCATAGCTTATCAAACAAACTTTAAAAAGCAGTTTTAAAGTAAATATTTATAAACATAACAAAAAGGTTACGGGTACATTTAAGGTCGAAAACAAATATAAATAAGTGGGTCCTTTTTTTCGACGACCTGGTTAGGGCGGCTGGAAACCGATGGATGAGGGAGGCACAGGATCACACAAGGTAGCAATACTTGAAGGAGGCCTATGTCCAGCAGTGGGCGTCAATTGGCTGATATGATGATGAGAACATATTAATAGTATAGTTTCCTCTATCGTATGTTACCGATCATTTTAATGAAGTAGAATCTTTTAGCATGACCGCCATAGTAAAGACTACACAGGAATGTTGTTTTTTGAAAGGCATTTTCTTCACCTTTCTTTTATGGACTGTATTTGCTCATACCATTAGATTGAATAGATTTATTGCCGTGTTTTAATAAAAAAATATTAAAGTAGATAACAATAAAGTAGATATTATTATACTAATGTTATCGGGTATTAACACGTATATATTTTGTAGGTAAACACTTATACAGACTGAGTCTACTACTCGTGACCATGGCTGGTGTAACCTGGCCGAAACGTCGAGTGGCTCAAGGTAAATAATTAAAGTGTTTACCTAAAAAATCTATAGGCGTTAAGGGCCTTTACATGGCTCACTAGCGCCGCCAATAGAAAAAAAATCATATTTCGCAAATAGGATAAATAATGTTAAATGTTGATAACAAAGTCTTGAGAAAAGCCAATAAAGTATTTGTACAACACACTCTCAACACTTTAAATGTTTTTCAATTAGTTAAATTTCACATTCGAAAAAAAAACGGCCGTTTTTGTTAATAATGCAATATTTATTAGATTGAAAAACATTTAAAGTGTTGAGAGTGTGTTATTTAAATACTTTATTGGCTTTTCTCAAGACTTTGTTATCAACATTTAACATTATTTATCCTATTTGCGAAATATGATTTTATTTCTATTGGCGGCGCTAGTGAGCCCTATAAACGCTCCCAGGTTCCCAGTCTAATGTACCATTGGTACATGTGCATTGTTTTACTATTGTGTCTGCTGGCGGCACTGTAAAAGGGTTAATACCTGATAACATTAGTATAATAATAAAAATGAAACGCGAAAGTTTTAAAGTTAATAATAAAGTAGATGCAAACATTTGAATTAAATTTCACTTACTTAAACTTTACAAAATCACAGTATCTTAAACCACTCAATGAGGCGTTACTTAGTTTGTATTTAATATTTGGCTTATCAGCAATTATGGTATTCACCCGCAGTGGATCAGAAGGCTCCAAATCACGGTAACCAGTCATTATCCTTCCATATACCTTTTCTATAGCGCAATTCAAAATACATTCCATATCGTTGCCACACGGTTGCTTGTGTATTGCTGTAACAAATTGCCAAATTGGTATAAGTAAGATACAGTGGGGTGACTATGGGGTGACCACTAAAAACGTTTGTAAGTCGATCATGAGACTACACGTGTGATGCGAGAAATGATAATAAATAACAAGATCTATGTTTCATCATAACAATCCAATGATGTCCCACTGCAGGGACGGGCCTCCTACCGTGACGGAGGGATACTTGACCTTCTAAAACCACGCTGGCCAGACGGTTTGGTTTTCCTTCTTTTTATTTTGTGAAGATAATATTCACGGATAGTCCCTTAGTCGGTTTTTACGACAGCCATGGGATGAGATGGGGTGGTGACATATTGTATTCTTATTCCGTCACCACACGGAGAAGAATATCATGTTTGGCTTTGTTAAATTAATGAAACTTCATCATTTCTTGGCAGGCGTGGTAGAAACATTTGGAGGAGGCTTAGTCCAGAAGTGGTTTACGATTGGTGCATATTTATAATAGTTTTTTTTTATGTAATAGGGGGCAAACGAGCCAGCCGGTCACCTGATGGTAAGTGATCACCGCCGCCCATGTACACACACCAGAGGAATCACAGATGCGTTGCCGACCTTTAAAAAGTTCTTGAAGCTCCCCAAATCGTAACGGTATATCGTAATTTAACAATAATAATATAATTAGTAATTTAACCCTGTAACGTGTTTTTTCCTTCTAAGTTGTTTAATTGATGTTTTAATCTTGTGTTGCGGTAACTAAAGAATCATTAATCAAGGCTAGAGACAGCCAGATTGTTTTTTTTTAATATTTAAATAAGAATAACAGAAGTTCTCTTCTAATTAATAAGGTTTATTTACGTATGAAAAGTATAGCAAAAATTTTGGAAATAAAACACACGTCTGAAATCCTTCTAACCATGAATAAAATAATTTGCATAAAATAATGTTTATTGTGCACACCACAAAACACCAATGACGACAAACAAACTTAATGTTATCTTAATCGTCATCTACAAAAAAGTTTATGACTAGATTTGATTTTAAAATTAGATGTGTTACAAAAATATACGTCATTCCCCTTTATTATAACCATTTTTAATTAGACAATGAAGCGATATATTTTCACTTTTTAAAATTATAACTTTTATGTGTCTCTGACCTAACAGTGTCGTTTTTTCTTTTACATGTCAAAATCCCGATTGCTCAGCATCATATCAGCAAAAATCACAACCTGCCCAGCTGATATCATGGCTGCTACGCAGAGGTCTCGGGTTCGATTCCCGCTCAATGCAAACCTTTGTGTGCTTGAACATGATTGTTTCTATTGGTCTGTATAATATGTATGTATTTACAAAAAAAAGTATTTAAGTATGTTTTATCCGTTCTCTAGTACCCATAGTACAAGCTCTGCTTAGTTTGGGACTAAGTAGATGACCTTGTGTAAATATGTGAGTTGTGTAATTCCTGTATTCTTGCAGGCTACTACGAGTATAGGCTACGGTCCCACAAGTTGCAATTGCAACCAATGTCGTTTAAAAAATATTTTGTCTAGTAGCCAGAGCAAAAGTCATCCTAAATTTTGTTTAACCCAGATACTCCTGAAACTATTTAGGGTCTCAGATCTTTGTAATTTTTTGATATGTTGGTATTAGTGTCACTAACTTTTCAGGAAAAATACAAAAAAAAATCCTACTCCTCTGGGAAATCTGGAAAATGATCGGTGTTATAACACCTGGTAGGAGAATGGGCTACTATGGCTAGTAGGGAACTATGGGAAATATTTTGGACCAAATTATACACTTGATTTATTTTTTAATCTTTGTTAGACTTTTATACAGTTTTATATTGTGGGTAGAATAAAAGTAGTTCATATTTACCTTAATTTAGTTATGAAGCAGCTCTTAGGGTGAAAATAAACCTAACATTTTTTTACACAAAATAGATTTGTGTTTGCAAATTTTACAAGTTAGGGCCATAGGGTGTATAAATTGCGTGTAACAATGGCTCCCATAATAAGACACTACTACTTCATTGATACTATAATTCTATAAAAGCCATAGGTAAGAAATTTTTGTTCCATACACCAAACTAAGGTCTCACTTTCAACAATTAGCCATTACGTGTCACCACTTGGTCTATTATCACAGCAGTGAATATGTTTACGTAATCGATCTCGTGAAAGAGCGTTACTTATATGTGCAAAAATAGTATCTGATAACTTTCCCAGTACATGCCTCTTTGATGGACCACATCAACTAAACAAAAAGATAGCCAGGAATCATTTCAATGCATTGCTTGTGACAATATTCTACTTCTCTGTTGGCAAGTGTATAAGTTTGTATACTAAATGTACAAACGACATACCAACAAAAACAGCATATCAACGACATCATCACCAAACATGGCATCAGAATAATATTATACTGGTGGCTGTAGTTTATTCGGACCCTCAAAGTTTGCCATTCTGGGTAAGAATTTGGATAATTCTGTTTCTTTGATATTCTCGCTGCAAAGGCAGTACCACTTGTTGAAAGAAAGACTACAGGAGCTGAATGAGGTACAGTAGAATTTTATAGGTGGGACGGAGATTCTGTACGACTTCTCTTATATAAGAAACTGGATATAAGACGTTATATTTATAGTAGTCAGAAGTAGTTTCTTTATAATGTACTTCAGCGTTAACCCCTAATTGACCACCTGGAACCCAAAAATGACTATACTTCGTCGAAAATGTGTTGCATCATTCATTTTTTCTAATTTATCTTATATTTCCTGAAAACATAATGATTTTTCTGGCAGTGACCTAACATTTAGTAGTAAAGCGATATAGACGTGTATTCTCCTACTAGGTGTTATAACACCTCTGAGACTTTTATTTATAAAAGATAAACAAATTTAAATACAATATAAATATGTTTGCCATTTTATAGCTAACAGTCATTAGTTTGCATAATCAGGACGATATTATTAGGTTACTATACAATAATTACAGAGAAAGTAGCTTTTAGTTTTGATTTTGAAAAAAATCCACATATCTTTTTTTAATTGAGCAAAAATCCATAAAATTCAATTCATATAACAATTTTTTCAGCACGCAAATAACTATGCACATGCACTAAATAAGATGTAATGAGAAATGCTGATCACTATTCGCTGTTTGTATATCTAATTTGATGGTATTGTTAAAGTCATTTAATCGGTGTTATAACACCTGGTAGGAGTATCTGGGTTAAGATTAAGTTTTTTTTTATCCTTTATTATCATATTACAAATTCATACAAATACAGATTTACACATAACATAAATAAACCTCTGAGGTTTTGTATGAATATTAGTAAAAAAACACTAAACTTACCCAAACATTCGTTTGAAAATAATAACACAAAAATTAAATTAACAAAAAACATGTTTTCTGTAGCAGAACTTAAACATGTGTGTTATTTTGAAATAACTTGTTTGTATTTACGTTACTTTTAAAGCCTTATTTTCAAAATATTTTTTTGAAAACCTATTTTGTTCGTAATTAACATACAAAATGTTTGCTTCTTTTTTTGTATTTTTTTTACGGTCTTGCATTATTTAAACAAACGACCATTGTATAAAGGTGACAAATATTAAATGCACTTAAGTAGTTCTCACTGTATAAAAATAGAAATTGTTTAATTTAAAGGCAGTCCAGACAACGTTGCTACAAAAGGAAATAATATTAAGCAAAATTCAAAATATAGATAGGTACCTACCTATATATTTCTTTTGCACATTGGACGCAATAGTCCATGTTAAATATTCATTTTAAAAGTAAACCTGCAGGGGCTTTGGCGAGCTGTTTGTAAGTGGCGACATCGCGGACCCTGATTTCTTCATGGCCTGGCTTGCCTTAGTTGGTAGACCAACACTGGAATAGGCAAGAGAGGATCAACAGTTTTTACAGTTACAAAATTGTTGTAAAATTATAGAGACGTCTAAAAAATGCTGCTTTAGAGTTTGTTACGCCCTTTCTTCTCTACTAGCGCCTTGGGGAGTAAAGTTTGAAAACTTTTAATAAGCAATTATGTAAACTTAGACTAAGTAGTTTTAAACAGTCAATAAGTTGTTATTTTGAAACATTATGTTAAAAAATAAAGAAACTTAAACTGAAACCACGTTAGAATTGTAAAATCTCATAAGGACGGGAGTCCTTAGACAATAAATAGTTCACACTTAGATTTTTTTTAAAAGTAAATTTTAAAAACATACAATCGAATTGAGAACCTTCTTCTTTTTTTAAATCGGTTTGTAATATAGGTTGAGATTTTTTTTCTCTTATAAATGATCCTAGGAAAATTTCAGATCTGGTTCTCTTGAAGATCGGGAAACACACTTGTGTGGAGAAGTCTTTAGTCATTTTGTAAAACAATATAAAATTATATAATTTATTGGCCTGTTTACATAATATTATTAATACACTCGTGGAAAATTTAATGACGTACATACATTACAAGATAAGTTTTGACTTTTTTTACCTCCTAGAATAACTTGAAAGATCATTTCATTTTATCTTATTTTATTCTAAGCTTCAATGAATAAAGATGCATTGCAATCAATAGGTATAAAGCGCCGATTGCACTAGACTACATGTAGTCTCCTACATCATAGACGGTCGGGACTCGCCAATCTCCGATATGTAGTAGTGTCCTAACAGCCTACATGTAGACTCTGTAGACTCCTACATGATGTAGGAAGACTACATGTAGTCTAGTGTAATCAACGCTTAAGTTTTCTTGGTGAAATTTATAACTTTGTGGAAGATATTATATTTAAAAATGAAATTTATAACTTTGGGGAAAATGTATTGTTTTAATAATAAAAACTTATATTTTTTCTTGAGCATGGAAGACATCATCGTAATTTTTATAAGCTTATGGACGTCCATTGCTGGACTAGACATAGGTCTGCTCCAAACAGTTCCACCCTGCGCGGTCGTGTGCCTCTCACGGTGGGCTGACGTTGGAAAGCCGATGGATAAAAGATATTGAAGACATTCAGTGTAATTAGCAAGATAAATATAGCGAGATATAATTTTATTTGTGTCGTAATATTAAGTAATGGATACGTCAAAATGCTTTCAAGGAGATAAATCTCATTTTTTTTTAAATATAACAATGATATTTATAAACTTCTCTTGTAATTTCATTCTTATAACCCTATTTAGACTTAATTAGTAGATAAGCTGTTCTTAAATAACTCAGTCGGTTCGACTCGCATAATGTAAGTCTTCTCGCCGAACTGGCAATATACATAAGGGTGAGAGAGGAACATCGGTACATCATTCTTCTATCTTTTTGTAACTCCGACACACCTGCCCGCCTGGGTTAAAGGTGTAAGGAAACTAAAAGGTTTCTTATGTTAAAAAAGGTCTTATTTAACTGTCAAATTGTAACAATGCTGAACTATAACTATAATATAGTTATATTTATAGTTCAAGCTGTTGTTAAAAAGAGCTAATGCAAAAGAATAGCAAAAAGATTAAAATAAACCCTTACCGACTCGTAGTCTTGCTCCTAACCTAAGGCAGGAGTAAAAACTTTTTTTTTTAAATCGTTTCTAATATTACGACCTCTGTGGCGTAGTGGTTATTTAACATGACTGCTACGCAGAGGTCTCGGGTTCGATTCCCGCTAGACAATGCAAATATGTGTGCATGAACATGATTGTTTGCATTGCTCTGGGTGTTTTCTATGTATGTATTTACAAAAAAAAGTGTACAAGTATGTTTATCCGTTAGTTGTCTAGTACCCATAGTACAAGCTCTGCTTAGTTTGGGACTAGATGGCGTTGTGTGAAAGTGTGAGGAATTTATATTATTATTCTATTTCTATAATAGTTTTTAAGGGACCCACAGGAAGAAAGCTCAGTGACCTTCATCATCATAATTGTCTTATCAGCAAATGAACGTACACTGAAGATAGGTATTCTCTAAATATTTCCACTTTGTCCTGCGCCTACCTCATCTATCGGTTTCCTAGGTACTCCTTGCTAGGTAGTAGGTACGTATACTAGATCTGCAGAGTTTGTATTGATCAATTGTTTAATTGTATATACTCAGGGTGGTGATGGAGTAAGAATACAATATGTTACCACCCCATCTTATCCCATGGGTGTCGTAAAACCGACTAAGGGACTATCCGGGAATATTATCTTTACGAAATAAAAAGAAGGAAAACTTGAAATTGAACCCTATACCAATCCGTCTGGCCAGCGTGGTATTAGTAGGCCAAGTATCCCTCCGTCATGGGAGGAGGCCCGTCCCTGCAGTGGGACATTAATGGGATGTGATGATGATGATGATGAATTGTTTAATTTAGCACACATCATTAAGGCTGGGTGGCTCATGTATGAGCTAGCACTGTAATAGCAAGGAGCTTGTATAAAATGTTTTGTCTAGGGAAAATTACAGGGCGTACAATCTAAACTGCTTGAAGTTTTATTAATTAATTTATTTTGCAAATAAATAAATTTTGCAAATTGTTGCAAATAGTGTAGTGCCGTCTTAGCTGGCTTTTTGCTGCAGAGATACAGCACCGTGTTAAGACTGCATTTATACAGGGTAGGCTTTACATCGTAAAGCACACCAAACAGGGCAAGACTTGGTGTTACCTATTTGTAATAATATAATTTTAACAAATAAAAGTAATAAACTTGACTTCAACTCTTTGGACTTATTCCAAAGAGTCTCTATCAACATCTACGGAGACTCTCGCTTGACAGTTGGATCATAGGTCTGATGCAGAAGGCATTACTGCTTGACACGGCACGCATTGTGAGGAGGTTTCTTTCTCTGGAGCCCTAACCACCGGTAGCTTGGTCCCTGTACCCGATGCCGGTGGGTCTACCTTTTTTTTATATTTTTAAATGTTTTTATTTTTTATATCTATATTTAAAAGTATTCAGTATTCAGTATTCATTTATTTATTCAAAGTAGTACAATAATATTGTATCTTTTTGACGTCATCTAACACTACTTAATCTAAGTTTAATAACATTTCAAAGTTTTGAAAACTTTACCACCGCCTCCAAAGCGCTAGTAGAGAAGAAGCGGCGCAACAAACTCTACTGCTGCATTTTCTTCACGTCATTTTTTGACATAGGAGATAACTGTAATTAGGCGCTGCAACCATTGTATACCATACATAACCATAACCAAGGATTATTCAATTATAAAGGTAGCGTCGTGATGTAGGTAGTACATAGAAGTGGGAGCACCAAATCACATCCATAAACAACTATCCAGTAATAAAGACGTCGCTCAGCCAAATGACCCCATAAATAAAAACTCAGAAGTGTATTAAAATGTAAATTAATTAATGTCAGGGTCGACCAGTCACCCCAAGTAGCACCCGTTCACGAGTATAACGCAAAGGTCAGCCATCAACCCCCTCGCCATGTTGTAGGGAAGGGATTGACCCGGCCTCCACGCCACCACAAGCAATGACATTATAGTGAGCATGACGAGTCCTGACAATAAAAGCAGCAAAAACGAAACTAAAAATAGGGGAGATACAAATGGCAGAGGGACGCCCTTACTTCACATCGACCAAAGTAATAATTTTTCTGCGAGTCCTAATTCATAGACGTATTTTAAATCCAGGCATTCCGGTCACTAACATAATTCTCAAGAGTGTAATATCCTTTGGCTACTAAACAACTTTTAATTTTTTCTTTAAATGAAGTAATCGGTAATTCTAATATCTCTACAGGTACTTTGTTATAAAGGCGTATACTAAGTGCCATAAACGATTGATGTACTTTGTGTAAACGGTAATGAGGGACACACAGTTTATGTTTATTTCTAGTATTTACCGTATGAATTTCGCTTCTTTTGGTATATAAATGTATATTCTGTCTTACATGCAGTATACTGTTATAAATAAATTGGGAAGCGACTGTTAAGATACCTATTTCCTTAAATAATTCTCTAAGCGATTCTCGTGCTCCAAGCCGATAAATGGCACGGATAGCTCTTTTCTGTAAAATAAATACACTTTGTATATCGGCAGCTCTACCCCACAATATTATACCATATGACATAACGCTGTGAAAATAGCTGAAGTAAACTAATCTAGCTGTGTCTACG
Source organism: Schrankia costaestrigalis (assembly GCA_905475405.1). Classification (NCBI taxonomy): domain Eukaryota; kingdom Metazoa; phylum Arthropoda; class Insecta; order Lepidoptera; family Erebidae; genus Schrankia; species Schrankia costaestrigalis. Next base: position 6,081,756 of record FR997835.1, on the reverse strand, counting down.
TCTGTCAAATATCTAACTTTTCTAACAGCGTAAGCAGCTGAGCTGAGCCTCGCTGATAAATAAGATATGTGCGCACCCCATTGTAACTTCTCATCTATTTTTATACCTAGGAACATTGTGGATTGAACAGCTTCCAGCAGTTCACCATTTAGAATTAGACTTGGGCCAAGGTTTTTTACATTTGGTAATGCAAACTTAATACATTTCGTTTTCTTTGGGTTAAGTACAAGGTTATTGGCAGTAAACCATTTAGTTACTTCTGTGAGTGCATTGTTTACTTCGTCAAAATGCGTCCTATTTCTAGCAACTTTAAATATTAAAGATGTATCATCAGCGAACAGTACAACGTCACAAATGTTTTTTAAATGGTAAGGTAAATCATTAATGTACACTAAAAACAGAAATGGACCCAAAATTGAACCTTGCGGCACACCCAACGTTACGGGCAAGCCTGAGGACCTCGAATCTTTAACTTCAACATATTGAGTCCGACCACTCAAGTAGGATGAGAGAAGAGCTAAGGAAGAATCATTCAAACCGTAATGTCTAAGTTTATGTACAAGCGTTTCATGACATACGCAGTCAAATGCTTTTGAAAGGTCGCAGAATACACCTATAGCGTTGCAAGAATTCTCCCAAGCATTATAAATTTGTTTTAATAAAGCTACGCCTGCATCAGTCGTGGAACAACCCTTTGTAAAGCCATACTGATCCTCATGCAGTAGGCTATTCTGATTAAAATATTTCAATAATTGTCTAAGCATGATTTTTTCAAATATTTTACTAAAAGCCGGTAAAATTGATATGGGCCTATAGTTACCAGGATCCGTCGTACTACCTGTCTTAAAAAGTGGTACAACTTTACTACATTTCATTAAATCGGGAAATGTACCTGAATCTACACACCTATTGAAAATAACTGATAAATAAGGAGCTACTACATCTATTATACTTTTGACTACCTTTACTGACATGCCCCATAAGTCACCAGAATTTTTCAAAGCTAGAGATTGAAAAGCGTTAACAATGTCGTAAGGACTAACATGTTTGAATTCAAAATTGGTGTCACATTTTGCTACACACGAATTTAAAAAGTTACACGCACCTATCGAAGAAGCGTTTAAAGCCTTAGTAGTGGCTACTGGTATACTGACAAAAAAGTCATTAAAAACATGAGCTACATCAACATCATTTTTTACAGTCCTACCATTATCAATTAAAGTTAAGTTTAAATTCCCTATTTGTTTCGGAGGCTTACCCTTGGCTTCATTAATAACTCGCCAAGTAGCCTTAACTTTGTTTGAAGACTGCTTTATTATGTTACTTACATAAAGAGATTTAGCTTCCCAACAAACTTTCCTAAATATTTTTGAATAATTTCTAACATACTCTATGAAAGTAGGATTATAGTTATATTTCTTTAAATCATATAATTCATACAATCTACGTCTACTTTTATGTATGCCAACAGTAGCCCAATCATTAAACGCTGGCTTGACTTTTACAAAATTTTTCTTAACTTTAAAATTCTTTTGAAAATTGTTTTCTACTGTGTTAAATAAACCTTGATACATGGCATTAGGTGAATGAATCTCCAGAAGAGAAGGGTTAATACCGCTCACAACATTGTCCCTAAAGCAAACTAAGCGACCACTACTCAAAGGCCTACTCGATACCTCATATGAATCTATTAGTTCTGCCTCTGGAAAGCTTGCTATTTGTCCACAATGATCTGATGGCAGATCACTAGATAATGCCTTATATGAGACATCTCGATTGCTAAACATGTTATCTAAACAACTGGAAGATGTTTTTGTAACCCTAGTAGGCTCACTAAATAGGTGTTTTAAATTAAATGATTTAAAAAGATTCAGAAATCTGCTAGATGTAGATGATTTTTCTAATATATTAATATTAAAATCTCCGCACAATATTATACTTTTCTTACTCTTCTCAACTTTTCTAAGGCAGTCTTCCATTACCTCCTCAAAGGTTTTCAAATTACCAGAAGGGGGACGGTACACACAAATTATAACATACTGCTTAAGTTCAATGCAGGATACTTCCACTGTACATTCAATAGATAAGCTAACAATATCCTTACGCTCTTTACAATTTATAATATTATTTGATACTAATATCAATGACCCACCTCTGCATGATTTTTCTCTAGTGAACACACTATGTACTGTAAAATGACTATTATTAACACAACTAACTTCATAATTTTTTAGCCAATGCTCTGTAATACACATTACCTGGATGTTGTGGGACTCCAAGAACAAACTTAACTCTAACTCTTTGCTGGGTAGTCCTTGCATGTTTTGATGAGCTATATTCAGAGACCTACCCTTTGTCATACTTCTTAGTTTAAAGAAGTGTCAATGGAAATAGTTGCACTACTATTACTAACTAGGTCCTTCGATACCCTACATGTACCTGTGTCAATAGAAATAGTTGTACTACTATTACTAACTAAGTCCTTCGATACCCTACATGTACCTGTGTCAAAGTGTAAAACGTTGTATGCTAGTAATTTAGCAAGTTGTCGCTTATAATATACTGATAGATACATTGTATCTCTTGTTAATGTAAAATTCTTTACAAAATTGTTGGTTTCAAAGTATAATATAAAGTCACTATGACGACAAGTTAAATTATACATCATTAAGTTTATATTATATATAACTTTGTTATACTCCTTATTTACATTTTGTACATATGGTAAGGCACATGTGATGAACCTACATCCTATTTTTTTATTAAGCATTAACATCACTTCTGTCAAGTGAATGATATTATTATCTTTTTTAGTAATTGACATGCAATTACCATATAATAATATAATAGTGGAAGAGGCTTCTAGATTACTATTCTTTAAACAATTAATTATATGATTGAAGCTAGCATTGGGGTAACAATTATTTACAATGGAGTAATTAGTAAAACTTTTTAACAGAGTACTGAAACCTAAGCCCAATTGGTCAGAGAAAATATAAACTTTATCATTGCTACATTTTGTCTGGTTTAATAATGACAATAAGCTGTCTTCTTTACGTACTGAAGATGCATGTTTGTTAACAGAAATCCTGTTTTCATTATAAGATACTTCACTATTACTATTAACTAAAGATGGATTCGACTGGATACACTTCAAGCATTTGTTGCTTTTTTTTAAAGAAATAACCTGTTTTAAATTATCTTTACCTATTTTGGCTATCTCTTCATATTTACTTATATAATCCTCCATTACTTTTTCATGATTTGAATTGGTTTTTGCCAGTTCATATTGCAAGTCTCTAAAAATGTAACTAAATGTGATTAATGTAAATAAAAAGTAATAATATAATTTTAATAATTATAATTTAGTTTAAAAAACATATTTATAGTAAACATTTGTAGCAGCTCTTAGTGAATGATATTTCTTGAGGTTAACTATAACTTTGTGCATCAGAGCGTCCAGTACTGCCTCGCGAGTCATTTGTTCCACAAGTTTTGATGGATCTTCTGCTGAAAAGATAATTTTTTTTTTTATTTAGTTGTAAAAAGTGAGATGGATGAGGGAGGCGCAGGACCACATAAGGTGGCAATATTTGGAGGAGGCCTATGTCCAGCAGTGGACGTCAATTGGCTGAGATGTATGAATGAATGAATAATAAAAAGTTATTTTTATGCTCCTAATGCTTTATATAATAATATTTTCGTACTAAAAGTAATTAGCAACTTTGCAGCGCACCTAACTTGGAAAAGTACATATTTCTAAATATCCATTGCACTAAATATATAATACTGATAGTACTTAATATATTGTATATTCAAGTAAGGTGTCATTTAAAGGTTTGTGGTTTCCTTTCACATTTTCCTATTTTAGAATGTTTAAAAATACATTAAGGGATAAGTATTTGCTTAAAGACTTTTGATTTCCCCAGTACATTTGTCATGTTTGTCAAATTCAAACCAATTTGACAAACATGACAAATGTGTACTAAAACACACACAAACACACGTTTTAACTTGTCAGAAGTGTAGTTTTAGCTGCCATAAAATAAATCGACATTATATTTTTGACAAATATGCACATAATTTTCAGAAAATATAAATTCGGTGCTCCTTTAAATATAAATGAAAATATACCAAATCTCACGCCAACAATACGCATTAAATCATAATATAAATTACATTTAAAAAAGTAATTTGACTTCTCAAAAATTAATAATTAGAGTTATTGTTAACATTTTTATTGCGTGTTTGGTGTTTAATCTACGCAAGCCTCTGACGTGTTGAAATGTTCTTACATGGGCACTGTTGGAACCTACTGACTGAAATACAACTAAGTAGTCACCCTCCTAATATTTGTCAATTTTTTGTCAATTAGTGGTTACAATTACCTATGACCGACATTTAAAATTATTTGAAAAACAAAATAATTTTTTGTGAAAATATTTTTCTTCTTTTTCTAATATATCATCAATAAATTTCTTCACTGTTTACTTCAAAAGCCAGTGTAATTATTGAGATATTAATTCTATAATAAATAATTTTATAATAATAGCTAGCTCTCCGTGTGGTGACGGAGTAAGAATACAATATGTCACCACTCCATCTTATCCCATGGGTGTCATAAAAATCGACTAAGGGACTATCCATTAATATTATCTTTATAAAATAAAGAGAAGGAAAACTTTAAATTAAACCGTCAATCCGTCTGGCCAGCGTGGTATTAGTTGGCCAAGTATCCCTTCTTCAGGGGAGGAGGCCCGTCCCTGCAGTGGGACATTAATGGGCTGTTATGATGAATAGCTAATAAATACAAAACTTTGCATTACTTGTATTGTTATCCTTAAAGACTAAGTTACTGTAGTCTGCATGCTTGACTTCATCAACCTCAGCTTTGATACTGTACACAGGGATTGTGATATAGATTTTTCCATTATCAGCACGCACTGCTTTCTTTCTTGCTATAAATGCTATATGGATGCCATCTAAAATAGAAATGAATTAATTTTTTATGTTAGTCACGAGTTTTTGTACGAAATATTACGTATGGAGTTGGACATTTCGTATTTTGGACATAAGTCGTGCAAAGGTACATACATACAAATTTTGTTAAATCTTGTGATATTACTTTTTCAGAAAAAAAAAATCGAACAGTCGAAAATGTTGTCTGACCGACGTACTTAGTATTAGTAAACCAAGTGATTCTTCGTCAGGATTTAAGTTTTTGAAATGAAATATTAAAACTAGTTTTTAGCCTATTTCTGCGTAGATGTGCTTGGGTGCTTTTCATGTCTTGGTACTTATCATAGGAAATGAGCCGTATCTGCCAGTATACAATCAAGCCAGAAATCTGTACAATTAATCGGATTTATAGCACTTGGCTAATCCAAAACATATTCCGGGGTGCCACTAGTAGATAACATTTTGACTCATGCGTGGCCTATTTTAAAAGATAAATGAAACTTACCGTAAATAATTTTACAAGTTCCTTTTCCTTCGATCGGTACTGAGTTAATATTTCCAGTTAATTCGTACTCCGACTTAATAGTAAAATCAGGGCATTCTAAATCACTATCAAACAGCATGTAGTCCGAAAACTTTGTGTAACTAAAATAAAAAAAATAAACAATGAACTGTGAGAGTATTATAGTAATAGTATTTTTATTTCTCTCAAAAAGGTTGCCAATTTCACAATATTCCTTATCAACTAATTTTACATGAATACCTCTGTGAGAGCTGGAGTCTATACTAGGTTCTAGACCTGTGTCACAGATCTCCAGGCACTCACCCTCTTAAATATCACTAGTGAGCAGATTTATGAATATAAAAGAAAATAACAAGAATTTAGAACCTACATTATACCTTAAGATTAGCTTAGAATATAAATTTAATGATTATATTTATTATTGGTATATTTCTAAAAGTGATAAATACTTTTACCTATAATGATAAAAGTTTTAAAATGTCCAATATAGAGTTAGGAGAAGGTATTTTGTTTGCGGTAAATAAGAGTTATTAAAAAAGTAATACAAAAATTAATAATAGTCTATAAGCGTGGGATGTAAAACGTGTAGAATATGTTACAATGGTTAGGTTAATAAAATAAATGGCTTGATATTTCGATCCCTTGTAATATTTTTCTTTTTTAAAACACGTATAATGTCACTCTTTTAATTTTGAATCAGAAATATTATTAAGATTTTGTACATTTATTTATGTCTATAAGTCTTTTGTAGTAATGTGAAAAAACTGTTTTTTTTTTATTTTATTTATGTAGATGAAATTATACGTAACAATACCATTTATTGATATATTAATGGTGTGAATAATATGATTTAGAATATGTATTGTGATCATATCATTTCAATTAAACAATTAACACAGACTAGACTAACGAATGGCAATATTAAGATAACTTTAATTATTAGTGCCGCATCATTAATTGGGAAAAAATGTAAACATGCGAATTAAAGCAAGTACGTCGTAGAGAATTTACCACTGACGTATTTAATGCGTACTTAGACATTTTTATAAAATATCTTTCACGGTAAAATTTTAGAACAATGTATATTTTTGTGTTACTTAATAATTTTATTGCCTGTTTGTTGTATTAAGAATACAAGGTTACAAGTCGTCGTTGTTTTAAAAGCTGACTTAAACTATGCATGAAATACACTGTTATAAATAGAAGAAAACGCATATACATTACACTGATAAAATATATAGATAAACTTGGAGAAAACCCCAGTCAACAAAGCTAAATAGGCCAAACTCAGGGAGGGACGTGTGGTCCGAAACGTCGGAGAAAAACATAGGTATTATAGATATTTACGAGTCTGCAACCGTTCTCCGACAGTCGTTTCTCCTTTGTACTTAACTACTTACCTACTTATAATAAAACTGTAAATTGAAGATTTTTTTTTATCACATTGTAATCCACACTTTATACCTAATATAAATAAATACGATTGATTAATATTTTGTTTTATTCTAGTGAAAAAGCCAAAAACAATCGTAGAATAGTCGAAACAATCGTAAACAAAACGATCTGACGGCGAATATTAAGTATATACTTAGTTGAAAAGTCTTGTCGTCGAAACTAACAAATTCGAACCATTCTGTCGGCGAAACATCCATAGGTGAAACGTTCTATCGACGAATCTCTCAAAAACGAAACGTCATGTCAGTGAACAGTCCAAAGGAGAAACGACTGTCGGAGAACGGATGCAGACTCATATTTACCTTATATCTAAAGTAAGACCCGACTTACAAAATATAGGATACTGTCATTGTTGTGGTCATATCGAACAAAAAAAGGATACTTGATAAAAATGATTTTATGTAAAGGAGGTTTATATCTGCAGAAGATTGTTTTAACCTGTAAATAAACAGTCCGGTTTTTGTTACTACTTACTTCAGCCTTACGAATCGGCAGCCACTCATACCAGTCAACACAGTGTTCATAAGCTTATATTTCAAATTATTCTCGTCAATGACTATGTTTTCGACCCGCAATGGATCAGAAGGTTCCAAGTTATCAAAGCCTGAGATTAAAGCTGGATATACCCTCTCTATTACAGCATTTAAAAGGCATTCAAAATCTGCGTTGCATTGTTGTCTTCGTATACCTAAAAAGGAGATAAAATTACTCAGTATTTCCATGACACGTAAGTTAAAATTACGTATACTCTTAAGGCATTGCACAATATTTTTCTGTATTAGCTATATTTTCGTAATAACACTTTACTAAATTTTCGTATGATTGAATTAAATTCAACTTATGGCAAACATTAATGGTTCAATCATTGATTTACAAAAAACCCAAGATGCACAGTTTCGAACAAAAGTAACAGCCAAAAGTGTCACCAATTATACATACGCAATAAATACGTATAGTAATATCGTAAACATATTTTTTTTTCAAATTTATTCTTACGCGCATGACATAAAGTTGTATTTACAAAGTAATGCACAAACAGCAATAAAAAATTTTATGATTGACGTTTGCCGGTAGAACAATGAATGAAGTGGAGATGATTAATGTTTTAATTTTTTTTTCATACATTTAATTAGTTTTGCAAAATGTTATAAATGTTTGTTCTAAATATATGAAATATATTTATTGTAAATATATTATTAGGTAGAAAATTAACAAAACCAATATTAACCTTAAAATAGTTTATTTATATTTTTGTACGGTGTAGCATTGGTAGAAATACGAGAAAAAAAAACCTAGCAGAACATAACATGACATGTAGGGTGAAGCTACCAAATATCAGCACTTTAAGAGTTACTCCTACTTTAATATCGTTTATCACAGTGTTAATACAGATAACGACTATAACAACATGCTTTCTCGGTTCACTATTAATTAAATAAATAATTGATTTATATTATAAAGAAATGTTTTTATTCATACACATGTTATTTAGATGAGTCTGACTAAATAATTACCCTAACACCAATTATTGGCACCATCATCACCGATTACTAGCATCGACCGAGTCAATTATCAGCACTGTGATATAAGTCATAAAATTAGGTAGATAAATGAAATAATCCAATGTTTATAGCAAAATCTCTTTTATTTATACCTAGCCTAGCAACCGAAGTTTCAGAAGAAACATATACTTAAAAATAAAAAAAATCAAAAAACAATAAACTGATCATGATTATGTTCATAGACTATATTCTTAAAAAGAAAATAAAAAAAATACTCAGTGAAGCCCTAAACTAAGTATTCAAAATATAAACACTTAAAAAAATTGACGAATTGATGACCTCGTCTCTTTTGAACGCCCTTAAATAACTATATAAATATATGTAAAATTGTAACTATTCTTTAAAAACAAAATACAAAAAAGTATAAAAATTAATAAATCTAACAATAAAAAAATTAGACCCAATAAAAAAAATTAAATAAAAGGCGACTCCATTAGAAATAAGCACAGAGTCAAAGTATAACTCGAAAGAAAAATAAAGAGGTTGTTATGCATTGTTCTTTCACTAATAAAGCGGCCATTGTAATTTGCCGGATTGTAGGGGAGTGTCAAGATGGTGTCAAGTAAGGTTTTAAGACAAATTAAATCAAAATTACATGTAGCTCAATATATTTAGTCCTTTAAACAACAAAAACAAATCAATTAACTCTTTTATTTACCCAAAGTACGATATCCCATCCTTTTCTATAATTTCTCACCGAACACTTCGGCATTTTTGTCTTGTGTACACGGTAACGCGGGCGACGCGATACTAATTGAAAAGAGGCGCACAATTTGAAATTGTGCGCTTATTTGTTGCGGACGGTTTTGGGAAGTGGAGTGTGTATCTTTGGTTTTTTGTAAATCAATGGGTTCAATCTACACAGCAATAATGTTTTTTGCAAGATACAGCTTAATTTGGAAACTACAGTGATAGATTTTATTTATGAAATCAATAGCATTTACAAATAAGCATTAATAATTTTATAAATTGGACAAAAGAAAGAAACAAACTAATGTTAAGGAAATAATTTATTCATGGTTCAATAAACTTTTTTTTTTCGTGTGGTGACGGAGTAAGAATACAGTGTGTCACCCCATCTCATCCCATGGGTGTCGTAGAAACCGACTAAGGGACTATCCGTGAATATTCTTTACGTAATTCACGGATAGTACGTAATAAAAAGAAGGAAAACTTGAAATTAAACCCTATACCAATCCGTTTGGCCAGCGTGGTTTTAGTAGGCCAAGTATCCCTTCGTCACTGGAGGAGGCCCGTCCCTGCAGTGGGACATTAATGGGCTGTTATGATGAAACATTTTTTTTAGAAGTTCAAATGAAGAAATATATCAAATCAAACAAATATTATCATTAATGAAAAGAAAAATCGTAATCTTACCCGCCGAAAAGCTGAAGCACAATAAAGTAAAAAAAAGACTTGTCAAAAACATTTTGCTTTCTGTGCGTCTAACAAAATGAATATAAAATTACAAAGATAACTATATATATATTTCTTCTCAAGTTTACCATTAAAAAAAAATATTTAATTTATTTGTAAAATTAAACATTTGCATAAATTTAAATACAAATGGTTTAAATTAAACTAATAAGTCGTACAATTTATAAATATATAGCAATAACAGGTCCAATTAAATTATGTCAATGTCAATATCAATTACAATACACTAATTAAGAATTAAACAAAAGTTGGAAAACATTGTTATAAAATGAATGATAAAAATAATTATTCTGTTTTAAAATAATTTAATAAGTCTAAGCACACCAAAGAGCTTTTAGAAGAATAAATACATAAATAGACCTAAGTTATGTCTTAATGACGTAGTATTTAAATAGCGAAGGTATGCAACCCTATGTTACTCCTTACAAAGTATTTATAAATATCTATTCAGAGATAATTATCATCTTATTTATGCAATATATTTTATTGTAGCATAATTTTTATTTATTTAAAAACCTTTAAGAAAGCAAAACAATAATTTTTAGAGATCCCTGTACCTACGAGAACAACTGAAACTTACTTATCTTTGTCATCAAACCCATACATACTGTATGGTATTAAGATTTCTGCATATTACACACTAAACTGTGTGTGAATAGTTTGCGCGAACTTCTCTCGAAAATTGATTTGAGCATGTTGCAGTAAGAAGTTTTTTGTAATACACAATAATGCTGCAGAACCCTTTATGTGCTCAGATATAACCGCTTTTTTTTAAATAAAATATTTTAGCTGAAAAATGAAACAACAATCCACTTTTGTTAACTTTGAGAATATAATGTAAACAAAACGAAAAAAGTTTAATAATAACTACATATTTTTGTAAAATGTTATTATAAAATATAGTATAGCTAAAAGGTAGATACTTACTAGATAATTCTCGTTTTATCTAGAAGTTAAAAACGTGACTGTTTTATTACTCAGTCTATAAAAAATTCAATTGCGAATCTTATGCAGGGTATTTATTTGTGAATTATCTTGAAAATGTGTCAGGAAATTTAATAGAGTTGTTTCGTATGATTAGAAAGAATTGTCCGTGTGGTGACGGAGTAAGAATCCAATATGTCACCCACCACCCCATCTCATCCCATGGGTGTCGTAAAAACCGACTAAGGGACTAACCGTAAATATTATCTTTACGAAGTAAAAAGAAGGAAAACTTGAAATTAAACCCTATACCAATCCGTCTGTCCAGCGTGGTATTAGTAGGCCAAGTATCCCTCCGTCACTGGAGGAGGCCCGTCCCTGCAGTGGGACATTTATGGGTTGTTATGAAAAAGAAAAGCAACAAAATGTATTATGGTTATTTTAGTATTAGAAGCCAATTCTGTTAAAAGAAAGGTTCATAAATTGACACACAGTATAGACATTGAGGTAGATGCGGCGGAGGACTGTGTTCTGTGGCGCGTGTTGGGAGAGGTCTATGTCAAGAAGTGGACTACGATTGGCTAGCTGATTGATTGATTTGAAAAAAAAAGCAGCATCTTTTATTCAGCTCTTAAAACAATTGTTAATAAGTTAATAAATTGTGACACATTGGTTGGTTTTAATCAAAACATTTTTAATTTGTTGTTTAACATAAATAATACTATTTTCAGTTTGTGTTATAATGTATACAAATTTTGTAATGCATATCTTCAACAGGCACTAATTTTTGAAATGTTTTTAAATGTTGTATATTTCTGTGCATAAATACGTCCATTACTGACTCTCTTGTGAGTTCTTCTAGCTGCTTCATACGTGTTCTGCCTGTAAATGAAAAAAAAAAAATTATGTTTATATTTTTGTAGTGAGGGTGTTATACAAATACTCTATTGCCCTTTCTCAAGGCTTAGTAAACAACATTTTGCAATATTTATCCTATTTGCAAATTATGGTATTTTTGCAGGTATATAGGTATTGACCTACAATCAAAACATTTTTATAAACGATTATGTATTAAGTAAATATGAAGACCTCGGACTTAAGTAAATAATCTACTCTCTTTGCGGTCTTCCAGGACGTGGTCGTTTTTCCAAAAACTGATAAACAAGTGTCAAGAGTTCAATCGGTAAAGGAAGCAAAACAGAAAATGTCTTGAGGATGGCTGTAGCCTTTTTTAGCTTACATTACGATATTGTTATTGATGTCATGTGATAATAAAAAAAAGTTACTTGTTTTGTTGACCAAATTCGTGTATTCAACTCTGCGAACTCCTCCAATCACAGTTGAATTAACATAATAATCTACAATTTTAAGGTGCATTTTTCCTTCATCGCCTACTACTTTTTTGTTCTTCCCGCTAAATATAACGAGGAATTTATCTAAAAAATAAAACAAAAGTTATGTTCATGTTTATATTTATGTACTTAATTAATTTCTTGTTATTATGGCCCAACTCTAAAAATACCATAAATAAAACCTTTCTACTCCTATTTAAAGGACCACATGCTTTGCTGGTAAAAGCTCTTTTGGTTAAACGTTCTTTGGCTCTTTTGCTCTTTTGGTAAAACCTTAGCGAGGTAAATAAAATTTCTTTAGAGCATACACACCTAGTCAGAAGTTGTTCTGATATGTAAGAAAAGTTTGTTGCTGAAAACGAGAGCAGTGAGCTAGTCAAATCACAGGGCTATAAGACTAAACAGCATATGTCTAGGTCTGACATTGTTTAAGCCTTCGAGTGGTGCTTACCACTTACAATCTTACTACTTTTATCCCAATGTAGAGCAACTTGACATGAACATTGAAAGGCTTTTTCAAGTAAATAGTGATAAAGTATTTTTTTATTTTTATTTTTTTACTTACCATAAGTCACATCAAAAGTGCCTTCACCTTTTACTGGAATTGAATCTAACGATCCATTTACTTCATATTCTAATATTAGATTCATTACTGGACATTCTAAAGTACTATCAAATAGTATGTATTCGCCAAATCTTGTGTTACTGCAAAACAATATTTTTGTATCTATTAGCATTTTTCAGATATTTATTCTAGTAGGTACTAGTAAGTGACTAAAATACTTCTTAAGAAATTTTAAAAGGATTCTAGTCCAAGAACAATAAGGCCGAAGAAGGATGCTGGTTCTGTCATGCTTCTTCACACTACGAGAACCAAAGTTAGAAGGAATATTAAAAATACTTATATAAATATGTATATTATGGTTTCTCACTTTGGGCCTTATAAGTCTCTCTTTGGAAAAATATTGTTTGTTGTTTAAAGAGTATTTACCTAAAGGGTTTACTAGCGCCGCCAGTTAGTTAAAAATGTTTTTCAATTAGTAAAATTTTACTAATGAAAAAACAATGAACAAAATGAACAATGGGCAAAACGTCCCCACCCTTGTAACACTTTCAGCTATACATCAAATAAAAGCCCTTGAAAAGTGAAGCATTTTATTGTATGACAGCAAATCCGTCAGTCATGGGAGAACAGAGTTATTGAGGAGAAGAAAATAAAAATAATGAACGATAATATTACATACTTTATGCTAATGTTTACTATGTAAGCACGATAGAGTCAAATTCCATCTTACTAGTAGAGGGACCATACATATAGAACATCCTACATCATCCAGAAAACCATGAATTTCGCTTTTCACATAAAAAACATACAGCTTTCATAAATATAAAAACTCGTACATCATATCAGCCAATTGATGTCCACTGCTGGACATAGGCCTCCTCCAAACATTGCTATCCTCATCCATCGGTTTCCCGTCGTCGTAACTAGGTCGTGGGACCACCGTGTGAGGGGTCTCTCCACCCTGCGCTTTCTGATAGGCGTTCGCCATTCCAGAACCTTTCAACCCCAACGGCTGTCGGTTCTCCGCGCTATGTCCCCTGCCCACCGCCACTTTAACGGGGCAATTCTGAGCGCTATGTTCGTATGCACAGTTGGGTATATTAGAAAGATAACTAGACCTGACGCAGCTACTTCTTCCAATGCAATAATAACGAGCTAATGCTAATCATTAATGAAAACCACGCACCTATTCGTTATTTATTGCATGAAACTGATGCATTCATACTACCACACCGACTTCGGTTATATCCCCACAAAGGTGATCACTGATTGGAAGAGGCTCGAGGAGAAACTCGCGTCTGTCAAATCCGCCCACCTAGATAGTAGTGCCGACAGTCTGGATACTGTAGTGGACACTGAGGCGGCTATCAGCGCCCTGACAGGTCATGTCATTAATTAACGATTGCTCTCGGATAGTGGCTATGCTGGAAGACCTGCGCATGCAATTACCTGGAGAACTGCGTGATCTGTTGAGCCGCAAGATTCCTGCCAAACGTGCCTACGACAGGGCCCTCAGCGAGTCCAATAGGGTTAGAATTAGACAGCTTCAGTGGCCTGTCAAAGTACGCATAAATGAGTTTCGTCAGTCACGATGGTATGCGCAATTGAGTGAGATCGAGCCTTTTTATCTCGCTTTCTAGCAGCTATCCCGAACGTACGACGTATACTCTACTATGCCTTCTTTGGTTAGGCCTGATAGGAGGCTAGCGTTCAAGTATGATGACAAGGCCGAATGCCTGGCCTTGGCCAGAGAGAGAGAGAAGCTCTTGAGCCTCGAGGCCCAATACGCAGTTCTCCTCAGGATAACAATCACGATATAATATCAATCACACACACCAATTTCAAATATACTCGTATGTCGACAGCGAAGTGAAACGGCGAGCTTCTCTCCCGGTGTCACCGCTCAAGGCAGACAACGACGATATACCGTTAGTCATACCTACCGAGGTGGAAACCGTTAAATAAACTTCTCGCCCCTAAAAAGGCACCCGGCTCAGAAAGAATAACAAATATAGTCATCAATTTATTCCCCGAACGTCTTTTGGTCCTTGACATGCATCTTCAATGTCGCAATATCAAATTGTGTCTTCCCACAACAGTGGAAGAACGCCGTGGTTATCGGAATACTGAAACCCGACAAAAGAATTCCGAACCGCCTAGTTATCGACCTGTTAGTCTGAGTCGAGCCGTTTCCGAGCCTGAGGAACATAAATTCTGCCGTTTACTATTTCTGCAATGTTTGCTGCATAAAGAACATTTCCTAATGATTCTCTAAATGTTTAGTTTAGCAAAGCTAGTTATCCGAAAGTCAGAAAAATGCTGTGGATGTCTGTCTACTAGTAAGATAGCCTTTGACTATATCGTGATTATATAGTAAACATTAACATAAAGTATGTAATATTATCGTTTATTATTTTTATTCTCTTATCCTCAATAACTCTGTTCTGCCATGACTGACAGATTAGTTTCATACAATAAAATGCTTCACTTTTCAAGTACTTTCATTTGATGTATAGATGTAAGTGTTACAAGGATGGGGACGGCTTCCATACGAAAATGCCCATTCTTCTTTCGCATTCGAAAAAAAAACGGCCGTTTTTGTATATAATCCAATATTTACTTAAAGAAAAACATTTAAATGTGTGTGTTGAGAGTCTGTTATCCGCTTGCATGCTGCCCGACGCCCTTTATTTCCCGTGTTACTACCAATCGTACTACTGGTAGTACGACGGGAAATTTATTTACCCGTCTTACTACCACGTCAGCCGGTAGAACCACGGGCAAATTTTTTTTTACCGTAGTACTACTCTAGAAGCAAAAATAAAATATAGTGCATTAAACATAATAAGTAATTTATTATACTTATTATTCATTTATTTATTAAACTTAAGTATTATTAAAGGAACATGAATAGTGTACGTGTAAATAATTAGGTAAAACTTTTTTCTAAAAATCTAAACCTTTATGTTACATGGTATTTTTTAAATATTAGAAACAAAACAAAAATAATAGGGTGCTATTACCACTGGCACCGATTTTTGTAGGAGAAAGCTAAAGCATTAGGGAATAAGTGCAAAGCAGAGAGACACATTGAGCTGCTTTACCACTTCTACCAAAAGACATGATTTTAGATGGTTGGGCTTATAGGAGAAGAGACTTAACTTAGAAAACTTTGTAAAGTACATCGTACATGGATTAGAGATAAATACCTAGATCTGTTGAGTGTTTATGGTAGACACAGAACAAACAATGTCTTAGAAGGGTTCCACACAAAGTTAAATAAGCAAATCAACAAAAATAACGTTACAATAATGCGTCTGCTAAATGTGCTGAATAACGTATCTCATAAGAGTTTGATTTCATGTGCTAACAAAAGGCGAACAATTGACATCTTAAATGATGATAATATCAAGCATATTTTATTGCAGCTTATTACAGGAGAAATAACAGTTGGATACACGCTAGAAAAGTTACGTTAATAACTTTTCTAGCGTGTATCCAACTGTTATTTCCAACTGTTATGTAATAAGCTGCAATAAAATCATGTCTTTTGGTAGAAGTGGTAAAGCAGCTCAATGTGACTCTCTGCTTTGCACTTATTCCCTAATGCTTTAGCTTTCTCCTACAAAAATCGGTGCCAGTGGTAATAGCACCCTATTATTTTTGTTTTGTTTCTAATATTAAAAAAATACCATGTAACTTATAGGTTTAAATTTTTACAAAAAAGTTTTACCTAATTATTTACACGTACACTATTCATGTTCCTTTAATAATACTTAAGTTTAATAAATAAATGAATAATAAGTATAATAAATTACTTATTATGTTTAATGCACTATATTTTATTTTTGCTTCTAGAGAAGTACTACGGTAAAAAAAAATTTGCCCGTGGTTCTACCGGCTGACGTGGTAGTAAGACGGGTAAATGAATTTCCCGTCGTACTACCAGTAGTACGATTGGTAGTAACACGGGAAATAAAGGCCCGACGCGACGCATAAAAAAAAGGGACCGGTTATACAAATACTTTATTGCCTTTTCTCAAGACTTCGTTACCAACATTTTGCATTATTGATCCTTTGCGAATTATGATTTTTTTTCTATTGGCGGCGCTAATGAGTCACGTAAAGGCCCTTAAATAAGTGTTAATTTGTCCTTTCCACTGCCGCTCTAAAAAGTGTTAACCATTGCATGTTGCTGAATGAATGTGATCTTAAAACCATGGTAGTATGCTTGATTTTTATAATTGAATTAATACCCATTGGTTATTTTTTAGTACAAAATCAGTGATCTTTAGGGTTCCGTACCGATTTTGAAAAAACGGAACACTTATAAGATCACTTTGTTTTTAATTATAGTTGCTAAATCAGTAATAATAGTTAGATAAATTAATTAAAGAGTACAAAGTATTTTTATAATAATGTATTTACTAACTCTTCCTTAGATTAACGCGTATATTTATTACGCATGAGTATGACAATAATGAGTATTAAATTTATGTTCTACCAAAATAATATTTGATAAATTTATGTTTTTGCATATTTTTTTTTAAATGGTAATGCGTGATTTTTGTTTAATTGCTGTTAAAAAAATATATAAATAGGACATAAATTTATTTAATATTATAGTTTTATTATACAACATTACGGCTACGTTAAATTATACAATACGAAGAAGGAATTACAAGTAATGGCTACTACCATTCTACCTACCGTTGCTACTCAATATTGGCATGTCATCTTTAAGATCTCTACTTCTTCCAAACGGTCTATTGACCGTCGTAAAGAGAGTACCTTTACCATCGTTTTAGGTCTGGACCCACAAAAGTAACAATTTTCGAGAACTTCTGCATCGACATGATTATATTGAAATATTATTATAATTATTAACTTTCTACTCATTTCATCATAACAAATAACTTACTTAAATATTCCAAATTGACAGTCTCTTATTCCAATAAGCGTAGCGTTGTGCAGTTTGTATTTAATATTTGGTAGATCAGCAACTATAGTTTCTATTTGCAATGGATCTGATGGTTCTGACCCAGGAATACCGTTCATTATTTTTGGATACACATTGTTAATAATAGAATTTAAAACGCATTCAACATTGCCATTGCATGGTTGCTTATGTATACCTGTAAAAGGAAAAAAAACATAATAAGAACTTTAAAAAATAAAATTGACCGCTGGACATAGGCCTCCCCTAAAATATTTTTAACACCGCGCGACTCTGTATCTTTCATCAGTTGAAATGTTATAAAGAATACATAATAAGGATTAATAATACAAAAAAAATACTTACCTATAGAGTATTTTGTAAAAAATAATAAAATTGATAGGTAAACTAAAAACATGATTTTATCTTTAGTGTCGAAAATCAAAAAATGAACTGAACATATTTAAATTTTAACATTAAAATGAATTATTCTGTAATAGGTAATTATTGCTGCTTTATGAGGTTTAGAGGCTCAGCTTTGTTTTTAGAGACACATATTTCTCATACATATCACATAATTTTATACATAATTTTTTTTGGATGACGTTTATTTATTCTTACAAAAGATTCTATTAAAGGTAACGAGAGAATATACATGAGTTTATGATTTAAAAAAATATATTACCGCAAATGGTTAGAAATATTTTAGACAATTCAAGAATTCCTACATTTTCTATAAATAAACCTTCTTTATATAGGTAGAGATAGATAGTGATAAAAAGATCTGTAGATAACATTTGCTTAATCATTTTTAGTTATTATTTAAATAATCATTTACTTATGATTATGATTAATAACAACTAGTCTCAAACTAAGCAAAACTTGTACTATGGGTACTAGACAACGGATAAACAATTCCTTTAATACTTTTTTTTTTAAAACATACAATACATAGAAAATACTCAGACCAATGTAAACAATCATGTTCATGCACACAAAGATTTGCATTGAGCGGGAAACGAACCCGAGACCTCTGCGTAGCAGCCATGTAATATACCGACTGCGCCACGGAGGTCGTCAATGGACCATAAGTCTGGTTGGAAGATAAAAAAAATAGAAACACTATACTTTGAAAACATAATACATAATACAGCGTCTTCAAAGATTCCTATAATAAAATACTAGCAAATTATTAACTTTACAACAGGCGCTAAAATTGTTATACATTATTTTATAATATTAAATTATTTTAACGTGTTCCACATCACCTCTTAAATCTAGGGAGTACACTTTCTAGGTTATCTTGTCCTGAAATGAAATGAAATGAAATGAAATCTTTATTCGTTTAGAAATGTTGTGTATACAATGATGATTTGATTGTTAGTTGCGCGTCACATTTCGCCTTTAATAGGCATACGAATCTTATATTACATAGTGCTTAATTTATATAATGATAATCAGCAATATTTTTATGCGTATTAATATTATTCTATATTCTTTAATTTAAACATCTTATTTATACTACTTAATAAAATTAAACTATATGTCAATAAATAATGTCAATACTATATAATTAAATTATAATATCTATTTAAATTCCAAATATTCTCTTATCGTATAAAAACAATTATCGATCAGCCATTTTTTTAAAATACTCTTAAATTGAATGACAGGTAGCTCTCTTATGTATTTAGGGATATGGTTATAAACTGTAATGATCATCATAGAGCTATTTTTCTTATGAAAACTACTTTTACATGGTTCCATTTTTAGCTTTGTTGGGTCCCTTGGTTTGTATCTACAATTTTCGCTAAACTTAACAAATAAATGGCTTTGGTTACGTACAAACATTCCTATTTCCAATATGTATAAGGACACCAAAGTCAGCACACCCAGTCTCCTGAAAAGTGGCCTACATGTCTCTAGAGGCCCAACACCACCGATAGCTCTTATACATTTTTTTTGTAATATAAATACTCTGTTTATATCTGTAGAGTTGCCCCACAGTAAAAGTCCGTACTTCAAAATTGATCCAACGTGGCCATGATAGGCAGTGAGTGCAACTGATTCATTTGCAGACCTTTTTAATTGTCTCAAAGCGTATACGAAG
This sequence comes from Schrankia costaestrigalis, assembly GCA_905475405.1. Taxonomy (NCBI): domain Eukaryota; kingdom Metazoa; phylum Arthropoda; class Insecta; order Lepidoptera; family Erebidae; genus Schrankia; species Schrankia costaestrigalis. The sequence goes on along the minus strand of FR997835.1, from coordinate 6,061,933 downwards.
CTGTTTATTCTTTTACATATAGTGTCAATGTGCAACTTCCAGTTGCAGTGCTCGTCTAGGGTAAGTCCTAGAAATTTTATATTACTCTTTTCATTTATTTGTGTATCCTTTTAAAATTTATTGTATTGTGCTCCTTTTCCGATTCTACCATCGCTAATTCTGATTTTTATGTACAAGAGCACACTTTTCAAGTTACAAACAATTGCCTTATTTTTTCCGCAATCCAGCGTATAAAAGTTATTTCATGAAATGATTATGAATTCCTAGGCGTCTGCCTACAGTTCTCTGCTGCTTTATCATAAATATTATTTTGTTTTACAGTTTAAGTGAGGTTCAATCAAAGTCATATTCTACGACAGTCATTCCTGCACTCTGTCACAGCTCTTTTGAATCGAGTAACAAAATTATTGCCCGGAAACTTCATTCATGCGACTTAATACGCTGAAGGCCCCACAGTACAAAATTAAATGTATATTATTTAGATTTTTACTATTATCAAAAAATGTGTGAATTCAGAGCACACATCTGAGCTATATTTTAATTGGCGTTGGCGTAATACAGACTCTGTATTACAGAGTGTGGCGAGTAGGTCAATAACTCGCCCGTATACAACGCTCCTCTAGATCACCTCATATCGAACCATTTCTCAACATAAGTACACCTAGAAGAAATGTTACCTGCGCAAGCACCGCCTTCAAGACACACACATTTGCAAGTCTTTTGTTCGTCGGCCGGACGGTCGATACGACTACCTGAGCTCCTTTTGTTTAGGAGGCGCCGCCATTTGTAATAGGGGCGGTCCGACGTGTGCGCAACAGAAGCGGGAGACGTAGTTATTATTAATTAGTTTTTAATATAAATTAAGTTGTAAACAATATTTTGGACACAATCATTGTAGAACATCGCAATAGAAAAATACCAGAATTCTTGTTGTTTATATTGAAGTTCGACCCCCGTCCTACACACTGTTTACCACAAGCCTTCAGCACTGTAAGTGGCGTAGCTAGACCACTTCACAGAGTCTATTTATCTCGTTCCATAAAACAATATACCCGAGTAAACTATTTGAAATCACTCCTTAATAGGTTTCAATCAATCAACTAGCCTATTGCAGTCCACTGCTCGACATAGGCCTCTCACAACACGAGCCACAAAACTCGGTCCTGCGCCTTCCGCATCCAGTCCGACCCAGAGACCTTTATGAGGTCGTCGGTCCACCTAGCTGGGGGGCGTCCTACACTACTTTTGCCGAGTCGCGGTCTCCACTCTAGGACAAGTTTGTTCCAACTGCCATCGGTCCTTCGACAGATGACCAGCCCATTACTTTAATAGGTTATTATAATGTTAATTTAGATTAAGCTAAATATCAGTTTTCTTTATTTTTATATCGGTATTTTTATTAAAGGATAGCTAGTTTTTATTTAGCTCATAGCTAGCTATATAATAATATTTTAGTATAACAAATCTGTAACGAATAATAAGGCAGGTATAAAGATTTCTAGGTAAGTAAGTAAAAAAAATTTCCTTAAAACATATTTATTTATTTATTTTATTATTTTTGCTAATTAGTCCAGAACAGGAAATATATGTTCAATAGTAACATCACTCATGTATCCATTTACGTTACGAATAAATACCGCCATTAGTGACTCCATAGCTGGTTGTAAAATTAATTGATTCATTTCCTTCCAGTTCTCATTCATATACTTCAGGATTCCAGCAGCTGAAAGTTGATAAAATACTAAATTAATATTTTGTAATTTTGTAATCCTACATTTGAAAAATTGTCAGCTTTAGTAAAGTATAAGGATAAGCTTAGATATACTTATTAAGAGCGTGATGTAGATGTTTTATTCATAACTAGCGACCTGCCCCGGCTCCGCACGGGCACCTACTAGAGAATGTCCTTAAACAACAGCAGCTTCATTAGAAATATCTAAAGGAGAATGAAACCTTCACTAAGAGTTTTGGGCCAAGATTGTACAGAAATGAGAGTATTATCAATTTATAGCTTCACACTTATTAGTCTCGTGCTAAATCTTTTGTTAGTTTTGGCAATGAAATTCAAGATAATTTTTTTTTTAAGGAGATGGAAACTTCTGGGCTAAAGCCTGTATATTACTGTACAGAGTAAGGATATGCCCTAAAAATCTTTTCTATTTTTTTCAAGTTCGAATCTTAAAAAAATTTAGTAATTTTATTATTATTTTATTTAAAAATAGAAAAGATTTTTAGGCCATATCCTTACTCTGTACAGTAATGTACAGGCTTTAGCCCAGAAGTTTCCATCTCCTTTATATAGGTTTCTATACTATATTATGCATGTGTTATACATATAGACCTTCCTCTTGAATCACTCTATATATTAAAAAAAAACCGCAACAAAATCCGTTGCATAGTTTTAAACATTTAAGCATACAAAGGGACATAGGGACAGAAAAAGCGACTTTATTTTATACTATGTATAGATTGCCCTAGTGCATGGTTGTGAGTTTGTGACTTCTCAAGTGTACAGGCAATTAACCTCACTGATCAGAGTTGATTTGATTAAGGGTTTTCATAAAGTTTTCTTTCATTTGCTAAGTTATGTTTACTTATATGTCCACTTATAAGTCCACTTCCTTACTAACAACTTAATTTAACAAAGTTCGAATTAATATTACAGTAATAATATACTAACATTTTTCTTCGTCGCCATTACTTAAATTCTTCATATCGTAAACTATACTTCCTCTAGCATCTGTGCTTAATGTGTAGTTTTTTATTTCAATGTGTAAAATTTTATCAGCATCATAGTTCTGTGATAGGTATCCAACATATTTAAACACGTAGTTATCTGTCAATAAAACAAACAAAATTGAACCTTATTAATATTAATACTTTAAGTTCATATTTATTTGCAAATTGGTATCGTTATGTTTCTTACGGTATCTTCCTCCACTCATAAGGAAGCCAGAAGTTTGAAGGACATAAGGGCTTAGCAACAAATTGTTTTATCTATTCGTAGTCAGTACGGCGCTTGTACACGCTAAAAAAAATCGCCGGGCCTACGCAAGAATTCGTGTCGTTTCTAAGCACGACCTGTGTACACAGCCTGCGCAAGACAAGACACGGCGAACGTTGTTGCGGAGGGGCGGGGAGCGGTAGTAGGGTATCATACTTTTTTGCTTTCTAGTTAACATTTTTACTAAAGGAAACTCACACTGATTATCACACTTGTTATTACTTTAAGGATTCGCTTCTGATCGCCTTTTTCGCGTAGACGTGTTTTTGTTAAAGAAATGAGTGTTAATTAATTAATAATTTAGTATTTAATAAACAGTTCAGTGTTATGATTTATGCAGTTTTTGATATTAAAATTATAACATAAATAGAACTTTGTTGTGGTAGATAATGTGTGCCCCGGCTGGTTCTAGCCCCTTCGGGGCGCGCAGTAATCTCATGGCGCGTAGTCCACCGCCGACACCAAGAGCACCATCACCAGTTGTACCATCACCACTTGCACCAGAGCCAATGTCACCGGTAAGACCAACTATACCAACATCCCAAAGACCTCAAAATCAACCTATATTCTTGGAGTCTTCGTTGCTAGATGAAGTTATGCCACCTTCAGAAATACATCGTTTTTCGTCGACCATTGATACCTATTTGAATGAGGTGTGTCATATTACGGAAGGGAAAATGAACTCAGAGCAAAAAATCCGGGTCGCTAATCTTTGCCGTAAAGTAATGGCGGGTGCCTCTCATATGGCTATCCTTTACTCAACAATGTGTGGGAAGACAAAATAAGCTTATACCGCTATTCAGCACTTAAAATCCCAGCAGGACGTTACAGTCTCCCTAGATGAGCTTAAAGAATCGATGAATAATAGGCCATCAGTTAGCACAACATTTGCCGACATGGTAAAGAAGGGCGCCGGAAATTATGTTCGTCCGTCTAAGGTTACCTCTGTGGCCATTTATCCCAACGACAAGACCAAATCTAGCGACGAAACAAAGAACCTAGTACAGAAAATAATTTCTCCTGAGGAGTTGAAACTCCGTGTATGAGGACTGAAGAAGGTGAGACACGGGGGTGTACTTATTAGCACAGAGAGTAGAGAAGATATTAGCAAGCTCAGAAACAACACTGAACTAACTGCATCCGGCCTTACCATAGAAGAGCCCACGAAACGCCGCCCTAGAATTGCAGTTGTTGGAGTGCCGGTTTCCCTTCAGGAAAAATAAGTGTTCGATTGCATTTACGAACAAAACTTATCGGACAAATTACCTAATTATACCCGCGAGATGTTTACCTCGACTGTTAGGCTAAGTCACAAGTCCGGTAGGAGAAATCTTAATACCTGCAATTACATCCTTGAAGTGCCCGCTAACGTCAGAAAGACGTTAATAAACCAAGGACGACTTTATATCAACTGGACATCTTGCCCCGTTCGTGACTTCACTTTTGTGACCAGGTGCTTTAATTGCCAGCAATACGGACATACGGCTAAGTTTTGTAGGGAAAATAACCCTACTTGCAATCAATGTGGAGATTCAGGACACAATACATCGGACTGCAAAACCAAAGATGCTGCCCCAAACTGTGCGACCTGTAAACGTTTTAAAAGGAAATGTGACCACCAAACTGGCGATTCAAGCTGTCCTGCCCGTATGTACGCTGAGAGCAACTATATAAACTCGATTGATTATGAGGGCGCCTAAGAGCGCCGGCTACTCGTCAATCTTCGAGTGCACTAGTTAAGTCTCCTTAATCTTTATACTTTAATCTTAATTTCTATTTTAACTTTTACTAGCTTAGTATATAATTTTATTAGTAAGTATAATGACTAATTTGTTAATTAACGAATTAGATAATTTTTCTGTGTCAGAAACAAAGCTGTGTGATGTTGAAGAATGTAAACTTCACATACCAGTCTGTGACCAATCTTTAACTTTGCTTACCCAAAATATCCGTAGTATAAGTCGTAATTTTAACGGATTAGAGGTATTACTACAAAGACTTGACATTACATGTGATATAATAGTCTTAACAGAATGTTGGCTCTCCAAGCATAATCATAATTTACCTTCACTTGAAAATTACATTCTATACAAAACAGAAAAGACCTATAACCAAAACGATGGACTTATTGTTTACATTAGAAATCAATTGAAGGTAACTGTAGAGGAACCTCTTTTTCACGACAGTAATTGCTTAGTTATTAAATTAAAACCTGACATCGTAGTTGTAGCCATTTATAGGCCCCCGTCGTCGCTAAGTGTAGATAAGTTTTTAGAATCACTTCATTGTCATCTCTCATTACTTTCATCTTTTAAAACAATAATACTAACAGGTGACATAAACATAAATATTTATCCGGGAAAAACTGACACACACGCAAACAACTATTTGAATATGTGCTCATTTCATGGTCTATTACCAGCTCATTATCACTCTACCCATAAAAGTGGATCTTGTCTGGATCATTTCATTCTAAAAACGAGTAAACCATCACTAGCCTTAATAACTAACTCTACCCTTACTGATCATCAAGCTGTTCTATTAACACTTCAACTAACCTTACACAGAAAAAACTATGTACGTAATTATAGTAAATTAAATATGAGAAGTCTTGAATATGATGTTTCTAAAATTAATTTTGAACCTATTTATAATAATCTTTATGATGCAAATATGTCATTAAATTATCTTATTACGTCATTACAAACTGCTATACAGAAAAACACGAACGCAAAAAATTTGCCGAGTAAATTTAAAATAATAAAGCCTTGGATAACGCTCGGTCTCGTCCGTTGTATACGGCATAGAGACAAGCTACATCTGAACCTAAAAAAACATCCAGACAATCAAATCCTTTCACTGACATATAAAAGATACAGAAACTATTGTAATAATCTGCTTAAAAAAATAATGATAGAGTATGATAAAGATCAATTACAACGAGCGGGAAAAAATAGCAAGCTTATATGGAAATTTATAAAAACCAACACATTTAGGACAAAAAATTATGAGCCACCAATGGACTTACTGTTAACGGAGACAAGTCCTCAGCTTGCCTTAAATAGTGTAAATACTTATTTTGCAAACGTTGGTAAAAATTTAGCAGAAAAGTTATTAAACTCAAGTAATCCCCCGTCATCAAACACGCTCGTAATTTCGACTTCGTCTATGTTAAAATCTTTTGTTATGTTAAGCACAGATGTTGAGGAGGTGCTGAGATTAATTACAGATTTAAAGGATAGTTCTGCGGTTGGTTGGGATAACATCCCAAATACAGTAATAAATAGATGTAAAAACTATCTGGCCCGTCCTTTAACTCATATATTCAATTTATGTTTATCACAAGGTGTGTTCCCAAGCTTACTTAAAAAAGCTTTAGTAACCCCAGTATTCAAATCAGGTGATAAAACTTGTGTCAAAAATTACAGACCTATTTCCGTCTTGCCAGGTTTATCAAAACTTTTAGAAAGAATAATAAATAGTAGGTTAATTAAATATCTAGAGGATAACAATTTCTTATCAAACAATCAATATGGTTTTAGGCCAAATAGATCAACTTCACAGGCGGTACGTCGGCTTACGGATTATGTAACTAACAACCTGGACAAGAGTAAGCACACAATAGGAATCTTCCTGGATCTAGCCAAGGCATTTGACACAGTTTCATGTAGTTTACTTTTAACTAAACTAGAAAAAATCGGGATCAGGGGAACACAGCTACAACTTTTTACTGACTATCTAAGTGAACGATTTCAAACAGTTAAACTAGGACCGCATGTAAGTTTTGAAACAAAAACAGGCTGTTTTTCAGTGCCCCAAGGTAGTATTTTGGGCCCCACACTTTTCACCATTTACATTAACGATCTTTGATGTATTACACTCAAAAATAGTATAGTAATATCCTATGCCGATGACACCGTCATTCTGGCCTCGGGTGAATCGCGGGAAGAAGTCTATAGTTATGCACAGCTTGGATTTAATACGGTATGTAATTGGCTTAATCAAAATTTACTAACCCTAAATGCAGAGAAAACTAAATATATTACGTTTACAATGAGGGAAACTAAAGGGAAACTGTACATCAGACCCAACTAATTTTAGACCGATTTCAGTACTGCCAACTTTCAGTAAAATTTTTGAAAAACTTATTGCAGACCAACTGCAAACATATTTAAGTAGATACAAAATTTTACATATTAAACAATTTGGTTTTACAAGGGGTCGCTCCACAACCGATGCTGGTGTGGAGCTTGTAAAACATATATATGATGCCTGGGAGAAGTCTTACGATGCTTTAGGTATTTTCTGTGACTTGTCCAAGGCTTTCGACTGTGTCGATCATGATACACTTTTACGGAAACTACATCACTATGGCTTAGGTAAACTTGGATTAGATCTTTTCACGTCTTACTTAAATAATAGAATACAAAGAGTTAATATTAATGGAAAATTATCTCCAGGATCTGTCGTAAAAATGGGCGTTCCGCAAGGTTCCATACTTGGACCCCTTTTGTTTCTCATCTATATAAATGATTTACCACATCTAGTTAAAGATCAACATGAGATAGTTTTGTTTGCCGATGACACTTCGCTTTTATTTAAAGTGAAACGACAGCAGACTTGCACTGACGAAGTAAACTTGGCTATCTCTAAAGTTGTTCGTTGGTTTGACATTAATAACTTGCTCCTTAATAGCCGCAAAATCAAATGTGTTAGATTTATAACGCCGAATGTAAAGGAAGGAAAAACCACGATAAGAGTTAAGGAGGATCAGGTAGACCTTGTGGACACTACAAAATTTCTTGGTATAACACTAGACTCTAAGCTTCAGTGGGGCCCACATATTATGACATTGGTAAAGAGACTAAGTTCTGCAGCTTATGCCGTTAGGAAAATTCGAGAACTGACAGACATAGAAACTGCCAGATTAGTATATTTTAGTTATTTTCACAGCATAATGTCATACGGTATTTTACTATGGGGACATGCTGCCGATATTCATTCTATCTTTGTGCTGCAGAAGAGAGCTATTCGTGCAATTTATAATTTAGGTAGGAGACAATCACTTCAAGAAAAATTTAAAGAAATCAATATATTAACTGTAGCAAGTCAATACATTTATGAAAACATAATTTATGTTCATAAAAATAAAGACCAATTTGTCAAAAGAAGTGATGTCCATAGTATAAATACTAGAAATAAAGATAGACTTATTCATCCGTATTCTAGGCTCCAAAAAATACATAGTTCATTTCAGGGTCAATGTGTGCGATTTTATAATAAAATTCCGAAAGATATTCAAGATCTAAGTTTTAATAAATTTAAGAATGTAGTCAAACAAAAACTTATCGTAAAGGGATATTATACTATCCTAGACTACACGAAAGACAAAAAGGTTTGGGATTAACTGCTTCTGTTCCATAGGCTGTTTCAAATAATGCAAGTTTATGCACTTTTTTTTATATATGTGTGCTACTGTATTGTTTTATCTCTAAGTTCTAATTGTATTATTGTATCCTTTCTATCTTTTTTTTTTTTTTCTGTCTTCCTTGTTCTCATGCTTGTCTTCTACTTTTCTTTTCTTTGATTATTATTTTTTATGATGTATAAATGGTGTATTATCCTGTCTGGTACTGTCAAATATTTTGATAGGGTATATGATTAATGTAAAAAAAAAATTGTAAACACAACTGAATTTTAAAAGAGTTGCCATGAGTTTCTTTGCCAGGTTTCTTCTCATTGGCCCTACCATTTGGAAACTGGAATTTATAGATCAACACAGACAGACAAGTAGATTCGAGTAGTAGATTGGTTTTATTTTTCTCCTTTAATTTACATTTGACAATACAACGCGGCTTTTCTTAGTGCTGTAGCGTTTGTCTGTGTCGATCTATAATTTTAAATGTAGCTTCAATTTTAAGTAAACGACGATTTCAAACAATTTGTAATAAATTTTATGAAATAAAGTATTTTGAAGTTTGAAGTTTGAAGTTTAACATAATATCTAACACTAACTTAAACATTCATGTACATAGATGTAAAACTCCTGCTGACTTTGCATGCACTTGCCCTACTCTAGTTAAAACAGACCATATAAAATATTTAGGTATCACGCTTGACAATAATTTAAATTTTTCTAATCATATAGGCTCACTATGTACTAGAGTGCGTAAACTAATTTATATCTTTGAATATCTTCGTAATGTAACTGATTATAAACTTATAAAACAAGTCTACTTAGCATTGTGTCAGCCCATAATTGGCTACTGTATAACTTCATGGGGTGGTGCCGCTCAATCAATCATGTTACCCTTAGAGCGTGCTCAAAGAGCAGTACTGAAGGTAGCCACTTTTAGACCAATTTTATTTCCTACACATCAACTATACGCTCCTTGTAAGGTTCTCACTGTCCGTCAATTATTTATTCAAAACACTATTCTATTACAACATACTGAGCTTATGTATAGTCCTGTGCCCACAAATAAAAGGAGAAAAGACATAGTGTGTACTATGCCAACTACCCGACATGCATATGTTAAGAGATTTTATTTGTATTTGGGCCCTTATTTGTATTTGTATAATAAATTAAACAAATTATTAGACATATACAATGTAAATCATAAGAATTGTAGCATAACTTTACTAGATTATTTAAATACACTTAATTATTACGAAACCGAACAACTGATTCGAGTTGTTACGTGACCTAGCTTTGTTTTTGCACACTTTAGCAATAAGTTGTATAATAGTTTTTTTTATTACTCATTAAATAATTGAACATTTTATTGTAATTACTTATAAACTGATTCATCAATTTCTGTGACGCGTAAGGCAAAGACCTGACACACAGGTTAAATAACCTAGTTCAGGCAGATGCGAATGTTAATTTTAGATTTATTTTGTATGATTGTACTTTTAAGATACTTTTTGTAAGTTATTTGTAATTTTATACCAATAAATATTCTATTCTATATTCTATTCTACTTGCGCGCCCTACGCCCGTCTGACGACTGCACGAAAAAAATCCTATCGTGTACACGTTTCGATTGGTCTTGTCTGCGGAAGCCACGAAAAGTTTTCGTGTGCGAAAAAGACAAAATTCTTGACGTCTACACGAAGATTTGTCTTGTCTGGCGCACACACGGCAAATTTTCTTAGCGTGTACAAGCGCCCTTATTGTATGATTTATCATCATCATATTAGCCGATGGATGAGGGAGGCACAAGAACGCGCAGGGTGGAAACGTTTGGAGAAGGCCTATGTCCAGCAGTGGGCGTCTATAGGCTGATATGGATGGATGGATGGATATCAGCCAATGAACGTTCACTGTTCATTGGCACACGCCCTCCTCCAAATACCCAACTTGCGCAGTATTGTGGTTTTCTCGTCCATTAGTTATGGTCAAATACCTATTAGCTTACCTTTTTATGTATTTATCGGAACAACACTACAATATTTATATTATTTAATGCGTATTGCAGCATTTATTATAATATTTTTTTTATGAGAATAATAAAGTTAGATCTCTTAAAATTTTCGTTAAAGTTACTTTTATTTAACAATTTTAATCACATACTTTACAATATTCATTAATTTTAAAAAATATTTATTTTACGTATATTTTGTAAATATAATAATTTATTAAAAATTATTATTAAATTATTAAGAATACTTACATAAATTAATTGTGGCATCACCTTTCCCATCAACATCAAAGGAACCAATCTTACCCTTTGCTTCATAAAAGCCTTGTAAGGTCAAATGCCTGCATGCTACATGATATTTAAAAGCGTTGGTATCAGAATAAATCCTGAAATTGAAACAAACATAAATATTTAATTATAACTTTTAAACTATCGCGCTTCATTATTATAAATATTATATAAACGCATTATAAACGGGATATTAACGGGCATTTTATTTATTTTACTTGACGTTTCGGCACAGGTTGCACTGGCCGTGGTCGCAAGCTGACTCATGCCGAAACGTAAAGTAAATATTTAAATGGTCAAATGAATATCGAAATTTCATTCCTGGGGATAAAGGGGTGAACGGACTTTACCATCTTATTCAGCATTACCGTCATCCTTACTTGACTGTTTCAGACAGCAGACGCAACCAATAGACGCAACCAAGTTCACCGAGTAATGTCACTGTAGATCTTAGAAGCCAAAATAACTTTTTAAATTTTCTCCAAGCAGTAGTAATTAGTATTATAATGTCACCACCCCATCTCCACCTCCATCATTTCCATGGGTGTCGTAAAAATCGACTAAGGGACTATCCGTGAATATTAACTTTACGAAATAAAAAATAGGAAAACTTTAAATTAAACCCTATACCAATCAGTCTGGCCAGCGTGGTATTAGTAGGCCAAGTATCCCTCCGTCATGGGTGGAGGCCCGTTCTTGCAGTGGGACATGAATGGACTGTTATGAAGTTATAATAAATGTATTTCTTACTCAACAAGATCTGGTGTACAGCTTTTCATTCCTGTTAAGATCACATTATAAAATTTTTGTTTTAATGTTGGCAGGTCAGCTTGTGCTAAATTTATTTGTATAGGATCTGATGAGAAAATACCTGTGAGATCACCTTTTATAAATTCATTAAATACATGTTTTGCTCCTTTCGTAAGGCAATTACTATCATCGAAGTTACAGATTTTACCTGAAATTAAAATAAAATACAAAAATTATTTACTTAGCAATTAAGCAGAAGTGGAAGCCTTTGCCCTGCAGTGGGACAGTACAAGCTAATGATAATTAATCAGTAATTACGACAGGCAATATATATGATGCTGTTTTCTCTATGATACTTAAAAAAAATATAAAAGGGAATCTTTACTTTAACCCTTACTTCATAGTAACTACTTCACCACATTGAACTTCGACGCTGAAAATTATTTGGTAAGCACATTAAAGTTAGAAAGCAAATATGCATTAAACTTCTTTTACAAGAATAAAGTCATCGAGTTTTTCAATTTCTTGATATTAAAGTTTAATCATCCATCTACTTCCTTCTGTCGTAACTAGGTCGTCGGTCCACCTTGTGAGGGATCTCCCCACCCTGCTGATATGCGTCGAAAAGCTGATATGATGATGATGAAAATTTAATATTTTTTCATTGTAAAACTTGTTTTTTATGAGCACTTTTTTATGTTACCGGTAGTCTAGCTTACTGCCTACGTGTTGCCATTATTTATAGCAATAACAAAACACTTTGTACGTCTAAAACTAATAATAAACTTACATAATACATTTTCAAAAATCACTAAACGTATTAACGACAACATAATGAAATATTAAATGTTAACTCACAGTCAATCACCCACTCTTATATTATTTAATGACAAAAATTAGATGATTCATAATTGAAAAGCTAAACAAAAAAATATAAACATAATAATTAAATTTCGTGATTTTATTATTTTTAAATTTAATTGCAACTGTTTATAGGACCCAGCACTTTGTAATCGTGATTTTCTTTTATCATGTTTGACACATTGCTGATATACTTACTGGTCCATAAAATTGTTAATAAAGAGAAAATTTCCTCTGTCTTTAAAACGAAAGCTGAGGGGGCTGATATATAACTTATTATGTTGCCTAAACGTGATCGCCGACCAGTTCAAGCTCAATGTATGCCAGAGGGCGATGGAACGCAGCATGTTAAAGTTAACCGAACATGTACAATATACCATGACTTGCTCTAGGAAAACAAATATAGCACAAATATCAATTTGCTAATGTATAAACAACTTATAACTAAGTAATTTTTCTAATTATAAATAGTAACAAGTTATGTAGGCACTAAATTTAATTAATATTATTGTAACTGATAGAGTATTGTTACATAATTATATTTTTTTATATGCATTCATTACCGTCAAAGTATTATCAAGCGGCCATCAAATTATTGTGTTATTGTTGATTTTGTTATTTATCTAATTTAGCGGTGTGTTCGATCGATGGGGTTAAAACATAGTAAAATTTTATTAAGTAGCATAATATGCTTTAATTCAATAATTATTATAATATTTTATTTTTGTTGTAAATAGTTTATTTCAGTTAACTTTTCTATTATAATAGGAGCAAACAGATAAACAAATTAATGAAATGGCATTTTCTTGCTTTTGATATTAAATCCAAAACACCATGTCAATAAAATAAAAAAAAACTTTAAAACTATGTTAAAGACAGTGTAATAAAATTTTACATTTAATCATTACTTTCAAGATGGGCATAAAATTAGCAATTGACGTCATTACATTTTAAACAATGAGAGATAAGCATCAAAACTATAAATGAATAATTTGATTGTTGAATTAGTTGATGCCCACTCTTTCGTCTGCGTGGCCCTGGCCAAAGCCAAGCGCGGCGCGAATTGCGGCGCGAAATGCGGCGCGACAAGCGGTGTGCGAGTGAAACAAATGGTAGACAACGTATGAAGTATGCCACAGCTAACGGCGACGCGAATTGCGGCGCGACCTGCGGCGCGAAGAGCGTCGCGCGGCATGCGGCGGCGAAGGGCGGCGCGGTGTGCGAGTGAAACAAATGCACTCGGGAGTATCAAGGCGGCCACAGCCAGAGCGGCGTATGCAGCGGCAGCGAGGGGACGTATTTGTGTTCGCGCGAACTAAATAAATCGGTTTGAAAGTTTCGCTCCGCATCAAATGGATACCGAAAAACTGATAAGTGAGGTATTGAATAGGCCGGCATTGTGGATGTCGAAACATCCTCAACATAAATTCCGAAATATCATCAAAAAGTTGTGGAATGAAATAAAAGAACAGTTCCCAGGAAGTACTGGTATGTATTTATTTTATTACCTACCTACTGTACTGTAGTGTGTAGTGTAGGTAGGTGTAGGTAAGTGCTTGTGACGTATGTTATGTAGGTATATATGTAATAATTACTTGTATAATCATTAGTTATAGCTATTAAGTTTAGAATTTGTAGGATATAGCTACATTATCTAATATTTACATACATAAATACAAGTAACTTACAGACAATAAACCTAAACAAAATTACAAACATACTAAATACGCGCATAATAATATCATTCATAAAGTCATAACATAAAGCCGCCGCACGTTTGTACACACCCTTAGCTATACCAATACCTACAGTCCGGCCGCTAGCGCAGCCCTGGCGCTCGCTTGCCAAAGTACCTACATGTTCGTAGAGTTCTTGAAAAAAGGTCAAATCAAGAGTACATACCCTTTTTCCGAGATTTTGGTTACATTTAATAAAACACATTTAGGTATTTTAAAATATGTTTTTTATTTTGTAGTTAAAAATATCCAGAATTTTTTTAACTGTCACGTTAATTAAAACCTATCTTGTTAGATAGTTTAAAAAAGCCTATTCTTGTGTTGAATTATTAAAATAGAACTTAAATTGATCTCGTATCCTTGTAGCTTGATTCGTAGCTCGATTATTCCGTCTTGATCTGTGTACGTTATTCATATTGTTCGAGTTTCCAACCTGCGATATAAACTGTTGAAAATCTGGATCTCGGTCGCCATCTCTTTCTCGTATAATATTGTGTAATAAGCACGAAGCTTTTATGATCAATATTGCGTGCTTTTTGTTTGTTTCTATACTTTTCATAAAAATACGAAATTTATTTGTCAGAATACCAAATGCGCACTCAATTGTCACTCTTGCCCGGGATAATCTTTTGTTAAAAATTCTTTTTTCCGCATTTAAACCACCCGATGGATACGGGCGCATCAAATAATTTTTGAGAGGATAGGCTTCATCACCGATTAACACATATGGTAAAATCAGATTTGAATTTGGTAACCTCTGCCACGGTGGAACGTTGAATTTGTTTTCTGTTAATAGCTTATTTAATCTTGAAAAATGAAAAGTACCACCGTCACTTTGCTTGCCTTTCCCACCCACTTCTACAATCATAAACTTGTAGTCTGCATCTGACACTCCTTGAAGAACTAGTCAAAAAACTTTTTATAATTGTAATATGCACTTCCACTATTTGGTGGATTCATTATGCGAAAATGTTTGCCGTCTATCGCGCCCAAGCAATTTGGGAATTGCCACCGTGAGAAAAATAACTCTGCGTTACTTTTTAGTTTATCACATGTTGGTTGCGGCATATGTATTTGAACTAGATTTTTCCAAATTGCTTCTAAAGTTTTATAAATAACTTTAGCAACTGTACTTCGTCCTAATCGGTAAGTTTGAGCCAAAGACCTAAATGATCCTCCGTGACCGAGAAACCTGAAAAAAAAAGAAATTAAAAAATAATAATAATCTAATAGTTTATAGTTGTACATCCGCTAGAGTTGCGTGAAGATATACGGTCATAGGTTAGTTGTGATAATATGTTTATATATTCCTAGAACAATTTATACAACGTGTATTTTTTAAAGTGTACAACCTTCTTGGATATGATTCTAGTATTCTACTCACAAAAACAACACTTAGGGCTCCTTTAATTTAGCCGTTTCGTGCTGTAAGGCTGGTATGCGTTTTCGGTGCGTTTTTCGAACACACCTACTACACCTACCTACACTACACACTACAGTACAGTAGGTAGGTAATAAAATAAATACATACCAGTACTTCCTGGGAACTGTTCTTTTATTTCATTCCACAACTTTTTGATGATATTTCGGAATTTATGTTGAGGATGTTTCGACATCCACAATGCCGGCCTATTCAATACCTCACTTATCAGTTTTTCGGTATCCATTTGATGCGGAGCGAAATTTTCAAACCGATTTATTTAGTTCGCGCGAACACAAATACGTCCCCTCGCTGCCGCTGCATACGCCGCTCTGGCTGTGGCCGCCTTGATACTCCCGAGTGCATTTGTTTCACTCGCACACCGCGCCGCCGCATGCCGCGCGACGCTCTTCGCGCCGCAGGACGCGCCGCAATTCGCGTCGCCGTTAGCTGTGGCATACTTCATACGTTGTCTACCATTTGTTTCACTCGCACACCGCTTGTCACGCCGCATTTCGCGCTGCAATTCGCGCGGCGCTTGGCTGTGGCCAGGGCCTAAGGCCCTGGCCACAGCCAATAGGATTATAGCCATTAGGATGGTAGAATTACAAGTAGTCACTTATTCACTGGAGCTAACTAGATTAGTACAATAAATAGCTTTTGCCTAGCCTTTAATATACTGAGGTTTTATATTTTAATTCTATCAATCAATCAACTAGCCTATCGCAGTCCACTGCTGGATATAGGCCTCTCCTAAAACACACCACGGAACCCGGTCCTGCTCCTTCCGCTTCCAGTCCGACTCAGAGACCCTTTTTGAGGTCGTCGGTCCACCTAGCTGGTTGAGACAATATTGCTAATGTATGTTTTCTATCACAACGTAAAGCATTCCTTGATTTCAAGAAATTATAAAGTAGAAAAAAATATTTTAAGAATAATTTTTAATAACAGTAATTTATTATTATAGTTGTGCTTTGACTACGCTTAATGTTAATAAACAATGTTTTTTAACATTAAGCGTAGTCAAAGTCTTTATTTTCTTGATTCTTCCTTTTTTTTTACAAAAAAGAACATTATTATAAAGTGCGTCAAACGTTAATTATTTAGGTATAATAAATAATAAGTCACATTAGTATTATAATTTCGAATAACAAACGTGACTAAACACGAGAATTTATGGACAGAAAACTCAAAACTGTTTATGGTTTTTAGCTTTTTTAATTTACTTAATTTAAAAATTGCTCCGCTCCTGACCACAACGGTGAAACCACAGGTGAAACCTTAAGGCACGCGTTTACCTGTCTCGTCTTCTGTACGAGTATTACATTCGATAATCGAGAGCGTCTGCTGGAAATCATTTTTTAATATGCATGTCAGGTGTATTACATATTTCCATTTTAAGGATTGCGTAATAAAAAAAAAGCATTTCAGTCGTGATAAATACACTCAATTTCAGGGGGCCCTGACTATTTGTGAGCATTTTACTTATTAACTGTTAGGGCTACGAGTATAGTGTAGTCTGTAGACAAGCCAATCAGTAATCACTTATCTATATAACATGAAATCCTGGCTATAATATGCACTTTCACAATCCAGTTCCATAACAAAATAGATAACTATCTCGATGCACGTCTTTCTACATAATTACAAAAATAATTAACCCATCGATGTCAAATTTAGCAAAATATCTTATATAGTAATAGTAGTCTATTTAACTTATTGGCTTGGTAATATTATTATTTGTTGCCTTATTATTTTATGTTATCTGCAAAAAAAGCATTCATTGGGCACCTGTCAGCCACTGGTACTTTTACCGTAATTTCCTTCAAATTTTAATTACCAATTGTTTAATAATTTTTTTTTTATATTACAGACGTAGGCTTAAAGACGTTCGCTTTCATAAACGTCTTTGTGCTCTTATTTAACATATTTCACAGTAACAAACAACATCACCTCAGGTAAATCATGTGGATCGCAAACAATTTGTACTTCATAAGTTTCGATGTGGTTTCGATTCTAAGACGTTGCTGCACGTGAGCAGGTTACTGTGTCTAGCTATTCACCGAGGCAACAACTTGTTTAGGTATATTGCGCTTAGAAAAACTCAACCCGAAAGACACATGTCTATTAACAAAAGAAAAATAATCATCATAACAGCCCATTAATATCCACTGCAAGGACGGGCCTCCTCCCGTGACGGTGGGATACTTGGCCAACTGGCCAGACGGATTGGTATAGGGTTAAATTTCAAGTTTTCCTTCATTTTTATTTTGTAAAAATAATATTGACGGATAGTCCCTTAGTCGGTTCTTACGACACCCATGGGATGAGATGGGATGGTGACATTGTATTATTACTCCGTCACCACACGGATAGAACAAAATAAAAATAATAAGTCCGGTAAATCCGTATATCAACAAGGTGGCAGGTAGATAAACTCGTACTAACCGCTACACTATTTTATTTTCTTTGTTATCAACAAAATTTCTCATGACTTCTTCTGAATTTAATCATATTTGAATTTTTATTGAGTTTAAATATATAAATGAAACACGGGCTTAATCTAAAGCTTCTTCCAAATAACAAAACTGCAGATATTACATTTTATTACAAGATAAAAACTAAACCAAAATAAAAATATAAAATTTTTATTAATTTATTAAATGGGTCTCTTCTTAACTTCATTTATTCACAATTATTTTTAGTAGTCATGAGGAAATACGTATTCTACGGAATGTTTCTTCATATATGAATTTACGTTCTCGATGTATACAGACATTAACTTATCCATTAGGGGTCCCAGAAATGACTTTTCCATAGCTTTCCAGTTCTCATTGACGTATTCTAAGAGAACAGCCGCTGAAAGTAAACAAACGCATAAATAAAATTATATTATGTTTTATCTTTAGATCATATTTTACCTAGTGATGTCTTTTTATTCATTTTTTTCTTGTTTTCTTGAAAACTATTTTTTTTTAGTCAAATAGACAACTGCACTACATTGATCAACATTTTTTTTCAATTTACTGCAACATAGGTTTTAGAAATGTTGTTTAAGCTGATCGTAGCCGTTTTAACCCTTTCCCAGTGCCGTCAGCAGACACAATAGTAAAACAATACACGTGTACTATATATGGTACACTGCTCTGGGAACGTGACACACGTAAAAATTATGTATTTTAATCTAGAAATATCATACAGAAAATCACGTTGTTTGTAAAAATTAAGGGTATTGAGGATCTCTTCATATCATTTTTTGTACTATTTCAATCCTTACCATGAAGACATCTATTATAATGTTAAAATTTCCATTATGGTGTTATCATTATAACTCAATAACTTACATTTTTCTTTATCACCATCAAATAAGTTTTCAAAATCATACGTTATCGTTCTGTTAACGTCTCTTTTCAATGTAAAATTTTTAATTGTAATGTGTAATTCTTTATCGTCATCATACTTTTTCTCAACAAAGCCGTTGAATAGAAATACGTAATCATCTGAAACAATATAAATATGAATAACATTTAAAACTATAAGCCGTAGTACTACGTCATAGATAAAAGATATCTATTGCTCTAGGAATCATGGCATAATCATCAACGGCATTTTCAATAAAACAGATTTTTTTAAACTAAACGCATAGTATTTTACCAATAATATTTGTTTTAAGCTAATCGTCGATTACCAGTAAGACAAAATTAAAAGAAAATCTTTATCATAGGGCCACACCCTATGCAGCTATAACACTTTACATTAAAAATAATGAATTTGCTTTATACCAGCAACACAAAACCTTTACTGCTTAAATCACCACAGCAGTAAATGTCAATAAAATTATCAAATTAAAAATCTCTCACCAAATTGAAACCAATTGAAATATCAGGAGACTCGTCAACCACGCAGGCCGTGAGCTGGCCGGTATCAATCCCACTTCTGATGTCGCGGAATCTGATAGATTTGAATCTGCAGGAACGTTAGTGACTTCCGCCATATTGTAGTTTTGAGAAATCAGTGCGCACTACCGGCGCTTGCGACGTTTCAGCAGCAAGAGAGCGTGCCTGTCACTTCGCACTTCTGATATATCCTCCTTTTGCTGTTCGAAAAACGCACCGAAAACGCATACCAGCCTTACAGCACGAAACGGCTAAATTAAAGGAGCCCTAAGTGTTGTTTTTGTGAGTAGAATACTAGAATCATATCCAAGAAGGTTGTACACTTTAAAAAATACACGTTGTATAAATTGTTCTAGGAATATATAAACATATTATCACAACTAACCTATGACCGTATATCTTCACGCAACTCTAGCGGATGTACAACTATAAACTATTAGATTATTATTATTTTTTAATTTCTTTTTTTTTCAGGTTTCTCGGTCACGGAGGATCATTTAGGTCTTTGGCTCAAACTTACCGATTAGGACGAAGTACAGTTGCTAAAGTTATTTATAAAACTTTAGAAGCAATTTGGAAAAATCTAGTTCAAATACATATGCCGCAACCAACATGTGATAAACTAAAAAGTAACGCAGAGTTATTTTTCTCACGGTGGCAATTCCCAAATTGCTTGGGCGCGATAGACGGCAAACATTTTCGCATAATGAATCCACCAAATAGTGGAAGTGCATATTACAATTATAAAAAGTTTTTTTCACTAGTTCTTCAAGGAGTGTCAGATGCAGACTACAAGTTTATGATTGTAGAAGTGGGCGGGAAAGGCAAGCAAAGTGACGGTGGTACTTTTCATTTTTCAAGATTAAATAAGCTATTAACAGAAAACAAATTCAACGTTCCACCGTGGCAGAGGTTACCAAATTCAAATCTGATTTTACCATATGTGTTAATCGGTGATGAAGCCTATCCTCTCAAAAATTATTTGATGCGCCCGTATCCATCGGGTGGTTTAAATGCGGAAAAAAGAATTTTTAACAAAAGATTATCCCGGGCAAGAGTGACAATTGAGTGCGCATTTGGTATTCTGACAAATAAATTTCGTATTTTTATGAAAAGTATAGAAACAAACAAAAAGCACGCAATATTGATCATAAAAGCTTCGTGCTTATTACACAATATTATACGAGAAAGAGATGGCGACCGAGATCCAGATTTTCAACAGTTTATATCGCAGGTTGGAAACTCGAACAATATGAATAACGTACACAGATCAAGACGGAATAATCGAGCTACGAATCAAGCTACAAGGATACGAGATCAATTTAAGTTCTATTTTAATAATTCAACACAAGAATAGGCTTTTTTAAACTATCTAACAAGATAGGTTTTAATTAACGTGACAGTTAAAAAAATTCTGGATATTTTTAACTACAAAATAAAAAACATATTTTAAAATACCTAAATGTGTTTTATTAAATGTAACCAAAATCTCGGAAAAAGGGTATGTACTCTTGATTTGACCTTTTTTCAAGAACTCTACGAACATGTAGGTACTTTGGCAAGCGAGCGCCAGGGCTGCGCTAGCGGCCGGACTGTAGGTATTGGTATAGCTAAGGGTGTGTACAAACGTGCGGCGGCTTTATGTTATGACTTTATGAATGATATTATTATGCGCGTATTTAGTATGTTTGTAATTTTGTTTAGGTTTATTGTCTGTAAGTTACTTGTATTTATGTATGTAAATATTAGATAATGTAGCTATATCCTACAAATTCTAAACTTAATAGCTATAACTAATGATTATACAAGTAATTATTACATATATACCTACATAACATACGTCACAAGCACTTACCTACACCTACCTACACTACACACTACAGTACAGTAGGTAGGTAATAAAATAAATACATACCAGTACTTCCTGGGAACTGTTCTTTTATTTCATTCCACAACTTTTTGATGATATTTCGGAATTTATGTTGAGGATGTTTCGACATCCACAATGCCGGCCTATTCAATACCTCACTTATCAGTTTTTCGGTATCCATTTGATGCGGAGCGAAATTTTCAAACCGATTTATTTAGTTCGCGCGAACACAAATACGTCCCCTCGCTGCCGCTGCATACGCCGCTCTGGCTGTGGCCGCCTTGATACTCCCGAGTGCATTTGTTTCACTCGCACACCGCGCCGCCGCATGCCGCGCGACGCTCTTCGCGCCGCAGGTCGCGCCGCAATTCGCGTCGCCGTTAGCTGTGGCATACTTCATACGTTGTCTACCATTTGTTTCACTCGCACACCGCTTGTCACGCCGCATTTCGCGCTGCAATTCGCGCGGCGCTTGGCTGTGGCCAGGGCCTAAGGCCCTGGCCACAGCCAATAGGATTATAGCCATTAGGATGGTAGAATTACAAGTAGTCACTTATTCACTGGAGCTAACTAGATTAGTACAATAAATAGCTTTTGCCTAGCCTTTAATATACTGAGGTTTTATATTTTAATTCTATCAATCAATCAACTAGCCTATCGCAGTCCACTGCTGGATATAGGCCTCTCCTAAAACACACCACGGAACCCGGTCCTGCTCCTTCCGCTTCCAGTCCGACTCAGAGACCCTTTTTGAGGTCGTCGGTCCACCTAGCTGGTTGAGACAATATTGCTAATGTATGTTTTCTATCACAACGTAAAGCATTCCTTGATTTCAAGAAATTATAAAGTAGAAAAAAATATTTTAAGAATAATTTTTAATAACAGTAATTTATTATTATAGTTGTGCTTTGACTACGCTTAATGTTAATAAACAATGTTTTTTAACATTAAGCGTAGTCAAAGTCTTTATTTTCTTGATTCTTCCTTTTTTTTTACAAAAAAGAACATTATTATAAAGTGCGTCAAACGTTAATTATTTAGGTATAATAAATAATAAGTCACATTAGTATTATAATTTCGAATAACAAACGTGACTAAACACGAGAATTTATGGACAGAAAACTCAAAACTGTTTATGGTTTTTAGCTTTTTTAATTTACTTAATTTAAAAATTGCTCCGCTCCTGACCACAACGGTGAAACCACAGGTGAAACCTTAAGGCACGCGTTTACCTGTCTCGTCTTCTGTACGAGTATTACATTCGATAATCGAGAGCGTCTGCTGGAAATCATTTTTTAATATGCATGTCAGGTGTATTACATATTTCCATTTTAAGGATTGCGTAATAAAAAAAAAGCATTTCAGTCGTGATAAATACACTCAATTTCAGGGGGCCCTGACTATTTGTGAGCATTTTACTTATTAACTGTTAGGGCTACGAGTATAGTGTAGTCTGTAGACAAGCCAATCAGTAATCACTTATCTATATAACATGAAATCCTGGCTATAATATGCACTTTCACAATCCAGTTCCATAACAAAATAGATAACTATCTCGATGCACGTCTTTCTACATAATTACAAAAATAATTAACCCATCGATGTCAAATTTAGCAAAATATCTTATATAGTAATAGTAGTCTATTTAACTTATTGGCTTGGTAATATTATTATTTGTTGCCTTATTATTTTATGTTATCTGCAAAAAAAGCATTCATTGGGCACCTGTCAGCCACTGGTACTTTTACCGTAATTTCCTTCAAATTTTAATTACCAATTGTTTAATAATTTTTTTTTTATATTACAGACGTAGGCTTAAAGACGTTCGCTTTCATAAACGTCTTTGTGCTCTTATTTAACATATTTCACAGTAACAAACAACATCACCTCAGGTAAATCATGTGGATCGCAAACAATTTGTACTTCATAAGTTTCGATGTGGTTTCGATTCTAAGACGTTGCTGCACGTGAGCAGGTTACTGTGTCTAGCTATTCACCGAGGCAACAACTTGTTTAGGTATATTGCGCTTAGAAAAACTCAACCCGAAAGACACATGTCTATTAACAAAAGAAAAATAATCATCATAACAGCCCATTAATATCCACTGCAAGGACGGGCCTCCTCCCGTGACGGTGGGATACTTGGCCAACTGGCCAGACGGATTGGTATAGGGTTAAATTTCAAGTTTTCCTTCATTTTTATTTTGTAAAAATAATATTGACGGATAGTCCCTTAGTCGGTTCTTACGACACCCATGGGATGAGATGGGATGGTGACATTGTATTATTACTCCGTCACCACACGGATAGAACAAAATAAAAATAATAAGTCCGGTAAATCCGTATATCAACAAGGTGGCAGGTAGATAAACTCGTACTAACCGCTACACTATTTTATTTTCTTTGTTATCAACAAAATTTCTCATGACTTCTTCTGAATTTAATCATATTTGAATTTTTATTGAGTTTAAATATATAAATGAAACACGGGCTTAATCTAAAGCTTCTTCCAAATAACAAAACTGCAGATATTACATTTTATTACAAGATAAAAACTAAACCAAAATAAAAATATAAAATTTTTATTAATTTATTAAATGGGTCTCTTCTTAACTTCATTTATTCACAATTATTTTTAGTAGTCATGAGGAAATACGTATTCTACGGAATGTTTCTTCATATATGAATTTACGTTCTCGATGTATACAGACATTAACTTATCCATTAGGGGTCCCAGAAATGACTTTTCCATAGCTTTCCAGTTCTCATTGACGTATTCTAAGAGAACAGCCGCTGAAAGTAAACAAACGCATAAATAAAATTATATTATGTTTTATCTTTAGATCATATTTTACCTAGTGATGTCTTTTTATTCATTTTTTTCTTGTTTTCTTGAAAACTATTTTTTTTTAGTCAAATAGACAACTGCACTACATTGATCAACATTTTTTTTCAATTTACTGCAACATAGGTTTTAGAAATGTTGTTTAAGCTGATCGTAGCCGTTTTAACCCTTTCCCAGTGCCGTCAGCAGACACAATAGTAAAACAATACACGTGTACTATATATGGTACACTGCTCTGGGAACGTGACACACGTAAAAATTATGTATTTTAATCTAGAAATATCATACAGAAAATCACGTTGTTTGTAAAAATTAAGGGTATTGAGGATCTCTTCATATCATTTTTTGTACTATTTCAATCCTTACCATGAAGACATCTATTATAATGTTAAAATTTCCATTATGGTGTTATCATTATAACTCAATAACTTACATTTTTCTTTATCACCATCAAATAAGTTTTCAAAATCATACGTTATCGTTCTGTTAACGTCTCTTTTCAATGTAAAATTTTTAATTGTAATGTGTAATTCTTTATCGTCATCATACTTTTTCTCAACAAAGCCGTTGAATAGAAATACGTAATCATCTGAAACAATATAAATATGAATAACATTTAAAACTATAAGCCGTAGTACTACGTCATAGATAAAAGATATCTATTGCTCTAGGAATCATGGCATAATCATCAACGGCATTTTCAATAAAACAGATTTTTTTAAACTAAACGCATAGTATTTTACCAATAATATTTGTTTTAAGCTAATCGTCGATTACCAGTAAGACAAAATTAAAAGAAAATCTTTATCATAGGGCCACACCCTATGCAGCTATAACACTTTACATTAAAAATAATGAATTTGCTTTATACCAGCAACACAAAACCTTTACTGCTTAAATCACCACAGCAGTAAATGTCAATAAAATTATCAAATTAAAAATCTCTCACCAAATTGAAACCAATTGAAATATCAGGAGACTCGTCAACCACGCAGGCCGTGAGCTGGCCGGTATCAATCCCACTTCTGATGTCGCGGAATCTGATAGATTTGAATCTGCAGGAACGTTAGTGACTTCCGCCATATTGTAGTTTTGAGAAATCAGTGCGCACAACCGGCGCTGGCGGCGTTTCAGCAGCAAGAGAGCGTGCCTGTCACTTCGCACTTCTGATATATCCTCAGAACTGTCATCGTCATATTAAACGTTAATGTCATTTGACATTACAAGTCAATAGTCGAGTCAACGACAATACTACGGTACTGCCACTACAGTGCTGCCACCTACTTCCTTTTAATATCAAGTAAATTACTTCATTCTCCGACATATAATATTTATATCTATAGTTACAAGTAATGCTTAAATAATCTTTTAGCTAGTATTCATCTCAACATCATTATTCAGCTAAAAGAGTGACAGTGTTGGAAGTGAACTGCCTCTGAACGTTTTCACCTGTTACTGCTTCATCTGTAGATCTCCTGCCACATCGTTTCTCTGTTAATTACCGTAGTCTCTCTGCGTCCTGCGGTTGTACTGCTTTCTATTAAAGCCAGTTTTGCTTATTAAAAGCCCAGCTCATTGGCCCTTTAATCTTGCATTCCTAAGCACTATACCTGATACATCACCGTGTGGTGACGGAGTAAGAATACAGTGTGTCACCACCTCATCTCATCCCATGAGTGTCGTAAAAACCGACTAAGGGACTATTCGTAAATATTATCTTAACGGTAGGTAGTATTACTGAAACATGTTTTATGACTAAATGTTAATAAATTATTGCCGTCTTTGCCTTTTCCAAAACATTTTTCAAATTTTGGTTAAGAGAGTTTTTTAGCATTTTACGAAGTTAAATAAAATCAGTAATAATTTTTTATTCGACTAATATTAAACCTTTACGTCATTGTTCCTCTCAATTACAGGATTTTATAAATTATTTTAATATAACTACGACGTAACTGTATAGGTCTTTAGAATTTTGGAAAATTATACCAGAAAAACATCATAGTTCTGAAACTAAAAATTTAATTAGTTTAAAAGTTAATATAATCAAGAATTAGTGTACCTACATCACAATTAAACAAATATTGTTGTTAGAAAAAAACTTACTATCGTATGCGAGGTTTCAAATGCGTTTTTCTAGAGTTTATACTTTATGCACTTACGTCATTGTACCTAATTCTAGAGATGCGATGTGCCATGCCCACCGCCATTTCAAACGGACAATCCTGAGCGCTATGTCGGTCACTTTGGTTCTCCTAAAAAGATCTTAATTTCCTGATTATCTGAATCATGCCTACAAACGGTTTTCATCCCCTATCTTGAACAACAATGTAAGTTAGTAGGCTCTAGGTAGGTAGTAGTAGGTCTTTGAGTAGGCACTAAAAATAAGCATTGGGTATTGGGCACTTTATATGGCTTGTGAACGGAAATAGTTAAAGAAAAAGGACGGAGTAACCTAATGACATAAACTTTAAGCAACCACGTAATATGCAATATACTGTATATGATTGAATGGAAATTAAATCGAAATACAGCTTATAAAAATATTTTTTTAATAAAAAAATGTTTCATATATATATAGCTACGAGTATCTGACTAAAATAGACTATATAAAACTATTTTTCTAACTGTTATTCGGAAAAACATGTTCAACAGGAACTGCACTCAAATAGGAGTTAACATTATGAATGAATATTGTCATTAGGTGCTTCATAGCAGGTCCTCGAACTAGTTTATCAATTTCTTTCCAATTGTCGTTAAAATATTTCAAAGTTTCAGCAGCTGAAAAAAAAATATATTTATAAATCAAGACATTCATCATTTTTATGTTACGGCTTTCGACTGATAATAATAATAATGATCCATATCACTATTCCTCATGGCGAGAATCTTGTGAAAGCCGAAAAAAATAAGCAAACAAAATATTTGGACTTGGCTCACGAGGTTGTCGACATGTGGAGTGTTGATTCGGCGATCATTGTTCCGATAGTGCTTTCGGTAAATGGACTTATTCCAAAGAGTCTTTATCAACATCTTCGGAGACTCTCGCTTGACCGTTGGATCATAGGTCTGATGCAGAAGGCAGTACTACTTGACACAACACGCATTGTGAGGAAGTTCCTATCTCTGGAGTCCTAACCACCAGTAGCTTGGTCCTTGTACCCGATGCTGGTGGGTCTACCTTTTTTTATACTTTAAAATGTTTTTATTTTTATATTTAGAAATGTAATTAAATGTGAAAAATGTAAATAAAGAGATAATGATCCAAATTTACAAACAAAATTTAATTTTACCTAGCGCCATATTTATCTAAACCTATTACAATCTTTGGAAATAAAGGTCATGATCGATTTGTATTTCTCTAAAACTGCAGTTTATTATGAATGCTTAATTAGTATTTTTTGGGCCACAATAATATTGATGAACTTGGCACTCACTGGCTACTGTATGGTCGCTTATCTATCCAGTAATAGGTAACTTCGTTTACTAATACTACACTTCCCAGTTGAATTGATATAATGTATTATCTAATGTTTACTATCTTTTCTATTCGTAGAGGCAATGTACAATTTTATTCTTAGACAAATTTAAAGTTTCCAACGGGGTGAGACGTGGCTGTGATACTATTTATTCTTACTCTATTACACACAAATAATACGATATAACAACTTCATCATCATAATCATCATAACAGCCCATCAATGTCCCACTGCAGGGACATTAATCGGGCCTCCTCCCATGAAGGAGGGATACTTGGCCTACTAATGCTACGCTGGTCAGACGGCTTGGTATAGGGTTTAATTTCAAGTTTTCCTTCTTTATATTTCGTAAAGATAATATTCACGGATAGTCCTTTAGTCGGTTTTTACGACACCCATGGGATGAGACGGGCTTGTGATACTATTTATTCTTACTCTATCACACACAAATAATACGATATAACTACTTAATAAACTAAAATCATACTTACATTTGACTTCGTCCCCATTACACAAATTCTTAAAATTATACACTATATTTCCTCTAGCGTCAATGTCCAAGTTAAACGTTTTGGCAAGCACATGTAACTTTTCAGACTCGTCAAATTGAGCGTCAATATCTCCTTTGAATATAAATAGATAGTCAACTGGAAAAAATGATATTTTAAAGAACTTACTTCATCATAACATCTTAATAGCCCATTAATGTCCCACTGCAGGGACATTAATGGCAGAACATTAAACTCTGACATGAGATATTTGGCCTGACGTGGGATATTTGGCCTACTAATACCACGCTGACCAGACGGATTGGTATAAGGTTTAATTTCAAGTTTTCCTTCTTTTTATTTCGTAAAGATAGAATTCACGGATAGTCCAAGTTTTTAAACACTCATGGGATGAGATGGGTTGGTGTCATATTGTATTCTTACTCCGTTACCACACGGAAACTTACTTACATACTACTAAACCTTGGCAAATAATTAAGTTCTTATTATCTGTTAAATGAATTCGTCTTTTACATTTCTAATTATAACTTTAGTACTTCAAAACTAGGATACCCAACAAAATTGTGTTATGTTTTTATTTATTTATCTTCTTCTATTTCTAGTGAAGTATAGTAGCAGTTAATGTACTTACAAATATTAACGTCATAGTCCCCATTTCCATCAATTTTCTTTCCGTCTATAATTCCCTTAGCATCATAAGTTCCGTTCATAATTAAATGTTTGCAGGCAACACGGTATTCATATGTTTGAAGGTTGGCATTTATACTGAAAATATAAAAAAAAGGTTTATTTACTTATAAAAATTAATTGTCATTATTTGTGTAAAGGTGTGTCGCTCTTTGTTTGGGCAACACCACGTGCAAAATGTTTCGGGCTACATGTTGCCCTTTGGGTAATATTTGTCAGTAGGGTTGAAAAAGACAATATTTTGCAAAATGAATAAGCAAAAAAACAAATTGTATCTCTAGGGTGTTAAAAAGAATTGATTATATCCACTTATCAATATGTTTAAAATCAAAGAAAAGCCTTACTCAACAAGCTCCGGCTACAGCTAATAATCTACTTTTAAACGCTTCAAAAACTAAATGTATTAAGTTTACATTACCAAATGTAAAGAATAATGTTAGTCCTTGTTTAACAATTAATAACGAATCTGTTAGCCTAGTTCAGTCTACTTTATTCTTAGGACTGACATTGGATTCTAAACTTCAATGGGGTCCACATATAACACTACTCGCTGGAAAACTTAGTTCTGCTGCTTATGCTGTCAGAAAAATTAGGCAACTCACCGATGTAGCGACAGCAAGGCTAGTATATTTTAGTTACTTCCACAGCGTCTTGTCATATGGCATACTGCTTTGGGGTAAGGCTGCTGATATACAAACTATATTTGTACTACAAAAACGAGCCATACGTGCCATTTACAATTTGCGGGCACGAGACTCTCTAAGAGAACTATTTAAGGAGATAGGTATTCTAACTGTTGCGTCACAGTACATTTACGCTAACTTAATATATGTCAAACAGAACATCCATTTATTTATTAGGTATAGCGACATTCACAATTTAAATACAAGAAATAAACACAAGCTGGTAGGATTACACCATCGTCTGCACAAAGTTCACAACACTTTTGTGGGACTCGGTGTGCGCTTCTATAACATGTTGCCCAAAGAAATAATGAGCCTACCCCTAAACAAATTTAAAATTGTTGTAAAAAATCACTTAATGCAGAAGGGTTATTATAAGATTGACGATTTTTTAAATGATAAAAACTTTTGGCTCAATACAGAACTTGACATACTAATGTAATCTTTGTATTATTTCTGCTTTTTGTTTTAATTTATTAATTATTTATGATTTGTTAATTAATTTATTAATTATTTACAATTTGTTAACTGATTTATTGATTATTTATAATTTATTAATTATTTATTGTTATTACCTATTTTAATTTTTTTATTTTTATTTGTAAACATGTTTTTGACATTCATAAGTGTTATTTTGTAACCTACATGAATAAATGTTATTGACTATTGACTATTGACTATTGACCGGTGTGCAGGTACCCATTCCTTCAAAAACAGTATTATATAAATTATATTTCAAATTAGGAAGATCTCCTTTAATTAACTCAGCATGCAAAGTGTCAGAAGATGTAAGTCCTCTAAGATCGCCATGTATGAACTCTTGAAAGGTATTCTGGGCTCCTTCAGTGAGACAGTTACTGTTGTTGAAATTGCAAAGAAGCTGTTTGCTACCTGAAAATGTAATAATATGTAATAGTTAGTAAAATATAGGCACGAATAGTTAAGAGAAGACGATGTTCTCTATTCGGTTTTTTATTTTTTAACGTTTGATACCTCAGAGCTCAAAATATTTCTAATTATATTCTTTTTTTGTCCTTAAAAATACGCAATTTATTACTTTGTCAAAATCATCTAAGTAAACGATATTACACATTGCTATCTGTATCTACAATCTGTTTTTAACTCGTTTTCATAAAAAAAATATAGTAATTTTTAAACATGTTTTTTTTTAATGCAGCAATATCAATCTTAAAAGAAATTAGAAAACTTACAATGACATCACTTGTACGTAACTTCTACTGAACTTGACTCTTGCATATCGAAATAATAACTATTGCTTAGGGCAGAAAAAATCTAAGTATTTTGTAATTTACTTACTTTCAAAAATTTTAAGTTTAACTTACCAAAAACATCTTGATAGCAAAACACAGCAATAATTAGAAGTCGCGCTAACATTGTATCTTCTTACTAAATGATGCCTAATGTGAATTGCTCAATTGTTTTAATCTACTCGTACGTCGCCGCCGTTGCCATCTTTGGGAGATTTATACGTTTATTTTATTGTGTTAAGTATATTATTTTTAACTATATATCTATTCTAAAAAAATAAATGGTTCCGTAAGTATCTACAAATATATGAAGTTCGAAATAAAAATAAATGAAAAAAGTTAACTTAAGTACAATTCAAAGACAAATTTAAAATTGATTATTACGATATGTATTAAACCTACAAAAAGGAAATTAATGTTACAGTAATAGGCGATTGCATAATTTAACGTTGGGACTTGTAGTCCTGTTGGTAGTTGCCAAGGGTCAAGACTGTCGGTTCTTCATCATCATTTCAGATATTACTTATTAAGCATTTTTATGACTCCTTTAATGGTACTTTAATTTATGTGCATACCTAGGTACACATGCTTGTAGATAAGATTCATATATTTAGCACCTGGTGGTTTTGACAGAAGTTTTAATTTATGTTTTCTTCAAAATAATTAAGAAAAGAATAAGGTAGGTAAACGTTTCAGGTAGTAATAAGAAAGAAGAATTTTGACGTTTCTTACCTACTTTTTCAGCATGTTACTCTCCTTTGTTTTCCTAAACATTCAAACCAGCAAATTTTCCTGCGTATTCCTAAAACGTGTTTTTTAAAACCGTTATAAATTAAATAAAATTTTACGAATATAAAGAACAAAGAAACTGAAGAAATAAATAGCCTAATAAAATAAACTATGAGTCTTATAATATTATACGTAAGAGCTTGTTTCATTAAAATAAAGTGTGGTTTTTTTATTAACTGTTTTAATTTTTATACAAATTGAGGTAAACGCCCCCTTCTCGCTAATCAACAAAGAAGTTCAATGAACAATCATCAGCATAACAGCCCATTAATGTTCCATTGCAGGGATGGGCCTCCTCCTATGACGGAGAGATACTTGGCCTACTAATATACGCTATTTAAATATTTGTTTAATGAACAATAATTTAAATTAATAATAACTATTTACTATGGGAAACCGATGGATGAAGGAGGCACAGAACCGCTTCAGGTGGCAATACTTGGCGGAGTCCTATGTCTAGCAGTGGACGTCAATTGACTGATATGATGATGACTATGAAATACTTTTTTGAATAGAAACAATCGTTTTTAGATTCAGGAGTAAAAATTTTTAATGAGAAAATATATTTTAATAAATTAAGTATCAGTATGATTCCGTGTGGTGACGGAGTAAGAATACAATATGTCACCACCCCATCTCATCCCATGGGTGTCGTTAAAAATAGAATAAGGGACTATCCGTGAATATTATCTTTACGAAATAAAAAGAAGGAAAACTTGAAATTAAACCCTATTCCAATCCATCTGGCCAGCGTGGTATTAGTAGGCCAAGTATCCCTTACGTCACGGGAGGAGGCCCGTCCCTGCAGTGGGACATAATTGGGCTGTTATGAAATTAAGTATCATATCACAGCAGAATAAAGAGTCATTCTGTCAGTTCTGTTACTGGTCATAAGTCTTCTTTAATAATATGATATGCACACTAAGCTTTGTTTTTGTAAGGTACCAGTTTGGGGTTTTGGCTAGTTTTAAGCTTGTATTTTTTCCCGTAAAAGAACCAAAGAAGTTGTGTACATTTACATATTCTTTTAATAATAAATATAATGACGGCATAGCAAAGACAACATATTTAATTAAACGTCTAGTTGCGTAACACGCAAAAATATTTTAACTTAAAATTTGAATAATACAACTATTAGCCAATGTTTTACATTAGTATTAAAGTTTTCCTTGTTTACTAAAAATAGTGCCGATAAACTTGTAGTTCTTTTAACTTCTTTGGCAACAACCTTGGGGTGGAGTGGAGTTATTGGACACTCTCTGTATTTTTAGTCATAACAATGTCTTTACTTTTCGATAGTAAGATTAAAGTTGAAAGTAAAATATCACTAATCAAATAAATACTTTGTTCATTAATTATTGTAACTTTTAATCTTGAGAGAATTTAAAACCCACAATTCTATTTTAGTCGTCTCTAAAAAAGGATAAGATTTTTAATTTAGTGTTTATCTCAGAACTAATTTTTCATAAAATGTTTTTTTTTGCTTGGAAGCGGATTACTCCCAAGATGGCCCCCATAATATTTTTTTAATAATTATTATTTTATTATATTTTAACAATTCATACATAATTAGGTTATTTAGATATTTGTCTCAAAAATATGGAATTACTGTGTGAAAATCATCCAAGGAAATAAAATTATATTATAATGTGTTTCAACACGGGTCAGTATTCTGCTTTTAATTTTGAAATTAATTTTGAACCAAAGAATCTGAATTTGAATCTGCATGTCAATTCTCGTACCTGAAATTCGGTTAAGTTAACTTTTAGTTGTCATATTTTTGCTATTGCAATTGTAATCTTTTGTGGTCGTGTTAAAGTTTTATTTAGAGTGTGACAATTTGACAACTAAAAGTTAACTTAACCGAATTTTAGGTACGAGAATTGACATGCTGAACAATATTTGAATGAAACAATTATGTATTTGTATGTCAGTTACCTCAAAGACTATTTTTATTTTTTTTAATTGAAGTCATACGTGTTTTCATAAGCCGGGTGTTACTTACAGTTTTCCATACCTCAGTTTTCTCTGACGTTTCAGCCGTCTCGCAAAGATCAAACGCGGAAATACTCTGGTATGTACTTATGCCTTAAAATTAAATATACTTAATAGTAAAAACAAATATTATTTAAATTATATTGAGAACAAAATAAATAATTTTTTTCAGTAATACCATAATGTTTATTATTTAAACCTTTGAAATACAAAGTATGTATTACTTTGACGGCCTCTGTGACGTAGTGGTTATAAAACATGATTGCTATGCAGAGGTCTCGGGGTCGCTTCCCGCTCAGTGCAAATATTTGTGTGCATGAACATGATTATTTGCATTGGTCTGAGTGTTTCTATGTATAATATACAGGTATACAGGCATGTATAATATCATATTATATATATAATATATAATATGAAAAAAAACGTCCAGTTTGAACTGACTGTAGTGAAAAAAAATGTACTACGCGAGTTTGGCAAGTTCCGCCAAAAGTTGGCGCATTTAGTAAGGATTTGAAAATGGTATCATACTTGGTAAATTGTTGCCGCTATCATGGACAAAAAAAAATCTTTTTTGTAAAATTTAGGATCCGATTCCAATGCTGAATAAGTTAAACTGCTAAGTAGTTGAACCGGAAAGAGTCATCATATCAAGTGAAAAGTAGTAGAAACAGTAGTATTAGTTAAAAGTGCCAAAAATACAGCCCATCGTATTTTAAAAACACACCAATTTCTCCCGTACCACGTTAGTACAGCGAGTACAAACGTTAGTATCCGGGGACTTCCAACATCGAGTAAATTTTCCCGGACAATATTGAAGAGGTACTGAGATGACTCTTTTTTTTTAAAAAAAGTTTTGGCCTGATGATGTAACATTAAAAAAGACAGCAACATGAACATGCATAATTTGCATGAATGTAATGAGTGTAACTCGTGGCTTTTTAAAATTGCGATAGGCTGTACTTTTTGGCACTTTCAACTAATACCATAGTTTCTACTACTTTTCACTTGATATGGTGACTCTTTCTGGCTCAACTACTTAGCAGTTTAACTTATTCAGCATTCGAATCGGCTCCTACATTTTACAAAAAAGATTTTTTTCGTCCATGATAGCGGCAACAATTTACCAAGTATGATACCATTTTCAAATACTTACTAAATGCGCCAACTTTTCGCGGAACTTGCCAAACTCGCGTAGTACATTTTTTTTTCACTACAGTCAGTTCAAACTGGACGTTTTTTTCATAATAAATTTTATTCTAAAAAATAAGTCCTATTGATGTGAAAACTAGACCAGGTGGTTTTAAATTATTTATTAGAATTTAAAGAGGCACTATTCATGGTAACACAACAAAAAAAAAAGATGGAAAAAGTTAAGATTTGTGACAACAGGAGGGAAAAGAGTGTCACAAAGTGGGAACTTTTGCGTTTTTTTTTCAAATACCTATAACTTTACAACCATGCGACTTAGATTTTTTAAAATATTTTTCTGATAACCAGCATGACATGCCTTATCACCCAGTTTCGAATTAACGTCGAGTTTTGGGACACCCTGTATAATAATATATATTTACAAAAAAAAGATATTTAAGTATTAATATCCGTTGTTCTGTTCCCCATTACACAAGCAGGTTAAGCCTAGCTTACTTTGGTAACAGATGGCGCTGTGTAGAGATCTCCGTAATATATAAATAAAAAAATCACTATACCCCTTCCAGCGTAAGTTTAGCTTTTTGACAGTTCACGTCCATGAAGTTTCGTAATACTTCCGCTTATTTTTCTAACAAATTATATTGTATTTCATGGACGTACCCATGTTTATTTCAGTTACCATGGTTACTTAGTGATGGACACTTATAACGATTACCACCATTATGAAACAAATTACAAATAATCGGTAGAAATAAATGCTTTGAATAAACCTGAGCTCTTCATAATACGTTTATAAAATATGTAATATGATATTTTAGATTAGCTATAACCCGCGAATGATTTTAAATAATACCTAAGCTAACTAAAATTTTATCATTTTAAGCTATAGGCTTAAAATGATAAAACTCTCATAACATAGAAAAAAGAAACAATAATAAAATGATAATGTAAGTTGATGTAAGGATCCAAATGTGTAAAATAAAGTAATTTGAAAAATCGCGACATCGCTTACAATCAAATGTGATTACATTCGAGATACTGCTGAACGTCACTAAAGTCAATCTGTCAAATGTTGTTAAATATAGTGAAAGGGCCCCTTTCACTAATGCCCGATTTACACATCGACAAGTACAGTAGCGAGTTAAGTAGTATTTTAAGATTAAGTTGATTTAAATAGATCTCCATCCTATTTTTTGGCAAGTTAAGTTGGCGAGACGCGAGAGAGGGGGCTACTTCGTACTTCTTTTCCACATAAGTGACGTTGATAATTTTCTGCAAATTATCAACGTCACTTATGTGGAAAAGTGGTTTTAATGTAAAAATTATTCTCTAATTTCCCAATAAGCCGTTTTTAGGATAGATAAAATAATTATTCTATATTCAATATAGCGCGTTAGCCTGACTAGAACACTAACCTCCTTACTCATAAACGCCTCTTAAATTAAATCACTCGTCGCCTGAATGCTTATTTGCTCAACGGACCATTATGACGAATTTCACTTTTTAATGCAATTTTATTAAGGATCAAATTGCGGTTCGATTGGTATATAATACTTGCTGTTTGGAATTAAAATACATTATTTATAAGGAATTTAAGTTTTTGAAAACTAACACAAGAGAATTTAAGCTTAATGCTTAATTGCTCAAAGTCCGTAGAGAAACACCAAACGTGCATCCGAACATCGATTAAGTGCTTAAGTATTCAATCTCCTTACAGGTAACCAATCACGACATCGCATTTTGATGACGCAATACGCCGCCATTATTAATTTATTTTGTGACGAAGCTGGTGCTCGCACGCATTTGAGTTAAAACTAACGCGAAATATAGAAAAAACGTATTAATTTTAATAGAAAACAGTACCTGAAATGTCCGTAACGAAATATAAATCGGAAAATATAGTCACAACTATAGAAAAGAATCGGTAACTTGTATTTTTGTTAACATTTCTTTGCAGATTATCACTGCGTATCGTTAACTTATAGTACAGGATGTTTAAATTTAATTGTTATAATTTCAGATTTAATTAAATCTTTAAATCAAATTGTGACGTATCTATAAATGAACAGATTGTTTCGAACATTTTGTAAGGTTGTAAAATATAACTAATATAATAATAAAAAATATTGCTTTTGTGCGGTGACTGTCAAAATATACCTGCTACTTGCATGTTTGCTAATTGTTAAATGGGTAAATTTCTTAGCATTAAATGGGTAGTTTTGTGTTTACGTATACCTACGCTTTGTGTTCGCAATGATGTTAGATGCTAGATAAGAAGATTAATACTATTTTTTACTCGCCACAGATCCATTGCTCACATTGTAAATCTATTTTTATTATGTCCGTTGCTTTGCATTTTCTTCCCTATTTTGGATGAAAAATTCAGAACGAGTTACGCCGTTGAGGAATGAATAGCCCATAAACTAAAGAATTCCTTATGAAAACATAAAGAATCGTCAAAAAAGGGTTAATTTTCTTAAAAAAAATCCAATCTAAATTGTTTAAATAGTGTCAGTATATTAATTATTTTTTATACGTACCTATAGGTATGATCTTATCACCTTCTTATTTTCAATTTATGTCGTTTTAATTGTACATATTAAAATGAAGAAGTAGAGTCACGGTAATACCATAGTTCCATTTTATGTTGACATTACGTACGATGAATCAAGAATCCGACGAAAGAAGAATACGACGAATAAGGACTAATTCAAATCAGACACTAACCGAAAAGAAAATAAAATATATTAGAAGTACCTACAAAATAAATATATGAAAGCTGACGACAAAGCCTTTATGGAATCTCTAAGGTTTTGACAGGATCAGACAACATAAACAATACCAGGCGAAGTAAACGATCTTGTATCGGTACAAAAACAAAAAATATTGTATTTTTTATTTATACTCGTATTGTATTATGTAATTATGTGTTGGGAATTATTAATAATTACTACTAAAAGTAATAAATTTCGATCGATTAATCACGTTTACCAAAACATGTAATTATTATTAATAATAACAGGTAATTATTAATAATTTTCAATTAATCACATTTACCGTAACATATATATCAGTGTTTTTTTTTAATTCTGTGTTTTTTTTAATAATAAATAGCCAGTTAACTAGTTACTTTTTTTTACCACGATACCCAAACACACTGTATTTGGTTATACGGCACTTAAGTACTAAATATATTCGAATGCAAAATGCTCAACCTCCACTCCAGTAGTGGTCTATCTCCAATTGCATAATTTGTTTTGTGTTTATTTGCTCAACCTCCATAAAAAATTGTGAAAATAAACATAACTCTTTGACTTTTTAATGATTATTTGTAATATATCATTTCATAAACACGTTAACTATTTTTTTAATATAAAACTTTTATAAAATCATATTATTTGCTTAAACTAATCAATAAAACGTCTCTGGTGTAAAATGTTGCAAATGGAGGTTGGACACTTAAGTATTCGTGCGACGCACTGTTTAGCGAGATTTTTATTACGAAAACCAACCTTATCCCAAACAACTTAAGAGTTTAAGCTAATTAGTCAATTGACTAAAATTTAAGATTCGTTTATAAGTAAGGGGGTTTGTGATTAAATTATTATTAAAATTGTATTAAAACCCTTTCATGAATTGAGTAAAAATACAATTAAGGTATGGGTCAAAGCTATGTATTTAGATTTAACTAAATAAACAAAATAAAACTTAACTAACATATGCTTAACAAAATAAAAAAAAAAGTCAGTATTCAAATACTCGTTATACTAAGTATAACGAGTATTTGAATACTGACTTGACAGCCATGCGCAATGATGATGATCAATAGTGATGAAGTCTTCATCACTATTGATCATCATCATTGCGCATGGCTTCTACTTTGAACCCTACACATCTACATCCAGCTGGAGGAGCCAATCTTTTGCGGCCGGAGTAAAATTGTGGAGCTCACACATTTCCCCAGAGAAACGACGTGGGGGATATTCCTCGACGATGTGCATCATCGTTTGTTTTGGAGCTCACTATTTATTAATATCAGTCTTAAAACAAAATCAAACTTACACTACATCAGTAACATAGCATTTCACCAGTCCTTGGAACGTCGCATTCACAAACGTATAGTTTAATGCTAATAGTTTTAGGTCTATCACATTAAGTACCAAAGGGTCAGAACTTTCAACATTGCCAGGTATGCCAGCTACAATTTTTGGATAAACAGCGTTTGTGGCTTTGGTAACGCACTCTTCGTCATCGTAATTGCAGGGTTCCTTTCTTGCACCTAAAAAATGTAATAATGTTAATAACATATTTTTTCATATAATCACACAACACCATCTAGTCCCTAATTAAGATGCCCTGTATATTAATTCTAAGGGTACCAGACAACTACTTAAAAGGGTACTTAGACGACCTCTGTGGCGTAGTGGTTATATACCTAACATGACTGCTACGCAGAGGTCTCGGGTTCGATTCCCGCTCAACGCAAATCTTTGTTTGCATGAACATGATTGTTTGCATTGGTCTGGGTGTTTTCTATGTATAATAACTATGTACATATTTACAAAAAAAAAGTATTCAAGTATTACAAGCTTAGTTTGGGACTAGATGGCGTTGTGTGAATGAGTTAGGAATATTTTATTTAATATTTATTAACTTATAAATGTCATAAGTAAAATACAAACATACACATAACTATTGTCTACTTATGTACCCAGACAGATTTATGCTTACAAAGATTAACAATTTGCGGAAATCGAATAATTATTTAATAAAACAAAAAACAATTTAATTCAATAGTGAATAAATTACTTACTACAAAGTTCCATGAGATACACAAAAAGTATTGTTACAATTAAATAATATTTATACGAAAACATTGTTATCACTATTGGTTAGAAAATGTTTCCTTAGTTTTGTATCTAAATTCTTTATTTTTTTTATGAAAATATTCTAAATATTAGCTATTCTAATCGACATCGAATAGTCTGAACGTAAAAAAATATTTAAAATATACAAAATTACTGACTAACAATAACAATAAAGAATACAATTTATTAACTTCACCAAATACAAACACACTAAAAGTATGAGTATTTTGCTATGTAATATTTATATCAGGTATACGTCATTTAAAAAAAAAAAAATTTTCCCATGTAATGAATTATACAAATAATTGATTAAAATCTACTAATTAAACATATAAATATCTAGTAAAATTTAACACGAACTTACTGACGCACAATTACGAGAAAAAAATATCTAAACATTTTGTATAGCAAAAATAAATAACCTTCACTTGATCTTTTACACGTTTTTAAGAAAACAAGTCATAAATGTAATATTTAAAAACCTTATTTTAACTTTAATTATAAAATTTCAAAAGGACATGGCCAAGATTTCTATGGGGATGTGCCCCAGAATGAACAGACATGAACCATATATATTATTATACTCTATGAGCCCATGTTATTTGAAAGAGTGGATGTTCTATATATGAAATAAAAAAAACGCACTTAGCTACGCAGTGGTGGACAAAAGTTATAACTGTTTGAAAAAAAAAAAGAAAAGTGGATTTTATCTGCCAATTTCTCAATTTTTATAGATACAGTGTCATCATTTCAGCCGAAAAACCTGGACGTAGGCTGCCCCCACCGTTTATCTCTTTGACCTTTCTTGGGCAACTCGCTCCCATCATTATAAGACTGTTGTACACCTCGTGAGCAGCCCCACTAAAAGGCTGACTGGCCACTTTATGCACAAGCTATAATAGCATACCATAACAGGAAAAGGACTTACATAACCTATTTCATTACAAAATAAAGAAGCAGGACAGTTTATACTAGCCAATAGTTTTATAAACCAGGTGTGTTATTTTATACATTTAATTATTAATTGATAATAATACATTATCCAGAAATGGAGGAACAATCACCAGTTCTGTATTTAAATAAAAGCATTGCTACGGCAGTTTTAGACTATTTGGTACTATTTACAACCAACTGTAAGAGTATGCTGGTTTACGTTTGCATGAACTCTTCAGTAGTGCATCCAGTCAATACAATAACAATAATTCCCAATCATTCGCATTTAAATGTTTTCACAAACTCTGCTGCTATACTTCGCATCTATAATTCGGCAGAGTGATTGTGGTAACATCCTTAACATTTCTAATTTCTGGAACAGTTGGGTGAGGTGGAGGGTTTGGAACTTGTATTTCTTGTCTTCCTTCTATATTGTCATATCTGACAGCATCAACAAGATTCTGCTTTACAGATTAACTCTGTTTAAATAGCCACAACATTTAAAACCTTTACCTTAAAACTAGCATATTATTTAACATGCTACCCGTGTTTGTGAAGTAAGAAGAGATGTATATTTTTACATTTTTCAGAAGAGATAATGTTTTATATAAAATAAAAGTAGTTGAACAAGGTAATAAAAATAACAAATAAACAATATTTTTTATTTTTAATACACACTGTACCATTAGAATATCTGAGATAATAAAAATAATACTTAAAACATGGGTTACCTATTTACATCATTTATATATAAATTTTGAAGTATTTTTAGTTTTCAGCATGTAAACACTAAAACAATAGCAAATTTAGCTAATGACGTAAATGTCATAAGCCTAACTAGGCTAATAAGTATACAAATCCAAAATTAAACTTTTTTCTTAACCTTTAATTAGGGGCGCCAAAATACTTACGTCGTTAGTCGCGCGGGGTCTGCAGTTACCCCAAAGTGAATGACATTAAATAAAAAGTATTTATGTATAATCATCAACTTTTATTATTCTTTATTTACTTATAAACTAAAACAAAATTAGAAAACTCAAGAAAAACGTAACTGTAATACTGAAAACAATAAATTTTTGTTTTTTTAGGAACATAAATTTTATCAACAAAAAAAGGAAGATGCTACATCTGTCCTCAAAATAGTGACAGAAAAAAAACCTTTGTTGTTTTTCTGTCACTAGTTTTCTTGTTGTTACATCATTGCTAGATGATGAAGGGCCTGGAACCTCTTGTTCAGATAAGATTCTTCTTGCAGTATTTCGCTTAGTTAGTATGAGCCTATTTCTAGCCATGTTAAACGGTTTCTACGAAAAATAATACCAGATTAGACAAATGACATAGTACAACACAATTAAAATAAATAAACATTATAACTACCTCACAGTAACCGTGAAACAACAATGTAATATAACTTCCGCTCATCAAATGAAAAAAAAGCATAAACTCATAACAGTGAGTACATACTTAAGTACAACTGTGTATCTTTGTCAATTAACTAGTATTAGAACCAAAAAATAACATTAAAGTGTCTAAAATATCAAAATGAACTAAATAAGTGTAAAAACTAAAAATTTAAATCCTTCATTGCGGCACCTCCGTACGGCGCGACTAACCACTTCAGCTGCGCAAGCGCTCTGCGCAAGCGCTCTACGCAAGCGCTAGTGAGGAAGGAGGGGTGAATGAGTTAGGAAGCTAGCAGAACGTTTGGCTCGCTAGTGTAAATAGCAAACGAAATAATTCCAAATGAAGATCGCTTGGGGTCGAAAAGACCCCGCGCACCTAATTAAAGGTTAAAACTTCTTTACAATAATTAAGGAATTTGGAAGTCAACATTTAAAAACAATTTTTGAATTAAACAAAGGCAAACTAATAAAAGTTTATACTCTCGTGTAATATTTTGGTGTCTATTTGTAACTTTATAACGTGTTAATTTTATCACCCATCCTAAACGTTTTATTTAAAGGTACCTAATAAGTTAGAATACCTGGGTCTAGTCCTTCAGGTTTAGGTACGTGGTACGTGTTGATGAGGTACAATTTATCCACAATTAGCAGGGAATTGGTTTCACATAACTGAGCTGACAAATAATTGCCTGTTGTGGGAATAAAAGTGCAAAGACGAACCTATTAGCTAACTATATTGGCAAGTGACCATGTTTTAATTGGCTCATGCACACGTAGAACGTGCCGTCACAAGCTAACGCCGACATATACTCGTATTAATAAACTTTTTGAGTACTTAATAAATTCTTATCGATAATAATTTCTAATTTTATTAATAACTGCCCTGCTCAAAGTACACACAACTTGATAAGCTGAAAATAGAAAAGAAAGACGCCTTTTCTTATCATTGACGAACACTGGCTTAAAAGATTGAATATAAAATAGAATTAAGGAAAGTTTTTGATCAGCGTTAAGGGTATTTACGACATACAAATTTTGGACTTTTCGGTCTATCCCCGATGCGGTGAGATAAAAGCAAAGTTTCGAAATGGGTTGAGTAAGACTGAGTTTTATCAGATTCGGCAGAATGTCCAGCGAAACACATTTCAGTAGCGGCATCTTTTAACGTGAACTTTATATTTAGATATATTTATGTTTTAATTTAATTAAAGGTAAGGTATTTCAAAGAGTAAATTAACGGGGTTAGTTTTATTATGGGTCTAATTTATAAGAATCTTATTGTTTTCTAAGTCGATTCTCACTCTACGCTCATTTACTTATTAGTTTAAGTCCAGCAGTGGACTTCTATCGGCTGACATGATGATGATGAGTCAATAGGCTCTCATAAAACCAATGAATTA
Organism: Schrankia costaestrigalis; assembly: GCA_905475405.1. NCBI lineage: Eukaryota > Metazoa > Arthropoda > Insecta > Lepidoptera > Erebidae > Schrankia > Schrankia costaestrigalis. Next base: position 6,018,679 of record FR997835.1, on the reverse strand, counting down.
GGTATTTAAATTACAAATAAAGCTCGTTTAGATGGTAAACACTAGAGTTCATTATCATCATACCAGCCCATTAATGACCCACTGCAAGGACGGACCTCCTCCCGTAATAGAGGGATTACTTGGCCTACTAATACCATGCTGGCCAGACGGATTGGTTTAGGGTTTACTTTCAAGTTTTTCTTCTTTTTATTTCGTAAAGATAGTATTAACAGATAGTCCCTTAGTAGGTTTTTACGACACCCACGGTATGAGATTGGGTGGTGACATTCTTAATATAATGCCACATTTAATTTGTATAAATAACATTGTTTTACTTTTTTATACAAACAATAAGATTTTTAAATTCAAATTGCGGACCAAAAATAATTTAGAAACATAGGTAAGTATTTTTTTATTTTATTTGTTAATCATTTTTAAAGTATAGAGAACAACTTCAGTAAATGATAGTACAACAAATTTTAGTAGAGTTATTTTACTAAAATAATTTTGTCCTTAAAATCGTAGTGAACACGAGGCTATTTATACAATGCCCATTAAAACTAAAACATAATTTATATTCCGTCCATCAGCTAAATTATTTAATTTAAAGTCGTAATGTAGATACTTTATTATATTTGAAAGTGACTCCTTAGTGACATCTATCCTTCATTGCGACACAACAACTTGTTTCTGTGTTACCTAATTTTTAAACAGCGCCATCTATTAAAATAACATGGAAACATTTAGCGTTAAAGCCTTCTTAGCAGGTTACAAAGTTTTAACTGAACAATTTATTGTTGGACGTATTTAGTTCTTATGAATTATTTATATGACGACTAAATGAATCGTTTTACAAGGCAAGGACTTGTAAAAATAATAGCAAAACTAGATATTAAATAATGTTAAAATACTTATAGGTACTAAAATACTTACTAATATACTTTACACTATTGTAATGGTACACTGATCTAATCAGGTTTTTCTTTGAGTACTACCAAAGTTGAAAACTGCCTTATTAACTAAAGTAGCCAGCTTAAGTCAAAGTATCCTTTAAATTATTAAAGTGACGGTGTTTTACATTGGCGTAAATCTTAGTAGTATTTGTTACTATGCGCATTTGATAGTTTGGTATCGGGTTTTTGTCCTGTTTTCGATGTTTCAGAGTTTCAAATGTTATAACTTAGAATATATTTTATGTACTTACCTATATTTTAAATTCAATACTAACCTCAAAATGAAATTAAAATTAGATTACGGCAGTTAACCAAAGGTATTCGATATTTAAAAATTAACAAGGAAAATCTTATTGGTGCTTTTAGTTTATCCCTATACTATAAATTAAAAGTACACTATAAATAAAAGCTTGAATCGAAACACAATAAAAGCATCTGTTAGAAGTACAGTCAGCCCCAAAAGTTGCTGAACACATTTTAAATTCTAATACTACTGAACACTAAAAATGTCATAAGTCAGTGTCGCAACAAGAGTACAGAATAAGCTTTACATACGAAACGACCATAACACGCTGAACACGGTTATTACAAAAGTAGCTGAACACTAGTATTCCAAAAGTAGCTGAACATCATTAAATACAAAAGTAGGTTAACAAATCATATTTTCAATGTTATTGCCTGTCAATCTACTTTTGATGTAAAGCGAATTTTGGTCCATTGACATGTAAAATAATTTGACAAATGTATACCTAGGCCATAACCAAGAAAAAAAAACGTTGTACTTAATTAAACCTCTTTGAACAAAACTTATCTTTTCTAAAAGTCTCTACTTTTTTAAAGTTGCTTATAGTATAATACCCAAAAAAGAGGTTTTAATACGAATTGACGCTTATGTACAGCTATTTTTGGAATCTTAGGCGTTCAGTTACTTTTAAAAATACTAGGGTTCAGCTACTTTTGTAATAACCGTGTTCAGCGTGTTATGGTCGTTTCGTATGTAAAGCTTATTCTATGCTCTTGTTGCGACACTGACTTATGACATTTTTAGTGTTCAGCAGTTTTGGAATTTAAAATGTGTTCAGCGACTTTTGGGGCTGACTGTACATATTGTCATACTCTAGTTCGGCAAACCGCCACTAGAGCAAATATGTAATCGTTACTTCATAATTACTCATACTCTTTCTCTTCACTCACCATTATAATTTACTATGACTACAAGTTTAAACCAACTTGAAAGGGAGGGTTCCTAATTTAGTTGAGCTTCTTAAAATAACATAACAATTTTAAAATGTCACTGATATAAATGAAAAAAAATCATATCAGGTACCTTTTTGTCACAGAATCGAAAGTAAACATATAAACAGTTTTGATTCATCAACCCATAAGCTTTGCCTACCAAACGAGTAAGCCCCGTATTATAATAAAACCTTATGTGGGTGTAAAATTAAATTTACAATAATATTAAAATTTGTCGAAGAATTGCACAATAATATCCCAAATCACATTAAACGTCGAAGCAGCAAAAAGTAAGCATTTACGTTATGATGTGTGGCCTGCGCCTACTCATTGTTTGGTAGTTCTTATGGGCATGTGTAAAAAATATGAGAATTATAGTGTTGCAATTTAGTGAGGAGACCGTAACGTACGAAAAGTATCGATAACGAATTTTGTAACAATATCGATTTATAACAAAATTATGAAGAACCTATAAATACTTTGGTAAAGTCAGGTCACAAAGATTAAGGCTACTGTGACGTATAAGTTATGTCAATGGTTGCTATGTATACTCCATAATGCAAATCTTTGTGTGCATGAACATGATTGTTTGCATTGATCGTGATGTTTTCTGTGAATCATAATATAACGTTAATTTTTTTTTTTTTTTTTATTTATTTATTTATTGTAACAAAAAAGGTTATACAATTTTAATAAAGCTCCCTGGTTCCCAAACTAGCGTGAGCTGTGTGTTGGGAAACAGTCCTTCCCAATGACAATAGTAAATTGTTACAATCTGATTTATAGGTTAATATAAAAACTAAAATCTAATTATTTTTATAAAATATGATGATAGTGTACGCATGTGTGGGTAAGTTTGTGTGTGTGTGAAAGTGTGTGTGTGTGAAAGTGTGTGTGTGTGAGTGTGTGTGTATGTGTTTGTCAGTCGATACGAGTGTTTGTGTATAGGTACCTCTAAGAGCGTGTAAGTGTGTTTGTTATGTTTAGTTTTTGAATAGATGCTTGTATGGTTCATGTAATAAGCGTATTAATGTTTTTATATTTAAGGAGAAAAAGTAGAACTGTACAACGGTAACTGTTATTTCTATTTCACTATAAGTAGGATATCTTCTACATTATTGTAATCTAAATCCTTAAGCCAAACTTTAATTATATTTTTAATTTGGTTGTTAGTTAAATGCTTTGTTTTATGCTTAAGATTGAGTTTATTATACAATCTGGGAGCAACATTGTTATAGTGCTGCTGTGCCATCTTGCTGTTAACTCTAGGAACTGGACATTTATCAATTCTCTTACCTGTTGGTTTTAGAGTAGGTATGGTAATTTTGTGGTATCTACGTATGCTTTGATATATAAACAGCTTTCTAACAGATAGAACATCTGCTTTTTTATACAACAATTGTGTTGGATGACGAAATGGCAGGTAAAGGAGTACTTTTAGCACTGCTCTTTGCGCTCTCTCCAGTTCTATGAGATGTGTCTTAGCAGCTGAACCCCAAGAGCATATACAATATGTGATAACACATTCCGCCAATGCTTTGTAGGTTTGTATTAAAAGGATAACATCTGGTATTAGTCTCAAATCTTTAAAAATGTATATAAGTTTTCTTAGCCTGTTACTTATAGTGTCGATATGTTTCCTCCAGCTCAATTTATCGTCAATGAAAACTCCCAAATATTTGATGTATGTTGCCCTATCCAGCCTCGAACAGTGACAACTACTTGCGCCTATGTTTTTGAATCTGTTACAGGGATATGTGTGCAGACGAATAGTAAAATTTTTAGGTGAGGATGCCATGGTCTTGCTAAAACAGAGAAATTTAGTTTTGTCAGCGTTTAATGAAAGCAGGCTATCTTCAAGCCATGAAGTGACTATCGCCATGCCCTCCTCAGCTATTCGTTGCACATTCCCCCAGGTATCGCCATGAAACAGGATAATTGTGTCATCAGCGAACATCTGAATGCGGGCATTCTTGATCTCAGATTTACATAATTCATTGATATAAATCAGAAACAAAGTCGGACCCAACGTACTGCCCTGTGGTACGCCATATGCTGCTGATCTAGGGTTACTGAGCTGATTGTCCACTCTAACATATTGCTTTCTGTTTGTGAGATAATCTTCAAACCATAAAAGAGCATTCCCTCGTATACCAATATTCTCTAAACGAGTTAAAAGTATTGGAACAGATACGGTGTCGAACGCCTTTCGAAGGTCCAAAAATATTCCCACACATTTATCTTTCCTGTCAAGATGAGCAACTATATCAGATGTCAACCGGAGAACCGCATCATCCGTAGAGCGTTTGGCCCGGAAACCGAATTGGTTTTCGCTAAGGATATTATTCACTTCTAGAAAATTAATCAGCCTTTTACTCATTATTTTTTCTATTATTTTAGACAGTGTACTGAGTAAAGAAATGGGACGATAATTTGTAGCTAGATGCTTATCTCCTGATTTATAAATTGGACATATAAGAGCTGATTTGAATATGTTAGGAAAAATACCTTTCTCAAAGCTCATGTTAATTAAATATGCTATAGGCTCGGCTAGATAGGAACTAAACCGTTTAAGCAAGTGAGCTGGAATTCCATCTACACCTGCGGCACTTTTGGTTTTAAGACTGTTAATTATACCTATTACTTCACTAGGATGGGTTAAAAGAGGGCCATTGAGTTTACCTGTGTATTCACAAGTTTGGCTTTTCTAGCTAGCAATGTTTCGTCAATGTCCATCTTTAGCAGAGTATCATTAGCGAGATTATGACCAACAGATGCAAAAAATTCATTGACCTCATCAAGGGATTCTGTAATTGTTGGTTTCACATTGAGCAGTTCTGTAGCTGTTGTATTAGATTTTTTCATGTTACATATTTCCTTTATAGTACTCCATGTTTCTTTTACATTTCCTTTACTTTTGTTTAATTTTTGACTATAGTAATTTCTTTTCAGAGTTTTAATTATGCGTTTTAAGGTATTTCTGTACATTAGGAAATTATTCTGAGCATCTTGATCACTAGAATTTAATTTGGCTATCTGATGCATCCGGTCTTTTTTTCGTATGCATTTTACTAACCCTGTGGTTATCCATGGTTTTAAAGGTCTAGTACGTTTAGAAAGTATTTTAATTGAGGTGTTAGATTCTATGATTTTTTCTATTGTTTTTGTTAACACTATGGCAGCTTCGTTTACGTCTACTATAGAATATAGCCGATTCCAGGTTTCATTCTTAAGGCTTTCATGAATACCATCGAAGTTAATTACAGTTTTAGTACTGCATAAATTAGATTTGGTAACGGGGGTGTCATCAATGTGCAACAATATTGGTGAATGATCCGTCAACTCATCAAACACAAATGTTTGTACCCTAGATGTTGTTTTGACCATAAAGTGATCCAGAGTCGAGTTTTGTCTAGTGGGACAGTTTACACCTTGCCTTAGTCCGTGGATTGCCATAAGGTTTAGGTACATTGTCGAATTAGCATTAAGATTAATTGATGGAGTGTCTATATTGATGTCTCCAGTTAATATAACAGTTTTACTTCTATTGCATTTTTTAATTATGTTATCTAATGATTCTAGGTAGCCAATTGGGTTTCTAAAGCAAGGTGGACGGTAAGTGCAGATAATACAAACGTCATTCTTTATATTTACCACGACACAATTACCCTGCAAACAATCCGGTTCAAATGTGGACACTTCAAATATATCTCGGACATAAACAACCACACCATCGTTTTGGTTTATGGATGTATTTGATTTGAACATTTTGTAGTTGTCTATGTTCGGTACTATCGAGTGTTCATCAGTCCAGCATTCCGTAAGGACTAAGACATCAATTAATTTGTTAAATTTTGCGAGAAAAGCAATAAAGTAATCAAAGTTAGCTTTTATACTACGTATGTTAACAGTCAAAACCGAAAAAGACTTCTTGCTAGAATAAAATTGCTGTAGTTTCCAATCCGTAGGATTACCAACCCTATTACATTCAATAGTATGAGTATCGCAGTCATTCATTATATTTGTACTTGTGAAATTGAATTTTGTTTGTATACGATTTTTATGTCACCGTGTATTAATGTCATGGAAAAGATTGTATCTTTTCGTGTACTATTCAAGTTATCGGTACTTAATGTACAGGTTTGTCTCAAGATATGATTATTATACATTTTAATAAAGCTGTCTTCATATTATACTGGTTATTTAGCGGATTTTTACTTACAGTAATCTGTTTATTCTCTAATATGCTTATAATTCTGTTAGAATGCCAATGCTTGTGACAGCTATTTAAATTTGACCAAGTAGTAATAATTAGATTAACTTTGTTTATACAGTTCCAAAACGGAGCCTCCAAAGTGCTTGATGACGAGAATGAGTTGCACCCTTGTATGAGTAGGTAAACAAGATGATTGTGTATTAACGAGAGTAGCAGGTAATGTGTTAAATATGTGTAAATTATGTATGTGTGTATACAAGATTTGATAGACTTAAATGTAAAACTAAAGAATAATTTATACAAAGAGCCATTTGTCGTAGATATTCGGTATTTCGTATGAGTCACTAGTCACTTTGTTCTGCTGAGGAGCTGCAGGTCTGCTTCATTCTTAATAATGACGTATCGATCTCCGTCTTCCTTGCGCATTAAAAATTTTCCCGTATAAAGTCCAGCAATGCTTGTAGCTGTTGTTTTCAGCATAACAACGAGCTAGGTAGTATAGTCGTTGTGACTTAGGCGTAAGTTTCTCTGATAGAAATATCGGTTTGACAGGGCCCTCAATTTTTAGATGTGTTGTATTTAGTTTGTTGTCCTTATTTAATTTATTAAACTTACGTACCTTTTTTATTATTAAAAATTATTATTGTATCTTTTGTTACAGCGCTTATAAAATCAACATTTATTGTTGTGGAGTTATTCTTCGTCTTGACACGGAACACATCTTTTATTTCCATAGTTTTTATGGGATGACCAATCACACTTGCAGTTTTTTCCACAATATTACAAAGGTCCTCCTTGCTCTCCTCTTGTTTTTGAGGTACGTTTCTAATTTCTATTTTGGTTGCGAACATTTGTCTCTCCATGTTATCAACTCTATCCTCAAGCTCACGGATATAGTTTCGGTCTTTCTCACGCTCAGTCTCCATGGTAGTGATTTGGTTTTTTAAATCATCGTATTCCTTAGACATAAAAATAATAGATTCTTTGATATCTGCATTCTGTGCAATGATTTCGGATATAGATGTTTGTAACGCTGAAAACTTATTCTCTGCTTGAATTGTGGACGCCGATAGCAAAGTGCGTATTTCATCTAGTCGTAACACGCATTCGCAGTCCTCTCGCTTACGTTTTTGACGTGAAATTATATTGCCCTCAAAATGTTGCGATATGGTAGAGAGGTCTGGGGACGACCCAGATTGTACACGTATTCGAGACTCAGAAGCAGCATTTTTCTCCCCAATATCTTTGGCAAGGGGTGTACTGGGTGGTGTGCGTTTAAGAGGCATTATGATTAAAGAGTTTATTACCTTGAGTCCAGCTGGTGCAAATTTCTTTGGACACGCCCACACAAACTCGCTCGCTAAACGCCGCCGCTTATGAATTGTGGCAAGCGACAATATGTCGTACCTGTGTGCACGCGCAGAGAAGCTCACAGAAATACTTTTTTCTCAACTGTTGCTGTCTCGTTCTTGCTTCGAGTGTCTTCACTGCTTGTTGTGTTATGCGCGCCTAGTACTTTGTTTTAAATTATTAAGTGATTTAATTATATATTTTTATTAAATAAATTGTAATTTTATGAATACGATGGTACACGTCTACTCGCTTTTGCGCTCCGGAGGGAGGGAATTACTCAGCTGTTTATGAAATGTAAATGCCAAACATTTTGCTATTTAGCGTAAAGCTGTATTTTTTGCTTAATGGTGTGTCTACAGATACTTAAATAAACGGTGATTTAACGACAGCTGATTTAAGCTAAAAAAATGTAAGGCATGTCATAGAAGTACAACAGCTTTCATAAATAAAAATTAACATATTATATTTTGTTCATTTTAACGAGAAAAATGCTTGTTTTATAATTACAATTTGCAAACGCAGTTAATATAACAAGATAAAATTATGACATAAACAAATACTTTTAATTATAATATCGATATTAAAAAATATTTTATGATATTGGAAATCCCTACGAACCCCTAGCACATTGAGTTGACGGAATAATGAAGCGCCTACCTCCGCCTTCCATTCACAAACCGCGACGACAATAGCCAGCAAATAGCTATTATTGACGTTGCAAGGGCCCAGTTTATTAATACGGTAGACCTTCATCTATAGAATTGGGATGAGGCGATTATTGAGCTCGTTTTTGTCACCTATACAGAATATTTACGTAGAAATGAATTCTTATCGTGACTGATAAAAATTATGATACTTATTATGTTTAGTGATAACAATTAAAATATTACACAACTTGATTATGTTTGTATTATCATCTACGTTACAAAATTGTTTACACATTTAAAAAACTGTTTATAAAACATTTTAAAAAAATATGATAAACATAAGCGGTGACGATGTTTTAGGTACTTTATGACACTATGTAAAATATGTACTATACATTAAACGTTACACTAACTAGGTAGTATTTTATCAAAACTGCTATACGCCGTGTACTTAATTCTTATTTTAAAACTATTCCTCAACCTTCATATCAATCGCTAAAAGAGCACGGTTTGCTCACAATCTATTATACGACCAGGATTTCTGCTTGCACAAAAAACAACCCTGCAATAAACGCCCATTATTTACCTTCATGGTTCCCACAAAAATATTTTTTGTACAATTGTGCAATGATCACAACAGACCATAAATATAACACGCCCACTTTAAGCCGTATTGTACGTATGTGTGTGATGTGTAACTTTTATGTTTTACTTTTACCAACGGATGCAACAGCAAAAACAAAACATTGTATGAGAATAATAATATTTTGGAAAATCATTTAAGAATAAAGTAAAATTAATATGGTGCTTAATAACTGACTCAAAAACCAGGGCGCATATTTAGATTAATTTTATTTTGTTTATTTTTTTCCCCAGATTTATATACACCTTCTTTAGAGATAACTATTGAATTAGTTAACAAGTACATATATTTAAGTAATAAACGTAAGAAAATTAAATTGAGAGACTTTTTGAAAAATAACGATAAGTATATTAACTATTACGAGGAAAAACAATAACTAAGTACTATTATATTATAAAAATAGAAAATCTTACGGTGTATAAAAATATGATCAAAATATATAAATATATTGAAAGCTATTACCCCGAATTGTACCAACAACATATTAACTTTAAATGAGATTTAAAACAAATGAAAGCTTTTATTATAACACCAAAAAGTTTCGTAGAATTATCCAACACATTACCTAATATACTTCACTATGCTTTATTTTAGTAGAAATTTATACCTAATAAGAATAACCTTACATATTATACAAATAGCCTAAGACGTAACTTATAAATGCCTAAACAATAAGTATTTACAGTCACAGTGTTAGAATTCATAGAAAGAAGTATCTCAATCTTAAAAGAGATTAAAAAAACAATTGTTACAAAATTGTTTACGTAAGCTCTTTCTTCAGGTAGCACAAAATCCATAACAATTTGTCAAAATGCTCTTCGCCTACTAAAATATTATTCATTACGCAAACATCTGGCTAGCTCAAGGACTGTACAAACTGCGGTCGCGTCCCAAAGCTTTTCATAGCTCGATTAATCCGACGATAGGAATCACGAGGACTTACAATGTGTGCCTTACAGATTCCAGATTGAAAGCCGATAAACATATTTGAAGCAGAAAAATGTTTTTTTTAAAGTAAGTTATCTAGTTATCTACGATCTCTTTGGTGTTTCGGAGCACGTGTTTTGCCTGGTTATTATTTTTTGCAGGTAAGAGCCGCTGTCCTCAATTGTGTTACATTTTTGTGGTGATCTTATCACCGCTATGTCATCAGAGGTTAAGTACGGCATTATGAGGCAACAGTTACGTACATTTTGTAACTTAGCACACTTGGGAGATGATCATAATAATATTGAGAAATAAGATAAGGAAGGATAAGACACAACGCCAAGAAACGCGATGTAGCTATTTTATTCAAAGCATAATATACAAAATTAGTAAAAAAAAAACATTTTCAATGTTAACAAAGTTAAATAAAATTCAAATTTAGACGAAACCCTTTTTGATATTAATTTATTGACCCTGCTCCAAAAATGTGTTCTTAGAATGATGCATAAACACAATGAAATTACAGCACGTAGATTTCCAGATTAATTGTTAGCTAGGACATACATTCATCGTGTGTGGCTGCCCTTTGATCCGTCACTGATCAAGATCACGATAATGACCCAAAAACTTACAGAGCGTTATAAAATTCCTCAAAGTTACGTCACGATGTCATTATTTAAAATTTCTTTGTTGACCATAAAGCTTTATTATCTAAATGCTTTTGATACAATGAAGGATTAAAATACTTTGACTTCCCCTTATTTCTGAATGCGACAATGATAAATAAAGTACATGTATGTCTTTTTAACTCTCCGCTGAGATTAATTGGACCTAGGACTACTTATTTACAATAATTAATATCTGTCGAGATATTTTGAAATACAAAAGGAATATTGTTGTGCAAATTGTGAAACAACAATTATTGCAATTAAAGTAATAAATTAGTAAACAACCAAAACTGTATATGATAAATCTACTAAATAATTCTGAGGTTACATCATATTTTTTCATAAATAAATGATACACACATCAAAAAAGTCTAAGCAACATGCATGATATTACAAATTTACCATTTATATTAATTAATATCTAAGTATTTACTCACTCAAAGTGTATAGGTAAGTAAACTTTTTTGTTATTGATGACATACTGGCTGGTTGTAAAAAAAAAATTTCGATTATGTTTTGTTTTTTTTCATAAAATTCAAATGACTGCGAATTTGTTTGAATTTGAGTGCATGTTAATTGCTACGTTTTAGTCTTGATTTTATAATTTTACCAACCATTTAAATACAGTTGGCGACAAAATTGAATTGTTAGATATACTTTACGTCATGGAGCGACGTCATTTGACGGCAGATGAAATGCAAAGAGCTGTAGGGATGTTGCAAGCGGGAAGTAATCAATCTCAGGTATCTCGACATTTTGGTATTCATAGAAGTGTTATTTGTCGTCTTTGGCAGCGCTACAATAATACAGGGGAACCCGCTGAACAGCATCCAGGCCGTAAAAGGAGTACAACCACTCGGCAAGACCGGTACATACAACTGACTGCAAGACGCCAGCCGATGTTAACCGCTCGAGAGATAAGTTTGAGGCTACAAAATTCAAGTGGTGTTGATGTAAGTCCCCAAACTGTGCGAAATCGACTGCATGAGTACGGCCTACGAGCTCGACGCCCTATCAGGTGCCCACCGATACGTCACGGGAATCGCGCTCGTCGAAATGAATGGTGTAGAGAACGCATAACATGGACCCAGGAACAATGGGATAAAATTATGTTTTCCGATGAGTCGCGATTCGGGTTTAGGCCTGATACAAGAAGGGTGCGAGTGTACCGTCGACCCGGAAATACTGAAAGACTCAGGTGCGTTCAGGAAGTTAATCCATACAGCGGCTCAACAGTTATGGTATGGGCGGGTATTATGAAGAACAGGCGAACTGAGCTCGTTTTTGTAAATGGAAACATGAACGCTGAAAATTACGTTGAGGATATTCTCAGACCTTATGTCCATCCATTTGCACAAACCTTTGGCTCCGATTTTACGTTAATGCATGACAATGCGCGTTCACATACAGCTCGGCGAACCAGTGAATACTTGGCAACGGAGAACATCCAGGTATTGCCCTGGCCTGCACAATCGCCAGACCTCAACCCCATCGAGCACGCATGGGACATGCTCCAGAGACGTGTTTTGAAGGACTTGGACGGAGTGACAACAACCCAACAGCTGAAGGATTTGCTACAATTCCATTGGGAGCGAATACCGCAAGATGACATAAACAGTCTCATTAATTCAATGAATAATCGTTGCCGACAAGTTCTGAATAGCAGAGGAGGCCATACTTCCTATTCTTTCACAATAAATTCATTTTCTTAAGAAATTTCAATTTGTAAAAAAAAAGTTTAGTTTCTTATGTACCTGTATATTCTAATATTGTTAATTTCTGTTATTAAAAGAACTTATAAAGAAAACAGCTGTTATTTTTACATCATAGAACCCTAAAAATATTATTTTAAAAATAAAATACAACGTTATAATTAAAATAAATGGTAAAATAAATTAATATAAATGGTAAATTTGTAATATCATGCATGTTGCTTAGACTTTTTTGATGTGTGTATTTCTCTAACGACTGCGATTGTTTACGTAAGAAGAAGATTTCGCGAATGTTATCTAAGTAAATAATGAATGATACATTTCTATGTGACATCTTCCTCATTTCACGTGTTGTTTACGAGGTTATTGTATCTGAAAATACAATTTTTGCTTAAAAGGAAATGTTGAATGTTATTGTGTGTACCATGCTGTTGACAGAGTATTTATACAAACAGTCCTGCCTCAGGGCTATTGTACAATACCGTCCTTTAATCTGCCGAAAACAATTTTGCACGAATTGTTATGCTCCGTTATTGTGATCATTGTTTGTCTTGTTCGATCGGTTCTTCAATTTGAGGAGGTCGTTGGCTTGCTTTGAGGTTAATCTGAATGGTTATTTCAATGGAGTTTAGAATTTTGTAGCTGTCATACACAGAAACGTACATTCGCTAATATGCTAATTAACTAATTTGTGTATTTGTATTAATATAATTGTATGTAATTTATTTTCTTAAGTGTAACTTTCACATGCAATTCACTTTACAAATTGAAATTGTTACATCGAGACTTCCTTCAAGCGCAATTGAAGTCAATAACTATTGACAAGTTTTAGAAGCAGTAGGTGCAGACTCATAGCAGCAAACACACTGTTTATTAAACTTCCTCCATATTTAAAACTATTTATTTAGTATGATGTAGGTATTATAGCTGTAACAGTAGGAATAAAGCTTCATATATAATTATCTAAATAATAATAAAGTAATAAAACCAGCTATTAGTTAGACGTTTTATGTGTTTACTTTAGTTTACAACTCGCCAAAGCATGTTGGTATGTGCCATTGCGTGACAAAAAATACGAAAATAAAATGTGAAAGGCCATTTCTGGCAATAGGCCTTAACTAAATCAAATATGACTATTAAAGCTCAAAGTACTTTGCAGTTAATTTAAGTAGACGTATACTTTGCACGATACCATGTTGATGTAGAAACGAGGTATTGAGTACGGTGACTTCAACTCTTCTGAAACTCCTGTTTATAGAACACCTTGTGTAAACAAAAAAAGAATATCCTGTCTTCTCATCTCGTATCTTGAGACTTGGTAAGATTATCCTTACAGTATTACCACAATGTTTTAGATTGTTAAGTAAAATGGTTTACTATCAATAGTTTCTCTAAATCCGTTTTAATTGCATGGAGTAGTGGCATAATGAATACAATTTTTTAAACAACTCGTTCGCTGTGCCAGCAAGGCAGTGGACTGATAAATAAACCATAACTTTCTAACAATTATACTGAATATAAAAATAAAATAAATAGTTAATGTTGAAACTGCATCACGCTAGGTTACATAAAAATATAGGTCAAATTGTACTAAAAACAATAATAGAAAGTCGTAAACCAATTTTTATTTGAGATCCATTAAAATCATCATTAAACACATGCATTGAGTATAAACAAACATCGTTATGAAAGCTCGCATTCATATTTTCTATATGTATGCAATAATTTTTATTATTCTAGCTAAAAATAGAGGTAAAGTATTTATTACAGCGTAAGCACGGTTGTTATTTTAAGAATTGATTTGACTCTTTAAGAAAGAACAGAGATTGATTCTTATATCTTTGTTCTGATATCTATGGCTCCTACACTAACACTACCTACTTAGTTAATCTGCGCTAAAGGTAGAAATATTTGGAGGAGGTTTACTTATATCCAACAGCGGACGACCAGTTTTGATCGAAGGAATATAGTCAGTTATCAATAAATCAACTAGCATATCGCAGTCTATTGCTAGCATGGTCAGTTATCGAGGAGATTAAACTACTACCTACTTCAAACTCCTAACTACTACCTGGTAGTAATTCAAACTATATAAAAAAAACCGGTCAAGTGCGAGTCTGACTCGCGCACCGAGGGTTCCGTACAAACCTATTTATTTTCCCGCCAAATTGTGATAACGTCAGGATTCAGCTGTTTAACCCGGCGCCAATGACGTGAAAATAATTACGAGAACTATGACGCCGGGTCATGGTGACCCGAAGATTATTAGCATTTCTTTAAATGTTACGTGATGTTTACAGTTTATTTTGTTTGTTCTTCTGTTAGTTTATGTCATTGTTTTGAGGGTAAAATAATAAAAAAATTCAAGATATTTTTCAAATTCAACTTTATAGTCTTTCGTCAGAAACTATGCAAAATCAACTTTGAAAACATAACTTTAGTAACTATTCAAAATAAGTAAGAATAAACTTCATAAAACGTAATAAAACAAATCTTATTTACTAAAAGAGACATCAAACTTCATTATAAACTCCACTAATCCATCTTCAGCTTCCTCCATGGAGCTACTCCATCTTTCGTAGTAGGGGTGCAGTAATCGGGGCGATTTTTTTTATTTATTGATATATTGCAAGCATGACAAGTGTAGCTAGATTTTTAATTTTTTTAAGGGCACACCTGACATCTCCTATGACTTTTAGATACCTTCGCGGAGGTTTCTCAAGAGCTACTGTCGAGAAATCAGCAGTTCTCTTGCGCAATTGACGAGGCTAATTTACTCAAGTTTCTTGTTCCTGTCAGTGATCCCAAATAATGCAAACTCCTTATTTATTCAGAAAATAGCCTCTTTTCATCACAATGTAGCTTGCGTCTTATACTACTGCTACTTTGGCTGTATTCTGAAACGTGATCTTCAACCTCGTCCTATAAAGAAGTTTTTTGTGTTTCATTATTGGAGTCGGATTCATCTAAGATCTGTAATATTCTTTTCGGTCTTTTTATCAACAACTTTTTTGATAAATTCTTAAAAACAACCAAGAAAATCATTACTAAAAATTAAAAATACAAAGAAAAACATGTCACAAAAATACAACACGGTCGATGACGCTGGGTCATATTGACCCGTTTTTGCTTTGTGCACGTGTATCTGCTTGCGTTCGCAGCGAGGCACTGAGTTCATGATCGGAGTGCGCTGGGAGATACTGTATCTCCAGCTACTAGAATAGTCAAAACCACAAAGCACGCCTAATTAGAAATATCGCTGTTTGAAATCACCTCGGGTCATATTGACCCGGCGTCATTGGCGCCGGGTTAAATACTATTTTTCCCGCCAAAATTCAATGACGGCACGACTAAGCTGTCAATAAATATTTTCCCGCCAAAATACTATGACGTCAAAACTGATCTGTCAAAAATGATGTGACGTCACGACTCATCTGTCAAAAATTCAATGACGTCACGACTAAGCTGTCAAAATATATTTTCCCGCCAAAATTCTGTGACGTCACGACTCATCTGGCAAAAATTCTATGACGTCACGCCTATCTGTCAAAATTGACAGCTGTCAAAAGTGACAGCTGTCAAAGTGACAGAGGTGTCAAATATTTTCCCGCCAAAATAATATGACGTCACAAATCATCTGTCAAAAATTCAAAAACGTCCCGGCTCAGCTGTCAAAATATATTTTCCCGCCAAAATTGTGTGACGTCACGACTCATCTGTCAAAAATTCAAAAACGTCACGGCTTAGCTGTCAAAATATATTTTCCCGCCAAAATTCTGTGACGTCACGACTCATCTGTCAAAATTGTATGACGTCACGGGTCACGTGACCAAAATTCTATGACGTCACAGGTCACGTGACTCAGCTTTCCCGCCAAAATTCAATGAAATCAAAATATAATATGATTGAAGTAAAAATTTGAGGTTTTCGGAATTTTCCTATTACATGTACAATAAGACCTTGCTTCATGCCAAATTTCAAGTTTGTAGGTAGACTGGAAGTACCCTGTAGGTTTTTGCCTTTACCCCTCTAAATTTGCGACAAAAACGGCTATATCTCTTGATTGCGTTGGATTAGCACTTTGATTTTTTTACGGCACTAAGAGGTTGCCTCTTAGTGCCGTAAAAGCCTTAGTATTTGGTAAAAATTTCAACTTGATACCTCCACGCGTTTCTGAGATAAATGGTCTTGACAGACAGACGGACGGACGGACGGACGGACGGACGGACGGACGGACGGACAGACGGACGGACGGACAACAAAGTGATCCTATAAGGGTTCCGTTTTTTCAAAACTGGTACGGAACCCTAAAAATGGGATAAAATAAAGGTGGGAGGAAGTGGATGGATGAGAGAGGTACAGTATCAGGAGGCTTGTGTTCAGCAGTATATCTTTATTAGCTAATATGATGATATTTAAAATAAATAAAATAATCTATACATTATAAATATTATAAAACGGGATATTAACGCGCATTTAATTTACCTTTATTTTACTTGACGTTTCGGCACAGGTTGCACTGGCCGTGGTCGCAAGCTGACTGGTGATGCGACGTCACAGCTTCGTCTTCGTGATAGATAATATATTAGGTTGGGGAAAAAGTCTTTTCGTATTTTTGTATGAAAAGTCAAGACATTTTTTTCAAAGTTTATTTACATTTATTTACAATATATATGTATCGTTTTGTTGAACAACTTTCTGCCATTTTGTGGGCAGAGACATTATCCCGTTACTGTAGAAACTTTGGGACTTCTGATGACCGAAACAGGTGAAAATCTGAAGGCGCAAGGTCAGGGCTATATGGTGGATGCACTAGGACCTCCCAGTCGAACTCTCTCAATTTTTGCTGAGTGGCTAAAGATGTGTGTGGTCTAGCGTTATCGTGATGAAAGACCACACCCTTCCTGTTGATCAATTCCGGCCGTTTTCTCTCGACTGCTTCCTTTAATCTCATCAGTTGCTGGCAGTAAAGATCAGAATCGATGGTTTTGCCGGGCGGTAAAAGCTCATAATGAACAATGCCCTTCCAATCCCACCATACACACAGCATCACCTTATTTCGTGTTAGGCCAGGTTTGGTCACAGTCTGTGAAGCCTGGCCAACTTTCGACCACGACCTTTTTCGCACGTTCTTGTCGTACGTGATCCACTTTTCATCGCCAGTTATCAATCTCTTCACAAACGGCTCGGTTTCATTACGTCTCAATAATGAATCGCAAATGAGTACACGGTTCATTAAGTTACTTTGAGTGAGCTCGTGTGGCACCCAAATATCGAGCTTTTTTGTACAACCAGCTTTCTTCAAATGGGTCAAAACTGTTTTGTGGTCAATTCCCAGTTCTTCAGCTACATCGTAACTACTAATATGCCGATCTTGCTCCACTCTTTCAAAAATGGCGTCCATTTTATTCGTAAAAGGGCGACCAGAGCGAGGTGCATCTTTAACATCAAAATTTCCGGACTGAAAACGTTTGAACCAAATTTGTGCTACTCTTACTGACACTGCATCAGGTCCATAAACATCACAAATTTTTTTCACTGCTTGAGTTGCATTTTTGCCTTTTTTATAATAAAATTTTAAAATGTATTGAATTTCTTCATTAAATTCACTCATTTTTACGGAGAGAAAAACAAATGAAAAATAGCGGGAAACAACTTTTTTTTATTTTTTTCTTTTCTTTATAATGTAACCTTTTTAATGTTACCAAAACCAGCCAGACACAAGTAGTACAGTCAAAGAAATTTTATAATAAGTTATACCTACGTTATGCGAAAAGACTTTTTCCCCGACCTATTATTATAATCATCTACCCTCGCATCTTGAGATGTTAATATAAAGTCCCCCTACACACAACACTGACCGTATCGCTGTTCTGTACGTTAACCGACCGTTCAAAAAAGGGAGGTATTGTTTTCGATATCACAGGATTCCACGTTGCTGACAACTTGAAACCGTCATCCCGGTTAAAGTTTATAGGGAACTTTTTGATTTCAATGGCCTCGCGCACAAGTCTTGAGTAATGGTGGCGATCGGTGGAGATTACCCGTGGCTTATGAAACTCGATCCAGTGATTAGCGCCAGCATTTACCAAGTGTTCGGCGATAGCTGACTTGTTGGTCTGTCGGTTCTTCACAGCAGCTATGTGCTCTTTGAGCCTTTCAGCAATGGTCCGCTTTGTTTGCCCAATATAAGAACTGCCACAGCTACAGTCAATCTTGTACACGCCAGGACATTGCAGAGGTAGGACATCCTTTGGTGAGCGTACTATGCTATTAACCGACGGTTTCTATTTCGTCCCCAATGCCTCTTACTAACTGTAAATATAAGAGAACACACCCTGAACTAATTTACTTACAGAATGGAATACAGTAATTATTGTACTCTCTAATGAACCCGGTCGTAACTTGAATAAATTGTCATACGTGCTTTGAGTATCAATATGACCAGTATAATAAGACCGGCATTGACCTCCTAATTATCCTGATGTTTAATTAAAGCTTAGTATTGTTAAGAGTTTTGGTTACACTGGTGTATTTACATTATGTTGAACTATATTAGCTGCATGTCGAATAGAAATTCATGAATCTGTTATGAATTTACACAACAGTCCATTAATGTCCCACTGTAGAGACGGGCCTCCTCCCGTGACGGAGGCATACTTGGCCTACTAATACCAAGCTGGCCAGTCGGATTGGTACAGGGTTTAATTTCCATTTTTCCTTCTTTTTCTTTCGTATAGATAGTATTTACGCATAGTCCCTTAGTCCTTAGCCCTTTAGTGGTGACATTATTGTATTCTTACTCTGTCACCACACGGATAACGTTATAAACTTCTATAATTTTCTAACGTAATATACCTACTTCTATAATTTTCCCATCTTAATATACAAAACACCATTGTTTATAAAATACCATTTTCCTAGGAACAAACATAATTATGATGATGTCCAGTGACACGTTCCGAGTTGATTAGTTTACGTAGCTGAACTCCGGTTGTTTGGTTTAATTTATTGGAATCAATATAATTGATAATTGAATGCGTTTGCATGTCCAGTTTAATTGAAATATGCTGAGTGAAATTATGATGAGCTGTTTTGTTGATTGTTATGGTTGGATAGGGCAACACATTATATTTATAGTTTTATATAAATGTAACTTTTCTATTCAAAAAGAAGACATTTCTATTGCAATTTCTTCTTTTTGAATAGAAAAGTTACTTGAGTTAAGTTGACTGTAATAAATCTGATGGAAAGCTCGTATACAATTATATTGGAATGAACTTTATCTCTCCGTGTGGTGACGGAGTAAGAATACAATATGTCACCACCCCATCTCATCCCATGGGTGTCGTAAAAACCGACTACGGGACTATCCGTGAATATTATATTTACGAAGTAAAAAGAAGGAAAACTTGAAATTAAGCCCTATACCAATCCGTTTGACCAGGGTGGTATTAGTAGGCCAAGTATCCCTTCGTCATGGGAGGAGACCCGTCCCTGAAGTTGGACATTAATTGACTGTTATGATTATGGTGAACTTATTTGATCAGTTAGGTGTTGATACTAAAGACTTAGACCGTTAAGTTTATATAAATCTGGGAGTTAAACCCACAGCGTGATAATAAATTAATACAAAATTTAAAAAACTTTTGGGAGAAGAACCTTGAAATTCATAGAAAAGGAGACTTATGAACCATCCAAGGTTAGAAACGGACGAAGGTAGAAACTATATACTCTTCAAAAGGTTTGAAAGGCAGTCGCCCGTAAAATATTATAAAACCAAAAATAGATAGCATCCCACCTCAAAGATAAATATAGGAAAAGGCAGGGGAAAGTTTTAAGAATAATGTATGAATATATTGTAAGGAGAATATGAATTACTTAGTAGTCACCTATTTGCAAATTTCATCAAAGTTATCAAAATCGATCGTTGATCATAACAGCCCATTAATATCCCACTGCAGAGATGGGCCTCCTCCCGTGACGGAGGAGGACGGAGGGGTACTTGGCCTACTTATATCACGCTGGCCGGGGATTGGTATAGGGTTTCATTTCAAGTTTTCCCCTTTTTCTATGTAAAGGTAATATTCACAGATAAACCCTTAGTCGGTTTCTACGACACCCATGTGATGAGATGGGGTGGTGACGTATTGTATTCTTACTCCGTCAGCACACGGATAAATCGACCCATAAAGTCTAGTAACACTTCTCTCGCCTCTCAAGGCCGCCGGAATAAAATGGCCGAGTTTCTCTTTCGATTCGTCTTTGGTGTCTCTCTTCAGGAGCGTCATCTTACTACTAAAAAGATTTGCGATCTGAAAAAAAAGGCAAGCGTACTTTCTGAAGTCCCCAGAGTAAACAGGACAGGACAATTAGATAAGATTACTGCACATTTAATGTTGGAAAACGCGTATTATATGAACCTCATCATTATCATATCAGCCAATCGACGTTCACCGCTGGACATAGGCCTCTTCCAAGTATTGCCACCTTGTGCGGTCCTGTGCCTCCCTCTTCCATCGGCTTCCCGCTGTTCTAACGAGGTCGTCGGTCCACCGTGTTAGGGGTCTCCCCACCCTGCGCTTTCTTTATATGAACATACTAAAAGTTTATTGTAAAAAATAATATTAATTTAGCAATTACGATGATAAATAAATGTAATCTTATTAATGTTACCTGCGCTTTCCCATCACAGCTATGATCAGACTATGTACAACATTGTTGGACCAGTTTGAAAGGCGCGACCCAAATATTGTCACAATAGACTGAGTGCCTGAGGGACAAAGAGCTGCGTATAATTAATGATGAGACTACGAAATGTCGTCGTCTTACGACGGCTATGAGAGGATGGAGAACAGAGTAAGCTATGGAGAGGTCAGCTATTATAATATAGTTTAGTGTTTCACATTTTAGTGTAGGTTAATTTGAACTTAATAACAACCTAACATAGAGAAAAAAAATAATAACAAACTTAAAAATTATTTGCTTAGTTGCTACATATTTTATTCATAGAACGACAGTAAAATTTAAAGATGATTAAACGTTAAAAGTTTAAAAAAAATTATTACTTTTTATTTTCTTATCTTATCTTTTCTTTTCTTGAAGATCAAGATTTTTTTAAAAGTTGGTACTGATTATTTATTTTGTGACTTTAGTTTTCTTATTTGATACAATCTTTTTCCATAATTTCTTCAAACCTTTTATTAAATAACAAAATTATAATGTAAAGAATTTTATAATCAATAACGACTCCATAACATTTATTGTTCTGCGTCATCATCCCACACCGAGGCTCATATCGTTAGATTAAGATAAAACTAAAACAATAATCCTTTTCATTTCCACAGTCCTTTATTTTAACTATTCAGAATAATGTAGATGATCTCTTCATATCTTTGAATGACGAAAAAATCTATGTGGGTTGGTCTTTTGAACTATCTTTATGACTTTTGTCTATGTGTCGGTATGATACAAAATGTTACGTCATATGAATAGAGCTTTGAATAGTACAGCAAAAACAAACTTATCCGTATTAAAAACCATTCGCATTATACATTGATGAAGACAAACTAATAAAAAAAGAAAAGACTACTTTACAATTACATAAACTATAATATATTTGTTTCTGATTGATAAGCGTTGAGTTCGTACAAATGGGTATAATACAAGAATACAATTTGTCACCATCCCATCTCATCCCATGAGTGTCGTAAAAACCGACTTACGGAGTATCCGTGAATATTATCTTTACAAAATAAAAAGAAGGAAAACTTGAAATTAAACCCTATACCAATCCGGCTGGCCAGCGTGGTATTAGTAGGCCAAGTATCCCTCCGTCAGGGGACGAGGCCCGTCCCTGCAGTGGGACATTAATGGGCTGTTATGATGATGATGAATATCTTTACTTTATAATACTTACATCATGACTAACATAGACTGTTCAAATATTGCAATAATTAAGCTCAAATTAAGGAGGCCTGTCCCTACAGTGGAACATCAAAGGGCTGTCATGATGATAAATTATTATTGGAGCAGCATTTACCATCACATTACAGCATTACATTCTGACATATAAGTTGAGATTGAGTAATACCAATTTGTACTTTGTAACCTGGTGAATACGAATACTGCAGTGGCGAATTATACTCTTTTAAAGTATTACTTTAGTTGTAGAAGCAAAGTGTCTTATTGAACGATCTGTTTCTTTCAGTCGTTCACTCTCATTAGCTTTAGTACCTAACAAAAGTATTATTTTTATTATCGTCGACTTACATAAAAGGAGTATTTACGATGATCCTCAGATTATTTTCATGATCCTTCAACATTTATGGATGTGATTTATTTATAACTTTATGTTGTTTGTATTTTTAGGTTCCCACACAGATTGATGACAACAAGAGTGTTGCTCTTATTATTATCTATTATTCTTCGTTTAGTTGCAGACATAATGATAATGTACCTCTGTCAGTACAGTCTGCAGTTCAATGCAATTTGTATAAAATTAGATTCAAAGACTTTCAAAGACGAAGACTAGACTTACAACTGTTTGAAAATCAATAATACTGCCTTAATTAATAAATTCGCTAAAAACAAAAGAAACAAGACATAGACAGAACAACTGCAACATCTATTTCGAAACTTTACTCGCAAAATCAAGGTACAAAAGCCGCAGACGTCGACGTGAAACATCCTTTTAAGTATTCAGAATTGCACGGAGTCTTTTGATTCGCTATTTACCGGAGTTCTCAGTGCTGCTTCTTAATAAAGCAAAGGTGTTTAATTGGCTGACAAACTGCTCGCGAAGTAATTACGTCTTCGCTGGCAACGGTTCAAACAACGCGTCAATCTGGTTGTATAGGGATGGTACTTGCGTTGGAAGTATGTACAGTAAATAATCTTGATAATAATAAAATATTTATTATAGATTTTTGTTTTTGTGAATTTATTTAAAAAAAGACAAGTTAAAATGTACTACTCATAAACAAATATTTATTGCAAGTTCATTAAAAGCTTTTACACAAACACAATTTCTTACGCTAATCTGTAATCTCTATTACTTAGTTTTGTACAAAATTGACATCTGACGATAGGAAGAAACTATTGGTAGGATTTTTTTTGTACAAATCTCAGCTATTGTATTAATTTGAATTTCGAATTTTAATTTCAAAACCGGATCATGTTGTTACTTACGGGTTACGTACATTGTTACTAAAATTACAATCCTTTAGAATTTAAGTGTTAGCATTTGTGACGTGTGTTCAACAAAATATTTGACAACATGAACTAAACATTCGAAAGTTTGCTAATATTATATCAAACAATAAACACTGTACTACTGTGCTTTTTGGCATTTAAACATTTTGCTGTCAACTAAATGTATTGTGAAATTTATTTTAAAAATTATTCTCATGTTTTACTAAACAATAAAATTATTATAATATGGTTATTAAAATTGATAACCTTTAAACCGGCAGCCCTACTGTCAAGTAAATTTCGCGAGCACTTCAACTGTCAAAGAACGGCTTCATACTACGTCCTGCGGTTACCAGCTATTACAGGTTACAGGCTAAAGCAATTGCTTTCGTTGCTGACGATGCGCCCGTTTCTACATCAATTAGTTTAAGAATCGGAAACGTTTTAATTCAGCAATGTTTTCAAATACAGGAAATTTATAATACCATAATTTATCTGCAGTCGGTTAGAAAGCAATTTTCGTGCATGCTTGTTGTGGAAAAAGCATAAAAACTTTCGAAAGAGCTTCGTAGCAATAAAGTTATTAGTTACTCCGACCTCATTAAACTTTACATAGAACTGAAAGCTATCCTATAGCTATGTTTTATTTTATAATTTTGCAATGCTATGCATGGAGTACCTACCTACGTAATATTTAATACAAAACCTACCCTATATTAATGTACTAACATGTATTTAATTAAGTATTTATCTTAATTTTATTCTAAATTTTATTTTCTCCAATATCTCTTTTCTAGTGTACACTTGACTATCCTAAACAAACTTCTCTCTATCACTCAAAGGTTTGCTACAAGAGAACTCATTTGTGAGTTAAGCAAGCAAGTCTTTGAACATTTTCTCTCATATTATTATTATTATTGTATTATGTTTTTAGTGTACAAAATAAATAAATAAAAACAAAATAATATTCCTATTTGTTTTACATTTTCGTATTCATTCGTTTTAAATATCATCATAAAACAGAATATTCAAAGTTTCAAACAAATATTTTAATTTGCCGAACATAGGAACATAATCAAACAGTGACTTCTACATTGACATAATTTACGGAGCCAACAGATTGCTCTATTCAAAGTCAAAATATTTTGGTAATTAAAAAAAAATTAAACACCTTTTTAATACACCTGGTGGTAGTTTTTTCGTAACACCTGCAACACCGGATGGCTTGAGCAACCTTGTAACCCTTTTCACGCTTTTTTGGTCATCTCAGGAAGTATCGTGGTGGTCTTTATAAGAAAACGAAAGGAAGGCTCAATTAAAAGCAATCCATGATTTAAGTCTACTAATTTTTTTTTTACTTTATTACAACCGCTCTTTTTATTATTTGCGGTTTTGTTTTTCTTAATTTAGGAAGCATTTTTATATTAATATGGTAAAACTACTTAAATTCTAGAAAAGTTACACATTGATACTTCTTATTTGCAATTTTTTTAACCAAATCTATGTACTGTATACAAACTATTTCCAACTCTACAAATATGTATAATTTTGGTAAACCTTTAAAAAAAAATTAATCATTTTATAGTTATTAAACTTAATACTTAATAATACTTAATATACTTTGAGCTTAAAATAGAGTTCTCTTCTATGACTTAGTCAATTTATTCACATGTAATTTTAAAACGCAAGATGGAAACAAAATAGTCCTGTTTACACACATTTAAAGATAATTATTATCAATAGTTGGATAAACGACCTCGGTGGCGCGACGGTAGTGCAAGCGGCTGCCGTGCAAGAGGTTGTGGGTTCGATCCCCACGCAGGATAATAATTTGTGAGATCCACAAATTATTGTCCTGGTCTAGATGTTCTTTGTGTCCGTTAATTAATGTTTGTAAAAGGTCCCCGCGACACAGGGCGTGATCCCTAGTGCGAGCGTTGTCTTTTTAAAAAAGAAAAGAAAAGAAAGAAAACTAAGAAATCTTGCCCTATTATTGTACTCACAGCCTAACGGCGTAAACACCACATCTGCTTACTAAGATTACACCTGTATTAAGTCCCTTAATTAATTATGAAACCAACCGGCGACACAAGATAACGGAAACGGTGGTTAGTTTCCCATAAGATTTTATTATAGCACTAAAAAGGATTTAATTATATATCAAGGGTTTCGGACAGGGGACCAAGATATTATAATGTAAATTTTAGGTTTAGGATACCTAGTGTGTTAATAGTGCTGAATTGTTGTTTGTTTGATTTTGGTTTTATGTTAACGATATCTTGTTTATGTGTTTAAAATAGTCGGTGTAAGATGCCGTCAATCGAAGTGCATAGCAACAGAGTGGTGAATGAAAACAAAATAGTTATCGTTGTTCAGAATAGTATACATTTTATGAAAGAGAATATTAATCAGAAAAACACATAAATACCCAATATTGAAAGACAAAATAACTTACTTAAAATATGAGGTTAATTAACGTTATATGAGAAAACAAAATAGCAGGTAAAGAGATTTCATACAGAAATATGAAATCTCTTTACCTGCTATTTTGTTTTTCTCTTTACATGCTAAAAATAGCAATAAATCGGAAATCTTATTAACTACTTTGCCGTCCAGTTACAAATAAACTGTTTACGACAAATCAAATGACAACAAGCCCACTTTGCTAACATTTGCAATAGGCCCTTTATAAACTGATATACGTCATGATAACAGCCCATTAAAGTCCCACTGCAGGGACGGGCCTCCTCCCGTGACGGAGGGATACTTGGCCTACTAATACCACGTTGGCCTGACGGATTGGTATAGGGTTTAAATTTAAGTTTTCCTTCTTTTTATTACGTAAAGATAACATTCACGGATAGTACCTTAGTCGGTTTTTACGACACCCATGGGATGAGATGGGGTAGTGACATATTGTATTCTTACTCCGTCACCACACGGATAGGTACCTACATTACATTAAGGTACATATAGGTATAAATAACAAATTAGGCTTCTATAAGAGAACAAACCTACAAAATATAATTGTGAACATAAACAATAATGTTTATAGTTTATGTTAGGTTTCCATAAACACCAATAAAGTCAGCTATCGTGTATGTGGTGCTAACAAGCCAATATGGCGAGATTAGTAGAGGAGCCGCTACGTGTTAGGGTGCGTTATTGGGAATTTTTATATTTTGTTATTTTATTTTGAGGACTCTCATAGGTTTTCTGATATAAGAGATACTTTCTATTAAAAATATACACACGTCTTAAAAATATACATCACTAACTGACCCGTGCCCACTTCGTTAGGCGGTGAAAAACTACGTCGTTAAAACACTTTTTTAAACATATTTCATTATTGCTCCACTCCTATTAACCATAGCGTGATACTATATAGCCTATGACCCTCCCCGATAAATGAACAATTCAACACAGAAAGATTTTTTAAAATCGGTTTAGTAGATCCAGAGATTACCCCCTACAACGTCACAAACACACAAACTTTACCTCTTTATAATAGTACAGATAATTTACTTAATACCCTTATCAGTGTTGCAGACTAATTTATTAAAAAATGGAGAGAATGTCATAGCATGTCGAAATGGTTAAGGACTAGGTTTTTATCTTTAATTTTTTTAGATGTAATTTGGTTGCAGTAGCTTCAAGACGTGTGAAGTGATATTTAAATCTTAAATTTCATTTTATTTTACCGAGTTTGATTGCTTAGTAACGTTATATTAGGTAATGTATATGTTTCAGGACATACGTAGCTTGGTCCTTGCCCAAATTATTTTAGAAAGCATACATATAAATAATATCATGGGGCACTATGATCTTAGTAATGCATGGAAACAGTCCAGCATGTAAGTACAAATGTACAGTTGTTATAAATTTACCAAAATAAATAAAAATTTAACTTTTCCTTTATGTTGTAATTGCCATACGGCCGAGGTAAACTGAAATAAGAAGTTGACATCAGCCTAAAAATATTGGAATCCAGTGTACCCATACCTTTAACTGGCGCAGTAATGAGCGTCGACGGCTGACCAGTGGCAACATGACATGTATCACACTAAATGTGAGTTACTGTTACGATCGGTGTAATAAAGGTAGCATTTGTAACTCTTTGTACGTTTGTCCTCTCAATACAGAAGCTTTGTCTTATATACATTGTAATTGTATTTATATATTTCTTTGTGATTATGACTCTTTTTTCCGTATGGTGACGGAGTAAGAAAACAATATGTCACCACCCCATCTTATCCCATTGGTGTCGTAAAAACCGACTAAGGGACTATCATCTTTACGAAATAAAAAGAAGGAAAAATTGAAATTAAAACCTATACAAATCCGTCTGGCCAGCGCGGTATTAGTAGGCCAAGGATCCTTCCGTCACGGTAGGAGGCCCGTCCTTGCAGTGGGACATTGATGGGTTGTTATGATGATGACTCTTTTGTGGTAGGAAAAGATCTGGTGAAGTTACGGGCAGTCGTTGAATGAAGAAGCCACAGAACATAGACGTTTGACGGAGGCATTATGTACCCCTCTAGACGCCTTTTGGCTGAAAAGATTAATTGTTTTTAACGGGTTTTTTTTTAATTATTTAATTGCACTGATCGATGCGAATGAAAGGGTTTAGCAATGTTGTTGAGTTTATTCTTTATTTCTATTATAAATATACATTTTTGACCTAATATTTTAGATTCATATAGTAATATAATTCTTTAATATTGATAAATGTGAAACAAGTATTGAAACTGCTGTAGTTTCCTATATTAATAGGCAAATAAATTTTTAGTCTTCTAAATTCTATATTTCTCTATTTATTTAATAGGCTTTGTGTGACAGGGATGTGGTTAGGCTTTGATTTAAAATTCTTTGTGAGACTCACGTATAAATATTGTATAAATATAGTCTAGATTTCTCAACGTTTTTGTTACATAATAGAACACTCTTTTATAAAAATATGGAAACTAATAAAATATTGGCTAAAAATATGGAAACATAAAAAAGGATTCGTTTGTTTTAAATTATGTTCATAGAAAAAATATTATAATAAAGACGTGCATGTGTGTGTATATTATGTATTTGAAATTAAATTACATTAAATTTAAGTATTATTTCTGCGCAAATGCGCAAGATGTTCATCACAGAAATTCTCTATGAAATCTGTATTTCTTCCTACTAAATACTAGGATATCGGTAGAAAGGTATTTGTCAAACGTAAAATGTAAGAACAACGGTTTCACTTTATTTACTTTAGTTTTCATTTGGGGTAACTAGCAGATGCTAATAATTTTGCAAATACATATACAAATAAGCATGGCCTAAACAAACTTGAAATTCAATTCTCAGCTACAACAACCAATAGACCGTATAAAATGACAAATGGAATTAATACACGATGAAGTTTATGAAATGGTACCCACGAATAGTAGTACGGCAGATGTCAACAATAAAGGCAAACTTCCGAAAGAGTTAGAAGGTTGGGAAGTAATATTGAACCCCCGCGAGTACTGAGTCAATAATAAACAAAAGGGGGGTTTCTGATACACTTGTAAACTAATAACTCCGCCCCTAGACGTTCGTGACTGTATATTAATAAACAATAGATCGTGACAATATGCTCCCGTAGGAAACAACTCGATATTTTGGTGGGGTGCGTATAATTGAATTTTTCGTTTCCAGTTATTCTGGATATTGAATTTCTTGAGATATTCTATATTAATTATGTAAGGATATTTGTTACGTGTAGAGTATATCTAAGTTAAAACTTTTTAATAAAAACATATTCAAATCCGACAGCTATCGGATAACTACGTCAATCTCCATTTAGAATTTCAAAGGTTAGGATCATTAGGATTAATAATTACGTTTGAGGGTAAATAATATAACATAGGCTGGAATATTTTTAGACAAAGTAATTGATTCATCAAATGATATTATAATAATAGTAATCCAAATATCATATAAGATGTAGTGATTGCTGCGCCATTTGCGAGACACCTAAGGAAATAAATATTTTGTGATAGATTACAATAAGTAACACACAAACATTAAAAAATGCTACTTTCGAAACTTCCCGATTTGAAACTAAACGCGTGAAATGCTCTGGTGGTCTTCAAAGGATCATGACTAGCTTAAAAGGTTCCACACCCATTATACGAGTTATAATAACCTTCATTATTTACCTAAATAGCATGTTTTGTTTCGAGAGTTGTCTAAGCAAAATATATACCTACCAAAGCTAACTTTCTTTAAGACTAGGGATTTTAGGATGACTTCTCATTAGCTACTTTCTTCAAGTTATTGAAAGATTTACGAATAGACTACTAAGGCAATGCTTACGATACTTACATTTGTAGGTATTTAATCTACGCAATAAGTACAGAGCTATCGATCCTAAGAATAAAATGATTCAATACCTCAACGACTATCTCGGTCATCAATTAGTGTTAAATTTGTGTTTTAATTAGTGTCTACCCCATCAGCAGATAGTCTCTTATACCATGGCAAGAATGGTAAAGGCCTGTAGATTTATTGAATATGGTTTCCACGAGGACCGGAACAAGGAACATATTTATTTATGAACCGTTTCGAGGATTTTCTGTCCAGTATTTTAATTATTCACAGAAAACAGTGGGCTACGATCATTGTTGTTGTTAATGAAATTATTTAAACACAAACGGTTGTTTTTAATATTACGAGTATTAAGCAGTGTAGGAACGTTAAATTGACATATTAATGCTTTTGACGTTTTTGGGACGTGCCTCTTATAAATTATGCGTTACATTTATTAAATTAAATTTCAGATAAAATTGTAGATATTAATAACATTATTTTTCATCATCATCAGAACAGCCCATTAATGTCCCACTGCAGGGACGGGCCTCCCTCCCGTGACGGAGGGATACTTGGCCTACTAATTTATACATTATAAACATTTTTTTTAAATTTAGCATTATTTTTTATGGCAGTTCATGAACTTTGATACATATTCAGTCGTAATCTTCAGGAGTAAACGTTACCTATATGAAAAAAAAATAAATGAAGTTTTCTTTTCTGAGAGCTATTAATTTGTTTGTAAGTTGTTGTTCTTACAAGGCAATGACAGAATGTACTTCAAAGTTATAATATGAAAACAAAAAAATCTTACTGTAACAAACATTTTCTACTAAACTACCGTCAACTCTACAAGACGAAAACACAAATAAAATTCATTGCATAAACCAAAAATTAAGAACACCATATTGACAAAACAATCAATAATTAAATAACTCAGATTTAATTTAATTCTACTAAGGAATGTAAAGTTACAAAACTAATAGAGTTATTTCAATATAATCAATCGGTGTACTACTAAATAGAGGGCTCAAAGCATTAACCAAAGCACAGTACAACCAGTAGTCTATCTCGGCCGAATATTTATTATAAATGCCTACGGCTGCGCGGTACGTAAACATGCGATAGGGCTGCCCACCTCCAGCTTTTTAATTAGATTTACCTACTTTCCCGCTCGTTACTGCGGCACAGTTGCAACTGTTCACTCCGCAAAGCCACCGCTATCGTGAGCGTGTAGGTATAACTCACGTTTCGTCCGTTTCTATGATGTCGAAATACTGTATATATTTGTACTATGACCAAAGTTACCACATTCATAATTCTCGGTATATGGTATTAGAAACATTTGCTATAAATTACGTTAAATTCTTGGCAATAACACTGAATTAGGATTTACTTTGAAGTCGACTAATGGACAATTATTAGTTAAACGTTGTTCTGAAATTTCCTTGAATAGTTTCTGTAATTTGAAACGTTTTAATGCGGATGATTAAGTTTTATAATTAAGTATATCGTTGACTATGGATTTTAAACTTTGTTTTACCCTTCCATATAAATATCCGCCAAGTACTTTATGGTATTTTAAAAGTTTTTAACTCATATACCTCAACTCTCCGTGTCGTGACGGAGTAAAAATACAATATGTCACCACCCCATCTCATCCCATGGGTGTCGTAAAAATCGACTGAGGGACTATCCGTGAATATTATCTTTACGAAATAAAAAGAAGGAAAACTTGAAATTAAACCCTATACCAATCCGTCTGGCTATTGAGATATTAGTAGGCCAAGTATCCCTCCGTCAAGGGAGGAGGCCCGTCCCTGCAGTGGGATATTAATGGACTGTTATGATGATACCTGAACATCAACCTGCAGCAAGTTAATCCGGCTTCATTTGCGGTCATTTGCAGGTTTTCTAACAAAAGTTTGAATGAGGTAGATAATCTGAATCATTCGCCTTAAATGTCTCAAGCAGTATTGGCTTTGATCTCTATCAATATCAAATAAGTGCACTTCGGCCAATGTGGTTTACTTTACGGTGTGTATAATGAAATTATTGAAGCCCTTACAAGTTTCAATACAGATCATCCTTTCTGGACTGATGTTAAGCAACTTGAACGACTAATACCAACTTTATTTTCAAGTTTAGTCTTGGTGCCAAGCTTTACGGTTTTTACCAAATAATGTGCATTACTATGGTCGTGGAATGTTTGAAAAAGGTGTCTCTTAAAATTCAATTCAAACATTAAATTCAAATCGCAGAAAAAGATTCTTGTTAACATAATAATTTTTCAATATTCAATAATAACTTATTACTTTTTGTCAAATATCTGCTTTATGTACAATATCAATAAAAACAAAATATCATTTTTTCCAAAAATTCTTCTAAACAAACATACAATGCGGCATCAAAATAGGTGAGGCTGAATGAGCTAATTATTTACAATCCGACACGCAACCAGCATTTTGTTCCAAAAAACTGTTACGTGAAATCTCATTTCCTAAGTTTGCTTTGTCCCGAATAAAAAAAAGAACAAAAGGGTTCCCTTGTGTGTTCTTCAGCTTGATTGATAAACTATGCTTACTCAGTCGTTACTTTTTTTTACTTAAATGTCAATGGCCGGTAAAGGCGAGGGAATATCGAAAATATTTCTTTATAAATCAATAGTTAGCTCTACTCGCCGGACCATGTATTCGATAATAATATAAATAATTTTAAAAAGCGCGTGTTTTGTTTTTGTCCCCGGTCGATGCGTTCTGTCGCGTGATCGGCTCGCGTGTCTCATGCCAGCTTCAAATTAAAACCCAACCGATAAGACACCATGCACCTCACGATTGTCGGAGGACGCGTCTCTTTTAATTACGCACCCCACACAAAACTTATCTACCCCTTTTTAAAATTAACATTTTAAATGCTATTACTCGACCAATTTGTTTGGAGACCATTTTCTAAAAACGTTCGTTGTCTCTAATTAGAGATGTAAATAGAACAGTCGAATTTTATGTTCTGCATAAGAAGAAAGTATGTTTAACCAACTCGTATATAAACGACTTTGATCTGGGTTGATTGTATTTACAGTGGATTTTCTCTGAGATTTTTGTTCATTAAAATACTTGTGAATATTTTCTGAGCAAACAACATCCGACAGAATAAAATTAATGGTATCGATTAGCAAAGGCGTCGTCGTTGAGATCGCGTGCGGGTGATGCGAACTGCGACACCTTCTGGGAGCTGTCTGTGTCAATTTTAATTGGGCCAGTTGTTTTGCTCTCGTTGCGATGCGGAACGTGATTGCCCCATCTTATTTATGTGGGGTCATGGAATTTAATAAAATAGTACCTATTTGCTTAATAAATTTAGTTGTAAATTTTGTTTATATTGTTCGGAGCTAAACACTGTTTTAATATTAGACAATGAATAAATATTGACTTAATCTTCAAGTTATTGCTTACAATAAGTTCCTGTTTTCAATAAAGTTAAATAGGAATATAAAACTGAAAATTTTAATTAAAATTTGAAGTTTATTTAAATTTAATATTTTAATTAAATTACTCATACTTTTGTGAATCAAGGCACACAAGGTATAAGACAGAATTATTATTAAACTTAAAATAAATGAAATTCTGTCAGTCTGTAGATAAAAATCAAACTTTAGGCCTTTTTTAGGCAGAGCAAGAAAACTACACTTAGTCGTGAATAAAGATGTTATCACGTTTGTTAATAAAATGCTAAGCGCTTAAATGAAACTGAGAAACGGTATCGCGATGACGGAATAAAGAATTTAAAATAATTATATTTTCGAATTGAAATTATTGAATTAAAATAAGACAAATGAAAACATTAAGATTGTTTGAATATTTGTAAGTAGTATTAAAGTGAAGCAAAAACAAATAATAATCCAAGCCTATTTTCGTGTCACCAGAACTTTTAATTCAAATCAATTTTACAAAAACTAAAGCTAGCTTATCTAGTGTTAGATGTGAGGTAAATGTAGGTCGCGACTTCTAGGTTTTCCAGGTAGTTAATAGAATTTTATGAAGATTTTACGCTTCTAGTCTTACATACTCCAACTTTGGGTGCATTCATTTTCCTCAGGAATGCTAACCAAGCTCGAACAAAACTCACATATCTGGTAAACTTAACAAAAGTGAATTCCTTGAGAGTCATAAATTTGTGTGTATCAATCCATGTAAAGTCCTATAAGGTAAAAGACTTTGGAACGTAATACTACTAGAATGTACTACTAATAACTTGATAGCTACCCCCCTTAAGTCAAAACTATCATTTTCAGAAACTAAAATGACAGTTTTTACACTTGATTAGTTGATTTTTACTTGACCAGTCATTCGGAAACTGGGGGTTAATGTATTAACATTTAAGTAAACCAGGCTTAAGCAATAAGTTTTTTTTTTTTAATTTATAACACATTATTAGTAGTAATAAAGCTAATAGCGTAAATTATAATATTATCTTCAAATATAACACAAAACGATAATATATGTTTAAAATATTAAAACAATATGATCTAATTTCATGGCGCGTGGTTCATCTAACGCTCGATTACGGAGATGTAAATTGAACCATCCATTTCTGCGGTTCAAGACTCATTCTGCCTTTATCTGAGAATGTTACCTTAGATTTAGATTTAATGTAGCGTACATTTGATCAACTTCGTGGCCTTTAGAATTTGCTTATGTACTGTATAATTGAACTAAATAGTTCAAATATACATATTGATTTACAAAAAATTTTGTAAATCAATGAATGTACAATACATAGAACTTATAATTATGATCATTTAAACAAACTACTGGCATTTGTAAAGTGTTTACCACTCATATATTATGAGCAAATAATATATAAATATTTTTATACGGTACGCAGGATTGGCGAACTTGTCGGAGTTCAAATCTCTGAAGTAAACTTCCGAGACATCTACCGTCTTCCAGGGAAGCCCACCGAGACAATGAATTCCCGCCCTATTATTGTAGAATTTTCGGCCGTAGACACAAAACAAAAACTAATTTCTGCCGTCCAGACATTCAATAAGTCTAAGAAACTAAGCCATGAAAAAATCAACACTGAAGTTATTGGAATACCCGGAAAGCGCCAACCAGTTTTTATATCTGAGCAATTACCACCAACCATCAAAAGGTTATTCTTTCTTTCGCGTGATTTTGCAAAGAAAAATGATTTTAAATTTTGCTGGGTTTTAAACGGTAACATATTTCTGAAGAAGAAGGAGGATGACAAACGTATCCTTGTAAGAGACGAAAAAACCCTTGAAGACCTTCAACTTACTCTGTGACTAATAACTGTTACTAAAAATCTACTTGTTTTGTCTCTTATTATTAGACACATATTATATGTTAGTTTTAATTACCAAGGTTTTATGCTAATACTTTATTACTATTCTATGCATCACATAAAATTAAAAATACATATATACAATACTACACTATACCTTACACTTACACACACTTTCAATTACAACTTCAACACGCAGTTTACAACATTGCACTTACAAAAACTTCATACTTTCTTATTTAAATTATCCTATGTATGCAATAAACTATTTACTACACGCTCAACTTTCACAGTCACAAAACTTTTATATCAAATATGTATAGATAATCCGTACTTTAATTATAAAATAGTTACAGATATTACTATACACAACTATATAAATTATATAATATTTTTAATTTTTATACTATTATATAGGCAACATCGGCTAGATAATTACCCACAATATTGCGCATATAATCTCGCTGCTTTTTTAAAGTCCTACTTTTACAAAAATACTAAAACGATATATTCATCACTAGGCGTCGTGTCTCTTTATCTTTCTCCACATAACCATATACAAACCTCATGTGTCACAAATACTAGAAAAAAACAATCGTTACAAATGGCTACTCTAAATAATATCACCGTTAAAATAATGTCAGTATTCTTCTTGTAACGTAGAAACTTTCTCCGTCACAAATATGTTAAAAAATAATAGTTACAAATGGCTACTATAAATAATATATTATATGATCTAGATCAAGACAACACAACTAGCGCCGTTCTATGCACTCCGGAGGACTGTTTGACCCACATTAAGTCATCTGAGGACAGTATAAAAATAATACACCTCAACATTCGGAGTATTAATAAAAACTTTCATAGTCTTCAAACACTGATACACAGAACAAAGATTAACTATGACATTATAGTCCTAACTGAGAGCTGGTTGAAAAAAATACACAATCTCCCCACCATCGACGGCTACCAATCATATGCCACTACAAATAATTCAAATCAGAACGATGGGATTGTAATCTTCATAAAAATAGGTCTCCAAGCTACAGTTAAAGAAACTAAATTAAATAAAGCTAATTGCTTAACATGCGAGGTCGATAATAAACTAGCCTTAGTGTCAGTGTACCGTTCGCCTTCATACCAAAGAAACGAGGACTATGAGAGTTTCTTATCTAGTTTAAATAATTTATATAATGAACTATCTTCATATCCCAACGTAGCTCTCGTGGGTGACTTAAACATTGATATCAAACTAACCAATAGAAACGCGCATAGGCTTGACTACCTTATACTTAATGCTTCACACGGCCTAGTTCCAACGCATCTTCTACCCACTCGTTTAGATAACTGTCTCGATCACACACTTTTAAAAACAAATCAACCGAGCAAGACACTGATCTTGGACTCCTATGTTACCGACCACAAACCAGTCCTATTAACTATAACTAACATAACAACTTCTCACAAGATTAAAAAAACTATCACAAAAATAAACCACGAAGCAATAAAATTAGAACTAGAAAATACCGATTTCAGTGACATTTATACTATAACTGATGCGAACAAATCCATTAACCTAATAATTAAAATAATTACATCAATTATAGCCAAACATACAAAAGAAACTAACATCTCAAAAAAACACAGAACAATTAGGCCGTGGATGACACATGGTCTACTCAAATGTATCCGAAATCGGGACAGAATGCACATTAATCTACGAAATTCTCCTAATAATTTAATACTTAAACTGACATACACACGTTACCGTAACTTCTGTAACAACCTTCTTCGTAAATTGAAAAACACGTATGAGAGCGGTCAATTAGAAAAGGCTAAAGGTAATTCAAGGGCATTGTGGAAGGTAATAAAGGGTATAACCGATACTTGTGGAGTGCGTACTGGTGCAGGTGAATTATTACGAACAAAAGATAATCCTGAGACGGCAGTAAATGCCGTCTGCAGCTATTTTACTAACATAGGTCAAAATATGGTAGCTAAACTAACATCTCATAGTAACCCTTATGCACACAACCATGCAGATCAACCAACTTCATGCTCTAGTAAGACACCACATAACTCTTTAGTGTTGTTAGCGGTTGATGACGCAGAGGTAAGAACATTGTTATTAAAACTACGTACGGACTGTGCAGCGGGATGGGACGGCATACCACCCGTGATTTTAAAGCAAAATCATGAGGTTTTGGTGCCCCCTCTATGCTACATATTCAACAGATGCATCGAGTCGGGAGTCTTCCCGGACGCGCTAAAAAAGGCAGTAATTCACCCAATTCGCAAGGGTGGGAGCAGAAGCTGTGTCAGCAATTATAGACCAATATCAATCCTGCCCTCACTCTCGAAAATACTCGAAAAAATTCTTAATAATCGTCTTACTTCATTCCTTGCTAAGAATAACCTTCTAGCACAAAATCAATATGGCTTTAGGACTGGTGTTTCAACGGAAGATTCCGTTGTTGATCTAACACAACTTGTGGCACATAACATGGACCGAAATATAAAAACCTTGGGTATTTTTCTAGATCTATCTAAAGCGTTTGACACAGTTTCTGTTCCTTTGCTTCTTGCGAAACTTGAACGGCTAGGAGTTCGTGGGGTCGCACTGGAAATCTACATAGATTATCTCAACAACAGAAAACAGCGTGTAAAAATTGACTATCATCTCAGTTCAGAACAAGATATAACGTGTGGCGTCCCTCAAGGGAGTATACTCGGGCCTACGTTGTTTTTAATATATGTCAATGACCTGTGTAACATGGTCTTTCCAAATACGCAACTCTTCGCATACGCGGACGACACAGCGATTCTGGCTTATGGGCCTACTTGGGAGCATGTCAGAATGACAGCTGAAGCCGTACTGATGCGGGTTATGAATTGGCTAAACCTTAACCTCCTAACATTAAACCTAAATAAAACCGCATATCTTCCATTCTCAATCAGACGCACTAGCAAACCTCCTGACACGTTCAAAATCACAGCACATACATGTAACAAATCTGCCCAATCCTGTAAATGCATTACACTTAACAAAACTGACAAGGTGAAGTACTTGGGCGTGATGATTGACGACGGACTGAGATGGAATCACCACTTGGACACACTTAGTAATAGAATTTTGCGACTCATACATGTCTTTAAATCTTTGAGAGATGTAGCAAGCATCGACACCCTTAAAACGATATATATGGCGCTCTGTGAGTCGATTATAGGTTACTGTATTCCGGTCTGGGGAGGTGCACACAAGAGCAACTTTCTGAGGGTCGAGAGAGCACAGAGAGCCGTGCTAAAAGTAATGATGAAACTGCACTACAGGCACCCTACGACATTGGTTTATGCCGAATGTAATGTACTGACTGTGCGTCAGCTCTATGTACTTCGATCGATTCTACGAAAACATAGCAATTTTAGTCCGCCCAATCCTAACAAACGGGTAAATTTTCCTAAAAGCGTGGAACATAAAACATCGTTTGCAAAACACCAATACTTTGTACTTAGTACATACATCTATACAAAACTCCATAAAATGTTAAATTTACTAGATCTAAACAAATACAAAGTTAAATTAAAAGTAAAAGATTGGCTGTTAAAACAGGACTATGACAAAACTGAACTTATTCTGACTTATATATCATAACACATTAATTGACACAATATGCAAATTCACACACACACACACACACACACTCACTCACTCACACTACCTACTCACTCACCGACATACACTTACACACACACTCTCCAACTCACTTACACACACACTACTCACACTGCATGCATAATAATTAAACATATAAAAATTGTCAAAACTTTTAATGGGTACACTCGCTTCCTTATTTAATAACAAAATCAACTGACCAAATACTACTACTTAAGATACAGGATTTTCCTAGTTTAAGTGGTAGGGACCATAATTTATGATAAAATTGTTATATTAAACACATATTATGTAAAAATGTTACCTATGTTACTGTTTTTATACCAATAAACTATTTTATTTATTTATTTTTATTATATATTAATTTAGCGTATTATTTTGTTATTTTAAGCTATATTATGAAGTAATGACATCCTCACTTGCTTGAAATATTTTTTCTCCTCAAATTGTAAACCGTAAAAACCGGTATAAAAGACTTTCCTAAAAGTTACATTACAATTACAAAAATAGAAAATATGTAAAAGTTTAACCATAATAGTATTAATAATAATCATCACAATTTCTGTAATATTTAAGAAATATACTACATTGAACTTACACAATCAATTCATTTTAATTTTCGAAGTAGGTTCTATGCAACATTCATTTCAGTAAGTGCCATACGAATCGAGCACCGAATCACTCGAGGGATTCATACAATCGTCTTTATCGAGTTGTAAATTTAAGTTTCCTTTGGTCTAAAACTGCAAGAATGTCTCTGCGCTTATAATAAAATTGCTTTAGATAGAAAATTTATATTTCAAATTATATAAGGTGCAGTATTCTTGCTAGAGCACTATAAAATTTAATCAAATTATTATTTACTAGCTGACCCCTGCCCACTTCGTTGGGCGGCGAAAAAACGCGTCCGTTAAACATATTTATTTACTGCTGCGGAACTCCTATTAGTCACAGCGTAATACTATATAGCCTATGAAGCTCCCCGATAAATGGACTATTAAACACAGAAATAATTTTTAGAATTGTAATTATCATTAGAAAACAAATCTTATACTTGAGGAGAGTAACTCAATATCAAAGAATTCCAATCATCTAATTTGAATACAGTAGCCACAAAATCGACTGATGTCCCAGATAAACAGTAGGTACTTAGTATTTGAAAGGCTAAAGTATTACAAAATTTACATTAACTCTTTTTAAGAGATAATTAATATTAAAAATAAATTAATATTGTAAAGTCTTTTATTTTTAAAATACGAATGACATAATTCGTAGTGCCTGAAAATGTTTTGTTTTCGATAACAACATGTTAAACGACTGTTTAAATTTTATTTAAAATAGCAATTTTATTTTAATAACAGAATTAAAATTAATTAAGTTATTGACATTACTTGAAAGTGTTAATAAACTGCAATATTTCTGAGTAAATTTAATATTAATTAATAGAAAATTAAAATAATTATTATTACAGAGTGTTACCTTTATCTATGTATGTATTTTGTGCTTTAAGTAACTGTAAGCCTTCTTATACGTATTAAAAGCCATTAAAAAAATACCTACTGCTTCGGTAGTAAAACAATCGCGTAGGCTGTAGCTGTACACAGTCGAGGGTTCGAATCCCAACCGAAATAATTATTTATTTGTATGATCCTTAAATCATTATCTTCAGTGTAGATGTCATATTATATCCAATATTTGTCTAAGTCACCGTCACACTGAATGTAATCCTAGTGCAGGTGTACCGTAAATTATGAATAGAAATAACTTAATTATTTTTTGTTGCAAAAGTTCAAAAGTGCTTGAAGCTTGTTAATATACGTACGCTACAAATACGAAGGCAAGAAATAAACACTAAATCTCAATCACCACACGTCAAACAGTAACGGTAATGAGTATCCTTATAAATACAACAACATACCTCGTATTACTTAGTATTAAAAGCAAATAGCGTTATGTCCTAACAGATTTATGATCCTAAACGACGCTTGATATACAAATTGATCAGTACTACACTGTTGAAAGGAAAGGAAACATTAATAATACCGCAGGAAGCTTCATACTATCGTTGTTTGGACTAATCTAGAGAGAGAATAACGCTGAGACTGTCATTAAGGGATGCCCTTCACCTTACCTACAGCGTTGCTTGTCACTCAGTACTGTCTTTCAACGAGGATTTTTTCGTTGTGTATAAAAATATAAATGTTCATTAGTAAGACATCAACACTGAAAAGCGTTTTATTATGGGACTTGATAAGCGTAAAATGGGTGTTGAGGTAAAAATATTTGATTATCGTATATTTTTTAGATATTGTTACATACATACCTAGGTAGGTATGTAAGTATGTAACACAAAATATTTTAAGTTATAGAGGTTTTAAGTTATCAAGGGTATAGGTATTAATATAGAGGTCTATATTAACTAGTCTATATATAGTATAGGTTAATATAGAGGTCTATATTAACCTATACCCTTGATAATTGATTTTCTTGGACTTTAGTTTATCGAGTTTCTACTGCAGCTACTTCTTCTAGTTTCTGAGCTTGACGTAGTTTATTTGCATAAGGCATGTAATGATAGATGTGTGCAAATACAATAAAATAAATTAAAAAACATGTTTTCTACTAATATTAAAGCAGCAAAATGACCTTTTAAAAGCATTTAGCGTGACAACTAGTAGGCCCTTATATAGTCTCAGTTTTGGTATAATCTAATTGCAGTGTAATTTTTAACGTACCTACCTATTATACGGATTACAACACACTCCGTCACCACGCGGAGAAATTATAATCCTTAATTTCTCCGCGTGGTGACGGAGTAAGAATAAAATATGTCACCACCCCATCTCATCCCATGGGTGTCGTAAAAACCGACTAAAGGGACTATCCGTGAATATTATCTTTACGTAATAAGAAGAAGGAAAACTTGAAATTAAACCCTATACCAATCCGTTTGGCCAGCGTGGTATTAGTAGGCCAAGTATCCCTCCGTCACTGGAGGAGGCCCGTCCCTGCAGTGGGACATTAAAGGGCTGTAATGATGATAATCTTATAAACAAATACACCCAACATCTTATAGCATATCTGGTGACCTAAGCCATCGGTCAACAAATTAAGCTAGCTACATATTGCGTGACGTAATAGACGTGATTAGCGCACGTGCTACAGACGTGACGTTGATGTAGACACGTCCTACAGAACAAACTTAATAAACTATCTTTAAATTTAGAACTGAGATATGATTTGGATGAAGAGTGAAGAAAGGTAACATAGAAGTAAGACGGTTTTAACAATAGTGGTAGTTATACACTGTAAAATAAGCAGAGCACTGGATTAAATTATGTTTCCTGCGTCTGGTACTCGGCTAGCATGGCCCTCCTTTAGTGGACTGAAATGTTGTTAACTAATATAACTACGTCAAAAAAGTTCTTAGTTCAAGTTTACACCTAGACCAGCAAGGTTGGTATTGCCAAGACAGAAGTCAAGAGATTTAGGTGAGCTTAGGTGTTGGAAAAGTTTAGATTCTAAATATGCATGTACATAGTTATAATGTTTAGTATACTGCCAATATCATAAATTTGTTAAGTGAAAACAACTCGTCATTATCATTATAGGTACAGTATGGGGACATTGATAATGTGATTGGCTTTTAAAGAAAGACAGCAAATCAATGAGTAAGGAAAGTACATCCGATTACCGAAAATAGCTGAATAATTTTAGCATAAGTTTTGAAAATTATCACATTAAAATGTATCTTATGGCGTTCGGCATAAGGTTGAAATTATAAAAGATTGAATCCCTACTTACTTCTATTTGACATTTTATGTTTCATCATGTCTTACTAGTGACACTGGTGACGGAAACATTGCACTTCGATAAAAAGTCATTGCAGTGCAACAAAATATAGCACTTATTATTAACGTTATAATATAGGTACAATTTCAAAATCATCAATAAATTATAATCTCACTTTCTCGCTTCCTCATTGTTGTCTGTCTTTCTTTAAAAACCAATCATATTATCAATGTCCTCATACTGTAATTTTTTAATGCTTTAGGACAACTTTACGAGTATGTTTAACATTCTTTAAATGTCTTTTCTAAGATCTCCTTTAGAAATACAAAGAATCTACTACACAAAGAATCAACTACACACTAAAGATTCAAGTATTACATTACAACACACACAGTTTTGAAAGAGGTAAACATATTTCGTAAAAATAACTAACAGTAAACTAGGGTCGGCTTATAAAAAAATACAATTAGAACTAAATGTCAGCACGGGCTCATGGAGATATGACGAGATGGGTGTGATACGACAAAGTACGGCGATACGTGACTACGATTATGACTCGTGACAAACTTACTGGACAGAGGAATTCTAAACTTGAATATTTTTTTGATACTTGATAACACCTTAACGTTACAAAGTTTTGAGATATTTATTTGTTGTTATTTCTTATGTACCTACACGTTTTTTTTTTAATTGGCCTACCATAATGACTCTATGGTGCCAGATGTCAAGCATATTATGCATATTATGTCCAAGAATGGCGAGCACCATGCCAGCTACAAAATTTGTAGAGGCATTATGAATGTCTCCACTATGGTGCCTGAAATTTTAGTTAGTCTTGAGTTATTATGAGAAATAAACATTGAAATCGCCTCGCGCATCTTACGAATGTGAGTGGTGAAATAAGAGAATAAAATATCTCCAATTTTCCTACTTCTCGAGTGGCGTAGAAAGAGAATAAGTTTTGTACTGAAGCAATGAGGACGAAAGATAACACCATCTCATCTTGTCTACTACTAGAACTAAGCATACAATCTTTCAATCACAGATGGACAACTTGACGTAAAAACCCTGCTTCTACAAGTCTAGTCAGCGAGATTCTCTCTATTAGGGATCGTAAATGAAAAGGAGGTAACATGACTGGTAAGATGTATGTCATCCATAGTGGTAATAAAGATCATTATGAATGAAAACCTATACAGTTTAATAGATAGCACAACGCACCATATTGTCAATTTTCTACTTAACATACAAAGGGTAAGGCAAAAAAATATTCAATTAATCAGATAGTCACGCCGTGACTTTGAAGATCTTCCTGATGCGAATTGACGGCATTATTAGTCTTCCCTCGTAACGAGTCATCGGAGGGCGTATTTCAATTTCGTCTAATGCAAATTTAATACGCTCCCTACGACCCCTGAAGGGTTCCGGACCAAGTTTCTTTGTTTTCCTCTACATGTTTCTCCCTTAGAAAAAGTAAAATTGTTGCAACTAACAGTCTTCTTAATTGTTATCCCTAAGGGCTCTAGTGTTAAAGTGTGAGCTATTAATCTTGATTAATTAAAGTTTTTCGAAGGGGAAGTCGTTTTATTCAAATTTAAATAAACAGAATGGTGGAGAGCTGCACTAATTTGATTACAAAATGAGGGCATTGTGAGAATTTCGCTACTAGCTTGAACTGCATTTTTATTCTTTTAACGTTTGTAATTTTTTGACTTTTCTTACATTTTTCGTGTGAAGTGTACCTAAATTGAATACTAAACTGATACAAAAATTAAAACTATACATTCTCACTTTATTTTAACTGAAAACAAACCAGTTCAAACACAATCATATTTTATTATAGTATTGAGTTGTTATTTGGGCGTATTTCATTTTTAAAAATTGACGCAATTATAGTTCAAAATATTAAATAGAAGTATTTTAAACTATTTTAGTAGTCTAATATTATCATTTTATCTCTTACAGTGCAAAAAAAGAGATTCTGGACGAATTTGTATTTTAACTTTTGCAAATTTACATTTTTAATAAAATACAACTTATCAACATAAAAATAAAATTTTATCACAAAAGAACCAGCAAAATTATTTAAATTGTCAAAACATGTAATATTTCTGTTATACGAATTTACAATATCAATATTTAATATCGA
This sequence comes from Schrankia costaestrigalis, assembly GCA_905475405.1. Lineage (NCBI taxonomy): Eukaryota > Metazoa > Arthropoda > Insecta > Lepidoptera > Erebidae > Schrankia > Schrankia costaestrigalis. The sequence goes on along the minus strand of FR997835.1, from coordinate 5,973,898 downwards.
AAAAATTAAATTGTAATACATACTCGTAGTTCAACGAGTCAAACACGATGTCAATCCTATCCATCAGTTGTAACTAGTGCTCGAATACGTTCGGGTGGCATACTAAAATAGATGCGTTTGAATTTAGATACACAAATACAAAATAACATTAGAATGTTTGTTTATTTGTTTGGTGTGAATTTAGAACCATAATTGCTATTTTAGTAGATTAAGATTAAAACAAAGTTGTAAAATTATGGAGGTATTGCTTATTACTTAGGTATACAAAACTGTACTTCTTTAGTATTCCAAATCTATTCTACTTGTCCTTATCACTGCGTGTTGCTACTTTAATATTCTAAATTTTATAATAGAAGAAGGCTGTCTAGCTGGATATTTAATTGATATAGAAAGATATTCTTATATTATGGCAAACTATTACTGACTAAAAACATTTTAAAAATTAAGTCAATGCTTTTTAAACACATAATCAAAACAACCAGATTCAGACCAATGTACATTTAGTTCTTCAATGTCAGCATACGTATACTAATATCAAACTAACAAACGAAGGTGTTCCACACAATCCCACCCGCACTTAACCCTCCAAATGCTTCGAACACGGATCTTATCTGCATTGTGGCTCTTATTGCGGTCGTATAATGATGTCAACACATTACAGGCGTGTCGTAGGAAGAGCGGGTACAATAGACCCAAATGTATACTTACATATATATTATATCCTGTTTCTTGAATGTAGATTAAAGTTTTGTGTGATATATTATGCTTTAATGAATGTTATGTGTTCATGAAACAGAGAGATACATGCTAATAACTGACAAACTTCACAATTATTGCGTGATTGTATTAATTATATCATATCACTTCATTACGGTAGAAGATAAGTAATAATATACAATAAGTTATTACTCTTTTTTAAAGGATTAGGTGCTACGGAAAATGGTTAATTATACTTTGTCTCGCTTTCAATTTGCTCGAGGTAAACACTCTCCTTTTTAAAAGTAGTTTATAAAATTTTTGGTTTCAGTCTGTTCGACTCCGACATGCCCATGACTTATGAAGTCCGTGCCTAACTGGTTTCCACACGTAAAGAATAACTTAAATAAAGTTAATAATAACTAAACTTATTTTATGATACTAAACAAAAAACATTTTTTTTTAAATCTCTTTGGGGACCTCTTTTATGGGTGCATATTTTGTTTTATTGTTTAAAGGCGCCAGACGAACAAACGTCTGCCCTGATGGTAAGAGGTGTCTGCGGATGTCAGCGGTGCCAAAGAACATCATAAACTTATACGGAGGTTTAATATTTGTGCGATCTTCAGGGTCCGGAAGTACATTGTTTAATTGCTTTTAATATATTAAAGATTTGCAAGATTACTAATAAAAATCAATGTATTATTCCTTTTGTAACTGAGAGAATTCCCACTATTTTGAACTAATACGATAAAAATATGAATTCTTAAAAAAATATCTATCTTTACCTTATCACAATATGCAGAAAACAAATGAGCCTTACCCATAATCTACTCCAAACCTTACTACAATAAACTACAATAAGGATAATGCAACTGAAGATTAAAATACAAAAGAAACTAACTATTTTACTTTCGCACTACGTAACAATAATAAAACAAAGATAACTCTTGGATAACAATATTCCCATGAGGATGATTCACCACTAAATAGTAAATATTTTCTCTAAATATTCACAAAACAAAAAGGGTATTCTAAGAAGTGGTAAAAGTGTTAATGTAGGGTAAGATAAGCCCGTACCTGCGTGGCGTAATACCGGATGTCATTAATGAAGGGTTAAAAATATTATCAGTAAATGTATTATGAAAATTTAATATTAATAGTTATGTAGCTTTGTTTAATATGAGAGTTGTACTTTATCTATAGGGTAAAGGATTTTTATATTTTATATCACACATCTACAATAGATAAGGTTCACGCGAAAAAAATGTCAATGAATGAAAATGTTTCTCAAAATTTAATTGTGGATTGAAAGCTATTTAAATGAAGTAATATGTAGTTAGTTAAGCACCTTGAGAACTCAAGTTTTAATAAGCCTTCTATTTTTTTTTTTTTTTTAAAAGTCAACTCCCGCACTAGGGATCATGCCCTGTCTCGCGGGGACTTTTACAAACATCAATTAACGGACATATAGAACACCCAGACTCAGGACAATAATTTGTGGATCTCACAAATTATTGTCCTGCGTGGGGATCGAACCCACAACCTCATGCGCGGCAGCCGCTGGCTCTACCGGCGCGCCACCGAGGTCGTCAAATATTATCCTTTTACTTATTAATTAAGGATATCAAAATTGGTTCAGTAATTTAAGACACTTCTCTTACACATTATAAAAATAAAATGGATAACAAAAAATAATCTTTGCTAAAATAAAAATGTATTTTCGGTAAAAATGAACATTCTCAGAATTCTTCTTAATTAAAACAGAGGTTTATGTAAATTAAATTACACGTGCCACAATAACAGGAATCGCTTTAGTAAAAATGACGTAAAAAATGGAATAGTTCATACGGGAGTTTTCATTAAACGATAACCTCAATATATTTTTTCTTCCACACGAAGCGTCATTAACTGAATTTCGATACATATTGAATTTTTAACTTCGTCAAAACCTAGTAACTAATTTCAGATAAAAACCAGTAAATTCTCACAAAGAAAAATAAATTAAAGACAGAAAATAATGAAAGCAATGATATTTAAAAATTTATGGGCGTCTGTTGATAAATACTGCTCCTACGTTTTATGTAATCCACAATTAGATGTCTAGAATCAATAACATTTAATAGATTTTCGGAGTCAAATCGACCATGACAGTCGGACCACAACTCGGAATATTTTTTTAGCTCTTTTGGTGGCATGCAGGTTATGTTCAAAATATATTCCTAGTTTCCTTACAAATTACACTTGTTTTTGTCCTTAGTTTTGTCACCACAACTCAAATATTGGTTCAGAAATACTCAGTTCTATAGTTATTGTCTATGTAAGTTTTATTTATCTAGTCCCATCCTTTTTAACTAATGCCATCATATTTTTGCAATAAAACAAATATGACATTGTCCTGTATACATCAATAATGTTGCTTCAAAGAATCTTCAAACACTTTGTGTTTTATGTGGTTACAATTCATATAATACAATTTGAGCAAGATCGTTTGTGGTTCCAATGACCACCCATGCAGAGACGTTCCATTTTGTTAATGGTTCCATTATTACGTCACAGTATGACACTTAGGCTGACCGCACATTGGAGACTAGACTGTCTCAAGACTGACTTGTCTCATAGAGACAAGTCTGTCTTAAAACTAAAACGAAACAGTTTTGACTACGATACGTCGCACACATAAAACAAAACTGTTTTGTCTCATAATCAGTGATGGGATTATACTCGGCATACATGACCACGTGTTCAGTGATGGAATTATAATCGGATAAAAACTCATTTTTGAGTAAATACTCATAAACACTCGTTCCTACCCGAGTATTTATCCAAATCTTGGGATAAAAACTCTGATGCATTTTCCTATCAAAATATTTAGTTTTTTTTAATATTATAACTGGTTTTGACTATCTTTGCAATACTTTGCATCAACCTGGAAATTTACCTTCGAAAGTTACTATATTTTTAACCGACTTCAAAACAAAGAAGGAAGTTTCTTTTCTTTGATTTGTGACCATGATATAATTATTTACTTTTATAATATAATATTATTGGTAAGTAGTTATTATAATCAAGTTTGTCGTTGAAGTCCGTTTTTAATTAGAAAATTATTTTTTTTTAATTCATTTTATCTTGGTTTCATTACGTAGAATACTATATTTTACCCCTCTCGAATAAATACTTGTTTATAACTAAATTCAAATATATTATTTTACTATACTTTTATTTATTTTTTAAACATATTAATATATAAGTTTTTTATTGTAATATACTTGGAACACGACAGTCTTAAGACAGACTATTGCTTTACAATATGTATGAATATGCGCACACTTGGAACAAAACGTCTAATAGACAATATTGTATCAGATAGACTAATACCGCACGGCGACTAGTCTGACTAACGATTGTCGGCTTCCCTTTTGTATCAATGCGGGCGCGCACATTAAAGACAAAACTGTCTACCGTCACACCCCGCACGCACCCCACTCTCGTCCGAGCGTTCAGAAAGTAAACACGTGCAGTGATGGGCAGTTGGATAAATACTCAAATGATAAAAACTCAGTAAATATCCAAAAGTGAGTAAATACTCGTAAATATCCGAATTCTTGGATAAATACTCAAAAAGTTCGGATAAATACTCGGCTGCATTCATGTATCTAATGTTTTGGATTTTTTAATTGTTTTTTTAACAAATTTTCATGTTATTGTTTATCTGCAGGTGTTTTATGGTTTAAAATATTAGTTGTACTACATTAATAAATGTTTGCGGCTTTATTTGTTGCTATTACACGTAAATACCAATATATAGATACATTCTTTGCGAGTAATATAGGATATATAAAACATTACGTTAAATTTAAGCGGAGCATATACGAAAAATGTTGCAAAAACGGGGGTAAATTACTACTTTTGTAAGCTTACATTGCGTGCGCTGTGTACTTATATGGTTACTTATAGTTACACATAAATATGTACTTGCTACGGAATAATTGAAGAATTGTTCTTTAAAAGTATTCAAAATAGTCCATTCATTTGTTTAATGTCAGCCCTAAGTAACTATTCCACGCGGACGAAGTCGCGGATAGCAGCTAGTTTGGTTAATAACACTTTTACATTCATAAAAAAGTTTTTTTAATCCTACACATAGGTACTAATAACAAATACACGAACTCAAAAAAGGAGACAAAACATGTAAAAATTATTTAAAAAACCAACTACTTTGATACAAAAATGCAGTAAACTATTTATTCGACTTGAATACTTAAGGACCCTGATAATATAAAAATAGTTTTAGTTTATAATTAAAAAAAAAAACATTTGATACACGAATGCAGCTGAGTGTTTATCCAAATTTTTTGAGTATTTATCCATGAAATCGGTCAGTTTTGGATATTTACTGAGTTTTTATCATTCGAGTATTTATCCGATTGCCCATTAGGGCATGCAATTCCGGAGTTCCGGAATTCCGTAACTCCGGAATACCGTAACAATTTCACTGATTTTTTAATTCCGGAATTGAGAGGAGTAATACCGGAATTCCGGTATTCATCATTTTTTAATATTATTAAATAATACCTGCATAACATACCATTATTTGGCTAGTGAGTTGTCATAATGTTGCCTGTGCCATAATGCAACGCTAATACAGCTAAATTTAATTAAACTAGACGAACATAACAGCTCTATGAGTTGAGACAACTTGCGAAGTCGTGTAGAACTCTAAAAGTCGACTACTATGGGAATGGTAAGTGATCACCGCCGCCCGCATGGACACCCGCAACACCAGAGGAATCACAGATGCGTTGCCGACCTTTAAAAAGGAAGTACGCTCGTTTCTTGAAGCTCCCCAAGTCGTAACGGTCCGGAAATATCGTCGCAACGAGCTTGTTCCACAAAACAGTTGTTCGCGGTAGGAAGTTTCGCAAAAATTGCACAGTGGATGACAGCTAACCATCAAGGTGATGACGATGGTAGGACAGCCGATTGCGAGTGGTTCTGTGGAGAAATTCAGCTGCGGGCAATGTCCAGAACAACTCCTCAAAACAATCCCAGTGATAAATGCGGTAGAGAATGCACAGAGACCCTACATCTCTCCGCAAAGCCAAAGAATCGAGCCGACTAGAGAGCACCTGATCGTCAACAATTCGAGCCGCCCTTCTTTGTATGCGGTCAATTGAAGGAGTTGACTGGGATGCTCCAGCCCAGAGATGGGAACAGTACTCCAGATGTGGCTTGTAAAGTTGTAGGCGATGGTTCGGCGTAAAACACTGACCCGCTCTATTGAGCACACCCAGTTTTTGCGAAGCTAATTTAGCTTTACCTCCAAATGATCGCGAAACTGAACTTCGCTAGAAATGCTGACACCCAGGATTTCAATAGACGACTTGGCAACAAGAGGAGCGCCTTCGAAATCAATATCCACGAAGAATAGAGATTTTTTAGCGGTAAACGCGCAAACCTGTGTCTTTGAGGGGTTGAATCGGACTAAATTTAGCCGACCACAATTCGAAACTAAGCATGTTTTCGATATCTGACACAAGTTTGTTCCGGTTTCTATTAACGTTTTCTACCGCGAAAGAGAAATGACAAAGCGGAACGTACTCTTTTTAAATGAAATAGGTTTTTGTTTCTACCAACAGCGTTTTTAAAATCGTGTTTACTCCGCTCCGTTTTCGAGGCAGGAGCGAGCTCATTTCTACTCTTTCTACACGCTCGGCTCTTTCCGTCCGACTATTTGTTGGTGGCAATACAACTTTCCACAGTAGCATCTTTTATCGTCTTCAGAACTTCACAATAGCAGTTCTTTAAAGAATTAGATCTCTCGACCAATTTTCTAATGTACGCGATGGCGACTATCTGACAGAAGTTTACAAATATATTTTTATGTGTTCTGCTAACAAGTGTGGAGAATGAAAGTGTTTTTCTGTGCTGGCAAAATGTAATTATCAAAACAATAAGTAAGTTAAGTCTTGCCTTAATTTAACGGCTTAGAATGACAATAATAAAGGAGAAAAATTACCAAACATGTTCTTAGTGAATATAATTAAACAACTGATATTATTATACACTTCTTTTAATTCAATATATTCCAAAAATTACCAGTTCCGGAACTAGCTCCGGAATTCCGGAATTAGACCTCCAGTATTGGAACTCAGTTCCGGAATTGAAAACCTTCCGATATTGCATGCCCTATTGCCCATTACTAAGTACAATTAATACTTTAAACTATAAAACACCTGAAGATAGACAGTAAAAAGAAATTTAAAGAAACAATTAGCAACAAATAAAGCCGCAAACACTTATTATTGTAGTACAACTAATATTTTAAACCATAAAAGACAATAAAAAGAAATTTAAAAAAAAAACAATTAGCAACAAATAAAGCCACAAACACTTATTATTGTAGTACAACTAATATTGTAAACCATAAAACACCTGCAGATAGACAATAAAAAGAAACTAAAAAACAATTAGCAACAAATAAAGCCGCAAACATTTATTAATGTAGTAGTACAACTAATATTTTAAACCATAAAACACCTGCAGATAAACAATAACATGAAAATTTGCTAAAAAAACAATTAAAAAATCCAAAACATTAGATACATGAATGCAGCCAAGTATTTATCCTTTTTGAGTACTTATCCAAGAATTCGGATATTTACGAGTATTTACTCACTTTTGGATATTTACTGAGTTTTTATTATTTGAGTATTTATCCAACTGCCCATCACGTGACGTGTTTACTTTCTGAACGCTCGGACGAGAGTGGGGTGCGTGAAACTAAAACAAAACTGTTTTGTCTCATAATAGAACGCGGCGCACGCTCCCGTCAATTTACCATCAGTATCAAAATGGACTTCATAGATACTAGTGTATTAAGCATCCTTATTACGCGTGCCCTTGCAAAACGACGACGTAAACGTAAATATTGGGTGCATCCCATATACAGCGAAAGATTTCAATTAATTTCAATCAATTAATTTTTCTACGAGTTCTTCGTCTGTAAACATGATGTCACGCACGTGTTTACTTTCTGAATGCTCGGACGAGAGTGGGGTGCGTGCGGGGTGAGGGGTGTGACGGTAGACAGTTTTGTCTTTAGTGTGCGCGCCCGCATTGATACAAAAGGGAAGCCGACAATCGTTAGTCAGACTTGTCGCCGTGCGGTATTCGTCTATCTGAGACAATATTGTCTCTACGACGTTTTGTTCCAAGTGTGCGCATATTCATACATATTGTAAAGCAATAGTCTGTCTTAAGACTGTCGTGTTGCAAGTCTGCGCTCAGCCTTAAGAGGATTAATTTTTACGAGTTCATTTCGATATCAACATTAATGTTCATTAGATGTTTACAGGTTACTAGTTATTGTTATTACACATTAGGATGAAAATGATTATTGATAGGGAAGAATGCAACAAGTGATACCTTACACTTTAAAAAATACAAAAGATTAACTTAACAATAATATAATTTTCAATAACTCCTAAGTTGTTTTATATAAACTATTTTATAAGCCTTTATTTAAATTTAAAAAAAAAACATCATAAATACATATTTTTTTTTTTTAAAAACATCTACTTTTTCAAGTCAAACTTTACATTAATGATTACAAAGAGATTTTTGAAATGTCAACGACATTGATCTAATTTGCTTACCTAAGTTTTGTCAGGAATTCAATAATAAACGAAAACATAAATAGATAACTGTCATTTCGTTGTCATTCTAGTAAATAACGTAAAAAGTAACTGAACTTGAATGTAAAATATGGGTAATAAAGCACTTAAACAACATCGAAAACAAACCATATAGAAGAGCGTTTAACAAGATTTTTCCATTTTTCTCCCGCGGCTACAACACTGTTGCTGGCGATAAAAACATTAGGACACAATAAAACATTTGCGAATTTTTCAAATTTCGTTGTTATTATGAGAGTCGGTGAAAATTCGAAAGCGTACCGTAATGGCTTTTATGAGCTTGTGGACGTGATTTATGCAAATGATTTTGTGTACGAAAATTCTAAAGTCTATTAAAATAAATGTATGGAGATAGCGCTTCTCTGATTTATAAGCAGCTTTCTTTGCTACTAGTTACGCCATCTAGTGTCGAGTAGAGAGCGCAGCTTTTGTTAGCTATTCGACTGCCTTTATTTTGGTACGAGTAAGTACGAGTTCTTCGATATTTCAATTTAGGTGTTCCAGTAAGGCGCTGGATAATGCATAGTTAGGTATATTATGTTCGGAGATTTTTATATATTGCATTCTTTTTATCAAAGTTTTTATTCAATATTTGTGTTACAATTATACGATTAAATAATAATCCAAAGACATTTTAATATCTATCTTTCAATTATCAACTTTGAACTAAAAATTTATTTAAGTATTAAATTATTTTCTTACATATCTCACTGTGTAGATTATTTTATTTCAACGCCATACTTAATGGTAAATTATTATAATACTATTTTTGTAATTCCTTCAAGTATTGTAAGTAAGTCCATCAACATTTATCAGGGAAATGGCGACGAAGTATATTAATATGAAATTCAAATCTTGTTCCAAATCTACTTCCATAGAAATATAAAAATAAAATTTATGTACGATTTAGATAGTGAAGTCTGTTTTGTATAATAATACGATTTTATGTTGACTACATATTTATAAGCTCACTGTTTGTTTTTACGGCGTATAAGTTTGTATAAAGAATGAAGCAATACTTTGAAAAATCGTTTTAAAATATATTTTGAGTAAAAAAAGTTGTGTGAAGTTGTACTTGTAGTATATTTTTAATGTATGCCGTTTATTATTTTATAAAATATAAATAATAAATGTAAATATAAAATACCAATAAAACTATTTAGCCGTAACTAACACTTGTTGTTTTCTTTCCTGGATTTACGCCTTCTGATTCTGTAATGTTTTACGTGTTCTATATAAAAAAAATACATTCTATTTACAGACAATTATTGCTTACCAAGAAAGGTTTATACATTTTATTATAGTTGTTTTCTCTAATATTTTCTGCTTGTAATAAAATAATATTAAATAACTTAACAATGTTATGTTTTACATCATAAGCTTCGAATCCAACATTCCAAGCTTAGTGTTACTACTCGCTACTAGAGAGCGGTACACGTTCTTTCCGAATAAGAGACGAGCTTATACGGGGTGCGGTAAGCGGGGGGATAAGTTGCGCGCCCCCACTGCTACTTCCACAAGTCAAGCGCTCTGCTTGACAGCAGTCGCAACGCAACCGCGCCGCGGAGAGGTCGTGCTACACCACGCGACAGTCCGTACTTCACGCAATAAATATTTAATACACAAACTGATCTCAAACCATAAACAACAATTAGTGAGTGAAAATTATAATCAATTACGATTACAAAGAATTTTAGCTACAACTTAGAACACGGACTACAGTGCAGTGAAATGCTAGGAAGTTTTTCTTCAGCGCTTGAGTGTACCACGTACTTTGTTTCGGAAATGGTGATATCGACCCACGGGGTGTGTTTATGAGACGTTTAGTGGTGAAATGAAAAATCTGTGATAATGTATACAGCTGTGGCCGTATTTTGTGCTCTAGTGCACGTCGGTTCGTCGATGCTACCTTACGGCTCGGACAAATGCGTTCGAGTCGCGGACCGAGGATCGGATGGTGGAGTGCTCTGCAGGATACGAACACTGGATGGTGATGGCAGCAATATTATGACGGTCACGTCAGATACGAGCCGGCTTTACATTGAGTGCAACCATCTACTTTTATTTGAAAGCTCTCTACGTGCTCATTACTTTAGTCCAGTGTCAGGACTAAGTGAATTATCTATTAATAACTGCAAATTATTACAAATACCAGACAACTCTTTTGCTGAACTGAAAAAGTTGAAGAAGTTAAAGATACGGTCCAAAAACTTTGAGTGGAGCCCTACTAAGAATTTAGAGTTATCTCTAAATGCTTTTAATGGATTGTCGGAACTGCAGTCGTTGGATCTCGCTCAGAATAACATAAAATTTGTTCCTTCCGGCGTATTCTGCTCGCTGGAAAATTTGAGCACATTGAATTTAACTCACAATAGAATAAAGACTGTCGGCCAACTTGGGTTTGGTCAAGGCTGTGGATCAAATTTACACAGCTTGGATTTAAGTTATAATGAAATCAAATCATTGCCGGAAGATTCGGAATTATTGAAATTGAGAAGTTTGCTACATTTACATTTGCAACATAACAATATCTCTGACATATCGAATGAAGCTTTCAATGGACTTGTGTCAATGAGAGTTTTGAACATATCACACAACCATATTCATACACTGCCAGAAGGACTTTTCGCAAATGCCAGAGAGTTAAGAGAAATATACTTAAATGACAATACTATTTTTGAATTAGCACGAGGAATATTCCATCGCTTGGAGCAACTTATTGTATTAGATCTTTCAAGTAATCAGCTAACAAGTAATCACATAGATGATGGAACGTTTTTGGGACTAATACGTTTAATAGTATTGAATCTATCTAACAATGCTTTAACAAGAATTGATGGAAAAACTTTTAAAGACTTGTTCTTCCTACAAATATTGAACTTAAAGAACAACACTATCGGATTTATTGAAGAAAACGCATTTTTGCCGCTGTATAATCTACATACACTGAACTTAGCTGAAAATCGCCTTCATACAATAGATGAGAACTTATTGAATGGTTTATTTGTATTAAGTAAATTGACTCTAAACAACAATTTACTTGTAAATATTGACCGCAAAGCTTTTAAAAATTGTTCTGACTTGAAAGAATTGGACTTGAGTTCTAATCAACTGTTGGATGTTCCCGACGCATTGTGGGAACTTTCATTTCTCAAAACCCTTGATCTGGGAGAAAACCAAATATCGAACTTTAGAAACGGTTCATTCAAAAACCTAAATCAATTAACAGGACTCAGATTGATTGATAATCAAATTGGTAATCTTTCTGTTGGAATGTTTTGGGACCTACCTAGCTTGCAAGTGCTCAATATTGCTAAAAACAAGATTCAGTTAATTGAACGAGGAACGTTCAATAGAAATACGCAATTGGAAGCAATACGTCTCGACGGGAATTTTCTATCTGACATCAATGGCGTCTTCTCAACGCTAGCGAGCCTTTTGTGGCTTAACTTATCGGAAAATCATCTAGTGTGGTTCGATTACGCGTTTGTGCCCAGCAATTTAAAGTGGTTAGACATTCACGGCAATTTCATTGAACACTTAGGGAACTATTACAAGTTACAAGATGAAATCCGTATAAAGACATTGGACGTTAGTCATAATCGTATAGTGGAAATATCGCCTATGGCCATACCTAATAGTGTTGAACTTTTATTTATAAATAATAATTATTTAAATAGTATTCATGTGAATACGTTCTTTGACAAAAAGAATTTGACGCGTGTGGACATGTATGCTAATGAAATTGTACATTTAGAACTAAATAGTTTACGTTTATCTTCAGTGCCGGCAAATAAGACTTTACCCGAGTTTTATATCGGTGGAAACCCATTTCAGTGTGACTGTGCTATGGAGTGGTTACCTATTATCAACAATATGACCGCTATGAGACAATATCCGCGTGTGATGGACTTAGAAAACGTTTTGTGTAAAATGACGAACACTCGGAGTGGAACCCATGTGCCCTTAACTAACTTAAAAACTACAGACTTTCTTTGTAAGTATGAGACTCATTGCTTTGCCATTTGTCATTGCTGTGACTATGACGCGTGTGACTGTGAAATGACTTGTCCTCAAAACTGCACTTGTTATCACGACCCATTATGGAATACAAACGTTGTGGACTGTTCTGGCCAATCATCATCAGAAATACCGCATAAAATACCAATGGACGCAACAAAGGTGTTTTTGGATGGGAACAATATAAAAGAACTCCAAAACCACGTATTCATTGGAAGGCAAAAGATGAGATCATTGTATGTGAACAATAGTAACGTCGATAGTATTCAGAATAGAACTTTTGCGGGCTTAAATGCACTTCAGATTCTTCACTTAGGTAACAATAAGCTAAAGGAGTTGAAAGGATATGAATTCCATCAACTCAGTAATCTAAAAGAATTGTTTTTACAAAATAATCTTATCAGCCATATTGCCAACATATCATTCCTATCGTTAAGATCATTAGAAGTACTGCGTTTAGATGGCAACAGACTAGTTGATTTTGGTATTTGGACGTTTAACAATAACCCAAACTTGAAAGCTCTATCACTTGGTAACAACTTGTGGTCGTGTAAATGCCGCTACCTGCAAGAATTAACTGCATATTTGGCTGAGAATGCACAAAAAATCATTGACATTACCGACTTATGGTGTTGGAACGGCGACGCGAAGCCGCCACAGAAAAAAGAGCTCAATTTAAACGGCACAGCCTGCAGCGATTATTATGCTGATAATTCAGTCATCGGAAACATGCTTGTGTCGAACTATGTTCCCATGATGGTCTCAACGCTAACCGGCTTTATGTTAATTTTATTAGCTCTCGTCTTACTATTTTTGTTTAGAGATTCATTAAGAGTATGGCTATATACAAACTGTGGCATAAGAGTATTTTCATTTGCCGGCTCTTTTGAAGAAAGCCAAAAACTGTACGACGCTTATGTTTGTTATAGTCCGAAAGATGAAGAATCTGTCGTTCAATTGTTGGCAAACGAATTAGAACGGGAAAACGGGAATCCATCATATCGTCTGTGTCTCCATTATAGAGACATTCCACATCACGGAGCTCAATATATGCAATGCGCACCGCCTGTAGTCGAGACCGCAGAAGCATCGAAACGAATCATCATCGTACTAACGAGAAATTTTATGCAGACAGAATGGTCTCGATACGAATTCCGACAAGGGTTACACGATGCGTTGAAAGGGTGTATTTATAAACTAGTACTAATAGAAGAATATTCAGTTGTGGCGGATGCGATGTGCGACCCCGATCTGCGTCCCTACCTAAAAACAGGGTCGCGGTTGAGATGGGGCGAGAAAAGGTTTTGGAAACGGCTCAGGTATATGATGCCCGATATTCAGACGAATCACAAGGCACGAAGTTTAAATACTTATACGTTAGATTCTTCGGTGCCTAACCGTGGAAATCGTACATTAGGTTTTCCTGAGAGATCACCTGTATTAAGTTCCTCACAAGGTGCTAGCGCCCCGCCTGAGTATAGTAGTGAAGTGAGACAATCGCCGTCAGCTGTAAGACAGACTCAGGCGGTGGCTTACGGGCCTGATGGAAGGCCAATTTCTGATCACATATACTCATCTATAGACTCAGATTACTCGTCGCTTGAACACGGCATGGCCCCAGGTAGGCGGCGAGATATGCGCCAGTGGCCGCCGCCACCACCTCTCGTTGATACTGGCAATGCCGTACAAGCTTATCTAGTCTAGAGGGCAACAGCCCACCTTCCAGTCAAAATTGTAAATATGTATGTAGTTGTTAGGTAGCGCGCTGTAAATATTGTAATTATTAGTAAGTAAGTGCTATACCAAATGTATGTAAGTGAACTATTATTGCCTGTTCGTTATCATGTGTATAGATATTAAAATTTTAAAGACTGCTGTAGTATATGATTGTAAATAGCAAAAACAAGTGATCATTCTATATTATTATCAGTAATATGGTTATTTATACAAATAAAATAAAATGATGAAGATTTATAAAAAATAATTTATTTTCATTTCAAATTCCTTAGGGCTTTACAAACACAAATTACCGACACATAATAAAATATAAATCCTTTGATAGTTACAGATTATTCATTTTACCTCCCATATCCATAATAATATTGACTGTAATTATTGTATTTAATGAAGACAGATAATCCATAATTAAAATATATTAATTAACAATGCAGTTGATAAATATGTTGTCTCATGAGTATATCAAATTAGGTTTTGTATTGTTTTACATGTTAAAAAGTAACATTTTGGTCTTATTTATGACAATAGTATCATATTTGGTCTTATTTGTAACAATAGTATCATATAAATATTAAATTAATTAATTAACTTCAAATATTATAACAGTCACAGTAAACAACAAAACATTACACAATGCAATTCATCTTTACTCACATTCTATGAAAACTGTACTAAAGGAATGACTCAATAAAATATTTTCAATCATGGTAGTGCAAATAAAATTTACATATTTATGAAAATCGGATGAGAGAAGTCATAAATAATACCATATTATTAACGTCATTCGATAACTTAACTCTTTTTCATTTAATACTGTTTATTCTCTTTATTATCCCATTTTAATGATTGCATTTTGATTCAGAAATTTATAAATATTGGTTGAAGTTGATAAGTATACAAATACATTTATCTCAGATTTATTTATACTTTAGTTTACTGTTTTATTATTACTGAAAGGATTATCTAACTCTCAATAGAACATAAAAGTAATGAGTTGCAAATACTAAGACTATGCCCCTCATAAACGCCTCTTAAAATTTAGTCAATTGATTACCTTAAATTCTTACGATTTTGCTTAGCATAAGGTTGGTTTTACTAATAAAAATTTCGCTTGCAGTGATTAAATTTAAGAGGCGTTTATGAGTAAGGGGGAGAGTGTTCAATTTCTATCACACCCAAAGGCTTGTACACACACCACACACATTTCATCTTAGCTGCAGAAGTTCATAGAATTGCTTACAATGTTAGAGATCTATTCGATCGTGTTCAAAATTAATGCAGAGACTGGCTATTGACATCAAATCTTGGCGTAAGTATGTATGAGGGTTTGTATTGTAAAATGTTATACAGCTAATTTGGAAGAAGTCTAGGTGTTTGTCCAGGTAGTAGATATCTCAGCAAGAGCCCGGCTAGGTCGATACCACCCTTGCTCAATAATAATTAATTATAGGAGTTGTATGTCAAGCAGTAGATGTGTTCTTGCTGATATGACGATGATGATATGTTATTGAAAGTGGTCATCAAGTACCTAAGTTCATTGTTAAGGGATAAATTCTAGTACCAAAAAGTACCTTATTTATATATAAGATAATATTATCAAACACCTTTAATTTTAAAATAACTTTGATAATTGACAAGAATAAACACAGAAAAAATGTTTTTTCCTTGTCCTAATAAACGGAGACAGATAAATAAATTAGTAAATTTTTCAAAGAGAAGTCATCTTATTTTCTGATTCTCCTTGTTAATAAAAGAGGACATGAAAATGTATTAGTATACTGTTTGTCTATGTTATTATTCTTAATTTTCTTTTGCTAAATAATGAAAGGTAAAACAGTATTCCCGTCAAAAATTTTCTGTCTTATGTTAAAGGACTTAAGGATGAATATTACTTGTAGTTAATTATACGTATCCCATTCCATGGAGAGTTCAATGAGTGGAATTAATGTCACGGTTAGGTTGTGTACCGTTAAGGTATTTTCTCACCTATATGTTTTTACATAAATGTATATTTATAGAACAGAAGATAAGGGTTTTAATATGAAAATTAAATTGAAAGCAGATGTAGTGACACAGAAAGGTATGCTATGATGGTTTGGGCACGTTTAGAGAGTGGATAATAGGAGATTAACAAACAATATTAAGCGAATGTGGTTAATAACATAATATTGCCGTTAGTTAAATATTAATAAAATGATGACAATTACTTAAATAAATAATCTTGCTTAATCTAAAAACTTCTTGTGACTATTTTTTATCTAATAAAATATTTTTTTTAACTAATAATAAGTTAGACTCTTTTTCTCTTACAGTTTAACATAGATAAACAAAAAAAAAACATCTTTACAGTTAAATATTGTGACACAACCTATTCAATTCTTGCAGTCGTTTGTTGCGCGAATAATTGGTAACAGTTCATTATTGTTATACTTTCTTCTAAAAGAATGTAACAGAGTACAGACGTCATAAAACACGTCACAATTCTAAAGCGACCTTAAGCTCCCGTGGGGAGTCTTGTTGCTCAGCTGACGAGTAATAACAAAACAAAGTCTATTTAGAACTTCATTGTACTCGTAGTTTATCTCACGACATTCCGCTGTTTTAAACAAAATGTTATCTACTTTGTCCAATATAATGAAATTAAGATCTATTTCGTTTAAGACTTAACTAATGAAATTAAATACATATTATTATTTAACGGCCTCAGTGGCTTGGCGGTTGTGAAGAGTGTAGAGCATGATGTCACATATTCAAATCACAAGCAGGACAAATTGCTATTTCAAAAAACGAATTAAGCCTAAATGTTTTTTTGTATCTGGTTAACTGATGTTTCTAAAAGTTTGAAAATATAAATAGAACGGGATTTGTTTTGAAACAAATTAAAGAAAACAACAATTCTGTGGTGTAGGCTTAAGAATGTAATGTAGTATCACAAAGTCAACTCCTTTTGAGAATTTGACGACCTCCGCGCAGTCGATCTCGGTATATTACATGGCTGCTACGCAGAGGTCTCGGGTTTGATCGCCGCTTAATGCAAAACTTTGTGTGCATGAACATGATTGTTTGCATTAGTCTGAGTGTTTTATATGTATAATATGTATGTATTTACAAAAAAAAAGTATTTAAGTACCTATGTTTATCTGTTATCTAGTACCCATAGTACAAGCTTTGCAGTTTGGGACTAAGTGGCAATGTGTGAGGATTATATTTATATTTTATATTTTGAGAATGTCGTAGGGTTATTTTTAGGAAGCCTTTCAAATCACAGCTGATTGCGACTCTTTGCATTTAATCTTAATTCCGCAGCCTTAGACCTTGTCGTTGGCCCACCTCGTAAAGTCACACTGCGTTTTCCCTATTCTAGAATATGTTTACTCATCGCCTCCTATTACTGCGAAAGAAATAAATGAAATTGTAAATTTCTAGAATGAAATTGTTAACAAATAATTCAATTATTATACAAACAACAATAAAAATTGAATCAAAATATTTCCGAACGATCTTGGCACAACACAATAACAAACAAATTGAACTAAAGTGACATATTTTATTGTTAGTATAGTACATTATTTACCATAATCGGAAATTCACATTGGCGAGTAGCCAGTAAGCCTTTTATATGTTAGCCGTAATAGAGGAAGTAAGGTTTGATATCAATTGGTATTTTTATGTTATTGTCAATAAATGTAATAATCGTAGGTCGTACAGTAAACAAACTTTAATGAAATTGCTGGTGTTAGTTCCTATTTTTTTTTTCAAGTTTAATTGCACTTATTACTACTTGCTACTTAATATTGGTTTTGTAACTTATCCCCTTGGTGATAGGTAGTCAATCGTTCAAAAATTTAAAATATTAAAAAAAAAGTGTTAGTATTGATAATTTTGTCTTTTTGAATTGTGAAACATTTTAAAACCTAATTATAAGTAACAACATATTTTCTTACCTATTTGTAGGAAGTATTTGAACACATCAACTTATATATTTTATATCCTTTTTAGAAAAATGATTGTACCTCTTCTCATGTCGAAACTTATATAATAGTCATTTTTACTTTTCTATGATAGTACAGCATATTCTTTAATTTAATTATGGTAAGCTGCGTCAGACCCGCATCGTTGCATAGTCCTACGCTAAAAAAAAATGATGGACCTCTTATCTTTGACATCAGAAAAAAAAACAACACCTGCTTTAAGAATTAGTCGTGTGGTTCCATTTTTTTATAAGTAAAGCATCCGTTTAAAAAAAATAAAAACATAAGACGTGCGTATGTCGCCAGTATTATGTTGACCTGCTTATGTCTCAGTTAGTTACTGTTTATATTGCAAACTTATAATAACACTTAATGCAACAAGTTTAAAAACACTTTTTGTTTAATTTACTGGTTTGGGAACAACTTGTACCTACTTTAAAACTCGATGATACATCACACGATTTTATTACACCTTAACACTGAAATAATTAAACGAACAAAATACTATTCTTATCTCGAATAATCCCTTATGAGTCTTGTATAACACGTACGACAGTAAATGTAGTATTTTATTCTTAGAAAGTCAAACATTTCGTTGGCTGCCATTCAATTTCAAGTGCAAAGAAATAGGACAATATTATTTTATATAAATAAGGTTTCGCTTGTAATAGAATACGATTGCAAATCCACTCTAAATCCAGTCTGTATACTGTTTACCGTAATCGGAAATTCACTTTGGCGTGTGTCCAGTAAGCGGTGTATCAACTCGGTATACAACCAAAACAAGATTCGTATCCATTTCGAATGAATAATTGTCTGCGCAAGTGCTTTTGAGCGGAGCTAATGGACAGAAAAATTAGTGATGTTGTATTTAATTTATTCCATTGTTTCGGTTAATTTTGTGTTATTGTTTTTGTACTATTATGTCGTTTGTTTGGCGTACTGTTAGTTAAATCTTTTTAATGTAGAATAAAATATTATTGGTTTTATTTACAACATTTTAGTAGGTAGGTATATTATGACAAGATCAGCTAAGATAAGAATCTTAATAGTGACCTATGGTACTTTAATTACTTTAAAGGACATCGTCCAAAATGTAAATTCACAAAATTGTTATTTACAAAATTGTATCTATTTATTGCTGAAAATGAGTATCCTTATTTAAAAATTCGCTTCAATAAAAATTAACATAATCCAAAATATTATAAATGTAAGTCAATGCCAACGGTCAATATTCCAAGCAATGAGGTACAATACCTTATTTCTAAGTCAAATCAGATACGACATGAGCTAATATGACATTAAATATTCAAGTCCAGAAGTTTGTTATAAGCCGACTGACAAAGACAACGGGCGATCACGATCCTAAACGGATGTCGCGTCCGGTGCCTTGGATTATCAAAAAAATAAATACAATAAGGTTATAGGTGATGAATGATAGTAATATTACGCTTAAGTAATCGTTAGTTTACGTGATTTATGATGGCGTCAGTAACATTGAATATTATTACTATTTAAAGGAAGACTGAGCGGACATTTAAATTTAAATTTCGACAATGTCCTTGACAGTGTTTTTTATAACGACTTACTGGACGAAAAAGTTACCGACACATCCGTTACTACTTTACCTAGCATAAGTTCTTTTTACTTATTTTATTGTCTGTATAAATTATAAGTAGGTTTTATTTATAGACTGCAGTAAGCAAGATAAATATTATGTTTCTTTTTAACACAACCTGTGACAGGAAAGCCTTGGAACAAATTGGTAAAGCTTTTTAATAGTATTGTGCTACATAACTTCCTAAATTACGCAAGAGTAAATTTGAATGTTGGTTCTTTATAATACTTTATCAGACAATTAAACTATTACGTTATACTACAAAAGTCATTTGAACCTGTTTCGCATTGCATAAAGTATTATTGGTATAGGCGATATTCACAAATTGAATGAGAAGGTTAGAACGAATCAAAATTTGGTTTAGTTTCCAAGACAAGTCTTTCGCATTACATAAAAGTAATAACAATACAATTTGTCTGTTACTGTTACTAGTAGAAAGGTATACAGAACATGCACTAAATAGTTCAGATTTATTCTGGTACATAGATACAAAAATGGTACGTGCTATGCAAAGGCCGACAGGGTTTTACGACGTACATTGCTTTTGTAATGGTAATGGGAAAGCATGACTCGACCGGGAAACAGAAACAGCGATTTTGTGTCGTAAAAAAGAGTTTACGATTTAAATTTATGTTATTAATTGATAAATATTACTGTGAGCTTTGTGTTAAGAAACCGTTTTAAATGCTACTATGTGAAAGTCGCAGCGGAATACAGCATTCATAAAATATGTAATTGGTCGTACTTGGTTCATTTAATAATTTTATTTATATGCGAGTCTTGTTCTTAAGAACTTGGCAATAATAATATGACCACATCGTAACTAATAAAAAATGAATAAGGTAACCCCAGTGGCATAGCAAGCAAACGCACAAAACATTTTTGAGAGATCGATAAATAATAATAGAGTGTGGCTAGAGCCTGAATGTTTTATCTGTCTGTAATTTTATATTTGTTTAAAGTCCCAGAAACACAGTGCATAAGGGTATTATTGCGATAATTAATTGACTTTTTAAAAAACTAATCCTGTTCAGTCTTTTAAAAAAAGTGCGTTTATAGCATAATTATAAAAATTACAGGAAAGAAAAGAACCATTATATTAGTAATTCCTTTAAAAAATCCAGATTCTCGTTAACCAATCTGAACGTAGCTAAAAACTGCTATAATCATAAGCACTCTGTGTTAATTGAAACAATTTATTAATCTCAACATTCTTTGTTGTTAAGTGGTTCAGAGCAATGAGAGATAATTGGCTTATTCAAGAGTGTCGACTATCTTATGTTGGTAGCTGTAGTTTTAACTGTCTATGTGCGGTTAATACCGGTTCAAGGTTTCATTGCGGTGCGAGTCAAGCAATTTTGCTAAAATAAAAGCAACTGCCTAATCAAAATAAAGTAAGAACTGAGGTTAACACGACGCAATTAACTTCTGAGAATTTAACAACTTCATTCACTTTCATCAGCTTACTTATTTATTAAACCAAGACTTTTCCCACGAAAGTGTAAAATTGTAGATAGGAATTGTAATTTCATTTTTTATTTATACGCATACAAAAACAGGCTTATCTTGGTTTACACATTTAGTATGTTTGAATTTCCTTAATCTTCACAAAGTCTTAGTTATTTAACTACAAACCTCTTAGTTAATTTAGCTTCATATTATTATAAGTGCAGAGCTGTGGTGCAGAGCTTTTTTTCGCAAATGCAAGGGAATATAGACATTAGGCTTAAGGATTGTAATTAAAAAATAAATATTCCTTACACTTTTACACAACGCCATCTATTCCCTTAACTAAGCAGAGCTTGTATACTATCGGCACTAGACAACGGATAAACATACTTAAATACTTTTTTTTATAAATACATACATACACCCAGACCAATGCAAACAATCATGTGTTTAAGCTCACAAAAATTTGCATTGAGCGGGAATCGAATCCGAGACCTCTGCGTAGCGGTCATTAAATAACTACTACGCCACAGAGGTCGTCAAACTATTGTAAGTAGTTAAAATTCTATACGGGTCATAATTAAAACTTCACTGGAAATTATATTGTTTGTCTAAACTCTACATATGAAGTATGTAGAGTTTAGAGTCTAAACTATAAACTTTACATACTTCACGACATCTTGGAAATTACCAATCAATGAAATTGCTTACATCACATAGTACACGGTCTACAATAATGATTATTAGTAGTTTAATAAATCTACTCTGCTCTTAAACTGTGAATTCGATTTTACACACCCTTTAAAGAGGCCTATTTCTATTGGAATGTTGCATTCATATTTTGTTAGATAGATTATAACGGGGCTTGTTACGCAGCATTCTTGCTTATGGGCTAGCTAAACAAATAGGATAGTCATTACTATGGTACAGTACAATTATGCTGGGCTATTTATCTTTAAAATGTACCATTACATTGTGGAATAAAGCCTAAAAATCACGTAGAATCGTTATATTTCAATGTAGATTTGTCACTAAATATTCTCGTTTGTACTATACTTGTAAGTTACTGAAGTTTGTACTATAAAAAAGACACTCGATAAGAATAGTTGAAGAAAATAATAAAATAAGTAGCCAGTATTTCTATTATTTATTTCTGTTTTTGCTTAGATTCCAGTAAGTTTAAAGAGTGAAATTGTATACACTAGAGAAATAAAAAGCATTTGAAACTATCGATGACATGGTAGTCATAAGGTTGATGTGAACGCTTATGAAGGTATTTTATGTTAGTTTTATAACACTTTCGCTAGATATAACTAATAAGTGATTTTATCAAAATAATCAAATTCATTTATTTATTTTGTTTTCATTTAATATCAGCATTTTAAAAATAATAGTTGCATAGTAGTTTTACGACGCCCTCGGGATCTCGGCTATCAGTATATTATATTCACCCCAGAAGGAATAATTTGGGGTCCAAATTTAAGTGAATCTAGTTGACCTACCGGGTCAATGGGTACCTCATCTGCCGTCCGTAACCCTGACCAACAGGGGCAATGGGCAACAGAAACATGGTGATTTTATTCAGCTTATTTTAGGAGTTTTAGCATGCTTAAAGGCGGCCTGTAACAGGTTTCTCACGTTTACAAAAGTAGTAGTACTTCTTATAGAAATGACCTGTTTTTATACATTATTCTTTATCCTAAAAATAAATATAATTACTTACTGAACGGTTAACTGGAATAGCCTTGGACGGTTTTATTAAAGAACTTTTTTATACCTAGAGGTTTAAAATGGTCATACAACTTCAGTTTGGAATGGAATGCGCGTAAACAAAATATGTAAAATTTGAATTATCCTACGAATAAAGATGTATTTGTTTTGTTTAAATTTTAAATCAAAAGCGTAACCGTGATAAAGTCTTTGTTCCTTTAACTTTACATTAAAAAGCAGTGATATTATTTAGAATCTAAACATGTTACAAATCCTTAAGTTATAGACCTTTAAAATTGTGTAAGTACTAATAATAAAACATAGAATAAATATTATATTGCCAATTGTTTAAGTAAATAATAAATTTTCTTGTAAGGTTTACTATTTCATTTTATGTAATAAACATTGAATAGGTCTTGTTTTCATACTTTACAATATATTATTAAATCAATAGCAGGTATTTTATTAGTAGTTAGTGATTTGCTATTGTAAGGGGCGTTTTGTTATGTTAGCTTATCAGTTATTGTTTTCTTAATATTATATTATGTTCCGCTTATAATATACTCGTAGTAGGTACGTAGAATACAGTCTAGCTTTATCAAAAAGAGTTTTTAATACTCAGCTTATTGTTAAAATTTTATACAGCTGTTACTTCAATTCTCCTTGTGGTGACGGAGTAAGAATACAATATGTCACCCGCCATCTCAACCCATGGGTGTCGTAAAAACCGACTAAGGGACTATTCGTGAATATTATCTTAACGAAATAAAAAGAAGGAAAACTTGAAATTAAACCCTATACCAATCCGTTTGGCCAGCGTGGTATTAGTAGGCCAAGTATCCCTCCGTCATGGGAGGAGGGCCGTCCCTGCAGTGGAATATTAATGGGCTGTTATGATGAAGAGTAGTTAGTTACAGTTAAAACCTAAAAATATTATGGAACGGTAAGAACCGACAATTATCGGTAATTCAATCAATTATTCTGTTACATTTCATTACCGTGATGAAAACCGTACAAAATTCCTAAGTTCATTCAACAAAAGCAATCTCGCAGATTTATTTCAATATTAATTTTGAAATAATTTACAAACACTTTGCAAATCTGACTTGATTGAAATTGATGACAATTAATTCAATTTCACTATATTTACTTGTTTCTTCGTAATTTGTTAAGCTTTTGCTTAACCACAGAATTTTGATTGAAATTGTTACTTTTAATTAAGAAAAATAAAAGATAATAATTGCAAAAATAACGTTCAATAAAGGAGTTTTTATTAACAAGCTTGGCTAAAAAGTGGTAAATTTTATTTTGAGCCTACGTTAGACTTACATATTTATCTAGGCAAACGTCTTATAGATCTTCGTAGAAAAACAGTTAAAAGATTTAATTTAGTTTTAATCTAGAACAGAGCTGTAAACCTCAACTCAATTACGTCTCTTATAAGTCAGTTCTTTAATTAAAGTTCTGATAGATACGAGTATTTATAAGATTTAAAGGACTCTATATTTAATTTAGGTTACAGCTGTCAAGTTCATTTTGACAACCACGTGACATTTGTGATTTTAAAACGAGGTTTTATTCTACAGAGGTCACTCTAACTCAGAAACTTGACACTTTAGCGACCTACATGAAAGTTGGTCTATGACGATAGAGAAATGTTATTTTAAAGAACAATGCTCAAAACGTCCCCACCTTGTAGCACTTTAAAACCTATGTTATTTGAAAGGCCTTAGTATTTTCATCATTTTATTGTATGACAGCAGATCTCAAATGTGTATCCGAAAAAAGTTATGTCGACTTGAAGAAACCGAAATCAGTCACAATTATGTTGCTGTTTATTATACTTTTTCGACATGATAGCTAACAAAATACATAGTTAACAGTGTAGAATATAAGAAAAATATGAAAGATTATTTATATTTATTATTACGCGCCGTATATGCCCAATGAACTTTTTTTTTTTGTAAGCACGAGTAGTTTATCTCGCTGTGGGGCGAATGGCCCTCAACCTAAGACATTTAAGTGTCATGCCTCAGGGGCCCTGTGGGGTACAAACCTCGGCCTGGACCGTCACCGACTAACAGGATGTGCGGAAAGCACGCCCTGCAGGAGCGATTCCTGCCTCGGCGACGAGGACAGAACCGCGGACGTGTTGTTGTGACTTCGCGAGCCGTATGAGCTCCACGTTAAGCGATCGCGATTCTATGACCCGGCTCTTTGAGAGCATGTCTAGGTCTTCTAATTTTGAATATTCTAGAGGGGATGTACCCGGATGCCTCAACCACTAGTTGGTTGGGGTGTGTAGCAGCCGTTTCAAAGTAGCGACGGGAACAGAGTTTCATGTATTGCTGGATGGTCGGCAGCTCGAGGTCGATATGGAGATCCTCGTTACGCATGAACCACGGTGCTCCCGTCACTTTGCGCATGAACCTATTCTGAATTCTTTGTAACCTATGGACTCTGTGTGGCCTAAGGTGGGCGAAAACTACGCACGCGTATGTCATGATTGGCCTAATACAAATCTCGTATATCTTAACTATATTGCGGAAAGTGCAGCCGTCCCATCACAAACGAGGCCCGCTTGCGAACCGTCGCTTATCGTCGAGTATGACTCCAAAGTATTTGGCTTCCATCGCCCAAGGGATCGGGGAGCCGATCATCTTGACTTTTGGTGTCTCTGGGGAGAGAGTTTTGTGGTTCCTTTTCTTGTAAAACATCAGCGCTTGGCGTTGATTGGCTTGGCTCTTTTCGGGGTTGACTGTTATCCTCCATTTCTGGCACCAATCGCTGAGGGCGTTGGACGCAGATTCACGAATGAAGAATCAAATAAATCCCGTCTAGTAACAATTTATCCGTTGGGTCATTGAGGCCATAAACGGGAGATTTAAACGTGATTTTAAAATGTTCAGGTTTACAATGTGTGTGTGAAGACACAGACTTCCAAATTGCTAGAGCGATTCTCAATACATTCAGGGAGCCTTTTCATGGCAGTGTCTATGAGACTTCGTTGAACGAATTCATCGTAGAATTCACGTCAACAATAATTTGGGTAATTACGTTACAGGCAGTGGGCTACGTTCAGAACATTGACTGATGAGTCCATAAATATGCTGTTCCCTGAATTGTCAAACGGGGATATTATTTTGTTTAGTTTGGGGACATATCACACTTAAAACTACCAGCTTCCTACGTTAGCGAACATTTACGTGGCGGCGTCTGCAATATAGAAGTTTGTGCAACTCGAAGCCCAATTATGAACCAATACGGTATAAACACGGCAGATCGCACTCTTTGGAGAGGTCTAATTTTATCTATACATAGGTCAAATGCGACCTATTACACGTATCTGGTTTTAAATAACGCACATGGTATAAACGCCATTCAGGCATATTATTGTTCATGTTTAACTGCTATGAGAACAGTTGGTGTCTGCGCGCATGTCGTCAGTATCGTGTGGTACTTTGGTATTGGAAGGCATTTAGACAATTTCACTGGGCCAGCCAGTTCCTGGGACAATACTGTAATAGACACTGAAAATACTGATTCATGTTATAATAAAAAGTTGCGATTATGAAGGTATTTTTATTTGAAAACTTCTAAAAACCATCCATGGCCACTTTACAAAAAGGCGGGAGTCATTTCAAAGCTCAGAATAAGTTCATCCCACAGTATTAACTAAAATAAAAAAAAAACATGAACAATAATTTAATTATCATTGTGACTGATTTCGGTTTCTTCAAGTCGATATAACTTTTTTCGGATATACATTTGAGCTTTGCTGTCATACAATAAAATGGAGAGATGACTAACACCTTTCGATTAACATATATCTTAAAGTGCTACAAAGTGGGGACGGTGTCCATACATTTTTGAGCATTGTTCTTTAGAATAGTTAATAACTGTTGATTGCAGAAATAACGTTGAATGCGTGTTGATAAAAGCAGTCATTAATAACAGGTGTGACAGAACAATTTGAACTGTTTGCCTATTTCGTAAGCAATGAATTGTGGACTATTAAATAGTGTGGTTAGACAAATTAAATTGCACTACTATATTAGATTCATTAAATTTATTTTAGTTTAATAAAATGAAAGGACCAATTATAAATTATATGATTTCTATATTATTAGTAGTATGTAATTTAAATTTGAGGTTAGGTTTTTTTAGAGTTTATTGTAACACATAATTTTATTTCTACAAAAAATACCTTACCTGTTAGATCTAGGGTTAATAATAATATAATAATATAAGCCTTTATTGCTGTTTAAAGTTACATGTTTAACAAAAATAAAAAAATTTAAAAAAGAGAACTAAAAACTAAAATGTATTCTATTCTTTCTCGATTCTCGGCAAAATGTTCTCCTCTCTCTTCTTTTCAGCTTGTCTTTCGACAAAGGCCTCCTCTAAGGCTTTCCACTTCTGTCTATCCTTTGCTGTACGCGGCCATTCTAGGCCTCCTACTTTTTTTAAATCATCTTCCCATCGCTTTGGCTGTCTTCCTCTACTTCTTTTGCCGTCTCTTGGGTACCATTCCGTTACTATCTTGGTCCATTTAACTTTATTTTCTCGAAGCATATGTCCTGTCCAGCGCCATTTCAATTTTCTACACATTGGTTGTACTTTTCCAAATTTAGTCTTTTCCTTTATTCTTTTTAACAGTACTTTATCCCTTCTTCTTACTCCTAATACACTTCTCTCAATCCCATTCTGACAAATGTTAATTTTATTTTGTTGTTGCTCTGTTAAGGCCCAAGTTTCACATGCGTATGTCAGACATGGCAAGATACAAGTATTGAACACTTTTGTCTTTAGGGACATTGGCATTTCTTTGTTCTTCATAATCTCGCTCAACGACCAGTATCTCTTCCAAGTATTAGCAATTCTTCTTTCAATTTCTTTTTGCATGTTATCTGTTGGTGATACTAATTGCCCTAAGTAAATATACTCTGACACATATTCTAATTGTTGGTTATTAATTCTAATAGGGTCTTTATGTGTTGAATTGCTCATTACTTTTGTTTTTAACATGTTCATTGAGAGCCCTGCATTTTCACTTTCGCCTGCTAATTGATGTAGCATATATTCCAAGGTCTTCTTGTGTTCTGCGAAAAGTATGAGGTCGTCAGCGAATCTTAAATGATTTAATCTCTCTCCGTTTATGTTAATTCCAAAATGATTCCAATCCAGTCTCCTAAAAATCATTTCTAGAACTGCTGAGAATATCTTTGGTGAAATAGGGTCTCCTTGGCGGACGCCTCTATTTATAGGAAATTCATCGCCGGTCCTTTCCATTTTTATTTCGGCTGTGCATCTCCCATAAATAGTTTTAAGTATGCGTATGTACTTGGTCGGAATCCCTTGTGGCTCTAATGATTCCCATATGTATTGGTGTTCTAAGGAGTCAAACGCTTTGTTGTAGTCGACGAAACACAGATAGTACACTTTATTATATTCTCTGTACTTTTGAAGTATCTGTCGTAGGACGTGGATATGGTCTACAGTCGAAAAGTTGCTTCTGAATCGTGCTTGCTCCTTCGGCTGGTTTTCATCAAGGGTGTTAGTTAATCTAAATAATAGTATTTTAGAAAAGATTTTGTAAATATTGGACATTAAGCTTATAGGTCTATAATTGTTAATGTCTCCTTTGTCTCCTTTTTTGTGTAATAAAACTATAATTGACTTCGTCCATTCATCTGGGATATTTTCTGTACATATTATTTCGTTAAATAAATTGGTTAATTTGGGGACAATTACTGGTAATGATATCTTAAGCAGTTCATTGGTGACATGATCGGGTCCGGGTGCTTTTCCCAACTTTTGGGTCATAATAGCTCTTTCTGTTTCTTGATTGAGAACCGGTGGTATAGGTTCACAATGATGGTTGTTACTAGTCTCATTTGAAGTAGGTTTTTCATTTTTGCTTTTGTATAGGTTCTTGTAATATTCCGTAGCGATGTTTAATATTTCTAATCTTTTACTAGTGTATTTTTCCTGTTTAATCTTTAATTTTGGCAGCCAATCTTTCTTTGAGTCCAATTCTTTAAAAGCTTTCTTTACTCCTCCTGTAGACTTAATGTGATATTGGAAAGTGCTTAACCTTCTTTGCTTCCTATCTTTTCTTATACCTTCATTAATCTTTTTACTGATTTCTGCGATCTCTTTACGTTTTTCTTTATTTTTTGTGCCTTGTAGAAGCAATTTTCTTTCCTTGAGTAGTTGAGTAGTTTCGGTTGACAATATTGATTTATGTATTGTATTTACTTTTTGACTTTCAGTTTTGAGACTATTTACGAAATCGGAATATTTTGCCTGTGTTGATTTATTACATATTTTGTCTTCAGTTTTACTCATCATTAGTTTTAAATTGTTCAATAGTTCTGTTTTATTTATTCTGCTGACGTGGGGTACCGAATCGGTTTGCAACCGTCTACTTTTCTTCAAAGGTATTCCACGTAACGTTGCTCGAATCATTCTATGGTCTGAGTTGAAATTTAGTTTTTGTAAAATTGACAGGTCTTTAAACACTTTTGGTCTATTAGTCATAATATAGTCGATTTCGTTTCTATACAGTTCACCTGGGGATGTCCACGTCCATTTCTTATTCTTTTTCTTTTTGTAGAAACTATTTAAGATACTTAGTTTGTTTTCTAAACTGAATTCCACCAGTCTTTGTCCGTTATCACTTCTTTTACCATAGCCATGGTTTCCTACGGTATACTCTTCGCCTTTTTGACGTTCTCCAATTTGTCCATTAAAATCACCCATTATTATCATATTTTTATGGGCCGTTTCAACAGTTTTTTGTAAGTTTCTGTAGAATCCTTCTATTTTTTGTACATCTCCTTTTTTTACTGCTTCCGTTGGTGAATATGCCTGAATAATAGACCAACTTTCGTATTTGTTTTTTTCTATGGGCAGCTTAATGTTAAGGATTGCTATTCTGTCAGATATTCCCTTTAATTCTTCTATTTGATCTTTATATTTCTTTTTTATCAAAAAACCCACTCCATAACGCCCTGGTGTTTCTCCTTTGTAATGTAGTATAAATTCTCCGTGGTCTTCTATTCCTTCACCTAGTCTTCGTATTTCGCTCAATCCAATTATATCCCATTTAACATTTTTGATGGCTGTTTCTAGTTCAATAAGTTTTTCAGGAGTTCCAAGTGTTCGTGTATTATATGACGCTATATAAATGTCGCAGTTAATTCTTTTCTTCTTGTTATTATTGATCCTTAGAGGGTGTTGGTCGTTTTCCCCCACGATGACCAGTCGGCTTGGGGGAGGTTTTTGGTTATTTGTTACTGATATTTTTGTTTCTTCGTGTTGTTGGATTTTCCATTTGCCGAGAGTTAGTTGCTATTGTTGTTTGTCTGAAGGAATGTTAGTAAGAGAGTTGGATCTATTCCTCATCAAGTCAAATACATTAGTTCTGTTGGCTTTTGAAGCTGAAAAAGTATGCTGTTTTTTCGGTTGTGTAGTCAACGAGTTTGGTGATGAAGAAGTCTCCCGTTTTCTTTTATCGTTATTTGATTCATTTCCTACCACAATAAGCTTATCATATTTTAAAAACGCAAATTTTCCTTTTTTCCTTTCTTCTACCAACTCTGCTTGTAGAGCTTTCCTTTTAGCCAGAACTTCCTTTGGGTAATCTTCTGTGACGTATATCTTTTTCAGACTCTTCTTGTTTTTTATTATCTCACTTTTTTTCCATCCGTTAACGAAAGAACAAAGGACTGGTCTCGGTTTATTACCCTCTTTATTCTTGTTTTCAATTCGGTATATATTATTTATTCCATGTTCGTCGATATCAACATTCATGTCACATCTAAAAATTTTCTTTATGGTATTTATTAATTCCAATGTTGATTTTTCTATTTCTTCCACACCAAATATAATAATATTGTTGTTCTTCCTTTCTTTTTTCAAATATTCTATCTCTTTTGCCTGGGTTTCGACTTTTAATTTTAAACTTTTATTTTCTTCTATAATAGGAATTAATTTTTCATCCATCCTAGCCATTACGTTGTCTGTTATAGACTTAGTTAGTTCTGTCGTTTGATATTTCATTTCCAATTTCATTTTATCAAACAACATTTGGAATTGCTCTTCCATTATGTATACTGTTTTATAGTTTGCTTAAAACGAAACGTAATTTGCAACTTGTGGAATATATTTTTTTCTATTCTTGCAACACTATCAAAGTTGTCAAGTTTTTGTATTGTAATGACACTGGACTGTCAACATAAATGATAATCAAATTAGAAAATGATCTAACCTCAAATCTTTAAAATGTTGTGTAGTCGGCTGATTTCGTTGTCATCCAATATTTGTATCACTTTTCTGCACTATGTATTCCTTTTAGACGTGACACGGTGTTATTTGTAAGTGAATGGTGTATAAAAATATTTTTTTGAGTAACTTTGTTCGGACGTTGTTGTTTACACTTCGGTAGCCGGAAACGGAAAAAACATCTAGATCTAGGGTTAGTCGTTTGTAAATAAACTGAATTATGTAAGACGTTCGTAAAATAGTAGTCAATGATATTTTTCTATTATTTTAGTTATATTTTTCTATTATTTTAGTTATGTTTTACTATTATTTTAGTTTTATTTTTCTATTATAGTATATTTTTAATTAAAAATTGACACTAAAACAGTTGATTTATTAAAAATGATTAAAATAGACATCTGCAAGGGACGTAATCGAATAGCATTGCTTTTTATACCATCAAGCTTTTAGTGTTCCATTAAACGCGAAGAGTGTAATTACAAACAGCTATGAGAATAACGAACATTCATCACTTATTGCAAAATCTTTGTCAACTTGCTTCACTTACCTGATGGCCGTTTTTTACGAGTAAACTTGAGATCATTTTCAGGGCGTTAAAACGTTTTTATAGACAGGCTCCATTTAAATTTCTTTTATTTTTATTACGGTAAATTCTATGTAATGAAACAATAATGTTTGTTTCAAAAATCTCTGTGGCGTAGCCGTTGTGTCACATGGCTGCTTAGCAGAGGTTTTGGCTTTGATTCCCGCTCAATAAAAATCTTTGTGTGCTAAACATGATTGTTTGCATTAGTCTAGGTGTTTTCTTTGTATAATATGTATGTATTAACAAAATTATATATTTATGTCTGTTTATCCGTACCTATAAGTATAAGCTCAGTTTAGTTTGGGACTAGATGGCGTTGTGTGAATATGTGAGAAATATATGTTGTACATATTTTGTTTGTTTCATATGTTTCATCAACATCTTATGAATAAATAGCTTCTGACTGATAGAGAAATATAGTAAAACAGGTTGCTTCTACGACCTTACTCAGGACATTCACTGGCGTTTATACTCTTCCATATGCAGAATTAATGTACTCCTTATAGATAATGTTAAACATAGCTCTTCGTTGAATTTGTTTTTTTGTTTGTAAGTGATGTTACGTGTGCGTGCTGTATCAAGTTTTATATTAAGAGATCGTTTGTCAAAAAAGTTTTATTATCTTCTTAAATTACAGCTGAAGTATATTATATAAGAACTATCTATTTAATAAGTATTTTAATAACAAAAATCAAAACAGAAAAAAGAAAAATAGCAAAGTTCACGTGCTGTTAGGTTATTATCATTTTCATAACAAACATAAATGTCAGTCCAATACTGAACAAAGGCCTTCTCCAAACATCGATTCCCCACCACCCTAAGGGTAAGTCTGTTAATAGTGTATTACTAGAAACACTGGATACGTCTTAGTTCGTATTGATGACATCTATGAGGAAGTGACCACTTATTATTATGTAAGCAGATTGCTCGTCTGCGTCCATTAAGTAATAAAAATAATTAGTCAAGAACTTGCTTTTTTGACAGTTGGGGTACGGTGCTGCTGAGCATGAAACCGTGAGCAAATCACACGCAGGACAATGGTTCTCACAATTCACAAATTATAACTAAATCTTAAACTAACGTCACAGTACTAACTGCCTGTACCTGTCGTTTAAATCCCATTCACAATAATAAAGACTACACTTTCACTCTGTGGTTTTAGTAATTTAAACCATACATTATTATAAAATGTTACTATGAGTAAATCTGTTACGCCCCAGTAGGAACATTTGTATTATGTCGTTTACTTTCTCTCTATTCAATAAAATGGCTCTCATTACTGTACTTTCCATAATATTTTGAATTCCTTTTTTATGTTGATGCTGTGACTAAATTGATGTCACGCGGTTATTTAAATATTGGGTTATTGGCGAATCAAGCATTATTTTGTCTCAGTTTTGTGGGAAAAATGTGAGAAGTTTGGAAGCCATTGTTTGTGCTTATAATTTTGGTTCATTTATGTTGTCCATCGTCAATAGAGGCTGTGAATAAAATATGTATCTTCGTATATTTGTTTTAAAATGCTAAATATATGAGTACAATATCGTTATACTATGATAATTATAAAGTCATTGTGATGATAAAGTAAATGCACAGATTACCACCTCCTGGACTTATAAAGAGAAACTAGACATATACAGGCAAAACAAAGAAATGCCACAAAGCTCTTATCGATTACTGCGGTACTACTGGCGTCCATCTCCGTGTGGTGACGGAGTAAGAATACAATATGTCACCACCCCATCTTATCCCATGGGTGTCGTAGGAACCGATTAAGGGACTATCTGTGAATATTATCTTTACGAAATGAAAAGAAGGAAAACTTGAAATTAAACCCTATAACAATATAATATAATAATAATAAATATAATATATCTGGCTAGAGTGGTTTTAGTAAGCCAAGTATTGCACCATTACGGGAGGAGGCCCGTCCCTGCAGTGGGACATTAATGGGCTGTTATGATGATGACTGGTGTCCATTAACGGCGATAACTACTTACCATTAGTTACTAAGGTCGCTTACTTCTATGCCATTATACCTATAGAATAAAACAACATTATAAATAACAAAGTAAACGAATAAACTCATTATATCTATAGATTTAATCAACATTGAAATATTTGCAGCAGAAAATTAAACTTTAAAGATAAATCATTCTTTCGAACAAGTTTCTCAACTGAATTTGCATATTAAACAATACGTTTTCCTGTAATATGCCTACCGCCATTTAAATAAAATGCTCTTGAGAAAAAAATCTCAGTACATTACTTAATGGATTTACTTGCTTTCTTATATTTAAGTTTTTTTTAAATATGTTGAAAACCCGAACGTAGTTGATGATGCTAAGTATTATTAGGTTCATGTCCATGTAGGACACCAACCGACTAACAGTATTCTTTTTAGTTTTTTTTGAAATACGGAAATATTACCGTATTGAACCTAAAGGAAAAAGCGAACAGCATGTCAATTCTCGTTCCTTAAACTCGTTAAAAATTCGATTAAGTTAACTTTTTGTTGTCAAATTGTCACACAATAGGTAAGGCAATTTGACAACTAAAAGTTAACTTAACCGAATTTTTAACGTTTTAAGGAACAAGAATTGACATGCAGTTTAAAAATAAAGACAACGAGTGGTTGTCAAAAGCAATGTTGTCATAATATCAGATACTCTTTAAAATAATAAATCCTAGAGACCTCGAACTGATTTTGCATGAATGTTCTTGCGATACCAACAATAGGCTTATTGAAGTAACTACTGGTAAGCTTACCATGAAGAAAACAATGTAAATAATGTTTATTGTTAATGCGCAAATAATTCGTTGCGCTTTCTTTTACGTTGGTATCTCAGTTGCTTTGTAGATATTTTAATTTTACGCCTATTTAGAATTTGTTACAGTTTAAAAGCATCAGGATTTGGTTAGTGATGCATAAAAACGATTTGTTTGCCTTATTTCCTAATTAAGTAAATTACTAGGTTACAAACTCTACCACTATAAAAGTCTAACTAGACTATTATTGTTTCAATATAACTTAACCATTACGTACACATAAAACACAATTTACAGTACAATGTTTACAGTACAATGTATGTTAAGGCATTTTAATCATGACTCAAATTCAAACTCAAAATGTTTGTTGCATTCCATTTCCCAATACAGAGATAGTCTTGTCTTATCCGGTCATGAAGAAAAACGTTGCCTTCTTGCCTGTCTCAGAAGTTAAACGGATTGGTGTAAGGTTTTACATCTAGTATTTTTATTTAGTTTGATAATTTAAATATCGCCGCTATACAAAAAAAAAGTCCTATGTGTATTTTTAAACATGTTCAATACAAACAATTGCATAAGACCCTATATTACACAAAAGTATAAAAAAATCATTGATCGCCATCATATTATTAAAACGACTACTCCTCGTCACATAATAAGTACAAAAGACACACTAGAGCGTGAAACACGTTTCATTTCATATATTCGGAATTTTCAATACACACACCATATGACTCTAAATCAGCCTTAATATCCTAACAAGCAGTCTTTTTGCCACGTCGACGTCTAAGTAAAACAATTGACCATAAAATCGTCCGTACGTGTCCCTCACAAAAAGAGAAAGCCTCACTCCGGTCCATTCTAATGTCCCGTTTCTAAGAACATTATGTCTTATTTAAGAGATACGACAAAAAATAAAATAGCTCGCGCCGTGAAAGAATAAGGCGAAATGGGCCATAAACGCTGGGCCTTCGTATCTAAAGACAAAAGTCGTTGAGCTACCGGCACAGAAATATTTGGGATGTTGTAAAATGCGTTTCTAAGTTTATTGCGACATTGTTACACATAACATTTTTTCTCATTCAGGGACGTTTTGACAGTAGAACAATGGTAATTTTAGCTTCTGTTTTATAATGACGAGTTGAGCGACAAAAGCTTTGATATTTTCGGATGGCCGTCGTTATGTTTTTGTTTTCATGATACACAAAAGGTTAAAAGCACAAACTTTATTATGAAGAAGTTAAACAGAATTGTCTGTTACATTCTGTTTAATATTTTTTGTAAAAATATACTCGTAAACAACTGTTAAAGTATTATTAAGTTATCAATGTTTTAATGTCAAAGAAGATACTTTATAACACGTGTTTGAATTAGAATGAATTACTATTAATAAAAAGATTAGGCTTTTTGCATCATTATTCATATAACTTACAAACAGATACCGCGAAGTGTTATAATGTATTATAACGTATGGCGACACGCTATTTAATTTTCCAGACTTGAAAGATAGCGCTTTGGATTATGCGACAAAAAAAGGACGTAAGGGGTTGTTTAATCAGTTTTTTTTAACTCCGTCGACATTACACATGCAGGACCGACAGACCAGAACCCATGTTCATGCTTGTGACTACTAAGGGCTATAAAAACTGCGGTAGATAAGCCTGCAATATAGTAGAGATTGTAGAGATGTTGTTTGTATTACGGTCGATTTGTATTTTTTTTTAACCGCATACGGTAAAGTTTACAGTTTTGTGATTGTAGAGAATGTTTTGTAATTAATCCATTTGATGACAAAGTAAAAACAGCTTTTTTCTGCCCTCATTTATTTTTCTGGGTATTATTGTAGAATGAGATTTAGAGAGGCTTTGCAATCAATATCTTTTATATATATATCTTTGACAAAGAAGGAAATCTTGTGAAAGCTGGTACCTAACAACACGCTAGCGTAGTTTTGGCATTGGTGGGATACATTTTCCTTCGTCACTGGAGATGCTCCGTCTTTGCTAGGAAACGTCCAGGCTGATATGATAAATAACACACACGCAGCTTCAGAATTATAAATTAACACAAAATACGTTTAACTAGAAACTATATTATTTTTGTAACAAAATCATAAAGAAGATACTCAAACAAAAGCGCAAAGAACAAAGGAATAAATGCAATAAAAATATTCAAAGCGTTTTACGACGTTTAATGGCAATATTTAAAAAAAAAAGCCTTTAAACCATCGCCGTTCTCATAGCCACCAAGTTTTATTACTCAGTAGCGTACATTCGTGACGTCCTGTTTATGCCAAACAGATACAAACCCTCCGAACTATTCGGTAGCTGTCGGTACACATCAAATAAAATTTAATTTGGCCATTGTTTGCTGGGGTTGTTTTTGCTGAAGTAGAGAAAGAATTACTTGTATGTATTCTAATATTATAATAGGATTTCGAAGCGTTATATAAATAAAATAAAGAATAAGTATTCGCATATTTATGTTATTGTGTATGTATAAAACTTATTTTTAGATCCTAAGAAATACGTTTATATACAAGACATTCTCTGCACTTAGTTACTTATTAGTTACGTTTTTGTGACACCTGCTAATATTACATTCAGGAAATCTATTTTGATGTTTCAAAATGTTAAGCCTAATGCATTTTTAGCACATTACTAGTTCAAAATCCTTTGCAGTGAGCTTTCATCCAATATACAGATTTGGTAGGTCTTCCAGTAACATAAGCATTTGACTATAATGACCGTGTTTTCTAAAACTCACTAGTAACGTCCATGAAAATAGGTGCGTCTACATATATGTTTCTTATTTTCCTTGACAAAATCTGCAAGTTGTGCTGTCGTTAACCAAAATAACGTCTTTATTTTGAATAAAATATTCCAATTGTAACTTTTAAACTATCGCGTTTCATTATTATAAATATTATATAAACGTGTGACGTCGCATCACCAGTCAGCTTGCGACCACGGCCAGTGCAACCTGTGCCGAAACGTCAAGTAAAATAAAGGTAAATTAAATGCGCGTTAATATCCCGTTTATATAATATTTAAAATATTCCAACTATCCCAATTTAGTAAGTTCCATTATTGTTCTCGTATAATTAAGCACATATTGAGAGAAATCGTTACCAGTAAACACATGTTTATGTCTATTCATTGCTAGTTTATTTGAAAAGTTGGGACCGATTGTGTCCTACTTTTGTCGTAAATCATTTCAGTACTCCTGTTGCTTGGCTTGCTTGCTACCAAACTTTGCCTGTTCGTTTTATGATTCTTTTGTTTAAAACTTTTATTGGCTCTGGCCGTTCCGAAAACTAATTTATTCAGGAGCCTGTACCATCAGCCTTAAAACTTGTGCCTACTTTACGAAGGTCTCATTTCACTTTTTACTTTTTACGATTATTTTTTTTCTGTTGTCTCAATGAATTTGGGTAAATAGAAGCTGCGTTTAAAGTTCGTTTTGTTTTATTGAACTAGTTTACTTTTTCTGGAATTCGTATTTTTAGAAGTCGTCCTTGTTTATGACTCTTTTAAATACGAGCTTTTGTACGAAAAAATTAGAAAGCAATAACTTTTTTTTGCTTTGATTTATTTTTATTCAACAGATGTAGAGATAAACACAAAAATTTGTAAATAACAATTATATTTCGTATCATTCTCTATGTGGTTACATAAATACTATAAGTGATACTAATTTTTAATCTTATTCTGTGAGTGTTTTAAAGCCGATTTTCATGAAATCAAAAAAGAAAAAGATGAAATAAATGCACTACGTTACCAACAGGTTTTTACTGTATATGACTATTTTATTTTACTGATTCCAACACAAAAATATCAATATTTTTAATAAAAACATTTGTAATACCACTCAAATGTCACTTTATCTAAACTGAGTGCTATCCCAAAACCAATTACCTACGAAGTTGCGTAATAGTTCAAAATTTGTTATCACTTGATATACTGGAGCTAATAAAATTTTATGTCACACTTTCTATAATAACCGTAACAGAAAGATAAAGCGGATTCAATAGGAATGACTCTATTCGACTTAGACAGTAAGCAGTTCAATGTTCAGTAAACCAATTTTAAATGATCCATATAAACGAAGATTACTGGTTTAACTTCTTACTATTGTAAGGAAAATTAAAACACTTTTAAGTTATTACGAGCATGTATGTAAGATGTGAATCTTACCTATATTTTATTTGAACGGTTTAGTACATAATCAATCATTTATATATTTTTGGTAGTAGAATGTTAAAGTGGTATTAATTTGTTTATTGTATAGAATCTATACAAATTAATACCACTTTAACATTCTACTACCAAAAATATATAAATGATTGATTATGTACTAAACCGTTCAAATAAATCTTAAACAATTACATAACATCGTAGTGTTTCTATGAACGTTTTGCATCTATTCAAAAAAACTTGATTACAGTTAGTCTACTCGTCTTTCTCTTAACAATGACAAACTTCTTTCTATATATTGATCTAGCCGTGAAAATTACCAAATAATCGTACGAACAACGTATAGCTTAAAATATGTCTAATGAGTTTTTAAAGTTATTAAAGCAAATTACCATTGGAACGATGCGGTACTATAAGATGTGTAATAAGTTAGAAGTGATGTGGGCGTTTTAGTTCGAGCCTTCTAAAAAGGCTTCTGTACTGCAGCCGATTAACCTTATGATTTATTGACGGTAGTTTTTGCTGCCTTCTCCGATCATAAGCGCTGTTTGATTGGTTGTGAGCAATTTGGGGCTCTAATGTGTGAAGTGAATTTATTTTTTCTTAAACTGCGGGGATAAATCTTTAAAATTAATTCGAAAGTAAAGTTATTTACAGAAGCATTTTAAAAATAGGTAGGTACAGGTTAAAGAACCAAATAAA
This sequence comes from Schrankia costaestrigalis, assembly GCA_905475405.1. Classification (NCBI taxonomy): domain Eukaryota; kingdom Metazoa; phylum Arthropoda; class Insecta; order Lepidoptera; family Erebidae; genus Schrankia; species Schrankia costaestrigalis. The sequence continues at coordinate 5,934,458 of FR997835.1, read as the reverse complement.
ATTAAACCTTTTATTATATAAAATAGTAAGTCAATAATATACTTTGTACTGTATAATCATCGTCATATCAGCCACCACACGTGAACACTGCTTCGCATAGAACTTCTCCAAACATTTCTACTTTACACGGCCCAGAGTTTCCGTCATTCAGCGGTTTCCCGTCATCCTGAATCCTGACCAATAGCTAGTTAATGTTTTATTATTACGTTTTTGACAAACTCTGTGGCGCAGTCGGTATATTACACATGACAGCTATGCACAGGTCTCGGGTTCGATTCCGAGTATTTATTTACAAAAAAAAGTATTTAAGTATGTTTATCCGTTGTCTAGTACCCATAGTACAAGCTTTGCTTAGTTTGGGACTAGGTGGCGATGTGTGAATGTGTGAGGTTTATTTATTTATTACTTTAAATTGTTTTAATCCATGCTTTAATACGTTTTACGGCTTAGTTGGTATCAAGTATGAACAACATCTGTTCGTCAGCGTACTTGGTCATTGACATAGTTCCACATACTCAGTCCGGTGTGCGTTCTTTGCTTGCACGAGCAAACAGATCACTTATCTAAAAGTTCATACGTGATGCAGGCTTGTTTTTCTCTTGATGCAAATTATAGAGAGGTATAGTTAAATGTAACTAACAATATTTTTTATATAAAGAAACTTTACCTTTGAAAAATTATAATACAACAAAATAAATAATACGAATAATAATTATAGTAGGTATCCGAATTATTATTAAGCGATCACAAATGAATAAAGCTTCATCAAAGTCATTACGAGTTCGATGTACAATCACAACGGAAAGTTTTTCAATATTGTTACAAGTTTCATTCTCGTTCATTTATAACTAACAGGAAACGAATGTAGCAACAAAAAAACTTTATCGATGATCGTTTAGGCCGAGTTGTACACCGAAATGGGTATTTAATGTGAAAAAATTATAGAACTCTTTTTATTTGAAGGTTCTGGTTATGACTGACTTAATTACCGGTTTACTATGATTTATTATATAATGCAGGAATAATTTTTGAGGCAGGCCAATGACGTATGACTGCTCTCTCTCTGAGGAACAGGTTGGACCGCCGCTGGCGTTACGGACGGTCATAGATTAAGAGCTCTAAAGTTTTGTAAATGGTTCATGATAATGTTTAGGACACGTTACGTGAATGATGTTTTACTGAAAATGCTTACTAAGTATGTAAGTCTTTTTATTATTTTTTAATAAAAACCACCATTTCAAATAACATCAGTTTCGAGTTTGCCATTCATTTACTTACACTTCTACAATTGCAAATTTATAGCTTGAAGTATTTATTGAAACTTTTTACCAAATCTATTACATTTAACATCGTATCTCAGCTTCTTTACACGACATTGACACTACGTAAATCGCAGAATGCAAAGACGGTGATAACTTTACCTTCTGGAGAAATTTTATACATCGACAATATTTATTTATTTATTTATTTATAATGCTTACCAACAGATTTAACATTATTTACATGCCTTATAATAAAATATAATTAACAATCTACACAGAATGTAAACCCAATACTAGGCAAACAAAACTTTTTTTTTTAATTATATACATTGGGATACTCATGTGATACCTACTTATTTGTGGCATCAAATTTAAAAACAATGCAAAAACTAAAGACTATTTAAGAACATAACCTACATTGAGCAAAGCTCAGGGAACAACTCACAAAACCAAAAACAAAAAGAAACACAAAGAAAAAGAAACACAAGAAAGGGCACTTACATTTACGTTTGAGTTAACTTAAAATTATACAGCTCTTTTTTGAAAACTAATAAGGACACAGCATTCATGTCAACCTTTATATGCCTATACAATCTGTTGTGCTCACGACACAGCCTGGGAATCAAACTATGAAACCCCACATTAGTTCTGTAAGTTTTCGAGGCAAAGGGTAGAAAATTAGCTAGTCTCTGGCCTGACCGTGGTACATTAAAATTAATCCTTTGCAATAATTAATTTATAAATATTCACAAACTCAAAGTGAATTATGTATTACGTATGCAAAGAAACAAAACTATTTTGTAACTAATAACAGAGTCACTTCATATCTTCAAATTAATCTTTGTCCTGCAGCGCATGCTTTGCCTTTCTACTGCGCTGTGCTCCGTTTATAAATAATACGTATAATGACAAGGAATTACCGTGTTCCACCACACTACATGCTAGACGTTCCCGTTCTTATACTGGTTCATTATAGTCAAGGTCTATGCCTACTTACGGTTTTATAATGCTAGGAATTATACACGGAGGGAAATTGCAAAGGTTTGATGTATCGTTGAGTATGAATTCAATATGATATTGAGAATGGTATTGTGGGTTATCCGTACTACGTAAAAATATGTTATATGACGATATTATTATGTCGTGTTTGGTTATGGCTACTACGCCTAACATACTGGTTCGCTATTATCGTTTCTGTGGTATGTAAAAATAGGTAGGTAAATAGGACAAGTATATAGTAATGCAAAATAGTATCAGAAACAAAGGCTTCTTACGTGGCTTACTGGCTACTACAAGAGGTTGTGACCGTGATTATGTTATTTTGTTTCTCCTGAACTAGGGATCTAGCTTTGTGTCGCGGGGACCTACTTTATAGGCATGAAGTTATCTGGCACAAAAAATATCAAGACTCAAAACAATAGTTATAATTTGTTGATGATACACAATAAACTATCTTGGATAGTATTCGAAACCACGATTTTGGTGCTTTGGCGACGCAGTTAAAGTTATTGGTTCATTATTATTTCACATTTCAATCAATCAATCAACTATCCTATTGAAGTCCTCTGCTGAACATAGGCCTCTCCCAACACGCGCCACAGAACTCGGTCCTGCGCCTTCCGCATCCAGTCCGACCCAGAGACCTTTATGAGGTCGTCGGTCCACCTAGCTGAGGGGCGTCCTACACTAAGTTTATTACTTAGTAAGTACATAGCTCCGTGTGGTGACGAAGTAAGTATACAATATGTCACCACCCCATCTCATCCCATGGGTGTCGTACAAACCGACTAAGGGACTATCCGTGAATATTATCTTTACGAAATAAAAAGAAGGAAAACTTGAAATCAAACCGTATACCAATCCGTCTGGCCAGCGTGGTATTAGTAGGCCAACTCCAACTGTACCCCTCCATCATGGGAGAAGGCCCGTCCCTGCAGTGGGACATTATTAGGCTGTTATGATGAAATACATAGTAAATCATTGTTCAAAGTTACTAACCAAATAATTCAAAGAACCAACACATCAAAACATCATTGTATCTCAAGTGAAGCTTCTAAGATTCATAACAATAAATGGTCCATTTCTCGTTGCTTCTCGTCTTACATGACGTCATACATCGTTGTCAGTGTTACCACACAAGTGGTGATTATTTATCGAGCCGAGGGTTGAACATTAAAACAATGTTCTTATAGGAACACGCGTCGTTAATTACAAACAAACATGACGCTTATGACGGTAGTGGTACAGGAGTTGGGATGGGGGTCTTGTGAGCTTCAAACTAAATATTAATTTATTTATGATCTTATTAAAGTTGTCGAGTTAAGCTCGATGTAAGCACATATTATACGTTATAATAGCAAGGATTTCGGTACTTGTATAATAATATAGTCCTTATATTTATTTAATTTGTTATTCATTATAAATTCAAAGTCTTCTATTTCAAATCCGAATAAAGAACGGTTGCTAAGAAGACAAACCCTAAACCAAGCCCAACATGGTATTGATAAGTCCTATATAACTTTAAAGAAAAGACGACATTACATTTTTACTTAGGAAGCTATATAAAAACTGTTTCATGTAAGTTCAAATAGGGTCATTTACATCTAGGTTACTAACATCTAAAAGCTAGCAAACACGTTTCCAATTCACTAACAAGCTAACTGGCACTAGCAAAGAGAGAAATATAATGTATTGTCTCCTTTTCAAATACGAATACGTATGTCCCATACTCCCGTCTTACAATACTCCTGTCGATGCTTCTGTGCCATACTGAAAGGACCATTGTCCACGGCGAAACAGCAAAACCATACAACGTTTGTTAGTGCATGTGTTGTAGTAATAATTATGCAATATTTATTAAATATTAACCTTGAACTGCATTCCGATTAATTACTTATTGTATTCTCCTGTTTATTTGTTGGTTACAAGCAAACAAACAGTGGTTTTTTCGTTTCCCAGCAACTTATTTTACATCTGTTCAGTTGCTTATTGACGACCTCTGTGGCGTAGTGGTTATATAACATGACTGCTACGCAGAGGTCTCGGGTTCGATTTCCGCTCAATGCAAATCTTTGTGTGTATGAACATGATTGCTTGCATTGGTCTGGGTATTTTCTTATGTATGTATTTACAAAAAAAAGTATTTAAGCTATGCTTAGTTTTGGACTAGATGGCGTTGTGTGAAAGTGTGAGAAATATTTTTTTGTTAATCACACAGTAATACTAGATTTTAGATGGCTGATTTATTGGTTCCTTAGTTGCGTTTTATAATAGTCATTCTATTCAATATATAGTTTTAGTATAGTATTGTAACAAATTCTAATTAGTAAGATCTAATCAATACAAGCTCATAAAAATAGTTTAATTAAGTTAAGAAAATCAATCGCCTTTGAAATGAACTAATGTACACGGTCTATTAACATTAGGAAACAAATTCAATTTCTATTTAACATAAAACTTAACATTCCTATTCCAAATTGATTGAAAATGGAGGGTAGCTATTGGTAGGCGACACTTGATCCCATAAAAGCGTAATAGGATACTGAGAAAACTATCAGCTCGTAACTACATATAAACAAGTAGGTAACACTGAGGTTTTACAAGAGCAACCAAAGTCGTTTGAGATTCAAAGTCAAAGTGCCATGTTGTAAAGCTGCATTTACAATGAGTATTTCTTATGGCTAACGCAGACCTGGACGGCATGGCAAAGTATTTTAAAGGAAAAAGAAAGTGAAAGGGATTTTTCAATGCCGCGGCATCATTTTAAAGCATAGCAATTTTTGTCGTATTCCTGTAACAGTACGGTTGAATTTCCATTAGTAAAAATTTAAATTTTTTGCCATGCCGTCCAGGTCTGCGTTAGCCATTAGTAATATAATGTTTAATGATTTTTTATTTACTTCGTTTCTTTATTACAGTGATAACAGTTGAAATGTTGTATTTATGTGTATTAAAGCAATGATAATTTTTTGAACAGTGAAAAAAAAGTACTAACAAATTCTATTTATAAACACAAAAGTTTGTAAGTTTATGTATGGATCAATGTTTTTCACGTAAAAGCTACCGAATGCATTTTTTTAAAACTTCACATCATCATCATCACCATCATAACAACCCATTAAGGTCCCACTGCAGGGACGGGCCTCCTCCCGTGACGGAGGGATACTTGGCCTACTAATACCACGCTGGCCAGACGAAGTGGCATAGGGTTTAATTTTAAGTCTTCCTTCTTTTTATTTCGTAAAGATAATATTCACGGATAGTCCCTTAATCGGTTTTTACGACACCCATGGGACGAGATGGGATGGTGACATATTGTATTCTTACTCCGTCACCACACGGATCTTTGCATTAATATTGCTTAAACATTGTCAAATATGTCTATCAATCTTATATAATATTACCTCTATCTTAAATCGTTGCTTTGTACTAAAATATTTTTAAATAGTTAAACATAAAACAGGTGATTTTAAAACACTGACGACGTGTTTTAAAATGGTTGTTTGTGACGAGTCTTAATAGCTCACTATACAACTGTTAGTGAAGTCGTTTCACTTGGTACTTTATTAGAATTGAATCCAGCAGTTGCTTTATGGATACTCAAGCACGTTGATAGCTTCAATGGAAGTATGTATTAACAAAACGTTAACGTAGACTACCTATGCTAGTAACTAATTTAAAATTTATGCATAAATTAAGGTTGGACCTGTGGCTGTGGCAATTCGTTTTGTTAGATCCTTTAGCGTATTTCTGACTTTAACTATTAGTAACAGTTGCACTTTTATGTATGTGACAAACTGAGGGCCAATTTTTTTTATTAACAATAGTGGTTAGTAAAAGTTATTATGAACCTTCAGCATTCAAATTATTTTAATTAAAAACTCATAGTATTTTATAGGAGCTTATTCATTAAGTGTCAAAACAAACATAAGTAAAGAAACTAACAGTGCAATATTGAGACGCACAACTCGCCTGTTGTAAAATTAAAAGCAGGTTAACATGCAACACTTAATGAAGCACTAAGAAAGCTAAAATTTAAAGCACTGCTAGTTGTAACAAGAGTGTTGTCAATGGAAAAACGGGTTTTTGTGATTCTTGTACACTTTTGCGATAACAAACTGTCAGTAAACATGCAATCTGTAAATGTACCACGTAATTGGTCTGTGTAGATTTTATCTCTATGTTTTAATTGTGATTATTAATTTTATGATTATATCTTGATTAGTACTTAAAGCATTTTTCATTTGTGTTTACATTTTTGGTCCCAAAAGTTTTTCAATACTTTACGCAGGATGACTTAACACTGTTCTAAAAAAAATGTCGAATCTCCAAGTTGACGACATAAAGAAAAAAAAAAATGTGGTGTGTGGTGCTTTTTATTCTCAGTCTAAAAACGAAAAAAGTTGACACAAGTAATTTTCTTAGAAGACACTGCCTTGCTGGTGACACGGATAAAGGTCGTGGATTCTAATTTCATACATACATAAACTCAGGCCTTATCCCGTACGGGGTAGGCAGAGACGACAGAATGCCACTTGTCACGATCTAGGCAAACAGATTGGGCCTCGTCCATATTCAAATGAATTCATTCACTCTAATTTCACTTTATGACAATTTTATAATATAACTGTAAAACTTTGTAAGAATGTGTAACTGTTAGAAAAAATAGCTTACGAGTAAACTTGAAGTTTTAAACAATAACATCAGAATAGGATGTCTACACATTAAACGTTAATTTCCATTTCCCAAGACATAAAGGTTTTTCAACCACAAAAAACTCAAACCGTCGCCGTAGTATGAAACAAACATTTCCCATATAAACGGTATCTATCGCGGATACTACCCGTTACATGGAATGGTCTCATATGTAAAACGCTTGTGCAAATTGCATACGTCCACAAGTCGCCATCATAACGGCTTGCGTACAATGAAAGCGACAATCCGGAAGCCGATTGTATGGTTAGAACACTTACTTATAAAATGTAGACTATTTGTAAAGTGGTTTATATGCAGCTTGAGACGAGAGAGACTAGTGTTATTTTATTGAAGATATTCTTCTCTTTTTAAATGTTATTATTAAAAGCTTTTTAATGTCATCACCAAGTACTAAAGTTTACCTACAGTGCCAGTTTTTTTTATGTAAGATTACTCTCTCACTAGGTATTATGTCCTGTGTCGCGGAGATTTTTACAAACATCAATTTAACAGACATAAAGAACATCCAAACTCAGGACAATAATTTAAGGATCGCACTAAGAATTGTCCTAAACTGAATTTGAACCCACGACCTCGTGGCCTTGCCACCGTGGCAGTTCGCTTATCTAACTTTAGAGTGACCATTATGATGTGACTGCATTGCATTAGTCATCAAGCTGTACCTAATCTAAATCATCTAGTCCAGATATATTGCATACAGAACTAGGTTGTAAGTTTTACTACGTTTAACAACCACAATACTTCAAGATAAATAATTCATCATAACAGCCCATTAATGTCCCACTGCAGGGACGGGCCTCCTCCCGGGACGGAGGGATACTTGGCCTACTAATACCACGCTGGCCAGAAGGATTGATATAGGGTTTAATTTCAAGTTTTCCTTCTTTTTATTTCGTAAAGATAATATTCACGGACAGTCCCTTAGTCGGTTTTTACGACACCCATGGGATGAGATGGGGTAGTGACATATTGTATTCTTACTCCGTCATCACAACGGAGAAGCAATATAGGCTAGATATATTGCATACAGCACTAGGTTGTAAGTTTTACCCCGTTTAACAACCACAATACTTCAAGATAAATAATCATCATTATTATTATCGAAAGATTTATTATTTTACAATATAAAAACAAACATTGTTTTACAAACCAATTTAGTTGCGACAAGCACTAGCCGATTCTACGCTGTATGCAATACCAATTCATTTTATTGTAGGTAATCGAATGTCTATTGTCTGTGTTATTGCCGTGTTGCATGTACGGCTATATCACCTCACTACACCAGACTTCCAGTGGTGTAATGTCTTTAATAACAATACAGTAAGGTTCAGAATTGTATGATAAGTAATTGATTTGGAATTGTCGTAAAAATTATTTAAAGTGTAATTATGTATGGAAAATGAATTAGCAATGCTTGAAGATTAAGTAAGTAATTCATATTTGCTAAAGTTTAAAAGTTTACTCAATAAAATATTTGTCCAAGTAAATATTTCTTTACGATAAATATCTACTATGTTTCCCCTGATGTCATGTCATATTAGTAGTCCGCATAAATTGAAATGATAAATTAACTGCGTTTCAATCAAATCAATCGACTAGCCTATTGCAGTCCCTGCGTTTCAATCAAATCAATCGACTAGCCTATTGCAGTCCCTGCGTTTCAATCAAATCAATCGACTAGCCTATTGCAGTCCCTGCGTTTCAATCAAATCAATCGACTAGCCTATTGCAGTCCCTGCGTTTCAATCAAATCAATCGACTAGCCTATTGCAGTCCACTGCTGGACATAGGCCTCTCCAACACGCGCTACAGAACACGGTCCGCATCCAGTCCGACCCAGAGACCTTTTTGAGGTCGTCGGTCCACCTAGCTGGTCCTAGGTCCGGTCTATTAACTGCGTTTAGTAGAACAATTTGATGGAAGGGCTCCTGCGAACACTACGACTCCAAACGATACTCGTATTTAAGCCGTAATTCAAGTCAACGAAGATAATTGTATGGAAGTTTACTAATACTGAACGCCATAACTTAGAGTACAGACATGAAATATTTTATGTCAATTTACAAAGAACACTTATCGTTTCAAGTTTAAATCGTAACCAATATCGATACGTGAGGTCATATACATTGTAAACGTTTATAGGAACTGTAAGTCAATACCGAGTTTAACGTTGCCAAATGGGATGCCACTCTACACGACAAAGTGTTTTGTTTTGACAAACATAACTACTTATATTAGACCTCCCACATAGAGTATTATTAACTTCAAATGTTATCGTATAAAGTAGGTTAATCACTTTTAATATGGGTGAAGGATCGACGAAAATAAATGTGGCTATTATATGTGTGTACCTAACAATGATTTTATTTTGACAACCTCTGTGGTGTAGTGGTTATATAACATGACTGCTACGCAGAGGTCTCGGGTTCGATTCCCGCTCAATTCAAATCTTTGTGTGCATGAACATGATTGTTTGCATTGGTCTGGGTGTTTTCTATGTGTATGTACTTACAAAAAAAAAAGTATTTAAGTTTGTTTATCCGTAGTCTAGTAGCCATAGTATAGTACAAGCTCTGCTTAGTTTGGGACTAGATTGCATTGTGTGAAAGTGTGAGGAATATATTTAATTATTTTTTAAATATTATTAACTATTACAAATTAAACATCACATTTACATGCTAAAGCTATCCCACACGTAAAGTTTATTTACCTCGTTTCATCCTATTATTGGTTCAGTTATTGAAAGTTGTAAATAGTACACTAACCTAGTTAGTTCAGACATTAGTTGCATTGGCAGCTCAATCAGTAGGAGCTTGTTTAGATAGGAATAAATTATTACCATGTCAATTTGCATGTTTAGTTGTTTACTTGATCGTAGAACTAATGTTTCCACTTTCTTAGACCTTTATGTACACACACCAACACATCAAGTTAAACATTTTCATTTGAAATTGTATCTTATTTCAAGGTATTAAGGTACATGAGTGTCTAGCTTGATCAGTTGCTGTGTGTACTATAAAACGTGTTTTTCAATAAAGTCATGCGTTAAGAAGATAAGTTACTTTGTAATTAAATTATTAGTTCTATTTACATCAACGGCAAGTTCCTTTTTAAGATGATGTCTGTCTTTTATAAACGACTAGTTGATCCGTGCCCACTTCGTTGGGCGGCGAAAAAAACCCAACCGTTTTATAAACAAATTTAATTACTGCTCCACTCCTATTAATCATAGTGTGATACTATATAATGCCTATGACACTCCCCGATAAATGTACTATTCAACACAGCAAAATTTTTTAAAATCGGTGCAGTAGATACAGAGATTACCCCCTACAACGTCACAAACACACAAACTTTACCTCTTTATAATATTAGTATAGATGAGTACATAATATGCATTTTATTGTTTCCTTCTTTTACTGAATAGAATACAAAATATTTATTGACCAAAGCCACAAAAAATACAAAATTATAGGAATTGTATATGCATGCAAAAAAAAAAAAAATAGTTCAACTTAACAATAAATACAATTCATACAATAAAATTAATTAATATACATTTTTTATATTTTACTCATTGTAGCATTAGTACAAAAGGAGAGAACTCAGCAAATGTCACAGCCTAAACCATGACGCTGGTTTTCAGTTCCCCCCTAAGTAACGCACGGATCTATATAAATTCAATATTTAAAATGAGATGCTATTACCAATCTATATTCATGTGTTATACTTATGCACTTCAATGATATTTAACTAACAAATGTAGGTATTCTACACTACGCTTACTTACTTTCATTTTATTTATCTACAAACACAAACAAAGAAAGTAGGTAGCTATATATAAATCATAATAATATAAGATTGTATGTAATGTACAATCAAACATGTCCATACAAACAGCAAGAAAATCCTAAAGGGCACTCGTCAGGCACAAACTAGACTAAGCTACGCCTAAAACCAGGTATCAAGAAGACCACCGTCATCGTTGGTTTGTAAATTCATCAAATACCTTTTAAACCTTTTCTTAAATGTACTAAGCGATTCCATGTCGCGTAAAGGTGGCGGTAGGTTATTCCAGCATTTAGATGCTGCGTATTTAAAACTTCCACGAAAGGAAACTGTGCGATGCTGTGGCACTACCAACGCCCAGGAGTTTGCTCGTGTGGGGTACTGGTACACGTCACGGGCCCACAACAGTCTTTCAGCAAGATATTGCGGTGTTTTATATTTAACAACGCCAAACAGAAGAGTCGCCAGATGCAAATATCTCCGTAATCTCATTTTTAGAATGTTATGATTATTAATAAATGGGGTCACATGAGTCCTTGGCGGTATAGAGAAACAATATCGGGCGCAGGCATTTTGTACCCGCTGTATTAGCATTTGTGTACGTTTTAGCAGACGAGGTCCGTAAACAACGTCCATGTAGTTAAACTTAGATAGCACAAGCGAGTCACATAACCTAATTCGTGCATCTGTATTTAGGTAGCCTCTTATCTGATACAGAACTTTAAGACGGTAAAAGCAATTCCTGACCGTATTCAAAATGTGATTTTCAAACCGAAGCTGCTCATCCATCAAAATACCTAAGTTCCTGGCTTCTCTAACTCGATTAACTAGTTCTCCTTTTACAACAATTTTAATGTCTTGTCTTTCAGACAAGACATTAAAATTGTTGTAAAAGGAGAACTAGTTAATCGAGTCCTTAGCGATTTGTCTGTCTGTTCCCATCAACATGTATTTTGTCTTTTCCGCATTTAAAAGAAGGGAATTAGATGCGGACCAGAAGGAAACGCTTTCCAAGTCGTCGTTAAGACGCTTAACAGCAGTGTGAATATTCTCAGCTCGTAACTACATATAAACAAGTAGGTAACACTGAGGTTTTACAAGAGCAACCAAAGTCGTTTGAGATTCAAAGTCAAAGTGCCATGTTGTAAAGCTGCATTTACAATGAGTATTTCTTATGGCTAACGCAGACCTGGACGGCATGGCAAAGTATTTTAAAGGAAAAAGAAAGTGAAAGGGATTTTTCAATGCCGCGGCATCATTTTAAAGCATAGCAATTTTTGTCGTATTCCTGTAACAGTACGGTTGAATTTCCATTAGTAAAAATTTAAATTTTTTGCCATGCCGTCCAGGTCTGCGTTAGCCATTAGTAATATAATGTTTAATGATTTTTTATTTACTTCGTTTCTTTATTACAGTGATAACAGTTGAAATGTTGTATTTATGTGTATTAAAGCAATGATAATTTTTTGAACAGTGAAAAAAAAGTACTAACAAATTCTATTTATAAACACAAAAGTTTGTAAGTTTATGTATGGATCAATGTTTTTCACGTAAAAGCTACCGAATGCATTTTTTTAAAACTTCACATCATCATCATCATCATCATAACAACCCATTAAGGTCCCACTGCAGGGACGGGCCTCCTCCCGTGACGGAGGGATACTTGGCCTACTAATACCACGCTGGCCAGACGAAGTGGCATAGGGTTTAATTTTAAGTCTTCCTTCTTTTTATTTCGTAAAGATAATATTCACGGATAGTCCCTTAATCGGTTTTTACGACACCCATGGGACGAGATGGGATGGTGACATATTGTATTCTTACTCCGTCACCACACGGATCTTTGCATTAATATTGCTTAAACATTGTCAAATATGTCTATCAATCTTATATAATATTACCTCTATCTTAAATCGTTGCTTTGTACTAAAATATTTTTAAATAGTTAAACATAAAACAGGTGATTTTAAAACACTGACGACGTGTTTTAAAATGGTTGTTTGTGACGAGTCTTAATAGCTCACTATACAACTGTTAGTGAAGTCGTTTCACTTGGTACTTTATTAGAATTGAATCCAGCAGTTGCTTTATGGATACTCAAGCACGTTGATAGCTTCAATGGAAGTATGTATTAACAAAACGTTAACGTAGACTACCTATGCTAGTAACTAATTTAAAATTTATGCATAAATTAAGGTTGGACCTGTGGCTGTGGCAATTCGTTTTGTTAGATCCTTTAGCGTATTTCTGACTTTAACTATTAGTAACAGTTGCACTTTTATGTATGTGACAAACTGAGGGCCAATTTTTTTTATTAACAATAGTGGTTAGTAAAAGTTATTATGAACCTTCAGCATTCAAATTATTTTAATTAAAAACTCATAGTATTTTATAGGAGCTTATTCATTAAGTGTCAAAACAAACATAAGTAAAGAAACTAACAGTGCAATATTGAGACGCACAACTCGCCTGTTGTAAAATTAAAAGCAGGTTAACATGCAACACTTAATGAAGCACTAAGAAAGCTAAAATTTAAAGCACTGCTAGTTGTAACAAGAGTGTTGTCAATGGAAAAACGGGTTTTTGTGATTCTTGTACACTTTTGCGATAACAAACTGTCAGTAAACATGCAATCTGTAAATGTACCACGTAATTGGTCTGTGTAGATTTTATCTCTATGTTTTAATTGTGATTATTAATTTTATGATTATATCTTGATTAGTACTTAAAGCATTTTTCATTTGTGTTTACATTTTTGGTCCCAAAAGTTTTTCAATACTTTACGCAGGATGACTTAACACTGTTCTAAAAAAAATGTCGAATCTCCAAGTTGACGACATAAAGAAAAAAAAAAATGTGGTGTGTGGTGCTTTTTATTCTCAGTCTAAAAACGAAAAAAGTTGACACAAGTAATTTTCTTAGAAGACACTGCCTTGCTGGTGACACGGATAAAGGTCGTGGATTCTAATTTCATACATACATAAACTCAGGCCTTATCCCGTACGGGGTAGGCAGAGACGACAGAATGCCACTTGTCACGATCTAGGCAAACAGATTGGGCCTCGTCCATATTCAAATGAATTCATTCACTCTAATTTCACTTTATGACAATTTTATAATATAACTGTAAAACTTTGTAAGAATGTGTAACTGTTAGAAAAAATAGCTTACGAGTAAACTTGAAGTTTTAAACAATAACATCAGAATAGGATGTCTACACATTAAACGTTAATTTCCATTTCCCAAGACATAAAGGTTTTTCAACCACAAAAAACTCAAACCGTCGCCGTAGTATGAAACAAACATTTCCCATATAAACGGTATCTATCGCGGATACTACCCGTTACATGGAATGGTCTCATATGTAAAACGCTTGTGCAAATTGCATACGTCCACAAGTCGCCATCATAACGGCTTGCGTACAATGAAAGCGACAATCCGGAAGCCGATTGTATGGTTAGAACACTTACTTATAAAATGTAGACTATTTGTAAAGTGGTTTATATGCAGCTTGAGACGAGAGAGACTAGTGTTATTTTATTGAAGATATTCTTCTCTTTTTAAATGTTATTATTAAAAGCTTTTTAATGTCATCACCAAGTACTAAAGTTTACCTACAGTGCCAGTTTTTTTTATGTAAGATTACTCTCTCACTAGGTATTATGTCCTGTGTCGCGGAGATTTTTACAAACATCAATTTAACAGACATAAAGAACATCCAAACTCAGGACAATAATTTAAGGATCGCACTAAGAATTGTCCTAAACTGAATTTGAACCCACGACCTCGTGGCCTTGCCACCGTGGCAGTTCGCTTATCTAACTTTAGAGTGACCATTATGATGTGACTGCATTGCATTAGTCATCAAGCTGTACCTAATCTAAATCATCAAACATTTCCCATATAAACAACGCCAAACAGAAGAGTCGCCAGATGCAAATATCTCCGTAATCTCATTTTTAGAATGTTATGATTATTAATAAATGGGGTCACATGAGTCCTTGGCGGTATAGAGAAACAATATCGGGCGCAGGCATTTTGTACCCGCTGTATTAGCATTTGTGTACGTTTTAGCAGACGAGGTCCGTAAACAACGTCCATGTAGTTAAACTTAGATAGCACAAGCGAGTCACATAACCTAATTCGTGCATCTGTATTTAGGTAGCCTCTTATCTGATACAGAACTTTAAGACGGTAAAAGCAATTCCTGACCGTATTCAAAATGTGATTTTCAAACCGAAGCTGCTCATCCATCAAAATACCTAAGTTCCTGGCTTCTCTAACTCGATTAACTAGTTCTCCTTTTACAACAATTTTAATGTCTTGTCTTTCAGACAAGACATTAAAATTGTTGTAAAAGGAGAACTAGTTAATCGAGTCCTTAGCGATTTGTCTGTCTGTTCCCATCAACATGTATTTTGTCTTTTCCGCATTTAAAAGAAGGGAATTAGATGCGGACCAGAAGGAAACGCTTTCCAAGTCGTCGTTAAGACGCTTAACAGCAGTGTGAATATTCTCAGGTTTTGCCGATGCATAAATTTGGACATCGTCAGCATAAAAATGGAAGGCACAGTGCTTTATATGTTTTATCAGATAAGCTGTGTAAATAGTAAACAAAATAGGTCCTAAAATTGATCCTTGTGGAACTCCCCTTGTAACTTTAGATGCCCTTGATCGTACCTTCGCACCATTATTCGACAACTCCACCTGTTGAAGTCTATCTGTAAAGTAACTCTGAAACCAACCAACAGTCGATGGTGAAAAGCCGTAGAAGCCCAGCTTTGCAAGAAGTAGCTCGACACTTATACTATCAAAAGCCCTGGAGTAGTCTAGTAGCGTCAACAAGGTACACTCTCCATTGTCTTGTGCATTAAGAATATCATCAACTACTTTAAGAACTGCGGTAGTTGTACTGTGATTTTTCCTAAAGCCAGATTGTACCGTTCATTCTTGTTCATTTCTTGGACGTTGCAGATAAAAATTCCAGTACCTTTTTTGAAGAAGCACAATCTTGATATCAATTTTAAGAAATGTACAATCCTTATTCTAAATAAACTAAAAAAGCATTGTATAATAATTTATAATAATCTTGAAGTAATATATTTTTAGGTGATTGTAGTACACCTAAGTTATGTTGTGAAATAAATAAAGTTTATTTAGCAAAGTATTTACCCGCGACGCTCATAAGCTCTTGTCATATTACGAGTATGTCCTTCAAACAATATACCAACTGCAACGTAACATTTAAACATCTGTTTACTGACCGACAGCCATTTTGTGATTATTATCTAGCTATATAAGGAATTAAGATAGCCCACATTGTAATTCATTTTTGACCTATTTAACCATTCTAGTTTTATTATGCTTTGTTATTGTGAATTTGCTTAAGCACTAAAACTATAGCAAATTTACCTTAAATTGTCGTTAGGGTTGATTCTTAATATCTGCTAGAAACTTGAGTATAATTGTTGCGGTACATATTCAATAATTTTTCGATTAATTGATTTATGACGTCAACGAAAAACATTAAAATTTTACTTTGTTTTGTGGCCTTTCAAACTTATCGTCTTTGACGTTGCTTAGTGGTCTACCAACTTAATCATCATCATCATATCAGCCAATCGACGTCCACTGCTGGACATAGGCCTCCTCCAAGTATTGCCACCTTGTGCGGTCCTGTGCCTCCCTCATCCATCGGCTTCTCGCCGTCCTAACCAGATCGTCGGTTCACCGTGTGAGGGGTCTCCCCACCCTGGTTAATGCAATAACAAAATTCAAGCTCAGAA
The DNA here is from genome assembly GCA_905475405.1 of Schrankia costaestrigalis. NCBI lineage: Eukaryota > Metazoa > Arthropoda > Insecta > Lepidoptera > Erebidae > Schrankia > Schrankia costaestrigalis. Next base: position 5,917,906 of record FR997835.1, on the reverse strand, counting down.
TAGATCTAGAATAAAAATTTAACATTGTAAACTTACGTAAAGTATCTACGTTATCTTCCAAAACACCTCATCGTGGTTGTTATTATTAAATGTCATTTAATTTTCCTAAACTGAGTTTGTATTAACTCTGTAACTATTAAATGCGAATTTAAACTAAGCTTTAAGATATACACTGGCGCTGTGTTTCTATTTTCGAGCAAGTCTGTATTCCTATCGTCACAGGCAGTCTAGGCTTCAATTAAGTTATACTAGATTTAATCCAGTCACCTCCTACAATTCTTATCGTTACGAACTTGAGAGCACGTTCACATTATAATTATAACTTTGACTTTATCTATGCGAAGTGATCGTTTAAGTACAGTAACGACTAATCAATAACCCTGAGGCTTAATGTAGGGTTGAAATATTTTACTAAAATACTTTTTCGAAATTGTTTTCAGCTGACATTTTGTAGAATCATCAGTGTTTTGTCCTTTTCAATATTCAAGTTCTAATGTTCAAAAAATCATTTAGTAGTGTTATAAAATGAACTTTTTTAATAACATCGATATAGTTTTATAAATAATATTCATTGATAATCAAAACTTAAAACTTCAAAATGCTTTATTTCATAAAATTTATCACAAATTGTTTGAATTGAATGATAATGTCTGTAAAGTACTATAAATGCCAATTTTAAAATTCCTAGATAAGGCTAAATGCAATAACGAGGCAGCCCTAAGCCTCTACTCTAGTAGATTGCAAACATAGACTACAGCCAATTCCGTTTAATCATAATAGGCGATTCAGTGTAATGCCTTCATCGGGCACCTGCGTCAGTTCTAGGTGGTCCCGTATATACTTGGGTTTTCTTTGTTATCAGATCCTTTACAGTAGGCATATTAGTTCCACTTCCTACTATAGCTTGGTATAAAGTTTTGTGCCGATTTTGAATGTTTTCTTTTCAATGATCTTTTTTTTTGGAACATTGTCAGTTGAATGATCTTTGCTGTTTTCACGCATGTCATGATTATCGGGATGTATTACGCTTTGTTGACCTTTGTGGTGTAGTAGTTATAGTATTTGACTGCTAAGCAGAAGTCTTAGATTTGATTATTGGCGAATGCAAATTCTCGTTTGCATGAAAATGAGTGCTTTTTTTTATTTGGTTGTTTTCTATGTGTGAATGTATTCATTTACAAAAAAAATGTGTGTGTAAAGTTATTTGATCGTACTTTGTTGCTTAAATTATAGTTAATCATGTAACATTGAGCAGTGTCACTTGGTCATATTTTTACTTAACGACACATTCTAGAGATTTTTATTAAAACTTATCAAACGTTTACCAAGAGTGGAATCATACATTAATTACTAGCTCAAAACAAAAACAAAATTCTAATAACCTCAACACGTCGATAGCTCAAAATCTGACAAGTACGTTAGAACAGATGACGTCACTGTTCGGTGGGGTATCTACAAGTCAGAGATTACGGCCGGTAGCCGCGCTTGGGTGGCGCGAGCGACGGCACGCGAACGATGCGCGAGAACCGACGAGTTGGACCCGCCCTCCTGCGCGCCGCACCAAAGATTATGTAGGTATGTAGAAAGCGAGACTTTATTGAGCACGTGGTGAAGTTAATATTCTAATATATCTATCTTAATTTGGAAACAAGCTGGTAATAAAAGAATATTTTTAAATAAATATCATTATTCTATCACATAAAAACAGATTTAGATTTTTTGTGGACAGATATTTTTATTACATTCTTTATGAACGACGAATAAAAATATAATCGTTCGAAAACAAAACCGTGTATAAAATGGAAAATTAAATCATTGTTTAGAATCATACTACATAGTAGCAAAATAATAGTTTAGGACTAAGAGGTGTTGTTGAAGTTTAAAAAAAAAAGAATCTTGATCCTTTCAACTCCACGAACATAAAAATACTGTCTGATCTATGACGAATCACGGCTCACAAGGCGCACATACCCCCACTACTCAAACCCAAGAGCTTCATCTACATAATTACTCCAAGCTCATTGGTGACTATTAACCTTATGATAATTCATGAGTCTGGTATGTTTAATTAATACCGTATCATGTGGGCTGTCAGATAAAACATAATGAAACCTGATGTTTTTTTTTTAATAAAATATTTGAACTCTTTGGGTAAACTTCCTTTTGTTAATGTTCAACAGAGGTGAATGAAATTGGGCTAATAGAAACATGTCTGCGGCCGTCACGGATATGTTAAGTTTTGTTTTAATTTATTTTTAATTTGACACTTGTTCATTTTAATGTAACACATACCATGAGAATTTTTTGAAAATCTTTTGATTCATTTATTTCTCGGGGTGTAATGTATTAATTTTAGTTTCTAGAATAGCCTTAAACTATTGCCAATTAGAGATAAAGAAACTTTAAACTAAGTTTTAAGTCTACGAGCCCTTAAGGCGTAATTAATTGGAGAAATGTAAATGTTCAAAACCAAAATTAATATCAAAATATTCTGCTCAATAAAGCCCTTTTCGTAAGGGTTCACCATAATTGTACTTTTATTAATCTCAATATTGATTAGAGTGGCTATGTTAAATTAATTACGACTTTTAGTAATTGATTGAAATCGAATGAAAACATCAAAATATGAATTTGTTACAAGTAAGTTATTTATTTGTTAGTTTTAATTTGTTAATAGGCAAATTCATTTGTGTACGTACCTAAATTAAAAGGTAAATAGGTTAATTGGTGTTTCAAACAAATTAAAAATACTGCCAAATTACTGACAGATCTAGTAATATTATAAAGTGGAAACTACTGTTATAACGGTTTACAGTACACACTTATTTTGCTTGTAAAAATATTTCGAGACCTGTAAGCAAGTGGCAGGCGAACTTAACAGGTACTAGCACCATCAGCATCTTAAATCTAGAGGAAACTATTACATAAAAGCATTACTTACTTAATTCATTTGACACAACGGCTTAACACCAATCCCCTTGTTTATAAACGCCTCTTAAATTTTAGTCAATTGATTAGCGTAAATTCTTACGGTTTTGTTTAGTATAAGGTTGGTTTTCTTAATAAAAATCTCGCTAAACAATGATTAAATTTAAGAGGCGTTTATGAGTAATGGTGTAGGTATAATATGTCCAAGACTTTTCATCAAATCTATACTATTATATAAAGCTGAAGAGTTTGTTTGTTTGTTTGTTTGAACGCGCTAATCTCAGGAACTACTTCTTCGAATTGAATTTAGTTTTCAGTTTTGGATAGACCATTGATCGAGGAAGGCTATAGGCTATTTACCATCAAGCTATGACAAAAATTTAGGGGGCCTAAGGGCCTACTCAGAAGGCTTATGGTCACTCAGAGGGCAATGGAGAGACCTATTTTGTTGCCTAACCTATAGACCTACTCAGAAGGCTCATGGTGTCTCAGAGGGCAATGGAGAGAGCTATGTTGTAGCTTGACCTATATGCCTACTCAGAAGGCTCATGGTCACTCAGAGGGCAATGGAAAGAGCTATGTTGTAGCCTGACCTATGGGCCTACTCAGAAGGCTTATGGTCATTCAGGGGCATTGGAGAGAGCTATTTTGGGAGTTTCCCTGCGTGATTGAATAAAAAATGAGGAGATTCGCAAGAGAACCAAAGTAACCGACATAACCGGTTAAAGTAGTGACAAGCAGGGTACATAGCGCGGAGAAGCCACAGCTGTTTGGGCAGAAAGATTCTGGAATTGCGACCGCGTACCGAAAAGCGCTGGTGTGGACGGCTGGAAGCCGATGGATGAGGGAGGCACAGGACCGCACAAGGTGACAATACTTGGAGAAAGCATATGTACAGCAGTTGACGTCGATTGGCTGATATGATGATGATGAATAAACTTTGTATGAATTATACAAGATTTTTTTTATTTAATTTCAAATTTAATCGCGGACAAAGTCGCGTTTTACAGCTAGTGTCAGATATAGCGAAGGTAACCAAGAAGATAGCATGACGATAACCACTATTTAATAGCATTGTTTAGTACTTCCAAAACATCGTAAAACTCCCAACTTCAGTTGCACTGCATATAACCATTTCATTCCAAATGTCTTCGACTATTCCTTAACTGAGATACATGGAGTAAATATGAAGCTAGGTGGTGTAATAACTTGTAAGTGCACTTATGTTTACTTCAAATCTCGCGTGCAGCCCGCAGGTGTGAGCTTTCCATTATGCAAGTTATTATCAACTTGTACGTACTGTAGCTAGCGTATAAAGTTTTACTAGCAATGTAGGCATATTCTTTACTTTTTGGGGTTTTTGAGTTATGTTTAGTCTTTGCAAGTAAAAGTGGTATACTTCATAATGTAACTGGCTTATCTTACCAGCTTTGAATAGTTTACTGGAGGGTCAGGTATCGAAGTAAAGGTAGTCTAGAAGTATCACTATGACAAAAATATTAATAATATGTCTTTTTTAATAAGTTGATCCAGCCAGCTAGCTTTATTATGTAAAACGTAAAGTTGGTTTTGTTTGGACTGTGAAAGTAACGAAAACATTTATACATTTTAAGACATTTTCCGTCATTACTGTGAATGTGGACGATTCAACTTCCCTTTGCAATTTTCCTGGTGTTGCTAAATCTGCTAGAGTACTTACCTGGTTGTTTTTTAGTTTACTTTTGCTTTTATAAGTATGAAAAAAAAATATTTCAACGCTAGTTTTTCTTTAAACGAACTTGTTAATGTAAGAATGGTCACTACATTCTAAGTTAAAACAAATCAAAAATACATGTGTTTCGAATCGGAGAATAAGCGAGAATAAGTGAAATGTATACAGTATAATGATAGCGACAATCAATTATTTAAAGTATTATTTTCATGCCAATAAATCTATCAAAAGCTTGATCATAGTCGATACTTGCTCAAAGTAACAGTTCTAGCATTGCTCTAGAATAAACTTATTAGAAGGCTTGTCCAAGCAGTTGAGTGTTAGTAAATTTTCTTTTATAAACTACAGCAGTAAACAGTTTTATTTATCTGCAGTATGCGATAATCTCTATATGCAATGTTTTTATAACTTGGCTTAACAGTTTTCAACTGTAACTATGGTCTAGTAAATCACGAGTAATTATAATTATTGAACTAAGAAGTTCCGCATTAATTGTAAAACTTGATGGTTTATTGATGCAATTCCTATAAAAAGAAGAAGGAAAATAGTACTTTTATGGTACTATATTGTTGTTTTAAACATGAGTTCCATTGATTTAATCGAATTCCTTGCACAAGATATTACTTTTTATTAGGTAATAACTGCAATACATTTCAAGATGACGTGAAGACAAATAAGTATATTAGAAATTAACTACTTTTTTAAAATTTTCAATCCTCTTATTGTCACAGACAATTGCTAACAAAATTAATAATGCCATTATGTACTTATACAAAGTTAAATGTTTTTTATCAAAGCATTCACTGTTCAACAGATGCAGTTATTATATTCCTATTAAAATAATCTTTAATCATCTCATTAACCAAAAAAGCTAAACTGACCCACTTCAAGACGTTCAAACAAAGCCGTTTGTACCTTCACATCTGAGGAAGAAACTCGAAAGTTTTGATCAGAGTCGATAAAAATTTTAGTGCCCAATAGATTTGTAATAAAGATTCGTTGAAAATGGTCAATAACAATCAATATGGACATCTGGAGGTACTAAGTAGGTGGTAGTTGAGAAACGGATTGTATTTCGTGTTAAAAAATGTTATTAGTTAAATAACGGTAGGATGTCAATTTATTTATCGGGAACTTTTTTATAACAAGAAGTTTTGACAGTGTTGTTTTGCTAACTATTTTCATTTAAATGTGTATTAGTAATAAGTCGTTATGATTTGAGGCATTTTGCTTCGTAGCCATTTTAAAAGTGAGTTATTTTGCTACTCAGTCATTTTACGGTGTACCTAGACATTGTGATAAAAAAGGACTAAAACACATGTCTTGTCAAATGAGATTGCAACTAAAATAATACTTTCAGTGCACAAAATAGATATGTATTTGAAATTATTTCATGTGGGTCTATTTTTGTTTAGACTCTTTCAAATAAAATAATACATTACTTTTTACCGGTTAAAACACATTATCCAAAAACATATCACAATATATCAAGATTCAAGGTAATTTTGTAAAAAAAACACTGTATGAAAGAGAATATTGCTATCCAAAGAAAAATGAACGCTGCAATTTTATGTTTTTTTTTTCAACCTTTTATTATTTCTGGGAACCTTGAAAAGGTGGTGATTCGTAAATGAAATTCGGTTTCAGTAAACTGTCATTGACATGAAAGCCGTTTTTATTCATCGATAAACTTTAATTGGCAAGCAGAGCCCTAGTAGAGCATTTACAAATAAATAAAAAAAGTAATTTGTCCCGAGAATAATTTGCTAAGTAATTACTGGAAGCAATTGTTATCTATACTAATATTATAAAGAGGTAAAGTTTGTGTATTTGTGACGTTGTAGGGGGTAATCTCTGGATCTAATAAACTGATTTTTAAAATTCTTTCTGTGTTGAATAGTCTATTTATCAGGGAGTGTCATAGGCTATAGTATCACGCTATGACTAATAGGAATGAAGCAGTAAAGAAGCGGTTTTTTCGCCGCCCAAAAGTGGGCACGGATCAGATAGTTTGGTACGACCAAAGTGTAAAAGTATTACAACGTACTAGTACTTGTAATGAAATAATAAAGCTGATGATGCCGGTCTGTTAGATCAATTACTCGCGGTGCATTCAAACGCATCCCTATGCTATGTGCATCCTCAAAACGGACAGTATACGATTGTTTAGAGCATTATCACTACTGTTCCGGAGTGTTTGATGAGCACACGCATGTTATATAATCGGTTAGGACGTAGCAGTATTGCAAGCGAAAGCTATGCTACACTTTTGAAATTATCATATTGTAATCATTGCAAGACAGAAATAATCAGTAGGTATGTCCAACATGAGAAAAAATGGCCTACGTATTATAATGCTTTTTTTTAAAATTCTAATTACTCAATCAATTCGTATGGAATGTAAAATTCCCTCAATCCTCTCACATTTCAAAAACATTTTTTAAACTGATGTTATAACTAAATTAAAAAAATAAAACAGCCGTATTGAAAACCTCCTTCCATTTAAAATTCCGTTAGAAACATGCTCACATCTCAAATCTATTTTGTTATTATTCACAGTTTGTTTAACTTTAATATGACATAAGTTTGCAACAAAAGTATCTTACTGTGTAATACAAACTTTAATTTTATTCTTCACTTAGACATGTAACGTGGGTCAACATGTTAAACAAGAATCTATGGAAACTTGTTCATGGTATTGTAGGCTTTATACTATAAGACATAAGGTTTCAATTTAAACTAACGCAGTATTACAGAGCAAATCCAGGTATAAAAAACTTTTTGTTCGGGTTTCCTATTTTAATAAGGAATTTAAAAATTCTTTATACTCTAATAACAGTCAAAATTGGGTGTGAACGTTTTTTGTGTGTTTATTAATAGTTTGAGTTGTTTACATTAAATTTTGTGAGGTCCTTGTGAAATTGTGCCTATTATTAACTTAGGACGTTATATAAAAAAATGTTTGCCGAAATTAATTAGGCAGGTTAAGGAACCTTTCGGCAAATAAATTACGACTAATAACACATGTTCCTCTTTTAAGAATGGGAACGGACCATTAAAAGCAAATTAGATTGCCTTTGCCAGTGTCTCGTCGTATCCTTTGCCGAAATTAAACTTAAAATAATTTTCTAATTAAAAAACCGACTTCAACAGGAGTCGGTTAAAAACCATGCTGATAACAATTTCTAAGATTCGTATTAAATAAATTTCTGCAGTCGTCTTCATCATAAGATCATGTTTGTGTAAAGTTTTCATTAATACGAATAAAATAAGCCCAAACACTAGGTAGCTGCTATATACCGTTGAGAAGTTTCCTCGACCCTCAGTCGTCTTCATCATCAGATCATGTTTGTGTAAAGTTGTGTAAAGTTTCCATCAATACAATTAAAATAAGCCTAAACACTAGGTAGCTGCTACATACCGTTGAGGAGTTCCCTCGACCCTCAGTCTTCTTCATCATCAGATCATGTTTGTGTCAAGTTTCGTAAAGTTTTCATCAATACAATTAAAATAAGCCCAAACACAAGGTAGCTGCTATATGCCGTTGAGTTGTTCCCTCGACTCTCTGTGGTCTCCAGCATCAGACCAGTTCTGACTCTTGACTATTTGGTAGTGACGTCAGAGATGCACGTATATGACAACATTTTACATAATGCGTCCCTACAATTTTCAAGAGATGCCCTCGATTTCTCTGGGATCCCGTCATCCAGATCCAGATCTGGTGACAATGGGACCAAATGGGAAGTAGACTCAATCGAACAAAAAAAAAAATTTTCAAATCGGTCTAGCCGTTTTCGAGAAATCAGGTAACAAACACAAAAAATAAAAATAAAAAAAATAAAAAAAAAAAAAAAAATACAACCGAATTGAGAACCTCCTCTTTTTTGAAGTCGGTTGAAAAATAAACAGAATGACTTCTAAAAGATATTTATATATTTGGTCGAATGAATGAATTGTTTTTGTTATTTTGTTTACACCAGGCTATTTTCAGAAACAATCACAGTCGCTTTATATTTTTATTTTTTATGCAATATTTTTTGTAGTAATTAATAAATTATTACTGCTATTACCATGCCATCAAAAAATACTGAGTATTTCCTTAATACCTAATATGTATGTAATAAAATAATACTAATCAAAAGTTTACAATTATGTTGTTTACTATAGATATCGCGTTATCATCTGACTAAGGGCCAAATTATTTCTCTATATCTATCTCGCTTGCACTTACGGATCTTCTATCTTTAAATTATATCTTCTATCTATTTATACGCGAAAAGTAGTTGTCTTGTTCCTATAGTACATCGTCTGTATAGCTCTCAATTATGCATTATAAAGTAAGTGTTTGAGAATATTTTATTGTGCACACTAACTCATGTTTGAATCAAAACATAGTGATAATGATAAAAAATTGATTACGTAAAGCGACTACATTTTATTTTAATTATTGAAGACAATCATAATGAAGTGTAGCAAATTTTAAAAATTTCTGGCAATAAAATTCCTAAGCAACCACCTGTGTTTATACATATTACAGCAACAAACATTTTATAATATACACTATTAAATAGCTCGATATTGCTGATGTTGTCAATATAAAATTCTCAGTACCGTTCACCAGTGGGTGGTAGACCACCATAGCGATCAATGTTTTGCTTAATCTTAATTGCTGCCATATTGGATATCAATACATGTGTTTTAAAATGTACTTTGGTAATTTCATCATATCACTCATCTTGATGTATGAGAGTTTAATAGTCCAGTCAACGAATGACTTAAAGAGGGGTATAGAGTGCGTGAGCAAGAACCTAAGTGATTTCTACAGAAACTTATTCAGGATACTTAGAGAGATAACATACTAAAAGTCCCCACCTCTAGGAGGTGAGGCGGAGGGGAGAGGGAGGGTCAAAGGTCTCAATTTTGCGTTTTTTGCGTATATCTCTGAAACTACGAGAGCTATCGAAAAATGGTTTAGACAAAGTTTGTAGATCGTATAATTGTCCACAAAAAATATCTCAACACTTTTCTCCTAAAAAGCATCGCTTTCGAGATATCGTGACTTTAGAGGGCAGAAAAGTCGTATTTTCGACTATATGCACACACTAGCTTTTTCCCGCGATTTTGCTCGCGTTTATAAATATTATGAAAAATAATTACTTCAATATATAGTAGCATATGCATGCTTGGTCTCAGCCTAATCGGTTTGAAATTGACAAAGTTACATACAAACTTCCATCCCCTATCTTATCCTTTTGGGGGTAGAATTTATCAAAATCCTTTCTTAGCGGATACCTACGTTATATCATCTACCTGCATGCCAAAATTCAGCTAGATCTGTCCAGTGGTTTGGGCTGTGCGTTGATAGATCACTATGTGGTAGGAGTATTCCTACTGGAGAAACCGCGTTAAAAAAAACCGCCGTGCTTTTTTGCATAAAATTTACCTTGTTTCACATAATACATGTACAAAAGCACCATCACCATTAAGTATTCTTAGCCTGTTACCAATTTGACACCAATTGGAGTAAGAAGTACTAAAGAATAAAGTTTATAGAGCATATTTGTCGCATACTGTCGCATAATTTCAAATGAGAAGAAGGTGGGTAACATAATCCGGCTGGACTCTACCGGTCAATTTCCCTGAGTCGTCAGCTTAATATATACAATTCGCTTACAGACCCAAGCTGTAATCCGACGTGATTATTTATGGTAACTCATCTATATACAGCTTAAAAGATGTCATGTGGATTTGCTAAATACTGCTTATAATTTACGAGTCGAGTTGATTTTCATCGATACTGGTGGGTATTATTTCAAATGAAATAAAAAGAGTGTTGAAGTCTTATGAATTACGATCAACTTAGGTAAAATAAATAAATATAGTTATTGGATTTTTTGGCGTACCGTAATGATTACTTCTTAATAGGTATTTTAATTATTTTAAGAGGAAAGATTAATATTTTTTCAAAATAATGTTAACATTTTATATACTAGGTTACCTAGTCAGGGAGCTGTATAACAAAAATAAATGTAATTATGTTTTATTTGGATTTTTTCATATTGTTTTATAATAAAATTAGTAGCATAAAAAGAAAAACTAACAAAGAAAGTTACTCTTTTCATTACTTTATATATTTTACTCAACTTATATTTACAAGGCTTTTCCCAAAAGGTTACTGAAAGAACAATATAAAACAAAAGAGAAATGGCTACACTGAAAATAAATGTATTGTTACATGTTAACAAAAATAACTAACGAAATATAAACAAAGCCGAATTTTGGCGTTCGTCGATACCAAAATTAAAAAACAAGGAAAGTCTTACATCAGTCAAATTGATGGTTGAAAGGTGGGCTTAGGGTATTGGTGCCTTTGTCGGCGCACAAAACGGCACAGGTTGTAATTTGATAAAGTCGGACCGCCTACAACACGGACCTTTCTTTGAGGGTTGCCCACGCAAGCTTTGGTCTAGTTGTGAGGTAAGAAATAAATGTTGATAGATGTGGTATTGTGTTGTGTGTGTTTGCATTTAGAAAACTTTGTGTTTTGTAGTTTGGATTTTGTGTAAATATATTGAATTAATAAATATGTTACTAAGTTTATATTTGAACAGTTAATAAAATCGAATAACTAAGCGAATAATAATAACTAGTTAAGAAAAAATAGGCAAGCATTTGAGTGACAAGGTGTAGATGTGAGTTTACTCATTTATATGGGGTAAACCTTCATAGAAACCATAAAACTACAATTAAACATTTTTTTGTCACTGGTAGGCAGATTAACATGCTTAGCAGTTTGTTTGTAAACCATAAAATGGCAGAAATATAAACATAGTTATCTTTATACTTTATAGCGAAGTAGTGTGAAGTCTTAAGTAAATTGTAATATTCCCACATCTGCTCTTCATACCTTTACAAGGTCGCTCCAACTCGGTAAGGAACGGCAAACAGAAACACGCTTGTGCTATAGGACTACATATCGAAAGTACAGTTTAAATAAATCTCTATTCGTAGAAAGAACGTTTCGTCGAATTATAGAAACACTAGCTGATGCCCGCGGTTTCACCCGCGTGGTATAGGTAGCCCATATTCCAAATTTTATCCAAATCCGTGCAGTAGTTTTGGATGAAAGAGTAAGCAACATCCATCCATCCATCCTCACAAACTTTCGCATTTATAAATTATGCTTAGAAACATTCGACGTTCGACGAAACGTATTGTCTATAAACAGTGACTTCTACTTGCTGTACCTTCTAAATGTAGTCGTGCCGAACATGCGTGTTACTGTTTGACGTTCAAGAGCCGCTCCAACTTGCCGCCTCCATAGAAAAACGGTTACACATTCAGGGATCAAAATTATACAGGTTTAATTAAATCGACATTAATCCAGGACTATTTTGGGGATAGAGACGCGTTTGACGTCGTGCCTCTGTCATTATGTCGTTACCTTTAAGTTTTTAGGCAGACGAGACGGGAATTTGTTCAACGTTCGAGGGATTAATTTAGGTTCGTATTTGTGGTTAACGTTTTATTATAGAAAAATGTTGTTTTATGATACTTGATAGTTGAATTTTTGAAGAATCTACACGTATCATTTTGTAAATTTAAAGGGTATATTAATAATATCAATATTAAAAGATGATAAATATTAAAGAGGCATGTCTTTTTAAATAATTAGATACAATAATCGATACTGCAAAATCATTTTGCTCATGAACGAAGTTATATAGACGGTCTTCTCTACGGTGAGAAGAAAACAAAGTTCTACAGATACTATACCAGGCAGAAGAGTTGGTATCAGTTTTTGTTTCTTATAGGTACCTACGTCTTTTCCGATTCCTTCGTGATGAAAGATATTGGTACGTACTCTCAATCATCTAGTTCGTATGCTAGGTAAGGTAATTAGGTACCACACTAAGTTTGCGTCATAAGCTCTGTTACGAAAATACAAATGACGGCAAAGTATTGAGGAAACAAATTACTACAGGGAATTCCGTAAGTGTAATTTGTTCCTCACATTTGTACACATCATATTTAAATTAGTACCTACTCCGTCTGAAGCTTGTAAGTTATAAAATTGATTTTTACAAAAAAAAAAAACCGACTTCAAAAACACAAATTGCACTAAAAAGTAAAAAATAAATTAGTTGTATTTTGGTTTTACAACATTAAATCAGCCATTGCTTCTACTGAATTTTAATCTAAAGAATAGGTTCTTATAATTATTGTAAAAAGTATTGTTTAAGATATTTCTTGAAGAGTCTGTAAATATATTGATTTGTAGATTCTTTAAAAGATAATCAAATTATTACAAATAATGTAATATTATTGTTATTTTTGGAGTCGGTGTCAGCCACGATAGTTTATATACCTACCATTTTTTATTTCTGACTTAATATTTAAACAAACATTATGGCGTCATGTTACACACAGGCTAAAGACTAACAATTACTTAAAATTCGCATTAGAAAATGAAACGGCCGTTTTTGTTTTCAATGCAATATTTATCTAATTAAAAACCATTTAAAGTGATTCGAGTGTGTTAGAAAAGGCAATAAAGTTTTGTATAACTTTATCGTACTTATTGCGTTGGCTGACACCGACTCCAAAAATAACAATAATATTACATTATTTGTAATAATTTGATTATCTTTTAAAGAATCTACAAATCAATATATTTACAGACTCTTCAAGAAATATCTTAAACAATACTTTTTACAATAATTATAAGAACCTATTCTTTAGATTAAAATTCAGTAGAAGCAATGGCTGATTTAATGTTGTAAAACCAAAATACAACTAATTTATTTTTTACTTTTTAGTGCAATTTGTGTTTTTGAAGTCGGTTTTTTTTTTTTGTAAAAATCAATTTTATTTTCAAATTTTTAGTGAATACCAATTCTATAAATCCGTGTGGTGACGGAGTGAGAATGCATGTCACCACCTTATCTCAACCCATGGGTGTCGTAAAAACCAACTTAGGGACTATCCGTGTATATTATCTTTGAGAAATAAAAAGAAGGAAAACTTGAAATTAAACCCTATACCAATCCGTCTGGCCAGCGTGGTATTAGTAGGCTAAATATCCCTCCGTCAGTGGAGGAGGCCCGTCCCTGCAGTGGGACATTATTTTGTCTAAATATGGGTAGACCTACGAAACGCGCTGCTCATGAGACAGCGCTGATTGTATGAGACTGTAGAGGTGATAAAGAAAACGTGACGGTTATTTACAAGACTATTTACTTAATGACACAGAATGAAAGAGAATACAGAGTTATTAAGTTAGTTAAGTTCACAGCACTGAAGTTAAGTAAAGTTATACAAGAATAAAAAACAAGATGTAGATTAACTAGACGTAGCTTAGACTGCGAGTATATAGGAGTAGAAAACAAGATGTAAATTAGAATCTAGAGATCGAGTTAATTGCGTACGCATGAAGTGCGGGCGAACGTGCATTCGCCGTCGGTCTACGTCTCGCACTGGTCCACAGAACATTTATACTCAAAGGAGAAGAATGTCAACTTCATATAAAATTCGTGAGGAAACTTTTTCTAAGCGTGTGGCGCCATCTATTGGCACCCCTCCTAAAACTACGGTTAATGTCAGCAGCGTGGGAAATTCAAATTGATGGTTATTTTAATTATTATAAACAAAAAAATAAATCTTAACGCCGGAGAATTTGACTGGACGCCATGACGAGAGGTTGAGCTGTCATTTATATATTTTACAAATTGATTTTTCGAAGATTTTGTGATGCAGAAAAGATGCGGTTTTGTTTTGCAAGTTCATCGTCAGTAAATAAATATGTTTAAATATGCAAGTGATTGGTGAATAGCTGGTGGCGGGCGGCGTCGTGATCAAGCTGTTCCTGTCTCCATCATACGCGTTCCGGTGAAGTTCTCCTGGACGGCAATGAAAAGAGAAGCATCGTCTTTTTAATGTTGTTTTTTTTTGTATGTGTAAACTTATACTCTTACTTACTGAATGTAATGTATTTCACTTGACACTGGCAAAATATGTAACTATGTTCATGACGCCATAATAAATAAACATAACATAAATCTTAACGCCCTACGTAGGGCATTAGATATATATCTCTTTGTTTATTTTGTTGAAGGTTTAAATTAGGATGACTGTATTTGGAGTTGGATTTGATAATAAAAAACTTCATTTCTTTTACAATTTATTTATGTAAATAATATTCATAATAAAAAATATTCACATTCTTCATTGAAACATTCTTTTCTACATTGAAACTCATTGTAACATAACAAAAACCCTATAGGAGTCACTCTCTCAGAACTGGAGTCAATAACGTTCAATTTCACAAAAACACTTTAACTAAGGAATAGGATGCTCGTGCAACGTTTTTAATGCAGGATAAACTTGTTATTTATCGTGATTTTTTATTTATTTACAAGATATTTAAGAATTTACAAAATAAACGGTTTCTTTTCTTGTAGTGTTGACTGTTGACAGCTCCATATAAACAAGTATTAGGTGGTTGCTAGGAAATGACATGACATTTTCTATTGCATCTTTTCTCTCTGTCGTACATAACAGCCCTAATAGAAACATTGTGTAGAACAGAGTTGACTCCCCCTGCACTGGTCGCTTGCGACTGAGCGGTAGCGGGCGGACCGGTCACCGTCGGGTCGCGGGGCGCGCGGGGAGTGCAGCGCGGGCTCCGCCGCGGTATGTTCATTGGTGCGCGTCACAGGTCACAAGACTTGACGCGCCCGCCACGGGTTCGATTCGATGACAACCGAAGAAAGGAATAAACGCCATTCTCGAAGTAGGAAATCTACCTCCAATGCCATTTCAAAAGAGACTAGTGAACAACGTAAGAATCAGCTTTCACAAAAAAAGACCTACATGAAAAAAGTTTTAAATAGGGAGAACATCGAAAAGCGTAGCCACACCGTCTCGGCGTGGTTAATTAGTAATAAAAATTATTAATTTATTGTGCGACATGCACACTAAATTGATAATTTAAATAAATTGACATAAAAATAAATCAAATAAATATAATAGTTAATATTATCAATTTGTTGTACCTAAAGAATAAGTTTAAAATAAATGAAATGCAATTTATAGTCTATTTATAATCCGGTATTAATTCCTATTTTAAATTCAAATAAGAACTTCATTATTAAGTCTTAAACCATACCTTCAATTACAGTCATAATGTTAGTGTAAAGTTTTCATCAATACGAATAAAATAAGCCCAAACACTAGGTAGCTGCTATTTACTATTAAAAAGTTCCCTTGACCCTCAATCTTCTTCATCATTAGATTATGTTTGTGTAAAGTTGTGTAAAGCTTTTATCAATGCGAATAAAATAAGCCCAAACACTAGGTAGCTGCTATATACCGTTAAAAAGTTTCCTCGACCCTCAGTATTCTTCATCATCAGATGATGTTTGTGTCAAGTTTTGTAAAGTTTTCATCAATACGAATAAAATAAGCCCAAACACTAGGTAGCTGCTATATACCGTTGAGGAGTTGCCTCGACCCTCAATCTTCTTCATCATCAGATCATGTTTGTGTAAAGTTTTGTAAAGTCTTCATCAATACAATTAAAATAAGCCCAAACACAAGGTAGCTGCTATATGCCGTTAAGGTGTTCCCTCGACTCTCTCTGGTCTCCAGGATCGGACCAGTTCTAATTCTTGACTATTTGGTAGTGACGTTAAAGATGCACATGTATGACAAGATTTTACACAATGCGTCCCTACAATTTTCAAGAGATGCCCTCGATTTCTCTGGGATCCCCTCATCCAGATCCAGATCTGGTGACAATGGGACCAAATGGGAAGCATACCGATACGAACAAAAAAAAAATTTTTCAAATCGGTCTAGCCGTTTTCGAGAAATCAGGTAACAAACACAAAAAATAAAAAAAAAAATAAAAAAAAAAAAAAAAATACAACCGAATTGAGAACCTCCTCCTTTTTGAAGTCGGTTGAAAATATGATATATAACAGATAACGATTATTTTATTATAATAAAGGTAAACATTCCCATAAGCCACAAACACGAATAAAATTATTATTAATGTAATACACAATATTGCGACTCACACATGTAATAAAGTGTATGCTATCAAATATGTTTTGTCGTTTAAATCCCGTCTTTGTTATAACCAGATAGCAAATTTACAAAAGGGTATTAATATTAGAATAAATTTATTATCACAATAATTTTGTAGTTAATCCGGCTCATTTTTAACAGGGTATTTAATACTGTAAACATTTGTATTGAAATCTGTAGGCCTAGAGAAACGTTTATAAATTTTGCATAACAATAAACTCGATCCTAGGCGGTTTATAGACTCTATTAGCATTATCGTATTCCCTTGCGAAATTATTTTATGTTAAAGACTGACACTTAAAATTATAAGCTTACATTAGCAAATAAATCCACCTGATATTGTTGCGGTTTTTTAGTTATAAATAGAAAAATATATTATTTATTATAACTTCCAGATGGATTTCTTTATATAAATTTGAAAACAACAAAAATCTGCTTTCTCTGATCTAAAAGTGTCTGCTACTACGAAAAAAATATAATAATTATTTTACAATATCCCAAATGAATCCCTTGTTTTACAGATACAGTTAGATACAGTAAAGTATGTGAAGCCAAAACATCGCCATCAAATATTAAGCGGTTATCGCGTTTACTTTCCATAAACAATTTCAAACATCAAAACGGATATTTCGGCTTTGTGGTTCTTTGTTTTCTAACAAGTTTAACATAACATAATAACACATGTATGTATAATATAAATTTTATAGTTAATTTTATTAGGAACTATGCGGTCACTCGCTGCATTTTGCGGTGTAGTTTGACATTTGGCAGTGGACATCTACCAACTGTTGACTATGACGTGTGCGGTTTACGGCCAAGCATAACCCCAGGGAACATGTTAAATATTACATACTGCGATGTATAATAATTATAATAATATCTGTAATTATTATACGAGTAATAAGATGTTGTTAGCTGTTGGAAAAATGTTTAAAAAAAAAGATACAGTCATGCGATAATGATTTTTATTTGGGTTGAATCGTTTTTATTCAAGAAGACCTACAGACTTTTAATTGCTTATTATGTATCATTCAGGTGATATAAGAAGCATAGTTAAAGCTTACTAACTATATCATAGTTACTACTAAAATTGGTTTTGTTAATTACTGATTACGTTGAGGAATTTAATACATTGTTTAGGAAACTACTACCTTAATGATGTTTAGGAAATTTGATACTGATGAAAGATAATTTATGTGACCAAAATAACAAATAAGGACAATGTTTTTTTGTATCAAAATATATATTATGTTACCCTACAAATTCGAGCACATAAGTAAATGGAAGGAACAACAGTTGAAAAAAAACCCAAATTAATATGTCGGGCCGAGCCAACCCTTATCTATATTGTTTCTCGCATCCAAACACTAATCTGTTCTTAATCGTTAAGAAAACAAAGCTGGGAAAACATTCCGCTTTGTTTTTATACAAATAGCCTTTTTTTAAGAATCAAACACCCATTAGCAAATCAGTCAAAGCAGGTAAAGGGAACTTATTGGAACTGCCCTTAAATTGGGACCATTATTTTAATTATAGAGCAAACAAATTTCGAGACTCACTTTGGTAATTTTGAATCAGTATCTAATTATGTATGACTAAGAAAATTAAGGAGCAGGTCTTCAAAGCGTGCTCGTCTAGGTGGTCATTTGATTGGAATTTATCGTTACTAAGAATTAAATTATCTTGTTGCTCTCTAAGCTTCGATGTTGTTACAAAATTCTTAATTATTACGGTTATTAATCCATACATAGTATAAAAGTCGCTTTTTCTGTCCCTATGTCCCTTTGTATGCTTAAATCTTTAAAAGTACGCAACGGATTTTGATGCGGTTTTTTTACATAGATAGAGTGATTTAAGCTGAAGGTTTATATGTGTTACACATACATATAGCAAAGAAACTCATAGTTTAATGATTACTAATAAAGCTGTACTTAAACGTTGTTTAAGGCTATTATGTAGTAGATGCAAGTGCGGAGCCGGGGCTGGTCGCTAGTAATATTATAATCCTAACTGCTTTTTTTATATATTATAATATATTTTCTTCATATTACAATTTTATATAAGTGGCAAAGAAATAAAAATAAAACTTTTTCTCTGATAACTTGAGGGGACAATGAGAGAGACAGTAGGGATTACTCTCCCCTGGCCTTCCATAATCTTTCCCTGACAGCCTTCAGTCAAGGTAAACCGCCTTCATACAGGATTAGCCACGTCATTGATGTGGAAAGTGATATAAAGCTACGGATCTTCCTTTAATCACCTGCGCTTTTTAAGGCTTATTTAGGATATGTGTTGTTAGTTAAATGGAGGAAATAAATGTTTGGTTTGAACTTAAGCGAATATTGTATTTAGTATTTACATCTTTTAGCTTTATTTATTGTAATAGAGTTATAGGAGGAGACTTTCTTAAAAAGTACAATATTATTAGAATTTTATTTTTCTTCAATCGGTTCAAGTTTCAATCGGTCGCAAGCAAAAAAAAAACAAATCGGTTCGATTTGTTTTTTTTTCAAATAATTGATTCGAGTAATTGATTTGAAATTTCTCCGTGTAAACGTACATTTATGTTATTTAAAAAGATAAAAGAAGTTCTATAAAAAAGATGATCAATGATCATGTTTAACAAAATATGAGGTGCAAATATAACCGCCTTATTTAGTCATGTCGGAAATAAAACTCGTTCCCAGTAGCCTGAGAAACTTCTATCTGCGCGCCTCCAGGGATCTAAATCATAAAGATTCATTCTGAACATTGCACCGATCTGATGAACGAGTGCGGTCCAAACAACCTACTGCCGGGTTAACACATCGTGATAACGTACTTCGCGGCCCTTCAAGATTGCACATCTTCTTACTCAAGTTTAAGAACTAGTTGAACAGAGATAGGCGATAATGTGATTAGTCCGACGATACTTGATAGGCCCGCGGCATTCGATTCTCTACTGCATAAAAACCTGGCGACGTCCACGTTACACGCACGCATTTGAAGCTCTGATTACACAACACGGAACGCACACACGCGTTTGTTGTGGGATTAACGTCAGACAACCCGTTTCCTGTTACCTGTTCTAAAGCAAAAAGCAGACATTGACTCAGTAATTTAGAATTAATTTCACATTTAAAATCAAAACATTGCTCTTGTGTAGTAAGCTGAATGAAATAGGTACGATCAGAAGTTACTAGGATGAATAAAATTGGAACATTGGAATCGTTCAACCGTTTTGAAGTCTCTATTTTCTAACACCGAAAATGTCTGTAACAAATCCGTACAACGGACGCAATCTACGGGACTTAAAACAAACAATTACTTCGGTTTATTTGAAAAGGAAAGAAAAAAGTAGAGCAATCAAATCGGTGCAGCTACCGTGCGGCAAAAAACTTCGGTCTGGGATGTGCTCGGTCGATGTAACGGCCGAGGCGGTAGTGACGCCACGTAATAAGGTAGCCGATGAGTACTTGCCAGATCATTTCCACATACTCATGCAGCTTTTACTTATTATTGTATGGTGATACAACAATATAAGGAATTTATTTACTGACAGACTTGAGAGTGGCTATATTTAAATGTATTGTAACATGTATTAAATATTGTAGGTTTAGTTTGAATTACCATAGAATTTTAATATTTCGAACGTTTGCTCATCTTGCCTGTGTTTGTTAGCCTTTGCATTTACGAGCGCACCCCAATCCTACTGCTTCAATGGCTAGCCCGGTTAAAGTTCTGATCAACCCACGGTAACTGCAACTAACAGATTCTGCGAGCAATATCGGTCAGTTTAGTCCTCTATCTGATTTCCTTATTATATAGTACATGCCACTGTTCATCTATACCAGTAACTAACACTGGGTCCAATCGATCATAAAGTCGACAGAACGACAATTTCTAATCATGATAGAAAACCATGAATCAGCCGGGAACGCGTAACTAATTCTAGGCAAGGTGACACACTTTCCTTAAAGCAGTCCGCCAGGGAACCGTATCAAAATGACTATGGATTTTAATAAATAACGCATAAGAAAGATTTGAACAATAAATAGTGTAAATTCGTTTCGCCTGAACCAGCTGTGCTAAGGAGCGCGTTGAATCGTGCGATTTGATACGCGCCTGCATCAATTTGGTCTTTGTCAAAAGGTAGCTAATAAACTTAGCAGATGTGATTTTGGAAACATGTAGGTTCTATGGTTATCAATTTATATTAAGGTAACAAGGAAAAATAATTTTCTTTGTCTATTTTTAGTTTTAACAAAACATAACATTACACTATTCATACATTCGCACAGCGTCTAGTTCCAAAGTAACAAGATTACGTATAACATTTATAATTATGAAACAATAATATTTTATTAAGCAGGAATGGAACCAAAGATCTCGCTGTAGCAACCAAATCCTATTAAAAGCCTACTACTACACCGGAGATAACAATGATGCTAAGAACTCCACAAACATAACACTTAGCTTATCCCTGGCATGGGGGATACCAGAGAACTCGAAGCTAATTAATGCAATTCAAATAAATTTCTTGTACAAATGCCATTGAATTAATGTTAGAATGCGAACATCGTTACTGGCAACAGCGTAGAGGGAATTTAATGTCTCTTTACAAAAACAAGGTCCACTTTATTCGACCTATCGCTACACGATCAATATCAGACACATATTTAAAAAGTAAAACTCGTCTGTTAAAGAACATGCCGCGGATTCTTTGTATCCTACAACATTCTGATATGGACAAAGAAACAGACCAGTGTTATTATGGCCTATTGTAACGAATTTAAAATTTTCTAAATGCGAATTCGTCAAACGTAAAACAATTCGATACGCGTTTGAATTTGTTGTTCGGGCTGGTTTCAATTCAATTTCTTCGTCATCCGAACTGCTCGCGTGAATTGGGTCGCGTAAACGGGTCCGCCCTTTTGGGACCAAAATGTTATTTTTTTCACACAGATTGCGCGTTCTTTGATCTCCAGAATGTGTGCGTTAAGCATTTCCTTCGCTTTGTGCTAGCGCTGTGTGTGTCTTGTATAGACGGCGCCTTTCTACAACTACACTTACCGAGACATAAAAATCAAGTAAGGACGTTACGCAATGATTTTTATTTTGATTTTATGTTCAGAAGGGGAAAATTCAAATAATATTTTATGAGTTAACATAATAGGTGAAGATTACTTTATATGAAGCAAACTTGATAATATCAAGTTTTTTTATGTTTTGTCGTATGTTACAGTGGCTACATCTATAAAGCATCAGGTAGCACCTATAAAGCATCTAAAACTAAGGTGTGAAATGTGTCAAGAACTCGGAAACTTATTCTTGACACAGTTCAGTGTTATGAACATTACTTTATACATAGCAGGGAAAGTTTAGCACGTCGTAAACTGTAGGATCCATTACGCGGGGGCGCTCAAGATTATTCTCGGCTTACTTTATGAGCTGGCGTTGAACATAGTCCAATATTTTCAATGGTTTCTTCTTTTATGATTCGGATTTTCTAAGTAAGTGTAAAATATTTAGTTTGTGACGTTCGTGCAAAGAGCTCATTCAGGTCGACGGTGGATGGTTACGAGCGCACCAACACAGAGGTCGTATAGAACTGTGCCTAGCACCTCATAAACTGTTCCTTCTTGTTATATTGTAAAAATATGCAGCGTTAGTGACTTTGTTAGTTCATTGAGTATAACTAGTATATTAACATTTTTATAAGTACACTTACTATAATATTTTCGTTCTATTTTGTAAGGAAGAGCTTTATTTGAGTGGCTACACACAGACATTATTTATAGTAAGTATCCTCACTATATATTGTGAATGTTTGGGAAGATCGTACTTACACATGTTTTATGGATATAACACTATCATATATTTATTTCACAAGATATTAAGATCGTAAATAATAACAAAAAATATCATATCATACATTATAAAATGAGGCATGAATATAAAAAAAAAATTACACCCGTGGGTTCTAAATATTCCCGTGGGGTCTAAAAACGCACAATATTTTATTACAAGCAGTGAATGCTCTTTTAAAACGACCAAAATACGCATCTTTGTTCACTGTGCGGTCCCGTCTTATGGCTCAGGTGACACTACTGCGTTACTAATTCGAATTCGATTTGTACGAAAAAAACATGATTATAAGAAAACGACACAAGTAAATGAAATAGATTATTCTTTTGTACAATTCTTGTTTAGTATTTACCGACGGCACACACGCCGTGCGCTAATTCTTTGCCTCTACGGGTTAACTTATTAGAGAATACAACAAAAGATGCACCGTTACAAATGTCAGAATAGTATAAATTAATGGCGACAACCATTTATTTGTTTCTTTTGTCTTGAACAAAGTTCCCTTTGTCTATTTAGAACATAATAATGGAAGTGTTTAGCGTCAAGGCTTTGTTGTTTCCAAAAAATATGTATTGAAGTGATGAATAGATCGCGTGGTGTGCACGACAAGACATTGAAATGTGATTTTCCTCGCACATTAGTTAAATAATTTGACATAAAGAAATGTCACGTGAAGACGTATTTCACTTGACAAAAAGAGACAGGTAAGGTTCGTTCACAGTTAATGAATCCATGAATATTTCGAGTCAAAACAAAATTGATTTTATTTTTTATCGAAATTCTGTACTAGGAGTGGTACGAGTATCTATTTGACCTAAGTGCAAAATAGTTGTCTATTCCAAATAGATAATAAATGAAATGTGTTCGAGTTACCTGCGATTAGACGCTTTAAGTTTAACAGTTAATTGATAATAATTAATGATGAATTATTGTTATTTGTGTGGTGACGGAGTATGAATACAATATGTCACCACCCCATCTCATCTCATGGGTGTCGTAAAAACCGACTAAGGGACGATCATCTGTGAATATTACCTTTACATAAAAAGAAGGAAAACTTAAAATTAAACCCTATACCAATCCGTCTGGCCAGCGTGGTATTAGTAGGCCAAGTATCCCTCTTTTTTTATAATAAGCACATGAAGTTGTAATACATAGGGAGACTATGACGGAGCGACATAGTCAAATAGTGACAAAGCTCCTTAAATAAAGAAAAAAAAAAAAAAAGTATCCCTCTGTCACGGGAGGTG
Source organism: Schrankia costaestrigalis (assembly GCA_905475405.1). Lineage (NCBI taxonomy): Eukaryota > Metazoa > Arthropoda > Insecta > Lepidoptera > Erebidae > Schrankia > Schrankia costaestrigalis. Next base: position 5,894,080 of record FR997835.1, on the reverse strand, counting down.
GCCCGTCCCTGCAGTGGGACATTAATGGCCTGTTATGATTTGATAAATGATGAATTGGTGATTTATTTGTTGTGGTAATCAACTTGGATATTCAACCAACAAATGTGTATGGGAAAAACTGGATTATTTTGATCGGTACCAGCAGAAATAGCTAGATCAAGCGGACCGGTATAATACTAAGCTATAATGTAAACATAAGATGCGGTAAAAGATCTTTGCTTTAATGAAACAGGTCTGAGAGAGGAAATGCGTGCAGTAAATGATAAAGATTTACATATCGACGTTGTAGTATGGCCGCTATTTTGATGTTTTAAGTAAGTACTCAATTTTTGATAATATTAATTTTGTTTTGCTTTTTCAAAAAAGGTTATAGCTTTTAAACATTAAAAAATGATTTTTTTTGTACTTAACTATAATAGGTTCCTTGGTAATAGTAAAATAATCCAACAAGTTATCATAAAAATTAAATCATGCTTTAACAATCATTTACTTCACGCCTTTACAAAGGGAACTGCAATTAGCCACATTAATTACATTCATGGATAACTTAAAGTAAAAAAATACCTAACAATAGATAAATTATATCAGTCAATAAATGGTGTGAACCTAAAAATACTAATTCTGTTAAAAAGAATCAGATATTCTACCATGATGTACTTTTTACCTGAGAATCTCACTTTCCAGGTAATACAAAAAGGTCGGTAAGTAGATAGTTACGCTTATCAGTTTTCACAGAATTTTATTCACTGAATTCTCCTTATATCCAAAAGTATTGTTAATGTTATAATATTAACGATACTATTTAGTTCTCATAACTACTTAAAACTCCGTAAACAAACTAATAAATGCTGTCAGTAGGCAATACAATAATTTTAAAACATATTTGTTACCAAAAAATATTAGTATCGAAATACTTTTAATGATTAATCAAGGAATTGGGTCTCTACAACGACCGCTTTAGAACATTTAATAACCCTAAATCATGTAAACGAATAGACATTCTTAGAACCTCTACTAAATTATGTCTCCATAGAGTAACAGATTTAAATTATATTTAGACATAGGAGCGATAAATTCATTCTTTAATCGGGAACCAATAAATTTCTCATGCAAATTTCGCGCTTTAAGGAATCACCGTTCTCAGAAAAAATTCTTGACAAAAAAAATTAATACGAAACAATCGTTTAGTCACGCAGATATTTCAACAAGATTTCGGTCTAGACATTAACAGGATATAGGATGCATTGTTATAATGCATTCATATGTCCAACGAAATATATGGTTTGTAGAAAAGGGCATTCCTGGTTTATTCGTGTCTTCCGTCAGTTTCGATACAGTTACATTGCTTTTTTTTATTTTTTTTCGAGGTCGAGGTTTGGCATTTCTTATTTCTCTAGAACAGTTAGTAGTTGGAACTCGCTAGCAGCATTCTTTCTTCTTACGATCCTTCCTCCTTTAAGAGGAACGTGAACAGCATCTTTTAAAGCCACCATTATAGGAATCTATATCTATACATATTTGAAATTATTGCAACTGGCGCTGTGGTGTAGTCGCCATTCATGGACGCTCCTGGTTGCTTATTATTAGACAGAGTATAGAATCTTGTTCCGTAATTTAAAAAATATATTCCAGGAACTTATTTTATACGTACTCCGTGTGGTGACGGAGTAAGAATACAATATGTCACCACCTCATCTCATCCCATGGGTGTAGTAAAAACCGACTAAAGGACTATCCGTGAATATTATCTTTACGAAATGAAAAGAAGGAAAACTTGAAATTAAAGCCTGTACCAATCCGTCTGACCAGCGTGTTATTAGTAGGCTAAGTATCCTTCCGTCACGGCAAGAGGCCCGTCCCTGCAGTGGGACATTAATGGGCTGTTATGATGATGATGATTTTATACGTAAAATGTAGAATAGTATGAAGTAAAAATTAAAGATAAAACTAAATGCCTCGCAAAATGTTGTCTACGTATTTTGTGGAACGTGTTAATGAGAGTCTGAACAAAGGATAAAGGCAGGCCTAATACTTCCTGCTACGATAATATTTTAGCACGTCTCGTTAAATCCCAGATTAGATGGGTGAATGGATAAAGAAAGTCCATACATTTTAATCTTCACCAATGTATACGCAACGCCTATAACAATAGAGGTAAACAAAAGAGAAATAATTCCCAAGAAAGCATAGCAAAAACTTTTCAAATTCTCACTTTTTATCTCTGTAATCAGATGTTGCTTCGTTTTGCCAATTTTTTTTGCTTACTACTTAGAAAGATGCACGATACCGGCTGTTTGACGCCTATAATAGAATCACCCTTCATGCGTATAAAATGCACGTTTTTATTATAGCGGTATTATCGGACTATTACAATAAAGCGTTTGAAGCAAAACATTGAAAACATAAATAAACTATACAAAAAAATAGGTTCCGGTACCGGGAATCGAACCCGAGCCTCCTGGGTGAGAGCCAGGTATCCTAGCCACTAGACCATACCGGAGCATACGTTGTAAACCGAAATAGCACTGTGCTACTTGTCAGTCGTTCTGTAAATAGCTAGTTTATTTTCGTAAGATAGGAAGGTCTTAATTTAATGTGCTTCTTAAACGATAATAAGAACAAGCGTATATTATTAAGTCAAATAATTAGTACTGTATTCGTTAACATTGCATTTGAGATAAAGAGCTTAGTTATTTTAATAATGAGTGGTTCGTTGTGAGAGGTGCAATGTTCGACCACCCACTGTGTACGGCCTTGTTGCTATTGTATTTGCGTTATGCTTAATGTAATACATACAATGTACGTGAGAATTTACTACGGAAGTCGACGGTTAAATTAGTGTGAATGACTGATTTCGTTTGATCTGTTGATGCACATGTGCAACATAGTGATGCATTATCTTTGTATCGATTGATTATTTGATCGTAGTTGTATCGCGTCTAATTATAATTTGGCGATGTTATGTTATGTACTTTTAATATGAATAAGTATTTTCAGTATGACGATCTCTGTGCTCCAGTAATGGTTTTTACGCAATGGTTATTTCTTTGATTCCCGGTCAATAGAAATCTATAAGAATGTTTGAATTGGTCTGAGTACTTTACTACGTATTTACAAAAAATAATAAGTATATTAATTATTCGTTGTCTAAGTAGTATGCATAGTACTAATCTTTGCTTAGATTGGGATGAGATAGCATGGTGAGAATGTGTTTTAAATGTTATTATTATTACATTAATATCTATACAAATCGGAATAGTACTAATACTCACAATTACAATGTCTAATTAGCAGTACTTATACTAGATACATTCATTAGATCATACCAAACGTATCATAATACTCTATTACAGTAATCCCTAATTACTTACTAGCTACTTACACCGTTCAGCAAAAATGACCATTCATTAGATAAGCAAAGAAAAACATACACAGGAAATAATCAACTAGTCCTTGGAACGACCGTTAGTGGCGCCACCTGTTGACTTATATGCGTACTACAGCTTGTTCTGTAGTATCAATACAAGCGTTAATATAGAATTTGTACTGTTTTATGCTGTTACATTACTTGTGATAAGAATTAAGTGTTAATGAATGTAGTAATGTTTTGATTACATAAATTTTTTGATTGATGTAATCAAAGTATTGAATTAACTGATACATCATAATCATAACAGCCCATTAATATCGTACTGCGGGTATGGGCCTCCTTCCATTACGGAGGTATACTTGGCTTCTAATATCACGATGCAGATGGCCAGATGGATTGGTATAGGGTTTAATTTCAAGGTTTCCTTCTTTCTATGTAAAGGTTCAAAGATAGTCCCTTAGTCGGTTTCTACGATACCCATGGGATGAGACGGGGTGGTAACATATTGTATTCTTACTCCGTCACCACACGGACAACACTCCAAGGTAAACCTGTAGCTTAAAGCAAAATAATATATTTACTAAAATTAATTTGCCCTAGAAATAAACACAACAATATACAAATGATTTAAAACATAATAGCTTGAATACGAATTATATAGCCCCTACACTAAACAACAAACAAATAGCTAAAACATAATGTTAAATAACATAAGTTTTACTTCCATAGTAAATATAATACGAATTACGAAATGTTTATATATTGCTTCACACTTAAACAGTTGCAAGTGTTGGCTTGACTCATTCATATTGAGCCCTAATTACTCATTTCGCTACTAATACTCCATTCATTACTCCCTACTTGATTTGTGAAGTGTTTATTAAATTTTATTAGCCTTAATGTATTACTCACAGTTATAAACATGTGGCGGTACTTAAGGCTAAGAACACCAGACTGTGTCAATCAATTGAATCTCTAACATTAAGCATGTGCTACAAGCGTATTAGAAGGGAGAGCCTACTATGGGTCTTTGTTTTCAGTGAATCGAATTAATTTCGACTCGATATTGGTTAACTATCGTATTTAGATTAAAGATTTTATAATTTTCTTATTAAAAACCGACTCTTACTATAAACTTGTAAAATTGTAATACTTACACAATTTTGTAAAGAATATTGTTTTTTAATTAAAAACTAAATTACTGAACCTATTTTGAATAAATTTCTTTGAAACCAATCGAGATTTATTTTCTTTTAAATAAAAAAAGGATTTTACCTTAAATGAGTTGATTATTTTACACAGATAAATTCCTTTTATTCAGAGCTAGTTATAATTGACATTTGAAATTATAAACTAATAACAAGTTGTTTCATTAAATCGTGATAGAGTAATGCTGTAAAATAAATTAATGTAACAGAAGCAAGGAGGTTTAATTAACTCAATCTGATCATTAAAACCGTTTGTTTATATATCCTGGATAAACGATGAACACTTCCTGTCCTTCATAACAAGCACGTCGTAAAAATCAAAGAAAATTGATGATAAGGAGTAAAATACAGTAACATTTGAAACGATAACAGGGCTAAGCAACTTCGGTGACATTCCATAGATGGGTGACCACTCAGTGGTATTTCATCTGACCGTGCTTCGCAGGGGACATAAAACTCCGGTCCCAGTTGTCGTGGTGGGGGCACAGTCGTTATCCGACGTCAAAAGGCATTTTTATAAGGTTCCGCAAAATAAAATAACTGTGAACCTTATGGAATAAGATTATAATGGCTGACAAAAGTTAGGCTTTAAAAGTTAATTTCTAGCTGTTTGCGTCAAAGCCCTTGCGGAGATACTCTCGTATTGCTAGGCAATCTTCAATTCAATCTAAAACCTCGTACGTCATGTTATCTGCATACGTGACTATTACAACTTTGAAACACTCACATAAGATAATGTATCACGTAGAGTCATTGGTTTTTGCAATATTTTACCAGATTACTTTACTAATTTTGATAAAATCGACACCAACAATTTATACTAAGCTAACTCATAAAAGTGAACGTGAAGGGAAAAACGCGATAACTTTTATATTAATAAGGATATTGATTTGAAATTTTGTATGATTAATATTTGATTTATTTAAAGTTATTTCATATTTATATTTTTCCTTAATTGTGTATATATTTTAATTAAGTGCAAGTTAGCCGTAAATACCCCTAATTCCACAATATTATTTTACGCACTACACACGTCTAACTAGTAGGCAGCGTAGTGTATTACGGGCGGTCACAGTACTAAGCAAGTGTGATTTTTATTGCTTTACATTGCTTACTCTAAAAATTATTATGCATTCATTTAAACTTAAGCCTACATTTAAAAATGCCAAAAATGCTTTCTTTAAAGTATTTAACATAGTCTTATAAGAGAAATAATATAAGACATACAGTCGCTAACTAGTGCATGGCCAATCGAAGAACGAAATCCGATCGGGCTACATTACGCTAAGTAACATTTAGCGTAGTGTTACACGAACTTTAAGCAAAGTGGCTAAAACTTACAAAATAATATAGTAAATTCTATAAACCATATTTTATATACTTTAACATACAATATAATATTTAATAGCACTTTAAACTTAGCTCTTTTAGCCGTACAAAGCGGAGTCTCATCATTTTTATCAACACTCAACAAGTCAACTCAACTCAATAAATATTTTACCTTTTTGGTAAATTTCCCTAAATATTTAGCTCGTTTTCGTGTCATATTTGTAAAAATTTACTAACACTATTAATATTTAGACTAACTTGTAAGAATAGCTCTATTAATTAGCATTATACTATTAAAATGTTTCAAACAGCGCACTTCCATCTTATAATGCGACAAGTGAAGTTAGGGTAAACTAAATCGAGCTATTCTAAAAATTACCTGTACTTAGCGTTGTATTAAAGGACAATGAGCAGAAATGGTCCAAATTTCCACCACTATTGAGGGCTATGTAAGCTTAAAGTCGACTAAATACCATACAATTTTGATTATCAGGTGAAAAAAATATATTCACTCAGAAAAAAGTTATGACTGTTTTAAAAATACGCATTTTCACACGCACGTGCAAGACAATACTACACGTATCGAGAAACCATTTCGAACTACTACTGTTCTTGTCTTTCTGGAATGCGAACTGTGGGTTGCTGTGCCCACGTCATGGTAATTATGTGGAAGTAGAATTGTGGGTCCACAATTCTACTTCCGCTGCGAATCTGGACAATGTTATTGTGGATGAAGACATTTTTTTATTTTTATTTTTTTTATTTATTTAATAGGTTCACCAACATTTGTTTACACAAAAATATACAATATTACACTTGCTTAAAAGAAAAAAAACAATAGTGTAACAAACACTTACAGGTAAACACCACATGCAATTATACAAAGTAACTATATTATACAAAGTAATTATACAAAGTAATTATACAAAGTACTATATTTAGGTAACTTAAAAATAAAAGATTTTTCAACATTTAGGTATATAAATACATTGTTCAGGTAGCTCATCAATTAATGCAACTTTTAGCTTAGGGACAGAGTCAGCATGTAAATCTATTCGATGGCTTGCACTGTTTATAACTTTGCACATCCGTACGATTGGGGAGTTAGCGCCTAACACCGTTCTTCTCGTAGGTGGACAAAGTGGTGTAATAGCGTGACGAGGCATTCTTGCTGGCGCATGAAATATACTGGCGCAGACATATGAGATTTATTCTTTTAAGGACAAACACCACACTATGAGACAGGAATAAATAAAACTTATGTGCAATATTTTTGTGTTTACATTCTTCCCAGTTCCGTCTGACCAGCGTGGTATTAGTAGGCCAAGTATACCTCCGTCGCGGGAGGAGGCCCGTCCCTGCAGTGGGACATTAATGGGCTGTTATGATTATTCCCAGTATAACAAATAAATATAATCATTGTAAAGATATAAGTCCTTTCATTTGATTTGATACCCCACATGATAGGGTTTGATTTTTTTGACGTAGCGATGTTCCTACCTTATAGCCTATATCAACCAGACTATGGATGATTTACAACAAAATGTCATACACCTAAATCAATCGAGTAGTTTTAAAGATATAATGAAATAATGAAGCGTAAAAAGGTTTATAAATTGCAAGTTTTCATGGGGTCATAACTTTTTACTGAGTGAATATTTTTGGTTGCGGTCTTCTTATAATGATTCAGAAGTCAGTGTTCTATTATATGTCATAGTTCTTATTCATGGTGGAAATTTGGACCAAGCTCCATATATTTTTGCCCATTCTCCTTTGTAACTTCGTTATTTTTATATATTACTTCATGATTTTTTTATAACAGTTAAATAGTACATTTTAAGCACTTTAGCGTAAAAAACGAAATTTCCTAAAATTCGAGTTAGCGTAGTATAAATTGTTGGTGTCGAAATAGCTTTGCAGTATACAATAACTTGCAAGCAAAAATATATAATACTAAGAAATAACCGAGTCTTTAAGTAACAAGCCATAAAATTTAGTTTAATACTTTATTAAAAATTGCTAACCTGTCTTCTTTTTGGAGTCAGTTAATATTTACTAATACTGCGAACACAAAACTTAATATATCCAAGAGTGACGAGTGACATCATGTTCATTAGTACTTATCTCAATAATCTTCGTTCTATAATACCGCGACCTATTTATCAAAGTCGAATTAGTAGGTAACACAGTACCATAAACATATGGCATATTATAATGGGCCTCACAACTCTCAAACGAGACGTATCATTATTTTGAAATTGAGTGCTAAGTAAATTATACAAATTATTGGTGTGTTAGCAACATATGTCGCATGATTTGCCTTTTGGGTGGTGTGAATTTTGGATAACGACATTTGAATTCAAATTTCTATTTAAGTGAGAATTTACTCGATACTTTTCTTCCGCATTTAAAGATAAATTAGGGATTTATAGGAATACTTCAATATTCCGATATTTTCTTTTTGATGAAAGGGAATTTATGAATTAGCCTAGCCTAATTTTCATTACCTTATAATCCTTTAAACCCATCTATTAAAACCTAACTATCGTCTGCTAGACAACAGAACTAGTGATGTAAGCTTAATGTAGTAGTAAGTGACTACTACATTGAGCTAATGTAGTAGTCACTAACTCGTAGCATGGACTAATGGACTTTTACTTTATCGGCTTCTCTAGTTCTCCTCAGGAATTTTATATATCACTCATCGAAGTTAAAGTACAACTTCTGTAAATTGCTTATTTGTCAAAAATATTCGATATTTTACCAGACCCAGAATCTACAAATAGAAACATAACAACAAAATTATTGTTTCAACTTTATGATTCCTACTACAGCCATAAACCAGTCACGGTAAGTCAAATAAATCAATATACATTGAAATTCTATTCTTAATCTCACGAAAATAATATGCCCAGCCTTTTAAAGACAGATCTACAAGCATTTAATTACTGGACCCCACAGTATTATATACTTATTCGCGTCGAGATATCCACATTAATAAATCAAGAAGGATATCGTGTAATGGACACCGGCGTCGTCCCCGAAGAGACATAAATTTGTTTTTGTACTTTTTTGGTAAATCATTTTGTTGTGGCAACACAACAAGACTGAATAATTAGGTTTTGATAGGATTTTACTCTTGGTTTAGATTAGGTGAGAAAGTAATATTTTAAAAGACATTTCTATGCAGCCAGTTTTGTAACATATATTTGCAGTCTTGTAACATTGTAACCATCTGATACTAAGCGAGTAGTGGAATGCACTAGATCAGCGAGACCGTGTATTACCGCTTTGAATCGCTTCAAATCTTACCTTCTTTTTTTTAAAGATATACGTAGTACATGACGATCAGCTGTCTCCATCTTTCAAGCAAAGAACAAGGTGGTGAGCTTACGTATTTTACTTAAATATTAGTAATTAGTATTATTATTAGTTGTAGCTATAATTTTGTTTACATTTGAATGAACATATTTAGTTAATGATCCGCGAAACTCATAGCGACATTCAACGATATTCAGCTCATCAATCCTAAAGACATTAATCCTCCGAGTCTTCATAGCGTTATCTTCATAAAATATTACCTTACTATATTTTTACATTTTTGCAAATTTATGTTACCTTTATAAATATATTCAATGTGGTCAGAATTTAAATAAAAACTGAGAGCTGCTAAAACAATAATTTTAAGCATATCGGCGTTAAGCATATGACTTATTATTGTTAAAGCTGAGTCTCTCATTGTGTAAGTTTTGTTTGATCATAGTGCGTGTGGCTCGGTTCGAATCATTGTCAACCATGGGTTGTCCATGTTCACCATTTTATGTGATTTTGTCTTATAAAAAATTTGACGACCTCTGTAGCGCAGTCGGTATATTACATGGCTGCTACGCAGAGCTCTCTGGTTCGATTCCCGCTTAATGTAAATCTTTGTGTGCATGAACTATAATGAACATGATTGTTTGCATTGGTCTGACTGTTTTTAATGTATAATATGTATGTATTCACAAAAAAAAATGTATTTAAATATGTTTATCCTTTGTCTAGTACCCATAGTACAAGCTTTGCTTAGTTTGGGACTAGGTGGTGATGTGTGAATGTGTGAGGATTATTTATTTATAATTTAGGTATTAACGATAACATTATTACCACCAGAGGATTATTTATTTATAATTTAGGTTGTAACGATAACATGATTACCACCAGAGGATTATTTATTATCTAATATTCAAATCAACTAACTTATTGGTACCTTTATAGGTAGTAGCTATTGATATAAGGTTTTTATGTCCACGAATAGGTGGCCCGACTGATTGTTTTAGAAATTACTGTCAATTTTATTATAATTTTTAGTCTGTCTTTACAATCTCATCCATCTCTAAAACAAAAAAATAAATAAAAAATATTTTATTGTTCAACATTAAAATGTGTAGTTTTATATCATTAATCAATAAATGGTTATTTACAATACCTGATAGGTAATATGATATGATTGTCCTTTTCATGGTATAACATCTTAATTTGTTGTATAGAATCTGTTTAAAAATACTATTAATACCAATATGGTATTTTAATATCCGTTATACATTATAGTGTTGTCAGTTTCGATAACCAATAGATCAAAATTTAATTGCTTTATTATGATGAACAGTAATATATTTAATAATAACGAATAAAATCAGTAGAAAAAGAACAAGGCATTACTGTCTATTATGAGATACTGTATCAACTTCATTATCACACATATTTATTCAGCAGTCGTTCCAATGTTGTCTTAAAATAATTTATTGCTTGCTATTTCATGATATATTCTTAGTCTCTTTCTTAGAAATGTGATATTATCAACTAATTTTAATGTTAGTTCAACTTTATCTAAATCCTATAATTTAGGGGTTTTGGGTTTTTTGTTATTTATCTACATAACAAACTGGTATGTTGTTATCACACGAAATATCTAAAAAAATCTTTATAATCGTACCTACTTAAAACAAATTGAATAAACTGTAACAAAACTATCTTGTACTTAAATTCAAAGTAATCACCTAAAACTCTATGATACTATTTATTATACGACATTTTACTGCTGTTACAATAACACTAAGGCCTATGTCAAACGCCTAGCATAGAAATTAATAAAAGCAATTGACCAATTTTTAAAACAGTACGAAAGCGATATTACCGGACCGTTACGTCTTGGAGAGCTTCAAGAAACGAGCGTACTCCCTTCTTAAAGGTCGGCTACGCATCTGTGATTCCTTTGGTGTTGCGGGTGTCCATGGGTGGCGGTGATCACTTACCACCAGGTGACCTGCTGGCTCGTTTGCCTAACAACCTAAAAAAAGCAAACTTTTTATGAAGCCTGACTAGGTACTCAAGACTCGAATGAGTATTGCTGCCCCATTTATACGTGACGTGTCTGGTAGTTCCTCTGCCCGTTTTTCGTAGTTGACGACAAAAGCTCTTGACACAAGGTAATTCCACTTAAAAGGTTTATTGTCTGGGAACATAGACATGGTTCAAGGCTTAAGGATTTAAAGTAAATAACAAGGTCAGTGTCGTGTTAAATGGTTCAAAATTTGGTATTTAAATATCGAGACTTAAATTAAACGGTTTAAATTATAGTAAGGTTTTGTTTCTAAGCTGTTTGTGATTCATGATTTACGGCATTTTGAACAGGCAGAAACAAAACAGAGGTTTCTAATGAATAAATACCGTTATACCTACTTAAGAATTCAGATGCCAAATTATAAACTTTAAAGAGACGATGTTTAAGAATCTTAAATATTATTATCAAACACCTTTTTGTAGTACAATTACTTACAAAGTAATACATTCCATAGATTTATTCGCAACGTCCATAGCTGTACAGCTTCAATCTGCCCTAATCTGACAATGAACATGGTTATTTCACTGCCATGCTACCGCCTCCGTCTACGAGGCCACGGCCTCAGTAGAGACTGGGTAGCGTTAGCGGTATGCCAATTACTAAGGTAAACGTGGTTCAAACACGCGAACACTCGAGCTCGAGTCAATTTGGTGCTTCGAGAACGAATGCTGGCTTCCTATGTTTATGATCGCGCGCCAACCCGTTTATCTATGCAACGTACTGCTTCCTCTAATGCACGTTTTGTTTGATCATATTTATTGTACCGCGTCTCCGTCCCATTACTTAACCGAGCTTTATACCGTCTCATTAGATAATGTATTCGGAGCACTACATTCTCTTTGTATCTAATCTATAGACAGTAATTCGCTGATAACGATTTCAATTGCCTACTATGTTAGTTTTAAATGATCATTAAATGTTACAATTATTCTTGTCATTACTTTCCCGTCGACAGTTGCAAAAAAAAAACTTAAGCAATCTTGATACTTTACTTGTATATCACCTGTTGATCCTTTACATAGTTTAGATTAATGTAACGGAATTTACCAAGAGATTTTTTGATTGATATGCAAAATATCTTTTAGTAACCATACATTAATATGCATTCTTGAGATATATTAGACGACCTTTGTGGCGCAGTCGGTATACCACATGGCTGCTACGCAAAGGTCTCGGGTTCGATTCCCGCTCAATGCAAATCTTTGTGTTCATGAACAAGATTGTTTGCATTGGTCTGGGTGTTTTCTATGCATAATGTGTATGTATTTACAAAAAAAAAGTATTTAAGTATGTTTATCCGTTGTCTAGTACCCATAGTACAAGTTTTGCTTAGTTTGAGACTAGGTGGCGATGTGTGAATGTGTGAGGATTATTTATCTATTTGACTTATAAATGTTATGTAATGCTTTATTGTTTGTGAATTTTTTCCCTGAGATGGCGGATTAAAAAAAACTCTTATAAGTTAAGTCTACCTAAGTAAGCCGGTAAAAGGTAATTAAGGAATAAGTATACTGAAATTATTGTATCCATAATCAATTATGTAGCTATATTGATATACTTGATTTTTCTATAAATCTCTTGTCTTCTGATTCGATCACGCTGGGACGCCAAAAATATAGCTATGCCCACTGCACTTTATGTGACTGTCAGCCGAAAGAGATATTTATTGACATTTAATAATTACTTTGGTTCATTAAGAGAAATTACTTATTTATGGTATTTGGCTATAGTTAGATGTGTAAAAGATAATGTAAACAAAATAGACACGTGTAAAAAACGAAATGGACATTATAGACAAAACGGACGCCGATGTAGGGGCATTTAATGTCTTTATAACTGCCGTCAGACATAAAGTTAATGAAACAGCTATTATATTTATCTACCTGCGAGGTGACACGAATCCCGGTACTACCCTACATTATGTTTTTCTTCAAATTATTTTCTGTCTTCTTCTATCTTGTAGCGTCATATAGAAAACAGAACGAAGGGAATCATCATAAAAACGTGCATTAGTACGAGACATTTCATTTCGAGAATACGACCCCCATCATTTGATAAGCCGAGATATTTTAAGTTTAATCCATCAGAACACGAAAATATTTCAATTATTTTTGAATTATCCTTTTTTGGTCCTGTTTTCTTTTTGTATGAGTCATTCATGTAGAAATTTAAATAATTTAATATTTGATTGCAACGGACCCTTAGCTTATAACTGGCCTTGGATGGGCTGATTCGTTACTATGAGGATTTCAAGGCTAAACATAAATTGAATAATTAAATCTACCCTTTCGTACGAAAATAGGTTTCGACATGAAACCTTCCCATTAATATTACAGTTATTATTTAATATACTTACTTAATAAAACATAATTTATTTTATGTTAAGTAGTTCACGAAAGCGAGGTGAGCTTTAAACGGAACAGAGACAACCAATTTAATTAGTAAAATCATTTTTATCTGGTGACGAATTAAGCATGAGGACTCAAAAAACACACTTTATTCGTCTTTCATAAAACACTCTCTTTTTAACAAAGAGTCGGGATGTTGGGAGTTTTGTATAGCATACCATTTTAAGCTAAAAAAATTAATTAAAAAAAAATCCTTATTTTGCGAACACCCAAACCTTTTTACGCCTTCGAGAAGTTTTCTACTCCAACGACTGTCAATAAAACATAAAAATAATTTAGATTCCAAACGCAGATGGTGTTAGAATTATCACATCACCCTTATATGACATTTCCATAATTTTATCACAATTTATATCGAGATCAACAAGCCATTGCCACCCGCATATCAGACAATTGATGCAATCATCGCCAATGAGATTTTGGGGTGTGTAAAACGGAACTGTAATTGCATCGGCCACAACCAAAATTATTGTTATAGTAACTATTCAATGATAATTTTATTTCGATGTCTGCGGGTGAAGTGCGAGCAAATGTAATAATTATGATTGTGTTGACTAAGTTTATAGTAAAGTACTCCCTCGAGTATTTTAGATGTGGTTCGTTAATTGTAAGATTTATTGCTTTTTCGTTTAAATTTATTTCTTTTGTTGAAGACTTATATGTCAATTTACTGGTTTTGAATTATTATTGTTATTAAATTTTTATGTTCCACATCATGATCATCAGCCAACAGATGTGCATTGAATTTGCTTATTCTAAATATTTCTATTCTATCGTTGCCAGATCCTAATTTCCACGGAAAAAGAGTTTAATAGAACTGAGACTTGTATGAAGTATTGTAAAGGTAAAAACGCAAGCGATTTACTTTTTAATTGGATCTGGCAAATTAACTCTATCGGCAAAGACTAAACAAATTTTATATATAAACAACGCGGAAACTAGCTATTAAGGCCTTTTCTAAATCATTCCCCCTCCAATGACATCAATAAATTTTCATTCTAATTATTTTAGACCGATATGCTGACAAATAAAATAACAACGCTCGGAGCGTTCAGAATTGGACCGTTTTAACTTTATTAAAACCAAAATTAGTTTATCGGAGGCAACGACTTAATTTCCAACATTTTGTCAGTTTTATATTTATTGTTATTAATTTTCGTTTTAAAAATTTCTCTTTAAATACATTTTGAAAATGTTTGTTTGTGATGTAAAGAAAAAACAAAATATTTTTTTTGTACTTTTTAATAGAAAAATATAATAATAAAGATGAAAAAAGTAACTTTTAATTTATCCTCGCGCGTTACGACTTGAAACGTTTAATTTGTACACCATTGTAACCGAGAGAGGAGAACGGCGAAATTAATTACCGTTTGCTTATTTTTTAATTAAAATTAGATTTTATGAAACGAGCGCCGACGTAATCCGTAATATTTCATAAAAGATGGAAATTCTAGTGGCGCCATATTGTGAGAAAGGGCATCCATTTCAACGATATTTTGCATTTCCTAGTAAATTTTGTTTCACGTATAATTTTGACCCACTTACTTAATTGCTCCGTTTCTTATGTTTTCCAGTTCATTTACTTACTTAACTTAGCTTTATTCAAATTGCATCTTATTGATTAAAATGTTTCACTTAATATCATTTTAACTCTAAAGTAGAAAATTAGTTATAAAATTAATAGTTTTTATATTTTTTTTTAACAATATACCTAACATAAGTTTTGTTCAAAATTTGTATTAAATGTTTATGATTGTACTACTGCATAAAAATTATTTAGGCACAAATAAATAAACAAGGAAAACAATAAATATATTTCTAAAGGCCCACATCATACTCAGTCTACCATACTATTCTCAATTATTATCTACGCAAGAACTAGACTTTCCAAACACGTCGGTTAATATGGTAAGATATAATTACTGGTACTACGTGATGTAGAATTAAATGAAAAAATCTCAATCGAATAAACCAAGTTATATTTCTTTATACAATTTGTAAACATTGAAGTCATCTTTGCAGCTATATAAGTTCAAATTCAAAACACGCCAGCAGATCTCGAAGCCAATCACTTAGTAGGTCATATCGGTTCTCTCGTAGCGACTAAATTAACATATTTTCCCTTATCGACGAATATGGAGGTCCGACCCGCGCTTATCAAGGATGTTTTAACCAAAATATACAACAAGGGTGAGTATCTCACAAGTCCTCGTTTTGTACAAATGCGTCTCCGCCCACGACAGAAAAGATTACGGCATGTTTAAGAATAAATCTTACGAGACAGTTACGTACATTTTGTGGCCAGCTACAAATAAATATCATTGTCGTCGCTCCCCTAGTCTGTTAGGGCTAACCATAACCACACCCCGAAGTAACGTCAGATCTTGTAAATTCTCATTTATAATATACTTCGTGTTTCTAAATGGATCATAAAAACGCTGTTATAAATTTAAAGACGAATCCAAAATTATATCCATTCAATTCATGAATTAGTAATGATTCAAACACTAAAATAATTTAGATCATTTGAATTTTCAAACATAATGGCAGTCGTACTAGTATTTTATCGACGACCATTCTACGACCTTTTCACGGCTTTTTGATTTATGTGTCTGTCGTTGAATGAAGATTACTTATCTTTACACACGAATAAAGCTTATTTATCAAGGATATGGACGTCAAAGGAAAACAAATCAATTTTTTATTGCCGTGACTGATGTTTATGTGACTCATTATAATTATGAGTAGAGTTTCTAGAGATGGTTTCCTCTAATTGTCATTTTGTAGTAACGTTAATGGTTTATTTGTTTTATGCAATTCTCGTTAATGCAAGTCGTGTTTGTTATAAGTGCTCATTAGTGTTGTTGGTATTTGACTAAGTTTATTACTCTATATTTTAATGTCTCATATAAAGAATAACGGTCAAGGAATAGAGTGAAATGCCTTTTAAACAAAAAAAAATATCAATGTTGTAAAATATACTTCATGGTTCTTTAATTACTGGTAGGTTTTATAAATTCTAAACTCATAATGTTGGTCTAAGAAAATATAGGTGTCGATTATGCAATATAATCATCATAGAAGCCCCAAAAGTCCCCTGTTGGACAGGTTTTCTTCAATAATGAAGGGATTTCTTTTCTACTAACTTATAATACTATTATCATACGCATTAGTGTTAAATTCTTAGTTCATCATAACAGCCCGTTAATGTCCCACTGCAGGGACGGGCCTCCTCCCATGACAGAGGGATACTTGGCCTACTAATACCACAGACGGATTGGTATAGGGTTTAATTTCAAGTTTTCCTTCTTTTTAGTTCGTAAAGATAATATTCACGGATAGTCCCTTAGTCGGTTTTTACGACACCCGTGGGATGAGATGGGGTGGTGACATATTGTATTCTTACTCCGTCACCACACGGAGAGTTTAATTCTTAGTTAAATTCTTATTTTTTCTTTGTTGTAGACATAAACATTTGCGTAGTATCTTTAATCAACTTTTGACTCTACATTTCTTTATATTTGTTTGTATAATTTATGCCATACCATATTTTAGTTACTAAGAAACTAACGGTTTATTTAACTAACCTATTTATGTTGTCACCTTGATTTAGATTCTTGTTTGTATAAAGTTTTTAAATATGCGTACGACAAATTCTTATTCGGAATTAACTCGTTCCATCAACTCAACAAGATGGTCGGAACTTTCTTTGAGTTTTTATTGAGGAATGTTGCATTCTATCTAATATCATACTACATTAAATTGTATTTGGATTATTAAATTAACATATGAATATTTGTTTGATATGTTTAAGATTGTTCGGAATAGTTTCTGTATAGTTTATAATATAAATGTGAGATTCTTCGTTGTGGTACAAAATTTTATTTGGAGTATGTTTTTAGGTTATAATTGCAAAGTATTTGTTGTGCCAGACAAGAAGCGATTATACAAAATATATTATAGTAAAATTATTTATAAAATAAAATAAATATGGAAAAGGCTTCCAAAGTTTTAAGTTCTTTTCACGCCAATTGTTTTAAAAAGCATTTGATTATAATTTCTTGTAAAGGTATTTCACTACAACTTAAATAACATTAACTGAATTTATAAAATAAGTAAAAATTTGTAAACATTTTCCATTTTTCAGATTACAATTTTGCATACTTTATATGGTATCCACATTATCAATATTGGTTGCGTTGCCTTTTTTCTGTTCAATGTATAAAAGTAAAATATTATTATATTGATAGCAATAAAATCACTTCAGCCATGAAAAACTTAATAGCCTATCCAATTTTATTATATTTGTAAAATCCTCCTGAAAATATATCGTATATTTTATTAAATTACTGCATACAAAATAGCAGTTTTGTTTTTTAAAGTTATTCATGGTCAATTATCGAAAGTACAATATTTTTAAAAATATTATAATCAAAGTCCTATCCAAACAAAAACAACTTTATAAACGCGATATGTGTCGTTCGCGGTACATAGAACATGTTTCCTATCAGTTGTTTTAGGTAGGCTAGGAGCAAATTGATTGGTTAAAAAAACTTAAAATCAGTAGGAAACAACTTAAAACCAACAGGTCATTAACTTATTACTTTATAAGCGTTCCAAATGTCTTAGCTAATAAGCAAATAATAAAGAATTAATTATGCATTTACATTTTTTTTAAACCTTTCTCTAATATTTTCGTAAATATACATACCATAATTTTTTTATAATGTTACTTCTATCTATCTACGAGTACATATATTATTTTTTTAATACCACCAAACTACTTACATCTGTATCAGCTATAAGCAGTCCACTGGCATTATAATAATCCTTTCTTAGCTTGCGCCACTCATTCTGATAGACTATACCTTTCTTTTATCCATTTTTGTCTACCTTCCTTAAATACCTGTCTGCAAAGGTAACCTATTAAAACCTCGAATTTCTGTTACCCGAATCTTAAAACCCAGAAAACAGTTGATAGGACTTCTAAAAGACAGATGAAATGAATGACAACTTTTTGAAATTCCGTTTTTAATTTCCCAGATGAATCGATTTCCAGATGCACTAAAACCAAATTTTCAAATAGTATTTTTTTGTTTCCCATATTCTTAAAATCCAGATTTAGCTATACCAGATTCTCAGAATACTATTTTTGGTTCCCATCGTACCACTTTCCAGATAAACTATTACCAAATTTTCATAATCTTTTTATTTGGTTCCCATATAATCGTGTTCCAGCTAAATTATTGCAATACATAATATTATTTTATGTGACCTAGGTTAGATTAGAACTGCGAACCGACTCACTATTGTTTTACTTGCCCATTACAGATAGGTTTAATTGTCAAATTCGACTTAGTAGGTTAGTTTAGGTTGCAATTAAATAGGATAAGTTAATAATATTAGTAAAAGATAAAAGAATTTAGTTTATCTGGATATCGTTTATTTGAATTTCAAAAATCTTGATTTTAAAAATCTGGATATTGTTTGTCTGGATTTCAATCTTGGTATGGGCATGTAATGAGAAGGGATGAAAACCATGTAACTAGGAGAGTAATGAATATAAATGTTGATGGATGGAAAGGAAGAGGAAGGCCGAAGAAAAGATGGATGGACTGTGTTAGAGAGGATAATATGAAAGAAAAGGGAGTGAATAATGATATGACGGCTGACAGGAAAGTATGGAAGGAGAAAACCATTTGCGCCGACCCCAAGTAAATGGGATAAGGGCAGGCAAAGAGTTTGTCTGGATTTCAATAAAGGTATTTCAATAAATTGTGTTTTAAAAATTTGGCTTTAGTGAATTTGGATTACGGTCCTCTGGATTTCGTGCATTTAGATTTTTATATCTGGAACTCATTTATCTGGATTTTAAAACGTCGTACAAATAAATAAATGGGCAAATGAAATTCGAAGTTGCGATTATATGGCAAATAATACTTCGAAATTAAAAAAAATGGGATAATGACGAAATGTCCAAATGTTTTCTGAATCTTGATATTCGGAATATTAAAATTCGGGATTAAAATAGGTAACCGTCTGCAAAAGTATTTGCAAAAGTAAAAACCTACTAAAGGACTATCAGTGAATATTATCTTTACGAAAGAAAAAGAAGGAAAACTTGATATTAAACCCTTTACTAATCTATCTGGCCAGTGTGATATTAGTATGCCCAATATCACTCTGCCACGGGAGGAGGCCCGTCCCTGCAGTGGGACATTAATGGGCTGTTATGATGAAAAGTATTTTATTTTACAATGTGACATAAAAAACGTACCCCTGGCCCTAATTAAAAAGCTCTTTCTACGTTCAAATACCCCCAAAAAGCTTCATAACAAGATCGGAACCCTGGCCAGGATCACACGATTTTTATTTAACATCCAGTTGGCGGATTTACTGGGTCGAGTTAGCCGTAATAAATATAAAAGTTATAGCTTGCAGGAGCCTTAACCCTTCGCTTAAAGCTTACCACAAGCGGATTACGGTAATTACTCATTCCTACCGTCTAGAGTGCCTCAGGCAGGAATCGAAAAGAGACGGTGAATGTAAATGTGTATATTTTTTCTCAGATACTTATTTATGCTGAGAGAAACATTTCGGTCAGTGGTACATTTAACGTGTACTTAAGGACTTCGTCTTAGTTTTGTTTTTGTTTTCTGCTTTGTAATAATTTAAGCATACATGATTAGGAAGAATCCCATCATTGGTTAAGTGAAGAATTCCTAAAATCCTTAGGCTATATTATTATTACGACTCGTAAGCGTAAATTATGTTTTTTCAATCTACACAGGGGTTAATTTTCATTAGAAATCAATTGAGTTACTTTGTCCTTCTACACTTAAAACAAAGTTCTGTTACTTACCTACTTCCCACTGCAGGGCCTCCTCATTTGTCCTACTAATACCACGCTGGCCAGACGGGTTGGTATAGGGTTTAATGAAAAAATGAAATGAAAATGAAATGAAAATGAAAATGAAAAAATATTTTATTTCATATAAGTCAAATCAATGACACTTATGAACGTCGGAGTTTTTATAGTGATCACAGCACGTCTAACTTAACGGCTAAGTTTACTGAGGGTTCGGAACACTACCATGACAGAGAAGACACCCACAAGAAACTCTGCTGGGTTCCTATCGCTCTTTTAGGTGATCACTTCACAAATATTTTATTAAGAAAACAGGACAATTCAGATCCAGGCATTTTTATCGTTTAAGTAATCCTTTACACTGTAATTAAATAATTGAGTGCGTTACCCTAGCAAGAAAGTATCTCGTAGAGTGATAAGAGTGGTACGTATCGTTCTTGCTAGGTCTACTGAAGATGTGCACGAAATTTGACATTTGTGCGTCCTGGCGTTTTCGAGAAAAATGGAAAAAAACGATTCCTGCTAGGGTAACGTTACTCCAGCAAGAAAGTATCTCGTGGAGTGATTTGAGTGGTACCTATCTTTCTTGCTAGGTCTACTGAAGATGTGCACGAAATATGACCTTTGTGCGCCATCAGGTTATTGAGATATTGCATTTCCTGCTGGGGTAACGTTTTGATATATCGTGTTTCTCGATAACCATTATGTGTGCGCCAATATAAAAAATATGCCCATGTACCTCTTAATTTGTGCGTACTTATGGCAGAAAAAGATATGAGGTAATATTAACAGTTTTTGAGTAATTACACTTTGAAAAAATAACGAAAAACGCTCATAACTCGTAAATGAGTAAACGTATAAGTTCACTGACAACTGTTATTGGTACTTCTTAATGTCTATAAAAACTATACAAAGTCTGCAAAAACGCATGGTTCAGCAATTTCACGCACAATCAAAAAACTGTGTCATAACTTTGACGTAAATGTGCAGAAAAACGGCTCAACCCAAGAAGTTCTGGTATAAACCAATACTTAGAGCATACAGTGAACTATCTAAGTGAAAATTTTCAGCTTGGCAAATTTTATATATAAGAAGATACAACCAAATATCTAAACACGTAAATAACGCTCGCCTATCCGACTAAATAGGGTTGTATACAAAAAAGCGGCCGATACATACATATTGATCACCTTCTCAACTTTACTCGAGGACCGCTTGAAACTTGTACACTGAAGTAGAAAATAACATTTAAATAAACATTAATATGTTGCCAGGTAGGTTAGGTAATTTGTTTTTATGACTGCATATTACTATTATATTATAAAAGTTTCCTAAGTGCTATTCCAAGGTATGAAGGGGAGAGTTAAGCAAAGTTATCTTCTATTCAAATACCTACTTACTTAGAGTGATAATAATAATTCAGCTGCTATGCAGTGTGATTGAAGGACAAAGTACTACCCACCAGGCATTTATACCTACTAATATTGGTACCTTTGCTCACACGCGCGCCGCCTCCCCTGACGTCACAATTCATATGTTGCCGCTCGCTGTGCTGCTGGGCCGATGTGAGAAAGGTATATTACTTATTACCTAAACACAGTTACTGTTGTGACATAAGAATATGGAAGCGCATCCCTAGCCCCTTGAAGTAGAAGCGATTGAATACTCCTTTCAAATCCATAGTGATTTATGAAACAAACAACGTATTATAAGTATGTACCCGACCAGGTTCTCGAAAATAGTAGTGTTACATTGTATTGGGACCGATCTATCATCACTGATCGGACTATTGTTGCCAATAAGCCAGATATTGTGGTGATAGATCGGTCAGAACGCCGTGAAATGATAATCGATATCACCATTTCTCATGACGAAAATCTTGTTAAAGCCGAAAAAGACAAACAAACGAAATATTTGGACTTCTCTCACGAGGTTATCGACATGTGGAGTGTTGATTCGGCGATCATTGTTCCGATAGTACTTTCGGTGAATGGACTTATTCCAAAATGTCTCTATCAACATCTTCGGAGACTCTCGCTTGACAGTTGGTTCATAGGTCTGATACAGAAGGCAGTACTGCTTGACACGGTACGTATTGTGAGGAGGTTCCTATCTTTGGAGCCCTAACGACCAGTAGCTTGGTCCCTGTACCCGATGCTGGTGGGTCTACCCTTTTTTTATATTTTTAAATGTTTTTATTTTTATATTTACCTATATTTAAAAATGTAATTTAAGGTCAAAAATGTAAAAAAAAGAGAAGTAGGAGTGTAAGTTGTTAAAAGTACCTAAATAAAATTGATCGGTGATAGTCGGTTTTGGTTTTTGAAGGTTTATTTTTTGTTATCTATTATTGTTATTTTATGTTAGTATAAAATACAATTAAACTATTTATGTTCTAGTTTTCAGTTAGATAATTTGATTTATGATTTCTTGCCATAATTTAACCTAGAGTGAATATTATAATAATTTAAAAATCAACTTCTTTTATTTAACATTCCAGTGTTTTTACGATTATATTTTAGTTAGCCCCCAAATTGTTAAAATAATAATAAAATTAGCATATGTACTTGAAAGTGCTAAGAAACGTTTTGAACTTGACTGTACCATGACAATTAACGTTTAATGCGTTCATGTTAAGAAGGTCATCAATATGTATGTATCGGCCGCTTTTTTGTATACAACCCTATTTAGTCGGATAGGCGAGCGTTATTTACGTGTTTAGATATTTGGTTGTATCTTCTTATATATAAAATTTGCCAAGCTGAAAATTTTCACTTAGATAGTTCACTGTATGCTCTAAGTATTGGTTTATACCAGAACTTCTTGGGTTGAGCCGTTTTTCTGCACATTTACGTCAAAGTTATGACACAGTTTTTTGATTGTGCGTGAAATTGCTGAACCATGCGTTTTTGCAGACTTTGTATGGTTTTTATAGACATTAAGAAGTACCAATAACAGTTGTCAGTGAACTTATACGTTTACTCATTTACGAGTTATGAGCGTTTTTCGTTATTTTTTCAAAGTGTAATTACTCAAAAACTGTTAATATTTCCTCATATCTTTTTCTGCCATAAGTACGCACAAATTAAGAGGTACATGGGCATATTTTTTATATTGGCGCACACATAATGGTTATCGAGAAACACGATATATCAAAACGTTACCCCAGCAGGAAATGCAATATCTCAATAACCAGATGGCGCACAAAGGTCATATTTCGTGCACATCTTCAGTAGACCTAGCAAGAAAGATAGGTACCACTCAAATCACTCCACGAGATACTTTCTTGCTGGAGTAACGTTACCCTAGCAGGAATCGTTTTTTCCATTTTTCTCGAAAACGCCAGGACGCACAAATGTCAAATTTCGTGCACATCTTCAGTAGACCTAGCAAGAACGATACGTACCACTCTCATCACTCTACGAGATACTTTCTTGCTAGGATAACGCACTCGGTTTAATTTAAGTTTTCCTTCTTTGTATTTCGCAAAGATAATATTCACGGATAGTCCCTTAGTCTAGTTTACGATACCCATGGGATGAGATGGAGTGGTGACAATGACATATTGTATTCTTACTCCGTCACCACACGGAGAGTTTGGTATTGTACACGTCAATTAATAAAACAAGATTATAAGTGGACCACAAGTATGTTTTTCATTTCTTCACAAAATATCCAAAAGGTTTTATTGATTACATGGGTCATGTTCCACTTTTATATTGCCCCTAAAAGCGTATAAAACGAAATGTAAGAGTAAAAAGGTTTACTTGCCCTTTGATTGTTTGCTATACGTTCTGGTGAAATAGTTTGCGAGTGGGAAACTTCAAATGATCCTTTGCCCACTATATATGATTTATTTATACCCATTGTAATGCTTCTAAGCTTGGTTAACAAGAAATATTGGACTTATTTTTGTGTATTTTCATTCATAGTGTTGTGGAGCTCTTGAGAAGTATTGATTTTTTAGAATAAAATATTCAGTATAATTCTTCTTTACTTCTGGGTTTCATATCATCTATCAATACACTCAAGGAATAAATATATTGCATTATTATTACTTAAACATACAGAAAAACAACGGAATAGAATAAAACATTTATTTTGCAAATATAGGTATAAAAGATATTATAGATATTAAAAATAAACATAGAGTTCTGCTATATTTTACCTAGTTAGGCATGCAAAATTATATTGGAAGAAATGTCTTTTAAAATTAAAATAAGTAAATAAAGATTTAGAATCCAGTATAAAAGGAAGAAATACCAAATGTTAAGTACTATTTTCTTACCCGTTGTTGACCAAATCCTTTTAAGTGACACCCCGTGTTCTTGGTCAGTACTACAAGGAGAATTCATCACAAGAAACTATCTATACAGAATGCTTTCTCCTTATTATGATGGCTAATATTTTTTAATACGATTAGGCACTATTTGTGTGGCATTAAAGCGTACAAAACTACGACAGTCAAAATTTATGATATTTATCTTTTTTGAAAGTAACACAAAAGATTGTCATTTACAATGTCTTTATTCCTTAAGAGTCGGAAACAATTGGCAACTTTGACAGGCGTCACGAAACGACAAAAAGGATTAATGTCTACGATTCTTCATAGTTTTTCTTGTTATGTATGATAAATGATTAACCATTTTAAGCTCTATGTCCTTGTAATAAAGTCACTCGGACTGTATAGATTAAGATTTAGTTTTGTCATTCTCACAACTCTTATATTTTTCGTTGCAACGCGCCACTCCTGAGTAAACACTAGCTTTTGTAATATCATTTGCTTTTTGTACTCATGCCAGTCTTGCGGAAGATTTTTGCACTGATCGTTTAAATAAACATCATATTCAATTCGTTGCAAATTGTCTTTTGTTATGTTTCGATTGATATTTTCTTACGACAACCTTCTAAATTGATTTTTTGCCCTTAAAGCAAATACTACATCTAAATTCCTGTTTGCGTGCTTCAATAGTTCAAAATTTAACACGCAATTCTACACCCTATATAATATTTTAACCATATGTTAAGAAAAATACAACTTAGCTCTTTAAATTTCGAACGTCATACTTAAAGAGCCCTTTACTGAAGAAACTTTGTAAGCTCGTATTCTCAAGACTTTACCACAACGTTCTTTTTAGCGTTTAATAAGGTTCAATTTTGTTTAATTTTACGTTTGAACACCCTTCATGCTGTTGGATAGAATAATAACCATGTTTTTCTTATGTTTGTCTTTGGAGGAGATTACAAACATGCGCGCACATGGCAAGCTCTTCAATCGATGGTTCCCTCTCGTCGTGACATCAAAACTATTTGTCTTTGAAATAACTTGGTGACTTTCTACGGACGGTCTCGCTGCGCGATGAGTTATTGCGTTATCCCCTTGAAACACAAGTCGATGTCTGCAAGTCACGACAGTGTTCATGTATCATGTAAACAAGAAAGAACACCTGTATTAAGTTTTTGAACACATAGTTTTATGCTAGACAGTCCAATTTATACCCGTGCATGAAACTAAAGAAGTTGTTGATGTAAATACACAAGTAAAAATTACCGAACCGTATATTTTCGCATATTTCAAACATCCCACGATTAAAGTTACAATTAAGTGCCTCTTTTTGTGTTAAGTACTATTAGTGTTTTCGAAACACGTCGCTAAATAAAAATGCACTCTAAAATAAATCGTTGTAAAATTTGCGCCTTGGGCACTGGCCGTTGAGACTCCGAGGCCGGTTATTAAAACGACTACACTATGTCATTATTCTCGAAACAAAAAAAGGAGTGAATCGTAACAGGCGCGCCACATATCATCGGGGGAACGGGCACTTATGCGCGTAGTTTCTATCGTAAATCAAAGATATTAAACGGAATGGCGGAACCTCTTTTGAGTTCACATTATAAATCACAGAGGCGCAAGAAGACCTCTGGCTGCCACCAATAGGCTCTTTGCAAACGCCGTCTACATAAATTGTATTAGTAATAAAAATATAAAATTAAATACTTTGAGTGATAAAATTTACTTTGTGAGAATCGATACTTTGTTAATAACTTACCGGCTTACATACGACCTCTGTGGCGTAGTGGTTATATAACATGACTGCTACGCAGAGGTCTCAGGTTCGATTCCCGCTCAATGCAAATGTTTGTGTGCATGAACATAATTGTTTGCTTTAGACTGAGTGTTTCTATGTATTTAGCTACAAAAAAAAAAGTATTTAAGTATGTTTATCTGCTTTGCTTAGCTTGGGATTAGATGACGTTGTGTGAATGTGTGAATAATATTTATTTATACATACGATATTATAAACTTATAATATAATTTACTTTATGTATCACAATACTGTAGCCAAAATAGTAGATACTTTAAATAGATTTACTATTAAAATATTATAACAATAAAATAAAATAAAAAAATATCCAAAAACCAAGCTTAAAAGTTAAAAAAACCAAAATGATGTTTTGTTACACCTTACTTTCTGATCTGTAGTTCCTGGTGAGGTCATATTGAAGTGATTGCCATCCGCTGCCTGACCGACTCTCGATTTCATTTAAAAAGTTTCATTTTAAATTGCTTTCCTATTGCACGTTACCTCAAAGATGCACATAAAGATAGACTTATCAATCTATAAACTCACTTTCTACCTCACGTTCTGACAACAAAAGGCGATACTATTAACTGTGTTTGGTTCAGATTTATCATTACGTGAAAATAGTTACATAAAGATATCATAACTAATATCGACGTAAAACGTCGAGTCATTTGGTGTAAAGGTGTTTTGTAAGAGCTATAAAGGGTTTCCTTCAGAGGATCGTGACAAGATTGAGTTAGATATGGTGCTTTGAGCGCTGTTGTTGCATTTGGTTTGTTGACGGCGATAATTTCTTTGAGAACTATAAAAGATGTTTGTTAGTAATAGCTGTATTTTTGTTTTTGCTTGTCATTTAGGTAATTTGTATTAAGATTATCGAATAGTCAACGTTTGAAAAGCTTTAGTTGTTCCTTTTTTATGTATTTGATCGTTGATATAATAATGATAATATGCTTTAATTATACTTAGTTGATTGAGATGAAACTTATTAAGTACTTATTACAGCTATTTATAAATACTTAAACATTATTATATCTTTTACATTAATAAAAAAACATTAAATCTTATATATAGTTTATGTCACAACTGCAACGAAAACTTAGTGATTCTCTAGAATAAACGAATTTTCGAAAAACAAGAGGATAATCAAATTCTATAACTGATTATTAGGTAAAACAGTGATTACTCAAGACTATTGCATGAATTCCACTTCAAAATGAGTTATGGTTAAAAAAAACTTCTGTTATTTTTAAAATAAATTGACAAAAAAATACAAAGAAAATAACGTGTACATCGTTTTAGATTCAAAAATATGTAAACGAACATATTCGACATACGCTGTGATGAAAAAAACATGATGGTGTCATTTTTAACGTGCGGTAGATGGCATAGCGGGAACGCTAACACAGATAAATCGGTCGGAAGGTGCCTCGCTACATTGCCTTCCTTAACGACCTTTGCTTCGGAATCAGTTTAGGGTTAAAGGTGATTTTGTACGCTTTTGTCAGTGTGTATGTAGGCGTTACACGATGTCAAAAGGAAGTTTGATACGATGAGAGATGATACGATTCTTTAAAGGTATGTTTTTGAACACTGAATTCGATAGATTCGGTGACAATATGATTAGTATCTTATATTTTGTACATATTTTCATACATGCATACTAAGCTTTTATGTATACTTATTCCAGTAGAACAAATTTTTGAACTTACTTTACTATACTATTATGACATTTATTCTGAGGAAACAGGGTTATAAAAGGGTTATGAAATTGAATAATTCATTTAAAATTAGTACCTAGATCTATTATTATTTATTTGCAATAATAAGTTTAGAAGATATTTTTTTATAGCTGTCGTTACAACAGTAAATGAATTACAAGCACTAAATTATATCCAAACCTATCACTTTATGAATCAAATCGCTGCCGGGCATCCCGAACTGAGTTGCGACTTGCGAGTAATATTATAATCAAATCAGATATGTTGAACTTAAATAGAATATTACTATTCTGTATCTATCTTTTGCATAAATAACAATATAATACTTTTTAACAAATTGACACAAAGTCGAATAGTCCCAACTAAGGACAGTTTAAACTATGGATACTAAGCAACTGACAAATAAATGCACTAGTTTACATTTTAGCAGCAAATACTATACAAAAGAGACATAAATAAATATTCCTCACACATTCACACAAAGCCATCTAGTCTCACCTAGACAACGGATAAATATACTTAAATACTTTTTTTTGTTAATACCTACCTAATATACATAGAAAACACCTAGACCAATGCAAACAATCATGATCATGCACACAAAGATTTGCATTGAGCGGGAATCGAAGCCGAGACCTCTGCGTAGCAGTCATGTTATATAAGTAACCACTACGCCACAGAGGTCGTCTATATATAGAATCACCTATACCAAATCAAATGGCCATGTTTATGCACAGACTTATTTGACTTATGCGGAAATCGAAACTGGGAAAGACATGGTAAGCAAATACCTTAACAATAGATCGAATATAGTGTGGCTATAGAAAAGGCCTAATCAAAAGCTCTTTACTATGCTGAACCGTAAAATAATAAATTAAATGAAAGACTAAACATTTCTATATCGATTACGTCAGTCATCGAGTCATCGTATAAATAACCGATAGCCGTAGTTATAAAGTTGTCAAGTGAACATTATGTTTAAGATGCAACAATAGGAACATGAGGGCGTTGTTATAAGTCCGTTACCTAGATTAATGTGCGTGCCACATCGAATGTGAAGAAAGATCTTTGTGGGAACCGCATTTCGATGTAGAGTATCTTAAGTTATACAGTTTCGATGGATGGTCAATGAATTTGTCGACTAATTTGTTAACCACATTTTGATGTATTTAATGTAGTCGAGTTCATTTGAAATTACTATTATGTATTCTGTATTATCAAAAGTAGTGAAATTCAGTTTTTCAATGTTTATTTATTCCTACATTACTATATCTCTGGATATTTCTTTTGTCTTACTATGTTTACTTATAATTCTTGATATAATTTTAATGCTTGAATGTTTTTACTTGATTACTTGAAGACCTATATTAATAAACCTTTGTTATTAGGTTTAGTAATATAGGCCCTATATACATTGTTACTAAATAATTTTAAAAATTTATATTAAAACAACCTTTTAGATTCTTTCTGGAAGCATGAACCTACTTTGGCGATGTAGGCTGGACTGAGATACTAGAAGAACGCAGGTCAGACGATTTGAAAGAAATGTTTCGAGTGTTCCGTCTCTAGGAATTACATTTTTCATATCTTTCTAGGTACAATTTTAATATTTATTGATATCTAATGTTCAAAAACTATTTTCTGATAATATCGTACACCAAAAATGTTACCCAAATGTAATACAGGCAGACTAATTGACCGTGTGTCACGTACCGTCATGCTGACGTCCTTTTGTCTCTGACACTCCCTCACTATTTGATTTATAGATCTGTTCGTTGACTGCTTGTCTCTACTCAGGCTTATTAATGAATTTATTTAAACGCTAATGAACGAGTTACGTTAGGGACAAGTGAAACCAATTTATCTGTTTCCAAAATGAAATGTTATTTTAGGATCATAATAGAACTGGGAAATACCCCGATCAGTCCCAAACTTTCCTTTTAGTTGTAAATTTTAAAGTTAAATAAGTATCATTAATTTATCTTATCGAAGTTCGAGATGATCTTTGCAATTTCTGAAATTCGTTTCATCGAATTTGATTTGAGAAAACAATGAAATTAATAATTATCTTCAAGTTAAATTTGACTTTGGAGTCCTCGAAAGAGAATTTATTAACAAACTTATATATCTATTACAATTGGCATTCTAAACATGGATCACGGAACACGTGCCTTATGTTACTACTGTATCTAATAAATAATCCATTAGGTGATTGTTATTTGTTTAACTTGCAGTATAGACTAGAAAGCGCATAATTATAATGGTTTGTGATCCAAGGAAGCTAATGAAAACTCATGAAATGACCATTACATTGCTGGTTCGACCTAATACTATTCCACTCTACATTGCCTAATCAAAATAATACTGAAATCTTAGCCCTTAACAGGTATGCGTAATCATCACTATTATCAACAGGCAAGAACAAAAGACTAGCTGCAGTCTAAGTAACAAATAATAATCTTTATAATATTCATAAACAAATAATATATTACACACGTCATGATCCAGTGTCATATACAATTTAAGTTCTCACAAAGAAACCTTACTATAACAGCTAAAACATAGTTTGATAAACGCGCTTCATCAATTTTAAACACACGGCTCAACTTCGTGCTGCAACGAAGCTCATTCAAAAGGCTCGAGCTTTTTACTAATGCTTTCAGAGCCTTAATTAACATCCTCTCTAGTGAATAGGCAAGAGTACTTAATTCAAGCGAGATACTAGTCGACGTGCTAACCTATATGTTTCTAGTTGAATATGATGGTGGAATGTTAGAATTTTTGATAGGGTATAAGGTAAAATTGTTGTAATTTAGGAATTACTTAGTAAAATAATTATTAAAAACAGAATTTATTAAGCTTGTTTTTGTTATAATTTAAGAGTGCAACGAGTTTGTTTGAAAACCTCTGGTGGTAATAATGATATCGTTAATACCTAAATTATCTTTAATATATCGCCTAGAGAAATAGTTCATAATAGTTAACACAATACCATATTTATAGTGTATGTATTCTAAAAATATATTATTATAAAGATTTAGCTTGACACGTAAGATTGACACCCAATGAGATAAATGGTTACAGCCTTGATCAAGTAGACCAAGGATATCTAAAATTAAACTATCATGTTGACTAATAACAACTTAAAAGTAATTATTAACTACAACAATTAGTAAGTCAAACAACAAACACAGACTGTCAACGTAATATCACACAAACATAGCGAACTACATAATAATCAAATTGCATTTCTTCAAAGTTACTAAAGCGCAAAATTTGAAGCCTTAAATTTCAAACACGCCATGGGTATCTTAATACTATGTGTGAGAATGTGAGGCAAATTCAATTCTTGGCGCGGAAGCATCCAACCGGGGAAGATTTAGGGTTCATTTTAGTCGGTGTAAGTTATTTGCTCATAAACATCTGGAGCGACCAATTTTAGATTGAAATTGTTACCTCGTGCAATGAAATTGAAAACTTTATTTAGCCATTGTCTTTCTGCGAGTTGTATCTTGCATTATGTATGAGGAGGTTCTGAGTCGCAATACACAGTTAGAGAAAGATCTGAATAAAGCGCATAGCAAAATCATTTATCTAGAAGAAAAAATACAGACACTAAATAGTACTGCCACTCAGAATCATTTTTCAGAGCTCCTAGGTGATGTAACAAAGGTAAATAGGTGCACAGTAAAATTTGATTCCAGAAGGAAAAGTAAAAAATATTATAAGTTAAATAAATTGGTTAAACAACTCAAATCTGCTCTTAACAAGTCCCATAAAGTAAAGGAACTGCAGGCTACTAATGTTGACCTTAGTAGGCAAATTAATATGTCAATACTGGACTTAGAAAAGTGCCATAGCAAATTAATAAGTAACCAGATTCAATATGATTTACAGGTTAATGAACTAAACACAAAACTAAACAGTTCACAAGCAGAGCTACATAGGATTACATTAGAAAATCAACAAATAACTAATGATTATATTTCCAAATATGATGAAATAGCAAGAATTGGCAAAGAAAATTTAGAGAAAGTCAATTCTCTTATTAGTAATAATCACAGTATGCAATGTACCAGCAATGGTGGTTCTGAACACTCACCTAATATACAAACAGGGTGTTCTAAAACTACTAAAATGTTAACAAAGTCTTCAAAATTATGTAAAAGTAAAAATACATTTATTGTCTCGGACAAACTGGGTGTTGGTTTGGGTAGTTTAATTAAGACTTACATAGATTGCCCCGTTGTTAATGTTTGTTCACCTGGAGCTAGTTTAAGTATTATAATGAATAATCTGAAAAAGTTACAACTTAACGAAGAGTCTACAGTTGTCATATTACTTGGAAATGGCCTTTCTATTACCAAGAAGGATGTAATTATATTAGTAGAACTGGTATTACAAATCCAGGCATCAGTAGGTTGCAAATTTATTATGTGTGCATTCCCATATTCTTATACACTTACTCAAGAACAAAATAGGCATATAGGTAAATTAAATTTACTATTATATAATAGTACACGTCACTACTGTGACATTTTATTTTTTGACTCTAATATTTTTATTAGGAACAGTTTTTACTTAACAAAAGATACCATGTATCTTTCTTTTTATTATAGAAAACAACTTGCTAATTTATTAGCATTTAATATAGGTATAGGTACAAGTACTAATAGAGTACTCATTAGTTTGGTAGGAGATAGTAGGTCCACTACTAATACATTTATTAAACCATCTAATAGTTTAAACTATTAGATAAGACAAAGGGTAGCCTTAATCTTTGTTTAGTTCATCAAAACATACAAGGTCTATCTGGCAAAGAACTAGAAATAGAACTGTTTTTAAACAAACATAATGTACAAATCTTTTGTGTTACCGAGCATTGGTTACAGTCACATGAATTATTATTTAATAATGCACACTTTACATTGGCAAGTGCGTTTGTAAGAAAGAAGGCTATACGCGGTGGCTCTCTAATATTTATAAGTAATAAAGTTGAATTTAAAGAAAGAAAAGACATAGCAAATCTTTCTATCGAGCGCACAGTCGAAATCTCTTGTGTGGAGCTTGAGCAACATGTCGTAGCTTGTGTGTACCGACCATCGCAGAGTGATTATAGTCTATTCGAGGGTGTTATGGAGAAATTGTTAGAAAGACTATGCTCAGGAAATAAATTTATTATAGTATGCGGGGACTTTAATGTAAATCTACTTGAAAAATCTTCAACTAGTGCTAGATTAATTTGTTTGTTTCAGTCTTATAATTTACAGTTTTTATTTAAAGAAGCCACTAGGATTACATCTCATTCTGCTACATGCTTAGATAATGTATTTTGCAACTGTGAATATGTTATTAAGGATATCTTAAGTGATTTAACATCTGACCACTGTGGGCAAAGGGTAGTATTTCCATCTATTACTACTCCCACAGAGAACAAAATCACATGCAGGCCAATTACCATAAACCGCCTGAATCAATTTAGTGATAATGTTGCAATCAAAGTGACTAGAATTAATCTTAATCAGTATAGCCCAGATGATATTTATAAAGATTTATTAGACATTATCAAGCTTGAATATGATAATATTTTTAAAACTAAGACTTTTGTTAGTAACTCTAAAACTAAATTCTGTGATTGGGCAACAACAGGTATATATAAAAGTAGAGCTCGCTTGTATAAATTGTATGGTATGAAACAATATAATACTCAACCAGATTTCATTCAATATGTCAGGAACTACTCGAAAACTTTTAAGAGGGCTTGTGCCATAGCAAAGTCTTCTTATTTGAGTAATAAGATAAAGGAATCAAACAACAAAATTAAAAGTACATGGGACATTATTAATGCAGAGACCGGCCGGATGAAAATTCGTGATACTAATTATGTACTAAAAACTCAAGATAAGGTTCTCACCAATAATGCTGACATTGCACATGCTTTTAATAATTTCTTTGTCAATGTTCCTATTCATACAACAACCTCCTTAAATTCCTCTCCAAACCAAGCAGAATTTTTACTAAAAGATAAAGTAATTGAATGTAAGAACCGCTTCAGTTTTAGGTCTATTAACCATAATGATATCATAAAAGCTTTCAAAAGTCTCAATTCCAAGAAATCTGCTGATTTATGGGGTATGTCTGTCAAGCTTCTTCAGGGTATTATATTTAATATATCTTCACATTTATCTATTATATTTAATAAGTGTATTGCCATAGGTGTATTTCCTTATCTAATGAAACACAGTAAGATTATTCCTTTGTTCAAGAATGGATCAAAAAGCGACCCTGGTAACTTTAGACCAATTTCAATACTACCTGTGATTAGTAAAATCTATGAGAAAATTATCTTATGCCAATTGGAGAGTCACTTTCATTTAAATAATATTTTTCATAGGCAGCAATACGGTTTTAGGAAGGGTAGCTCAACGATTGATGCGGGTGTTTCTCTTCTGAAATATATCTATGATGCTTGGGAAAATTCTATGGATGCAATAGGCGTCTTCTGTGATCTTTCTAAAGCTTTTGACTGCGTTGATCATGGGACACTTCTGTGCAAGCTTAGACATTATGGAATTAGGGATGCTTCTCTTGATTTATTATCTTCGTATTTAAGCAATAGGGTTCAGTATGTCGAAGTAAATGGTAGTAGGTCCTCTGGTCTTCCGCCAAGTATGGGCGTGCCTCAAGGATCCATTCTAGGTCCGTTTCTATTTTTAGTTTATGTCAATGACTTGCCGTTTCTTGCTCAGGGTTTGTGCGACATTGTTTTATTTGCAGATGATACTTCACTCGTTTTCAATGTAAACCGTAAGCAAACTAATTTAGATGAAGTTAACGAATCTCTCGCACAAGTCCTGAACTGGTTTACTGCTAACAATTTGCTTTTAAATGCTGCCAAAACAAAATGCTTAAAATTCTCTATGCCCAATGTTAAAAGCCTTAGTAATAATCTGATTTTAAACGGTGAGGTCCTTCGTTTTGTAGACACTACTGTATTTTTAGGAATAACGTTGGATAGTAAGCTGCAATGGGGTGCTCATATATTAGCTCTAGCAGGAAAACTAAGTTCAGCTGCTTATGCAGTTAAAAAAGTGAGGCAGCTAACGAATATAGAGACAGCAAGATTGGTATACTTTAGTTACTTTCACAGCTTAATGTCCTATGGTGTTCTTTTGTGGGGTAGGGCTGCAGACATCGAATCTATTTTTATTCTTCAGAAGCGTGCAGTTCGAGCTATTTACAATCTTGAATCGAATGTTTCATTGAGAGATCGTTTTAAGGAAATAGGTATTTTAACAGTTGCTTCACAATATATATATGCTAATATAATATATATTAAGCAAAATATTGAACAGTATGATAGAAATGGCGACATTCATAGCATTGGTACGAGGAATAGGCATAAGTTGATAGGTCCACAACATCGCCTACATAAGGTACATAACACTTTTGCGGGACTCGGTATACGTTTATTCAATAAACTGCCTAAGCATGTAATGGATCTACCTTTACTAAACTTTAAAGCATTTGTAAAAAATCAGCTATTATCGAAAGGCTATTATACAATAAACGATTATATTAATGACAAAAACTCATGGGCTTAGATTTCAATTATCGTGATTTCATGTTGCTTGCTCCATGGTGTAGATTGTGGCTTAACCTAGGTAGTTGTGCGGATGTTATGTTACTACCTTATTACTTTCTTTTACAGTTTTATTTGTTATTGTAACGATAGAAATACTTCACTTGCATTTGTAAATGTATTTAATTATATTATCTAAATGGTATTCTATTCCATTCTCAACTACTTAAAGATTAACAAAATCAACTTGACGACACAAATGCTTGTGTGTTAATTTCTGTCGGATATCGCAGTGACGAGATGACTGATGAACGTGCCATGCAATTAAAGCTTTTTTAAATCAATTTATTAACAATGAAATTTTTTTTATCAATTAAACTTTAAATTGCTATGCATGTAAGATTTGCTTGCACACATCATTCTTCACGCTGCTGTTGGTAATTGTAACAAAGTCAAATTATTATTTTTGAAAAGAGTGGCCTGAGTTTCTTGGCCACATTCTTCTCAGAGCTCTACTATAGTCGTCTGCGAAAGTGGTAGTAGTTTGGCAGACATTTTTCTCTATACTATTCTACTACATGTATAACGATTTGCATGTGTTACTTTGTAACCTAAGTGAATAAAGCTATTTGACTTGACTTTGACTATTTATTTTAAGACTGCATTTTTAGTATCTTCATTTGCATGCGTGAATTTTAAACAACGATTTGTCTCTTAATTTCACACCTGGTTAATTTCTTTCTGTTTTGTGTATGTGTGTGTGTGTGTTTTAATATAGCGTTTCTTGTAATTACATTTCATAATATTTCACTAACAAAGCGTTTCGAGGGTAATATTTGTAGCAAAAACTTTGACATTATGCATTAATTATGTAACAAGTTTTGCTAGTTCGTAACTTTCTCATAATATCCTGTGAACTGAGATATTAATAAGGTTTCACAAGTTTAACAATATAACGGAAACATCAAAGAGTTTGTTCGGGGAAATCACAATCGAGCATAGTTGCTCTCAAACGACGGTTTTTTTTTCTTTTTTACTACCCACCGATGGTTCCTTTTCCCTCGCGTTCTTCTTGATTAATTAAAAAATTGAATAGAGCTCTAATAGTCACATTGTGATAAGTTGAATAGCTCTTAATGAATTTTCATTCTGCGAAGTAGGTCGTGGGAGGGAAGTCGCGTAATTGGTGGAAAGTCGGGATCGGTGACCGCGGCCTGTTTCAGGATGCTGCACCAATTTTAGGTTTATTGTTTCTATAATTGCTCCAGGGAAATCTGCGACACGAGTTGAACTGACTTCACTTAAAACTTTACCCGCAGATATAACTTCGCTGTATTGGCTCTTGTTCAGTTTCGTTTGTGTTCGACAACAGTTTGTTTAATCGACTCTGATTGGTTTTGAGCTTAAATGAAATTGTCATTTTAACAATTAACTCGTTGAATTATCTAATTTCCTGTTGCGTAATAAATTATGGTTATCCTGTTGTTCCGTGTAATTCCATCTAAAATGATTTATTTTAAATGAGATAATGAATTCATTCTAATAAGTTATTTATTGCTGTTTATTTTTTATGTTTTATTTAACGTGTCGTGAATAAAATATATCTTTACTCAAAATGCATTAGCGTTACATTTGTGACTAATACATGCTTATTGATTGCAGAACGACTTTCTATCTAAAATGATAAAAACATTACACACAATCATTCATTTCTTACAAAATGGAAGATAAATATAAAATATAAGACAAATTACAAACTTTGAACTTTATAATTCCTCACTAAAACGAAATTACAGTGCGACCCTAAACATCGGTGGCTAATCTTAGAGAAACGTCTATCGTTACATTGACTAATGTGTTCATACGCGTTATATGCGTTTGATTACTGTTACAACATTTAACTGAGCAGGCACGCTATCACAAATTTCTACATTAAGACGGAACAACGATAAATCGTGTCCACTTAATATCTGACCACGATCATTCATTACCAAAAGCATTACCTTAATATATTTTGGTTGAAATCGACATCTCAGTAGATTTTCCTCGAACGGGAGATTAGGGACACCCACGTGTTTTATCAATAATCCATTATGCGTACAGCAAACAATGAGGTGTGTTATCAGAAGCACTGCTATCGAAATCCAGCATGATGAATGGCCTCAGACGTACATTAGAAAATGTCGATAAATAAAAAGTCAATATCTTTATTCCCATCTCACTCGTGCTAGAAACCCGAGATGAAATGTTAGCGGACGTATAGCTCGCTTATGAGTTAAAGATCGTGGAAATATGTGAGTTTCTGTAATTGGAATCAAAGAAATAATTGGTGGTTCTATTTTGAAGACTAGTGTGTATAAAGAAAATTATTACGTAGAAGCATAAAATCTTAACATAAATACTTAGAAAATGTTATAAAATAATATTTTCCTTAATTATTTTATGTGTTTGTATGAGAAAAATTGTGAAATAAATGATTATGCGTAAGACTATAATTTCTTATTAGATACTCGACCTGATATTCATCAGTAACTGTCAGATGTTGTTACAACGTAACTATATATTTGAATAGTAAACATTATTTTAAGAGATATGATATCACACTCATCTGGTGTTTGTTAAAAAAGGAATTGTTCTTAGACTAATTGGACTTCCTGTGCAAAACTATTACAATATAATGTATATGAGAATGAAATAAGAATGATGTAAGTGTGATGTAATCATATTTTAGTGTTACATTTTGATGTCATCATAACAGCCCATTAATGTCCCACTGCAGAGACAGGCCTCCTCCCGTGACAGAGGGATACTTGGCCTACTAGTACTAGTTTAGTACTAGTTTGTCATTGCTCTAGTTAACTGGTAAGATAAGACGTTATACTCTATATATCATAATATTGTGACACATATTATGTTATTCGGATATGCAGCGTAAATAATGGTGGCAAACAAAGGTGTTGCAAATTACTATCACGATAGGAAAATTAATACAATTGATGAAAATAATTTCGAAAGCCAAAGTTCACAACACATTTCATTAACTTCTATAAAAACAACAATAATTACAAGAAACATAACTTATAAACCTACCAAAAAATACAATGCAGTATTACACGATCACTATAACAGCCTTCTTTATTTAGAAATTCACTAAGCAGGAACCGGTAGCCGTAGATAAGTGGAGTTATGCTTTCAAGTTCAATACAAACCACCGCGTCCGCTCCTACGCGCTCAATTTGCTTCAACAAACTGGTCGGTATGTTTTCATTTGCATTGTTGTACGATACGTGTTTAAAATGTTTGCTTTTCGGCTGGTTATTTGGGTAGAGTTGTCACTTGGCTTGAGATTTGGGTTCATTACACGATTTAAATAGACAGCAGGTGTACACAATATTAGAGTCTTATAAGTACTACCTATTACATCATGATTACGAGTACATGACCATATTTAACAGCCACAGTGGCAAAGTGGCTATATGTGGCTGCCGTGCACAAGGTCGCAGGTAATAAAACCCACACGATATAATAAGGGATTTGTGTGATCTATAAATTTTTGTTTTGCCCTAGATGTTTCCCATTGTATCTTGGCTATCAAAGTCCCCGCGACACAGGGGTCGTAGAAGAGCTGGAGTCTTTTTAAAATAAACAAATCATTTACACATATCACTTATTAGGTAAGTCATGCCTCTGTATGTGATAGCAGGCAGAACGCGGCCACCAGAAAGGAATGGCGGCGTATTGTGAAATACATACATTGCCACCTAAAGTAATATCCATGACTACTCTGTCAAGAGTGATACCTAGAGAAGAATGACATTTATGATCGATCTGATGTTATACGCCTTAGCGAGGACAGTACTATTGTCACGATACTAAAGTCGCCAATATTAGACCCCCCGTAGCTAACCAACACAATGTATTAAGAGTTTTGGTTTCTTAATAAATATAGTTACACCTTTACATACTTGAATACTGTTTTTCTAGTAATTTCATCATCATCATCACAAAACTAGGATAAGGGCAGGGGAATAATGATGACTTAATATACTTCTTTTGGAACGAAACTTCCTGATTTTTAAAAGGATCTCTAGATTTCTCGTGTAAGAATATAGAATACAGTATCGTCACAATAAGTGTAAAATACCCGACTAAGAATATGTTAGCAAAAATGATTTCCAAAAAAACAAAATAGAAATAAATAGTTTATCTAACACTCTATTACCCTATTACCAATCCTTCTTGCATTCGGCCTCCGTGGTAAACCAATCTCTTTGTCACAGTACGAGCCGCATCTCCATAGTGAAACATTAATGAGCTCTTATAATAATGAAGACTATACGAAACTAACTAAAATTCTTCAGTTTATGCATTAAAATAAAACCATTAACATATCATTAGAAAAGGAATCATTTCTATTGTATTGTAAATATCGTATAGAAAGGACATTAAATACGAACCATTTAAATTACGGTGTATGTAAAGATAATCGAATGTCAGTCACCATGATGAATGTTTCGTATTGAAAGCGGTCATGTTGCATGTATCAACTCCTTGTAAATCCTCAGTACTTGAAGACAGCGTATCAGATATGTCACATTTATATACCTCTTTGAATGAAAGATGATATTGCGCTGTACATTTGTGTGGTATTGTTTTGTGAATGTATTTGGATTGTATTTGTATCCATATTGAGACAAAGGTTAGAT
The DNA here is from genome assembly GCA_905475405.1 of Schrankia costaestrigalis. NCBI lineage: Eukaryota > Metazoa > Arthropoda > Insecta > Lepidoptera > Erebidae > Schrankia > Schrankia costaestrigalis. Next base: position 5,853,419 of record FR997835.1, on the reverse strand, counting down.
GCATAAAGTCACCACGCCATTTCATGTAGTGTCCTAGCATATTATTTGATACCAATTCGTTTGACTGGCGTGGTTTCTCTTCTACACTCAAGATATGTTTCTGCATGGGGACATTAATGGGATAAAATATTGTATTACTTATTCTATTTCCTATATTTTCAAATTTATACGGAGCAATATCAAAAAATAACAAACAAATTCAATTTGTTCCAGACACTCAAGCAAACATCTTATAATTCTTTTCATCTTATTTTGAGTAAAATAGAGACATTAACCTTAACCACACTCGAAATTATGAGACTGCGTTAGGTCTGTGTAGTGGAATTGTATCAACAAAAAAAAAAAAAGAAAAGAATACACAAACAACGGTACGTAATGAACGTTAACCATATCATTACTATTTATAACTCAATTAAAGTTGTACCACTCTGACCGAATCAAGCGAACTTTTTGACCGGAAACGAAATTTCTAACCGTAGACCCAATACAAGGTCGTATGTATATTTGACTTGGCCTTCAAATTAGATGGAACTACTAATTTTGAATCTACCCATTCGATTAAATTTATTTTAGTAGTTTGCCTGGAAAGCCGGCTGTGTTTTGGACCGAACGCGGTGGTTCTTGCTTTTGAAGTAAGCTAAATTAAATTTTGCCAAGAACAATTTCTAAATTAATTCCGGGAACACTAAGCTTGTTCCCGACTATATTGTTATTACTGCTAAAGATGTATTTGGATTTCATTTACTGAATTCCTAACGCTTTTAGTACTGCTAAGAAATACATAAATGTTTACACTTGCTGTTAGTGTTTTCTCGTTTTTTCTTTTAAATGCAAGAAACATTTCGTTGTAAGAAACTAGTCGCTAACTTCTAAAGGAATGTTATTTTAATATTAAGACGTTTTATCATTTTTCAAATTCAACCTTTTGCAAAAATCTTACTTTTTACTTAGAAATATTATGACATTTTAGGTATATTTAAGATGCCATTGCCAGAGTTTGAAGAAAAATTGACGTAGTTTCAAAGGTTGATTTGGACAATGTCAATGTCTTTTGCATATAGTACTACACTATAATATACACACTAGACCATAGTGAAATATACTACTAGTATAGTAGAATATAATATACACTTATAGTAAGACGTATCGGTAAAGCGTTTTCTATCAAATTATGATCTTTTCACAAACCCGGTGGAGTAGTAAGTAGTATTCATTTACCACTTCGTTGATCAGTATTTACGAATTCCTAGTGATAGTAGATGATTAGGTGACGTAGCACATTTCTAATCTTTACCTATATTGCAAATAAGAACTATTTCATCAACATAATTATGCCAATACACGTAGAACTATAAATATTTCCAATAATTACATAATGCGCAATCTTGCTAAGAGTTATTTATTTATTACATTACAATAATTTAATTCATGATGAGTATTAATTGACCTTTAAACGCCCTGTCAGGTGTTTATCCGTTTATTGAATCCCACGAATAGCCGCTAATATACACCTAAAGAGGGGTAAGGGTTAACTGAATGGAATAACGCTGTATCATCGTAATTAATAAGCTACTAAATCTGAAATAATGTGTGTATTAATACAGTTTTCCTGCGCAAAAATTGTGATATATTGGATTATTGTAATAAAGGATAACATAGGAGTATGTAGGAATAATGTTCAGTACTGTTAGGTAGAGATTAAACGAAAAATTAAATTATAAAATGGAATAAGAGCAGGGGAATGATGATGATGACTGTTAGGTAGAGATTGTCAATACAAAAACTATAATAATAATATAAGAAAATATTCTTTTAAAAAATGTTAAGCGTTAACAAGAAACCAACACCAGTTTTTAAAACAGAAATAATAACTTAAAAGTACCGAGTAAGTTTGACAGAAATTTTTAAAAAAACCTAATGGCTTTGAAAACACAGTAATTCTTTTTTAAAACAAAAGCTCCAAATGAAGACATCAACAAACTAAATAATTAATTAAACAGGATGCATAAAAAGTGTTCACACCAAGTAGGTCCGTTCCACCGGTTTAAAGGATAACACGGTTTTGCCTCAATTTTAATCGTATACTTAATAAACCATATCGGTTTGTGTAAACAAAAAACAAAGCGTGTAAATCTGTATTGTAATTGTAATAATAATACTTTGAATGCGCAGGATTAGTATTTCGAGTACCATAAAAATATTATAAATACATACAATCCATATTGCTGGTGTCCGTGACTTCGTCTGCACAGGATTAGTATTTTAAACACAATAACTTTATAAATTATAGCCTATGTATTATTCTCATAGCTATTCTAATTCATGATATAAGCCCATTAATGTCCCACTGCAGGGATGGTCCTCCTCCTGTGACGGAGGGATACTTGGCCTACTAATACCATGCTGGCCAGACGGATTGGTATAGGGTTTAATTTCAAGTTTTCCTTCTTCCTATGTAAAGGTAATATTCACAGATAGTCCCTTAGTCGGTTTCTACGACGGCCATGGGATGAGATGGGGTGACATATTGTATTCTTACTCCGTCACCACACGGAGCTATACTAATTACATAGTCTCATTATAAGATAAGACCTAATCTTAGCATTCCATGGATTCTCCGTGCGGGTGCCGGGTCCATCGCGTGATAGAGGACGGAACACTAGCGTAACAGCGTCTGGGACTTACGACCCAGATGTAGGTTTAAGGAGGCCTCCTTACAACGCGTTAGTGGTCACCTTCACTGTCTGCTATGTTCCGTCCCCTACCTATCCAAATTTGGTAGGAACCTAACAACGCCGTTTTGGACATTCGTGATAGTAGAGAGCTTACTGAAGTTCTCGGCAGTCCTAGTTCTTTTAATAGATTGTATAGGGATTTAGCTGGTGTACCCCTCGCACCTATTTCCACGGCATACAGAGTAACCCTATAGCCATTTCTGGTTATCTCATTTGTCAAGTCAAAGTATTTATTTGTCTTAATTGCGTGGTCTTTAGGGATGTTAGTTTCCCACGGTACCGTGAGCTCAATAAGTACTACACGCTTTTTCAATTTTGAGTAGAGGAATATGTCTGGTCTCAACGGCGACACGCAGATATCCTCCGGGATTTTGTAGTGTGTTTCATACGTGTCAACCAGTAGGGTCCAATCGTCTGCCGAACTCAGGACCGAAAAAGGCTTGTAGGTGGTCTTTTTAGTAGTGCCTTCCTTAACAAATTGGATGTTTAGTCTTTCATTCGTAGTCAGTCCTTTTCTAGCTCTGGCAATCGACAGACTAACTGCCTCGCGTATAATCCCTAGTACTTTGTCGTGACGTTGCGAGTAATGACCCCTATCCAAAAGCACTTTGCAGCCTACCAGTAAGTGTCTTGCCGTACCAATTTCTTTGCCACATTCCGTGCATTTTTTGTCCGTGGCTTTTCCCCATCTTACAAGATTGCTTTGATCGGGGAGAGTCAATTGGAAGGCGTTGAGGTAGAATCTATTCAGTAGTTTTAGCATGAAAAAGTAACAAACATTCGTACATACTTAGAAACTTTCGCGTTTACCTATAACATTACTAAAATCTGATATACAGAACTTAAGCAAACACCAATGCGGATGATTCCTACGTTTATTAGAATTGTTTATTCTAGTCCTTGAGTTTAAATACAATCAATAAAAAGTTTTTATTTCTTACATGGTGTCAGAAAATATAAACGTAGCCGAAAATGGGGTCATATCCTTGACAAAGTGTTTACTTAATAATAAAACTGTAAGAATACTATTTAGTAGTTTTCTTTTTAGTTTTCTAAGGAATACTCGTAGGTAACTTAATTTTACGTTATTTTTGTATAACTAAATGATGAATATTGTAAACCTTTTTTTATTCATATTTTGTATTATTTCATACTTTGTACTAGGTTATTTTACTAATGATACTTATTAAAACCACCTTGTTGATCGTTTTTTGTAGTATTTAATCCTATCTTGATTAAGTATAATATTATGTTATAAAAAGTTATTTAAAAGTTTTAGTAAAGTCTTGTAAAGGTACCGCCACGTTTAAATGACTAAGCTGACAGACAGTGACGTTCTTTCTGTCAAAATTTGATTACGTGTCTGTCAAATTAAAAATATAAAGTCAATGACCTTTTCCTTTTTGAATATAATTCTATTTATGATTTAATTTTTAACCTACACATGTTTATGTATTTATGTAAAAACAATTAGGGGCGATAATAACGAGCTCTGTGTTGCGGGGACCTTTACAGATATGAATTTACCGAACACACAACACAAATTGTTATCGGGAGTCTGGATACTCTAGACTCAAAGCAAAAATTTGTACATATATAGTATTATATCTTCCGTAGGCTTTGAACCTACAGCTTCGTGTAGTGCAGCCGCATTGTCAACTAGCTGGCAACAAAATGTTTAACTAAATAAACAATAAAAATGTTTTTAGAAGTGTAATTTGTTTACATTCATGATGACCTAAATCAAACTAATAAAATTTAAAAAATCGCAAGGAATTCCTTTCGCATAAAATCGGAACGCTTTTTAAAGTTTGTAATCTATGAGCAAACCGTATTAAAATTATTTCAAACCTACTGTACTATTACTTGTGTAACTCAAAGATCAGGTAAGCTACTTTATAGATGACTCCAGTATCCTTATCAATAAAAATCTTCTCATGAAGAATGGCCTACGCAGAGCTCCGTCATTTAGATTGTATCCCTTCCCCAGAAACTAATCTGTACTTAACAATAAAAGGGTTGAATAATGGGGAACTTTAGCTTATTATTTTTTTGTTACCTCAGGGGACAGCGTCTTATGACGGATAGGCTTCTTGCTGTTGTCGGTAAAAAAACAACCAGTGTTGTCGTAGAAACGTTCTCATAGAATTTGTAAGGATTCTTTTTGATGTAACGAGTTAGATATTGAAGGGATATTTGCATAAAGAGTAGTTTAAATGTCGATTTGTTTGTAAATGATAATGCAAACTTCGAAGGGAATTTAATTCCTGGTTATATTTATGGGATATCTTTTTAAAGTGTGTAGTTAATTTGTTTTTTAGTGTCTTACTTGTTTAAATTTTTGCAATTAAGTAAAGAATTTATTGTTCGTCACTATTATATTGACCAGCTTTAAAGTATAACTAATCAAAGTACAATAATATTTTTTTTTTGAGTTTGAAGAACACACTAAAAGTATTATTTTATCTCCCTTCTCAAAGTTTTAAGAGTCAACTGGGGTGAAAAGATTGATGGTTCTCAGTAATCTGGCGATCCATCATTTGTATCGACGACTAATGCTATGCTTGTGTCCCTATGTTGACGGACTAAAAACAAGTAGGAGACCAGTAGGTACTTAGATGATGTGTAGTGAATATCATCATATTCACGATGATAATGATGAAGAAAGCTATATATAAAATCTCTTGTTCACCTATTGCTTATCACGTAGTAAAAGCAAGCACGTGTAATTGCAGATTGAACAGTATGCAGCAGTTAGAATTATACAGAACAAAATTTTACCCAAACAATATTATCTTTACGAAATAAAAAGAAGGAAAACTTGAAATTAAACCCTACACCAATCCGTCTGGCCAGCGTGGTATTAGTAGGCCAAGTATCCTTTCGTCATGGGAGGAGGCCCGTCCCTGCAGTGGGATATTATTGGGCTGTTATGATTATGATGATGAATATTGCATAAAAAGTTTTACATAAAAACGAAGTGAAGGAGTGACATGGAATCTACTGTATTATCACAAAAATATGTAATGATCAAAAAACGCTTCTCATAATCACAAACCTTGTTTGTATATGCATACCACACACAGTTCAGTAAGTCAAACGTATCTCTTATAAACATCAAAACAGCTTATGATACGGCTTTAGCTAATTTGGGTAGCATTGTGAACCTCACAAGAGGCAGGTTTGAATAAGATTATCATGAGTCTAAAACCCGTTGGGAGTCATTGATCATAAATCATAACCCATAAAACGAGACTGACAATAACCTCTTTTCTTTGCAGCGCTTCCTAGATAAAAACAAAAAGTAAAGGAAATTCATATTTAAATAATAAGTAATAAGATTTAAAATGCAACGTCACTATTAGTGTAGCTTGTGATAATGTTAGAGATGATAGTTAAAATGACAAGCGAACTTAATATTCCATTTGATCGGACCAATTGTTGGTATTGTGTTTACTATCGATTTTTAGAAAGTCTAAAAGCGTTTCGAACTTAATAAATACGTGTTTTTGGGGTTGGAGGATAAACATCAATCATTTTAGACGTCACTTGATTTTCTAATCTACCGATGTGTAATGGTAGATGATCAATGGAAAATTAGTTTTAATGATACATATCCACAAGTCAGCTTGATGTGATTGCTTTTTTGCCTATACTTCTCAGTTTGAATGACAACCGTTTTTTTTCGTTTAGACAAAATCAACTTGTGCTATCTTCCTTTTAATTAGCTTTTTAAATTGTTTTCGCAATTATATCTGACACGCTTAGAATAGCAATGTTTTTAATTGTAATGGTATAAACAAAAAAGCGATAGCTAACATGAGTATAAAAAAGACTTTGAAGTGTAGCCAATTTTGAACATCACAGACAGCGGTCATTAAAAACAACATTGGCATATTCCAAATAATTACTAATATAATACGAAACCTTATCAAGCCGATACGTTTGATAAGATCCAAACATACGAACTCTTTATATACCGCCTGCATTTTGTGTCCAACTAAATTGGAATTCGTGTAGGTTATTGTGGTCGAGGGAATTAGATCCGCCGCATTCAAAACTCATACTATCCTATTGAGACCTCTCGGAAGGGAACTGGATCTGATAAGGTAGATCGTCGATAGGGACCCTTTTTCTTTGCGCGACACCTTTGTCATGACAAAGGGGCTGTTTGGCCTCAACTGTGGCATCTGAATAGGCTTGCAATAACGCGTCCTGGCCCGAAGCTCGCATCCCGCGAGATCGGCCGCAGATACTCAACTCTCTAAAGATTTATTAATCTTTCTCGTTCACTGGAACAATGAGCGCTTTTGGTAGGCACCTGGCTCTTTTTTCTCGTCACTGAAGTATGCTTAAACCATATATTCACTTTTTGCTTGTTGTTCAAGTGAGGTAAGTCGGGTTTGCGTAAGGATTGTGTTGTGATCATTCTGAGTGGCACAAATCGGATCTTAACCTATATATGCCCAGGGGGTCGGTTTCGACCCGTTAAATAGAGTTCTGGGAAAGGAGCGTTTTTGTGCAACAAAATATTTATTTCTTGCATCTAATGCAGTGTATGGATTAACTAATATATTATCTACCATAGGCAAATAGTTATTTTGTTAAGGCGCGTAAATATGTGTCACAGGTGACATTTGATGTCGTGACTCGATTTTTTGTGACAAAATTTTACGACTCTGCTGCTAAAAATGTAAGTATATCCTTTTTCTACATTGAAAAACTGATTTCGTTGGTTTTATTATGAAATTAGATAATTTTTCCGTTTCCTAATAGTGCAAGTGTCATAAAAGAGATATTTTGTTACACAGATACAGTTGTTCAAACATAAGTGGGTCGATAACGACCCTTTGGGCATATGTGTGCGTATGGTTAACACAAATGAAATCATCAAAGTGTTAGAAATTTTGGACTGTCATGAGAAAATATAAGGGGGCTGATATATTTATTGTTCCTCCGGGGACGGCAGAGTATCTGACGGTAATTCTGAAGATGAAGATGATGTAATTTTTATCATATATCGCGTAGAAAGCTACTCGCACCTGCGAGTTCAACATTGAGACGTTCAGTTGCTAATGAAACTGTGTCCAGCGACAATGACAAACCAGAGACGCCCTTGCCATTAAATCAAATAAGTCGTACATGGAAGAGCACGTGGAAGAGGGAGAGGAACAGTTACTCAACATCAAGTGGGTGGAGATCACACTTGGGCAAAAAGAGATATTTTCAGTAACAATCTTGAGTAAATCACACCTCTGCCTAGGTCTGTTACTACCTTGTGTGAAAATAGTGACCGCTTAGAACAGCGATGAATCCTTGGTGCCGCATTACGGTAGATATGGTTGCACAAGGGACATAAAAAGAAAACTTGGTCGGTTTTGAAATGTGCATTGCTGCGACGAGGTTAGGCTACTGCTTATGTGCTGATCCTTTACCAAGGGCTACTGCTTATGTGCTGATCCTTTACCAAGGGCTACTGCTTATGTGCTCATCCTTTGACAGGTTTAGAAAGTCACGCAATCAACAAATTAATTACCGAGGTTCAAGCCGAGTTTACTAACTATTAGTTTTATGCCACACTGTTGCCAATATTGAGGTGACATTGACACGTTAGAATTTCGCGGATCTTTTGCCTGCACTTTGTTTCAAAATTACGAAGCTGATAGCCGTAAACCTGGATCCACAAGAAAGATCCAAACTAGTGTGCCTCATGCGGTGCGAAATTCCAATGCGGAGCATGATATGAAAGGCTCAGTAAGGCTTCGCTGTGCTATGTGCAAAAATAAAACTATAATTTCATGAAGTAAATTTGGTGTTAATTAACATGCAAAATGCTTTTCTCAATTTCATTCATAATTGTTTGTTTAATTGTTACATTTCCTTGTCTAAATACATATTTGAGAATATACTGGCATTTGTTTACATTATATCTTTTAAGTATCACATTGGACCAGGGGGTCGTTTTCGACCCATTAAAAAAAACAGCCTTCTGGCACTGCTATCTGAAAAATTCACTTAATATCTTTATAATACCCCTTTAGGTACTCACATATCCAAAAATGAAAGATTTCTGAGAAAAAAATAGTTCTGGGCATATATGGGTTAAGTTACCTAAACTAGCACTAACAGTGCTACCTACTAGAACGTATTTTAATAGTAAATCCACAAATAAATGCTGTTAATTACAGAGCTTTAAATATAACAACGTGATTGGCTAAAAAAGAATAAAAATATTATAAGGCAATAAAATATAAACCAGTTGTGAAACGTAAAATAAACACATTTATTTGAATATTTTAGTACTTATCAGCAAAAACATTGAATTATTCCAGTAGTCAATCAATTTAGAAACTTTGTGCGTTAAAATTAGGAGAATAAAATGCCAGATTAACTGATGGATCAAAATCCATCTTGATTTGAGTTTTAATTAATTTTTACTTTTTATCTCAGAGGTATCGTATAGCATCAACGACATAGTCGTGATATTATTCACTTCTAAGAACATAATGTATATTTATCCGACCAAAACATATCCCTTAGATGTCGTCTGATCAAGTTACGCATTTAATTTGTCTAGATCTCGTGCATGGGTACAAAGCTAATAAATAATGTTTTTTATCTCGACACCAGAAAGCTCTAGGCAAAAATTCTTACATGTTTGTTCGTCGAATCAAGGTTTTTGTTATTTGTTGTGTGATCCTTTTTAATAATATGGAAGACCATGCGCGTGACATTTTATTTAATTACATAAAAACAATACGTGTGTATTTATCATTTAAACTTTTTGAATGATGTTATATTTATAGCTTACCATTAATTTTGACACATTGGAACCCGCGAATAAAATTTAATAGTTTTAATACAATACAAGAATAATGGGCTAAGCCCCTACAAAACGTGTCAGTATTTTTAAAATATATTGTATCGATGTATGAAGACTGCAATGTGCATCAAAATAGCGCCAAAACAACATCTGCAGAGATCGTCGATGTCACATCTTGATAAGGCACCCACATTTTGGCAAATACATCACAGCAGGATGCCGTCACAATATTTTAGTATCTACAACTGAATCTGTGGTAGACCATTGATTTTTTTGGAATGTCGACGCTATCTATGAGCGGAGCTCAATGTTCAAAAAAAATATTTTATTGCTATATTATACAGCTTGGATGATGTTGTCTTTATTATGAAACGAATATGAAAAATAGAACTATGTTTGCTCATATAATAATAATTATGATCTAATTTTAATTTAACATTATGGCAAGTGAACTTTAAGTGGTGTCTACAATGTCGTTCATTACTTTTAATATATTTTCAATTCAATACATAAAACGTGACATCATCTAAACACAGTAAATATAATACAAATTGCTGCATTAATACTTCGAGACGTCTTGTTTTGCCATTTACTAATACTTCCAGACTTGTTTTGCCATTTTTGAGACAAAATAAAAACAAAGTCTCTCAAGTTCTGTAAGTACCTAAAAATTCGGTTATATTACATTTCATACTTTTGTAAATAATCTGGTCTTTTGTAATGTGTCTTACAGTGGTTTAAACGACAATGAAATTGTCCCCGAATACCTTTACGATTATTGCACAAGTAAAACTACCTATAAATTATGTAACACGAAACTTTCTGTGTTTTGATCACTCCTCTTGTTCCCATGCATTGTACTTTAAGGGATGTGGCTCTTGAAATTCACAAGAAAAAACTATAATTTTGTCCCAAAACCTCAATTCTTTGTACCATAAACCGCCCTTTTTGGAATTTATTGTTGTAGAATGATATGATGTCTTTATGCCGTGGTTCTATTGTGATTCACTTATCTGATCGAATTTTGTATTTTATGTTTAATGGTACGATTGTTGATTTCGAAGTTTTAATGTTGTTCATAAAAATAAAATAAAATAAATTGTTTGTCATCCATCTTAAATTTTACAAAACCCTACAATTAAGGTAGCATTTTTAAAATCTTTTGTTCATTCATAAATCGTTGTTTTAATATTTATTGACAATATTGATTGGTATTAGAATCTAATCTAGTAAATACTAATAGGGTTAGGGTCCTAATATTTCGTAATTCCCCATTTTAGACCTACAAAATTATCTGACTTTCATTTACTAAAACAGAGTAACATAATAAAACAAAAAAAAACGTGAAGTCACTACAAAAAATATATCAGAGTCTACGGGTAGAGAGAGCCGCTGTAGTTTATGTTCCTGTCTCGAGGGGAATACTTCACACTTACTGAAAAGTAAGAAAGATTTGTACTCCTGGTACAGCAAACTCATGAAACTTGAGATCGAGATGAAACGCCGACAATTGTAACACGGGTTACGTGACAAGAAGCCAAATGAGCAAAGGAATTCGAGGTTCTTTTACGAAATAAATACTTAAGATGGTTCCTTTGTTATCTATGTCATTGAGAATGTAGTTTGTCTTGTCTTTATTTATTTAATGTTCGTTGTACTAAGAATCAAAAGAAGAGAAACATTTTTTAGAAGGACAGGTAAATTAGGATTTCAAATAAGTTAGATTTATATTTTCTAGTTGGGTGTGGTATGTGTTGTAGATAGAATTTTAAACTAAAGTGGTTCAACGAAGCAATAAAGATTGGTTGTAAGCATTTATAATGGTCGATGTATCGTGGCCCTATCACATACTATTTTCTTTAAAAAGTTCTCCTGCTTTATGTCCTAGGGTGTAGGTCTTATACTTATCTTTTTCAAATTTAAATTTATTTACTAACGGCCATTTTAAGTCAAGCATATTAGACCTGCGTTTTTACTAACTAGATAAAAATTTCAGATCATTAGATGAAAGCTACAAAAATTAAGTACATTTATGGAATAAAAGGAAAAAAAAAAAACACCTGTTATCTTAGAATAAATTAAAATGGAAACGCACTTGAATGTTAAAGTTGTTTAATAAAATCAATATTATTTATGACCTTTATTAAATCTAATTGGATTTTAAAACGTTAATTGTTTTCATTAAAACATACTTAAATACTGAAAAAAGTTATTTTTTAGGGTTCCGTACCAGTTTTGAAAAAACGGAACCCTTATAGGATCACTTTGTTGTCCGTCCGTCCGTCTGTCCGTCCGTCCGTCCGTCCGTCCGTCTGTCTGTCAAGACCATTTATCTCAGGAACGCGTGGAGGTATCAAGTTGAAATTTTCACCAAATACTAAGGCTTGTTGCCTCTTAGTGCCGTAAAAAAAAAACTGCTAATCCAACGCAATCAAGAGATATAGCCGTTTTTGTCGCAAATTTAGAGGGGTAAAGGCAAAAACCTACAGGGTACTTCCAGTCTACCTACAAACTTGAAATTTGGCATGAAGCAAGGTCTTATTGTACATGTAATGGGAGAATTACGAAAACCTTAAATTTTTACTTCAATCATATTATATTTTGATTTCATTGAATTTTGGTGGGAAAGCTGAGTCACGTGACCTGTGACGTCATAGAATTTTGGTCACGTGACCCGTGACGTCATAGAATTTTGACAGATGAGTCGTGACGTCACAGAATTTTGGCGGGAAAATATTTTTGACAGTTGAGCCGTGACGTTTTTGAATTTTTGACAGATGAGTCGTGACGTCACAGAATTTTTGACAGATGATTCATGACGTCACAGAATTCTGGCGGGAAAATATATTTTGACAGCTGAGCCGTGACGTTTTTGAATTTTTGACAGATGAGTCGTGACGTCATAGAATTTTTGACAGATGATTTGTGACGTCATATTATTTTGGCGGGAAAATATTTGAGACCTCTTTCACTTTGACAGCTGTCACTTCTGACAGCTGTCAATTTTTACAGATAGGCGTGACGTCATAGAATTTTTGACAGATGAGTTGTGACGTCATATTATTTTAGCGGGAAAATATTTTAGACACCCGTGTCACTTTTGATAGCTGTCACTTTTGACAGATGTGCGTGACGTCATATAATTTTTGACAGATGAGCCGTGACGTCACAGAATTTTGGCAGGAAAATATATTATGACAGCTGAGTCGTGACGTCATTGAATTTTTGACAGATGAGTCGTGACGTCACATAATTTTTGACAGATCAGTTTTGACGTCATAGTTTTTTGGCGGGAAAATATTTATTGACAGCTTAGTCGTGCCGTCTTTGAATTTTGGCGGGAAAAATTGAATTTAAACATCTGAATCCTGATGTTATCACAATTTGGCGGAAAAATAAATAGGTTTGTACGGAACCCTCGGTGCGCGGGTCAGACTCGCACTTGACCGGTTTTTTTTTTAATAGGTACATTTAGCGATATTAAAAGGAAACGGAATCAGACAGAAACCTACATCACAAATTGCAATAAAAACTTCGTTACTTTAGCAAACCTGGTTGCGTGTATAATAATTTTATTATTTCCAAACGAAGTATATATTTTGACATCTTGGTAAGTTTTTAGCCGTATTAAAATGTTTTTTTATAATAGGACTAGATTATGTTAGAAAATAGGACTGGCTAAAAATGACCCACTTAGATAAAGGTTTTCTTTTCGTTCTATTACTAACTATAACGCTTCCTGTCTAAAACCTTTGGCATGTCTTTCTACGCAATGTAAATACGAAAGAATGTAATAGATATTACCATAACAGCATTACACTGTCTTGCTAATGCCCAGTGTTTCAACATGGCTCAGTTTTGTTACCAGTCCTGGTTATACTTAGTCCGTCAATACTACTGCTGCAGAAATAAAACGCAACCTATTTTGATCTTTATGACCAAGTTATTACGACATAGGAAACTCGATTTGAATGTTACCAATTTGAATATATAGATAGAATGTATTTGAATAATGTAAACCTGTCTAGTGAGGGCCCGAGAGCAGATGACATGGCATAATATGAAATCGGAGTTTGTGTGGTGTATGCCTGATAATCTACCCATGCTAGTTAAGTATGGCGATGCTTCTTTGGCGTCCTAAATATTTTAATAAGATAGTTTGTGTGCGTTTGTTACTTTGTGGCTTCTTTATGTTGAAACGGCTGGACCAATTTAGGTAAAATTTATTGTGACAACATCGATTACACGTATGCCACTTTTGATCATATAAAATATGTTACCGTGTTGTCACCATAGAATACGAAATCGAAACCATGGGTGACATATATTTCTGATTTAAATTAATTTTTAGATTACAAAAGACGTAAGTTTACTTTAAAATAGTAAGTGACATTTTAAGATAAAACGAATGATATTTTATTTTAGGCTCAAACAAAATTTAGGCCTATAGCAAATATTGATTTTTAATAAAAAGTTAGATCCCAAAAATAATTTACTTACGTGGAATTGAACCTTTTTTACGTCAGTTTAGTACGTCACCACATAAATTAATGCAATAAATAAATAACAATAAATAAAGAAAAAACATTAAGATAATCTTACATTACAGTTTTAATCTTCCAAATATTTTTTGGACAAATACACGAGAGTAGTACATTTTATTGTTATGACATCCATATAAGTTTATTGGTAACAAAAGTGTTAAATGACTCACAACAACCAAGTAGTCAATAATAATAAAAGAAAATGTTCTTTATTAAAAAGAAGAAACAGGTCCGGTCCATATTACGTTTAACGATACCCTATCACAGAAGCATACAAGTAACAAATTATTCCTCCCACATACTTATGTAAGTGCACCTGAATCAATCAAAACAGAGTCCCGCCTTTTGTATGTGCACATCATGTCTATTGATACCATGTTTTATGGTCACTGGATGTGACAAACAATGAATTCGACTACCGAATGCGAATGAGATCGCGTGCTAAATGGGCACACCTGTGGTATGTATGTGCTTTTGATGTTAAATCCGTGAATTTACGAATCCGTGATGTTTGCCGAGGAATATTCTAGAAGCTTTATGGCGTAGCGTGTAACGATCCAGTTTATATCCTCAGTTTGCTACAAAAGTATGAGTGATGTACGTACGAAGTTTGAAAATATCATATTTTATTAATCGTACCTATATCGGAAGACCGCACAAGGTGGCAATATTTGGAGGAGGCCTATGTCCAGCAGTGGACGTCAATTGGCTGAGATGATAATGATATCGGAAGACAATGGAAGATGGTTGACACTTTTTGTCAATTTGTTTAAAATTCGCTCTATTAGATGATAATGAAATGTGATGGCGGACTAAGAATGCGAAATAGTATTTATTTACTCTTCGATAACTCTCTTCAATAAATAATTGCTTAAAATCACATCCCAAGAAGCCAACGTTGACAACTACAAAAGTTCTTATTTTGTTCTTTTATATATATTATATGAATCCAGAAAACTTGTCCGGAGTTTTGACACTTCCTGTCAACATCGCACGTAGTTTTAGTTTATATTATAGAAAGGATTCAAACCACATTATCTACTATATCCCAAGGGTTCCGTGGCAAAGACTTGGTAGCAACGGACAAGTGCTTTATTTATTCGACATTAATAATTTATAATGATCATACTATGATCATCGAAATTTTAGTATTAGAATATAAAATAATACCTATATCATAAATATTTAGGCTAGTACGTATAATTGGTCAGTTGTTTATTGTATTAAATTTAAATGCTTATTGGACTCCTAACAATTTTTTTTTTTATTTATTATCATTTAAAAAATTAAAATAACATTACATTATGGTCATGATAGTGTATAGAAACCACAAAGGTTAAGGTTATGTTAATTGATATAGGATTAATGTATTTATTCCAATATATTTTGGTTGTAACCTCAACTTGACATGAAACATATTAAAAAAATAATTCGTATAAAATATTTAAGGTTAACTGAATAAAAACATAATCTAACTGGAAATGAGTTACACCGATTTATTTCTTAGCTAGTTTGACAGTTGCAAACCCAAGTCCTTAGAAATTTATTTAGCTTAACTACTCAAAACTTTGTTAGAGTCGTGAAATTGTAAAGTTTGACCGTACTAAGTGCGACTTTGAAAGATTTAGGTTCAACAACTATGGCATTATGTCACATGAATACCTTAAGAGTTTTAAGTTAGATGGAATATTGCAGCTTCCTTAATGTCTATGTTATGTTCGCATTTACCGCAACTACGTAATCAAAAAGGAATGCAACAAAAATATGTTCCTGTTTAAACCGGAATCCTGTTTTATCTTAGCCAAAGTAAGTGCACTAATTGGGTATAACTCCTTTGTTTTCGACATGTCACAAAGTTTTTGTCAGCGGTTTTCTGAGAGTCATGCTTTAGCAGTGTAAGTTCATTAAAGACTTAAAATATGACTTGAACATTTTCTTCTCCTAATATATTCTCTTATGACTTATTAACAGAAATCAGTTCCTAACATACTTTCCGATTGAATAAGAAACTGTACACATAATCTAGTTTTAAATTACTTTCTTTAACTGTTAAGTTTTAAAACTTCTTCTGCATTCAACTTCATGACTAAACTCAAAACTTCGTTTTCATTCAACTGCTATTCACCTCAGCTCTGAATTTAAAGTTTTCTGGTTTCACTTACAAATTCATTGATTTACTGTAGATGTATAGTTACATCTACTTACTACTACTTACTTTGACTTCGTGTGATATTTTGAATTGAAACGCGTAGTCAGTAGAAATCTGTATGGTGGCGAAGTAAGAACACAATGGTGGCACAACACGTGGCCGAGATTGGGAAAGTTGGCAAATATTACCTCACCGAAAACAAAAAAAAAGGAAATTTGAAGCTAAATTCTATACCAATAATATGAATTGGTAACGCCAACGTCATATAAAAATACACATTAAATAGGTACTTTAATAATAAAAAACAATTATACTGGTTTTTTTCCCTAAAGGGTTTTTTCTTAACGTCATACTATTCCAGACATTCAGACTTTTGCAATACTGGCGAAGGAAAGAATAAACTATAAAACTTATGTTAATTATTCATAATAAAATCTATTTTGTCTACGAGTATAAAATAGAAGGAAAAAAATAAAGATAACTTACATTATTTAATTAAGATGAGTCAGTAGTCGTTAAAAAAACATTTTACAGTGTACAGTGATGTCATAATACTTATGCCAGCAATGAATGTTAAAAATTAACATACATAATGTAATGCGTGGTTAAAAATTACAATAAAATTTGTTTGTACAGTATATTTTTTTCAAAACATTACCATGTGAAATATTATGGGAGAAGCATTAAAAGATCAAAGTAAGGAGGGTGACAGAAGTTAGAAAAACTTAGACTGACATGACAGGGGTTTGACAACCCTATTTTTGTAAGACTCAAATATTAATGCATAAACTTTTTTTCCTTTTTTATAACCTTTTTTTTATAAAATCGTTTTAAATTATAATTATCTTTAAAGTTTGAACAAAGGGAGTCAAAGGTCTAAAGACGCTATTGTTTCTGACTTACGAAAATTATCATGTTTCAACCGATTATGAGCCCTTTTTCAAATGGTGAAATCTTTTAATTAATGATTTTACGTTATAGCATTTTGTAAAAGACAAAGAAAAATCAAGACTAATTAATGTTTTTTTTTCGCAAACAACGTTGCATTATTATCTTACCTTATCTATCTCGCATAAAATAATCCCTGATTACAAAAAAAAATATGATATTATCTTTTGTTTTTTCAGCGTTTTCATCGGTTATGCTATTTTGCGTGTGCATGCACTGAGTGAAATATCCAGATGTTAGAATATTTGATCAGTCCAATTATTATTTTACCCTAACTTCTTTCATTTGTGGACGGTTGTAATTGGCATGTAATTGTTTACAACTAATTTCACTGTACTGTAAGCTCCCCAAAATCAATAAAATAAAATAAAATAACTCAATGGCTACAAAAATAAATAATTACCATGTCACCCTAAAATTTTACAGTTAAAACTGTTATAATATTTCGATTTTCATGTATTTTATGCACTTGACTTGAATTAATCACAATTATAATTCCTTTAAGGTAGGATTAAATGTGTTACTTTGGAAATGAATATGGATCTATTATGAGATTATATCAATTTTATTTACCACTTTTCATCATCATCATAACAGCCCATTCGTGTCCCACTGCAGGGACGGGCCTCCTTACCACTTTTATGAAAGAAAAATAAGTAACGATAACCACAGTAAAATAACTTACTACATTTATCGCTACAAAACGGCTGTTCTTTATGTAAATAGGCATCAGCTGTTAAACACACGACAATTCGATGGAAAAAGGGTTACCGTTGTTTCCATAGATAGGATCATAGATAGGCCACGTTTTGGCAACCTGTCACAAACTCAATGTGCTACAGTTTTGTTTGACGCTCTTAGTTATAAAATAAGTATGTTTTGTTGATGTATTTTACTTATTGTATTTTTACTCAGTGTGATGAAGGAGTAAGAATACAATATGTCACCACCCCATCTCATCCCATGGGTGTCGTAAAAACCGACTAAGGGACAATCCGTAAATATTATCTTTACGAAATAAAGAAGGAAAACTTGAAATTAAACCCTATACTAATCCGTCTGGCCAGCGTGGTAATAGTAGGCCAAGTACCCCTCCGGAGGAGGCACGTCCCTCCAATGGGACATTAATAGGCTGTTATGATGATGATAATGATTTTACTTAGAACTACTATTGACGTCATAGATATAATAAGGAAGTAAGGATAAAACTGTCATTTGTTGTAAATATAACTCATTATTGATGAGATATTGTATACTTCCTTAAGAAAACGGTAACATTATTCTTTTGTTTGTGATAGAAAATACTTTTTGATAAAAGCATTATTAAAGCTTATATTATCACTAGCTGGTACCCGCGACTTCACCCGCGTTGTATAAGAAGCTTTAATGTTATTCCACACCCTAAACTACCTATATTCCAAATTTCTTTAAAAATCCATTTAGTAGTTTTTGCTTGAAAGAGTAACAAACATCCGTCCTCACAAACTTTCGGATTTATAATATTAGAAGAATTACTGTTAAGCCCGATTTACACATCGACAAGTACAGTATACAAGTTTAGTACCTATCCTATTTCTTGGCGAGTTAAGTACGAAGTAACCCTCACTCTCTCGCGTCTCGCCAACTTAACTCGCCAAAAAATAGGATGGAGATCTTTTCAAATCAACTTAATCAACAACTTATTACTTAACTCGCTACTGCACTTGTCAATGTTTAAATCGGGCTTTAGAGATCCATAATTTCACAAACATTTCACTATACAGAGTTTCCATAATTCCATAAATATTTCTAACCAAATAGGATTATTTACGTAAGACGAATGATACCTCGTACTTTATCACATACAACTCAATTTACTTGCTTTCATCCTACGACATTCGATTAAGCTATCAGCAAGTGATCTTAGACCACCTTACATAAACGAGATGTCGTCTAGACTAGGCCCTTTTGGTCTATGTCTACACAAAGCTATTGTTCTTAGTGGATTGGATAGTATTGTCTCATCGATTGGGGCT
Source organism: Schrankia costaestrigalis (assembly GCA_905475405.1). Classification (NCBI taxonomy): domain Eukaryota; kingdom Metazoa; phylum Arthropoda; class Insecta; order Lepidoptera; family Erebidae; genus Schrankia; species Schrankia costaestrigalis. The sequence continues at coordinate 5,834,205 of FR997835.1, read as the reverse complement.
ATTTATAGGTGGACAATGTCACATAGATACAGCGTAAGGTGAAGACGTCCGCGATTAGGGTAGAAATAAATAAAACTACAAAATGATTTTTCATTTTTTTTTAAAGTGGAGAAAATATGTTATGCTGCCTCATTATTTTTTTGGTCATTGGTTTAAGTCTTGTGTAATGTTTAAGGAAACACTGGTAAGCAAGACATGTTCCTTTAGGAAATAAAAAAGAGAATTAAATTTCAAGTAGAAATTATGTTTATTGCTACTTTTTAGGTTATAAAATATTTAGAATAAACAAATAAATAAACACAATAATAATTATTATTGTGTTTATTTATTTGTTTATTGCATGCTTTGCTTACCATAATCGTGGACAGCCATAGCTTTTAAATAATAGATTTTAAAAAATATTTAGAAATATGTGTAAAACCCGCTGGCTGCTTAACACTTATTCCTGTAGTAAACCAAAACAAATAATAGTTAGTGTGACTGCGTAACACGTGAGTATTCGACACATGGCAGAGATGGGAGGGATCCTAGAAGATTTGTTGATGTCAACTGAAATAAAGATACTCAATGACGACATCTATTCAAATGTACGAATAAAGTCTTCGTAGAAACGGCATTTTACTTTGTATTATGTAGTATTAGTACAAGCTCTGCTTAGTTTGAGACCAGATGGCGTTGTGTGAAAGTGTGAGGAATATGTAAAGAATATTTGTTCTACAAACTTGGTTCTTTTAAAAATTACTAATTTTTAAGCTATTGCTTTTCATTGTTATAAATATTAACTGACGCACAGTTTGCGACCACGGTCAGTGTTACCTGTATCGAAACGTCAAGCAAAACAAAGGTATAGCATCATCATCATCATAACAGCCCATTAATGTCGTACTGCAGGGACGGTATATAGCATGCCTCGTTAATATCCTATTCATATAATAAGTATTACATGAGCTAAACCTTTACTATATAATTTTATAATAATAGAAGTAGACAATAGACAGCATCAAGTTCATTACACAAACCAAGTTGACAATCAACGTCGAGGGAAGATGTTTTTATACCAGACTGTGGAGATCGACATATTCTATTATATTATACGCTGTTAAATATCAAGATGAAAAGGCTTTGCCATTACAGATGGAAAGTAATAGTCCATAAATTAGTATAGATCATTACAGATGAACAGCTGTAACTTATCTTCAGACTAAAGTGTCTAAGAGTTTAATCAATATAAATTAAATCTAATACTTAGGCTTAGTGTATTTACAATACAAGCTGGCGATCAGATTTATAGGAAGGATGTCAAGCTTCTATTCATGACAGTTCATTAATGTTCCATTGTTGATGGGAACCTCAGTTATGAAGAGGAACTCGGCCTAGTATTCTCATGCTGGTCAGACGGATTGAATAGAGTTTTATGACCAGTGCTACCTTCTTTTGCTGTCGTAAGGAAATATTATGTATTCTTACTCCCTTTCTTTCCGACGCAAAGGAAATTATATTTATATGTTATTATAAAGATTCAAAATAAATCAGTTTAGTAATCTACAGAATATATCTGTGGCATTTGGTATATATATGATAACTCTTAAACAACGAGTTTACAGTACAAGCATTTTAAGCATTAAGTTATTTTCTTAAATCGGAATAATGAAATAATAAAACAAATCAATGAAATTATTGTTTTTATTAGAATTAGATTTTCACTAACATAAAAATCAAATCAATAAGTTTTTTTATTTGTTAACTAGCTGCTGTGCCCGCGACTTCGTTCGCGTGGCGGATGTTCCTTACTTCGCAATTCGATTTAATACTGAAAAATCGTTTTTAAACCCTTATAACGAACAGATATACCTACCTACATTACAAACGAATTGTAAAATTTCAAAGTAAATAAATAGTAAATAAAATATCTATGAAGACTGCGTCTAAACTTATACTGAAAGACATGAGCGAACGTCATTCTTTCAAGGAAAATCTTAACACCGCGATACTGAAAATGACGTCACAGGCACAATGCCATCTGTTGTCAAATTTGTAAGTTAAAATAAATGACATCGCTTATTTCATCATAACTGCAAGGACGCGCCTCCTCCCGTGACGGAGGAATACTTGCCCTACTAATACCACGCTGGCCAGTCGGATTGGTTGATAATATACGGATAGATTGGAAGATAATATTCACCGATAGTCCCTTAGTCGGTTTTACGCCACCCATGGGATGAGATGGGGAGGTTACATATTGTATTCTTACTCCGTCACCACACGGATAATCGCTAATTAATTATGAATGAATACATTTGCACGCCACGTTATGGTGCGGCAGAATTACCTGCCTCGGTGGCGCGGCGGTCGCATTACATGGCTGGCGTGCATGAGGTCGCGGGTTCGATTCCCATGGAGGACAATTGTGATACACAAACTATTGTCCTTAGTCTTGATGTTCTTTGTGTCCGTTAAATTGATATTTTTAAAGGCTAGTGTGGGATTTGTCTTTTGTAAAAAAAATGCTGAAATAAATTATTGTACATACCTCACACCTTTTTACCATCTAGCAAAAAATATTTGACTAAACTTAGACTCGACTATATTATTATTATTATTATCTATAGATAAACTGCGTGCAGTATTTTTGAATTACTTAATAAATTAAACACAAAACACTTTGAATAATAATTTAATGTTTTGTGATTGTATTTCTATATTTTATTGTCAGTTTTGTATTTTTTTATTGTTGACAAATAGCAATAATGTGTAAAATGATTTAATAAAGAAAAAACGTGTTACTTATTACGTTGTCTGTTATATTATACCCATATATTATTAAATAGTTATATAAGTGTGTTATAATTGCAGTTATAATAAGATTGTGAGAAAAGGAATGTTATTTTAATTCAATTTAATATTTATGATTAAGTATAGGTATAGTTTAACTTTAAAAAATGAAGTTTGTACGCCAATATTAGCAATACAGGAAAAGACTATTTATTTTTGTCAGATGTTTTGTATCTGTGATTAACTAATAAAGGTTATTTGTATTTGTATTTATTTACATTAATAAAAACAGGTGGAGTCTGTTGCATACTTTTACGCTGACCAGTAACTACTACAGTTTAAACTAAATGAATACTTACCAAAAGAATAATTTTACTTTAGATTAATAGCTTACTAATACAATTTATATTTAATTAAATTGTTTCAATTACGAAAAACACAAAAATATAACAATCAAGTAAACTTATAATTGATTTAATTTAATAAGACTTATAATAATTATAAGTTCCCTCCACCTGTTTATGATTGTTATTTATTGATATTACACATACGATTCATGGTTAATTTTATTAACATTTAAAAGGAATAACTTATTAATAGCACTTAATAATAAAATAGTTATAGATTATTTAAAAACTCATTTATTTTACGATTACTACTGGTAACGCCATCTCGTGAACAAAAGAAACGAAATTTAAATTCATTCAACATTGAACCAAATCCATTTTTCATGACCCCTGATTTGTATTGGACTGTTCTAATAAAGAGATCTAGCGATATCTCGAGTAATACTTATCCGATTTTGATGAAACATACCTCAGTTTAAGCCTAATAAGAAAGGCTACAATACAATGTATTGGTCTTAAGATTATATTTTAATTCGTTTTAAAGATGTGCGGTAACAAACAGACAGACAGACAGATAGACATTAATTCTAAAAATTGTAAGTGTGTAGTGTTGTTGCTTTTTGACTTTTTTCTAGATTTTATAGATAATTTTTATCTGAATTTTCGAAAAGAACAGACATTTCGACCTCTACAGTTTTATTATAGTATAGAAGATAGATAGATTACCTACTTTAAACTTAATACCTAAAAACTACGTATCTATGTATTTTAATATCTAAAGCGCGCTTATTCCAAAAAGAGTCAATAAGAACCACGTCCGTTCGCATTAAGAGTCAATGTGAATGAAATTATATAGATGCACCGGTTGGCCGTTTCGGACGTTAAACAAAAATCAACCGTACAGCCGTACTCATACCGGCGCGGCGACATTTGGAAATTTTCTTTCATCTATATCTTGTGTGTTTATCAACCGATTTCTATAATTATTTTTTTATGAATAAGATATTAAAGTGTACTTTTGAATTATGGGAGTTTGAAAAAGATATGTCTATGCAAATTACAATATATTTATGTATTTAATACACTTTGAAGAAAACCCTAACGATTAAACACGTTATTGTGGCTAATATATAAAAGATAGATATATACTATTCAGGACTTTTTTGTACATCTTTTGAAGACCATTATTTTTGTAATACATATTTTTGGCGTATGATCAACGTATGCGATGATAAGAGCTAGAACGCGCTTTTTGTCAACTGACATGCTTCAAATTTTTCGTCACTGCTCAGCTCCTATGTGTCTTAGCGTTATGTTATACAGCCTATAACCTGCCCGGGAGTATGGACTACAATCGTACCAAGTTTGGTTAAAATGCCTTCAGTAGTTTTTGACCCATGCGTGCACATACAGACAGACAGACAGACAGACAGACAGACAGACAGACAGACAGACAAAAAATTTATTGATTGCATTTTTGGCATTAGTATCGATCACTATTCATCCTCCAATATTAATTTTGAACATATATTCAATGTACAGAATTGATCTCTCTACAGTTTTATTATAAGTATAGATATAGATTAGTGGCACATAACAACTTTGTACCAAATGAAAAAAAAAAGTTAAAAAATAATAATTAAACTTATCATGTTTATCCATAGATATTATAAGTTGAGATCATGTTTTTGGCAATTAATCTTACACTGTAATTAGTTTTTAAAGAAACAAATATTATTCATCATAATTCTCCTCACTATCACTCATTATATAAACGGGACTTATCAATTTTTGTCAAGGTGTTTAATATAAAATGTTTGATCTAAAAATGATATATACACTTATCTGAAATGGATCGTGAAACATTAACTATTTGCTCTAACAAAAAGATGATATGTTGAAATAACAGAAAATTATCAAATATATATATTTTTTTTTTAAAGTTATCATTATTTTTTTGATCAAAATAATATGGACTTCTTAGAGTAGTGGACTTATTTCGATTGGATCAAACGAAAATATAGAAAAAATAAAGTCCACTTGTATACTTAACTAAAAACAGCTGATTTTGGAGTTATCTATACCAAATGCCACAGATATAAAAACGTTGTCTAGAATAAAAATCTTTGTTGTGTAAGGAAAAAGTGAAGATACGAATATAAAAAGTATGTTCCATGTTATGTTCTTAGTAATTAGAAATACATTTTTTATTTTAACAAGCCATTAAATATCCTCCAATTATATATAACAGTATCGGATGTTACAGTAACATAATAAAAAATAAATATTATTTCTAAAGGAAAGTAATATATAATTAAATAAACAAATATGAATGGTGAATTTTATAATGTGTGTGCCATTAAATATTCAAATACTATTAATGGAGTGTATCGTAGCTATAATTAATAATTGAGCACACTTTAATTAGTAGTTTCGGATGGAAGGCGTTGACATGCCAGTTCATAAATATTCCTATCTAAAATTTATTTTCTACTAGATACTATTTGAATTCAAGTATTCGACCTTCTATTTGATCTTTAGGTAATTAATCTTAAGACAAATAAACATTATTTGGAGCCACGAAATTATTGGTTACGTACTTAAACCGTTATATTTTTACATATAACTTATTAAAGTTTTTGTTTGAACATAAAATACTATTTGTATGGACGATTTTGACAAATTATACTTTTTATATTTAACACATTTAATGGCTAGTGTTAAATTTTTTTTAAGCAATAAGATTTTATAGTATAAGTAATGGAGATTCTGATTAGATTAGTTACCAACATGTCTTAAGAACATAGTGTGATAAACGCAAAATAATAATGTAGTAATAAATAAGTAAATATTTATCTCAAAAAATAACATGAAGCATATTATAATGTGATAATGTTATAAATTATTAAAATTTATAATGTAAACACGTTGAATGGTAAAATGAATTATTTATCATTAGTAAGCATTAAGATGTTTTATGACTAATGTATGAAATAAGCTGGCTTTACTTAAACTTATAGTGATGAAATGATGATAGGAATTACTGCAAAAGGTACGGTATAACGCATATAAATAACTGTACGGTTTTATAATAACTATTACAGAAGGTCACCTGTAAATAAAAAAAATACCTATAATTGCACAATAGTCATAATGTAAATCTTCTTCTTCTTAACAGCCCATTAATGTCCCACTGCAGGGACAGGCCTCTACCCGTGACGGAGTGATACTTGACCTACTAATACAACGCTGGCCAAATTGATTGGTATAATATCAAGTTTTCCTTCATTTTCTTCTGAATAAAACCAATGAAGAAAGAAACTGCAAATATGTACGTAGTTAGTAAGCACCAAGAACAAAAAGTTGATACAAAACCAACCTTATTTATGGAACATTGCTTATTTGACAAAATTCCCTTTCGCTGGTTCCACGAAAATGCGCTGGTCTTGTACTAGAACATTTACGGTCCGATATCGAATCTATGACTTGAAATAGTAGCTAGTAAAATGTCATTGTACACCTCATTTGTTTTACTATATCACGTACTAACTCAAATACTGTACTATCATAGTACCTGTTCTTGCCATAATTTTATACTTACATAAATTTCAGATATGTAGTCATAAATAAAAATACTATGGCTTGAGATGAAGTTGTAAGATCAGCAGGGAAGCCGTAAACGGGTATGGTGTAAGACCGGAAAATGTGACGTGGGCGAAGTCACCTGCAGTCAATAAGTTCGTGTTTATGTCGTTGTTTTCGAATACAATGTTCTTTTTTTGAATAGGTAATATGATATTTTAATGTTAGAGTGTCAATATCGTAATTGCTGAGATGGTAATTTGTTTTGGTAGTTACTGTTGGCTAAACAAACTAGAGTATTTCGTAATTTTTTTTAATAATAATATTTTTTTTTATTAGTACAAAAAGAAATTACAATTTTGTTCAACAAATTATGTGGTCCCCACACTAGGATTCCCTGTGTTGTGGGGACCGTAAAATATTTATTAGATTTCCTCGTTAAACTCCATGTTAACAAAATTATTGATTAATATAAACGAAAAGAAACATTTATTAGCTCTAGGTAGCTAAGTAATTTTAAATTAAATTTTGTACAAAAATCGCTCGTAGAGACAATTCCTTACACGTACATAACAGTATTTGATCTTAAACCAGCGACACACCTAAATTATGATACCGTGTTATTTCCTTATTTACTCAATACATTATTTCTATTCACCTTTCACCAAATCCACCATCTATTTCGTGTCTTGACACGACGTTATCTGCAATTTTACACTTGACGCAGTAAGTTTCCATTCCTGCTCCAATATCCGCTAACGTATCTATCAAAGAAAGCGGCTTACCTGTCTGGGGGTAATTTCGCCGTCCACTGGTTTCTGCTAAAGGGAACAGTAAAGCCCGTTCTAAGTCTTTGTACAACATCTAAAGCTAGTAATACTATTGCTACATATTGTTTTGGTTTGTATAGATTCGTTTATTGACGGTTTGAAATGTTTGTTGGATATAGTTCTTTTCTAAAGACGATGTAATTGAAAAATATATTATTATATTGTCAAATAATTTTGATTTGTGTTATTATTATCGGTGTTACCACTTCTTCTGAAAGTTCAAATAATGTTTCAGTTATAAAAATCTGTCAGGTATCACTTTTCCAAATTCTTTGTTACAGCTGCTAGATACCAGCTTAAGTTTAGAGTAGATCAGAATATATAGTAAGTCCATGATTAAGGAAGAATTGGGAAGGCAAAGCACGTTATGTAGAAACACCAAAAATAAGATTTAAGGCTGGATTGATAATAATATAGAATATAAAAATTACTTTTTAAAATTTATAATCCACTATCAAGGTTATTGCAAAAACAGACTACTATATTATATAGAAGCAAGTATTTTTTAAATAATAGTAGTCAAATTGCAGAGATCTGATGAATAAAAGAAGTTGACACAAAACGTCTTCAAAATGTGAATTTCGTCTTTAATATTGATTAAAATAACAAAAAGGAAAAAGTTTTTTGAACCCTAGATTTATTTTAAGATCACAGCAAGATATTGTCAACCTACACGTCGTTAGAGTAAATGAAGTAAAAATGACGTTTATGAGGTGCGTGAACATAATAGTACGTCATTAGTTGTAATGTTTTAAAGCTGGCTGGAGTTTATTTTTTACAAAAAATGATTTCTTAAGTTTGTATCTATTACCATCTTTACTTACAATTAGGCACGCAAGGTCTAAAATTATTTCTTTCTTTCGTAGGAAATTCTAAAGACTTTATTAATATACTTATTAATATCCTTCCAAGAAGTAAGTATATACTATTTATTTGTTTACAATATTTGCGAAGGTTTAGCATACAGAATAAATCTGTCTAATATCATTGTTAATTTACTTTTCTTATCATAATTAAATGACTCTTCGAGAAATCAGAGCATAGGTATATTTCAAATAATAAAATAAAATGTAGGATTTCAATATTTATTTGAGGTTCCCACGCTTGACCACAACAGTTACACTTATTACCACTTCATCTCGATACTTTATGTTTGAAGAGCAAAGAGTCTGATGATATTTTACTAAAAGTTTTTACTTAAAAATAAGAATACTGCATTGATACATAAACTCGTATCATAGAAGCGACGTTACGCAATATAATATGAGGTCTTTACCTATGAAATTGCCGTTTTGTATGAAGATTTAGTTAAAAGTTAGATTTTTCATACTAACTTTTTCTTAGATTTTTCAATAATTAAAATAAAATGGAATTATTTTAATTATTATTATTGGATATATTAATGGATTTATTCTAACTATTGTGTTTAAAACAAAGTATCAAGAAAGAAGTTATAATTAAACAAATGGGAAAATCCGCTGTTTTAAATTGGACCCATGTTCACAGGCTTATTAATAATACAAATAATATTTTTTATTTATTTATTATCTTTTGTTAAATATTGGTAATATCCTATGTTTTCTATTTAGAAAATATAAATACTTTTTGTTATTTATCAGAAATTATTTATAGAGTCAAAAGACTGCGCAGAAATAAAACGGCAATTTCATAGGTCAATAATTAAAACATTCTTAACAACCGCTGACCAAAATAAGCAGAAAACAGAATATATCAAGAAGAAGAGGCCACGCTTCTCTCAGAAGTTCGTTCAGTAAAACATGTTAGCTCATAGGAATGTGGTACATTATAATTTTATAACCGGCATAGCTTCTTTTGGATAAGTAAATTGATGGAAATTATACATTAACTTAAGTTTGACTCAAATAATATTTTTTGACTACTTACACTATCAACAATAGATATCACGCACGGAATTAGCATTAATACACTCTTGTTCTATAATGTTACAAAAAAAGCTTTAAAAACATATTAGAGCCCGAATGCTACTTATAGATTGTTTTGACCGTAGGTGTTAGATTCATCAGTATCATCATCACATATGATTGTAATTATTATACTCAAGATAACATCTAATATAAAACCAGGTGTTATAAAAAGGGGATGATAGTTTCTCCACACAACAATACATAATGACTCTCGTATTCTCTGGGTCTATTAAAACAATTTAGTGATACTATTGTTAGGTATAATAGGCAAACCCGAGTCGGTGTCCCGTGGCGAATTATAATGAGATAAAACATTATGAAGGTGAACAAATGAAGCTATCATATTTCTATCAACATGAGGTTTGACATAGAATTTTTCGCTACACAATTACGATGAGTCTGTGAAAGCGTTTTTTAGATCATATGTTTCACAAATTAATAATTAATTAGGGATGAGGATGATATTTTGATATCGAAATCCCTTATACGTAGTCTATAAATAATTGATTTTTGGTTTGATTACAAAAACGTTTTTGGCTCGAGAAGCCTTGAAAGGGCACAATGTTTAAAAATATGAGTTGTTTTTAAAATTTGTTACAATGTATGTATGTACCAACTGGTCTAACTTTAACACGCACAAAAAAGCCGTCCGTTAAAAGTAAATATGTCACAAAGAAAACAATGGTTGAACACGATTGGTATTAAAAATAATCTCAGAAATTTTAAGCCGGTACTTGAAAATGTGCTTCTCACTGCGCGCGGTAGGCAGCGCCGGTATTTGTAAAATGGTAGTTATTATGTTTAAGTTCGCCCACACGCAACCTCGAACGTGTTCAAACAGAAAAAAAGTATAAGGAAAAGCCAAAACATACTAAAAATCGTGACGTAAAATTCTCGAGCTCACCTTTCAGTGATTTGAAGGGGAACTTCTAAATGCCGCTGAAACCGAAATACGTCGTGACAAATCTGTCTTGAAATTTAACGATTTATAAAAAATGTCCCTTGTGGTTCCTTCACCTTCCCTAGACGACATTTGGAAAAAGTAATTTATTCCGATAAGCCAACAAGGAGACTGTTCATTTTTATTTTGTCCATTCCCCGAGGCTTAGAACATCTTACAATAACCGCATAAGTGTTACACTGTTGGCGTTTTACGTTTTATTTTATGTTTTTATTTTAGTATACTATTATAGTTTCTTGATACATTTTTTTTTTATAAAAAAGACAACTCCCGCACTAGGAATCATGTCCTGTGTCGCGGGGACTTTTAGATACATCAATTAACGGACACACAGAACACCCAGACTCAGGACAATAATTTGTGGTTCTCACAAATTATTGTCCTGCGTGGGGATCGAGCCCACAACCTCATGCGTGGCAGCCGCTGGCTCTACCGGCGCGCCACCGAGGTCGTCAAATCAACAATTTATTAGGTATACCCATTGATTTATAAAAACGTGACGACCTCGGTGGCGCGCCGGTAAAGCCAGCGGCTGCCGCGCATGAGGTTGTGGGTTCGATCCCCACGCAGGACAATAATTTGTGAGATCCACAAATTATTGTCCTGAGTCTGGGTGTTATATGTGTCCGTTAATTGATGTTTGTAAAAGTCCCCGCGACACAGGGCATGATCCCTAGTGCGGGAGTTGTCTTTTTTAAAAACTAGAAAAAAAAAACTAGAAAAAACTAGTTTTATATTTTTACGCTAAAATGCAGGTAGGTACAGCTAAACGGTATTACTTTCTCATGTGAAGTGGTGAAGTCTCTATCTTTCTTTATATAATACTCAGGTTTTTAGGTAAGATATTTACATTGTGCACTTAAATCCAGAACCAATCGGACAGCGTATTAAGTAAAATATTAAATAAATGGATGCAAAATCCACGCTCCTACTAAAATAATTTAAAAGTATTATTTTGGAAGTAATTCTTGACTACCTGTTGTTCCTAATATTCTAGTATGAATCTGTTGACTTGAACCAAACACACAGGAGCATGACTATGCATTTGCCTCCCGCCACAACCTTAATCTCCGTACGAGTTGGTCGCGATAACGTTTGTATGGCAACCACATTATATAGGTACATATTATAAGTACAATTCAAAGACCATCCATGTACTTACATGATATTATCGTATTAAACAATTCCTTAGCTAATTTGTTGACATATACATATACCAAATTAATAGACATACATTAAAAATATTATATTGGTTGTTTACCTAAATTCCATGTATCAAAAAACCTGTTGTTTTAGGTACACTTGTTTCTAATACACATAGAATAAGAGCTGCCAAGCTCGCATACACAAAGCGCGAAAGATTATTATATTGCTTGGCTGACAATTACATACCAATTTGCAGTAGTTATAATGAAAATAATACTAATTGTTATGTGTAATTTTTCGTTCCGATAGAAGTAACAGATATTAGTACAATAACAATAAAGGTAAATAACATAATAGTAGAGAGGCTTTCCCTATAGTCGGATGCCCATCCTGTCATCACAGTAGTGCGAAAGATCATTGGTTATAAAATTCAATTAGAGTAGCAAGATATACACTATTTTCTTCATCATAACAGCCTATTAATGTCCCACTGCAGGGACGGGCCTCCTCCTGTGACGGAGGGATACTTGGCCTTCTAACACCACGCTGGCCAAACGGATTAGTGCAGGGTTTAATTTCAAGTTTTCCTCTTTATATATTGTTAAGATAATACTCAGGAATAGTCCCATACTCAGTGCATTGATTTACTATTGTTTCTGCTGGCGGCACTTTGAAATGGTTAAGACACCCTCGGAATGTAATTGTGTCACCTTATATTATGACACAAGTATTTTTAATTTAAATAAATAAAAGTATTTTACAGAATCGAAAAATTTGTATAAGACGCTTGTTTAAAAGGTTAACAATAAAAAAAACGAAATATTGTGTAGCAAAAAGCCGCCTCATTATAAAACCGTTTTATTTATAAATTGTTAATGAAACCAGATCGCATTTAAACAAATGTTCCACACGGGCGACAACTTTTTAAGTTCTCCGTTTATTTATTATTCAATATCCTGCTTCTTTTTATATAACGGTTTTAAAGATTGCATACTAAAAAAAACATGTCTCACAAAATCGTCCAAAACATAAAATATCCTATTATAAAACAAACGGAAGCATTGTCGTCCCCTTTTAAATATTTAAATGTCCCAAATGACACAAGTTAAAATTCATTGGATTCCAAAACCAACCCTCTGTCGACAAATACAGGCATAATGCTTCATTTAATAACAAATTAGATCTCGCCACTTTAATAAAATGTCGAATACCTTCTGTCCATAAAAGGACCAAAGATCTTTTTGTTTAGATATAACACGTTCAAAAGGATCCGAAAGATTCCTTAATTCACAAAGAGTAACATAAATCTTTATGTAGACTAAAAAAGACAAAAACATGTGTGAAATCCAGGTTGGTGTAAAAATAACAAAGGTTTTTGAAGTTTATTTGTGTTTAACAATTTAATTGGCTGGTTTGAGACATAAATGATTAATAGTGTACGAATATTTTTGTCTGTAATACTATAATGTGTAGGTATAGTATTTGTAAGGTGCCGTTATAAAATGGTGACGGAGTAAGAATACATGGCTTGATCCCATTGTATACAAGCATTGCTATAAGTGTCTCTGAGTCCTTAATTTTTCCTCTGATACCTTATACTTGTTGGACAGGACATACATCAATCAATCAAATCAATCAACTAGCCTATTACAGTCCATTGCTGGACATAAGCCTCTCCCAATACGCGCCACAGAATTTGGTCCTGCGCCTTCCGCATCTAGTCCTACCCAGAGACCTTTATGAGGTCGTCGGTCCACTTAGCTGGGGGGAACATATATAATAATGTAATACTTTGGTGATTTGGCGAGGTAATGCTGTTGATTCTGGTTTAGAGAAGTTATAGTTGTGGCAAAGTAGGTGAGATTACTACCAATTCGTAATTCAACCTTTATGCTTTGACAGTAATCATTACTTACATAATCATATTATTGTATTATTTCAATAAACTGTGACAATATTGTGATCTAGATAAGTTTCATACTATCAAATCCAATGTTCCCATTTAGGAAGTATAAGGTACCTTACAAAAGTAGGGCTTGGCATTGCTTTATTGCTGTGTCAGAGCCTTTAATTATTGCCCCCGTTATCAGGTTGGCGATCTGAGAGGGCCCGACGCCTACTTCCTTCAACCAAGCTTACCGTATGTATTTCAATACGAATTTGTAATTCTATATCGCAGTTGGCATAATATTATATTATTCTTTAAAGAACATATTTGAGTTATTCATTTATTTGTCTTGTGATACAAGTTTATTAAGACTTACTTGATGTATAGCGTACTCCCTTTTTAAAGGTCGGCAACGCATATTCTGTGATTCCTCTGGTGTTGCGGGTGTCCATGGGCGGAGGTGATCACTTACCATCAGGTGACCTGCTGTCTCGTTTGCCTCCCATCATATAAAAAAAACTTAGGTACCTGGTAGATATGTAGTTGTCAGTGCTCTTTCGTAATATTATTATAGTTCTACATTAGGCTTTTAAATGTAAATACATTTCGACAAAACTATCTTATTCTTCTAATTTATGAAGAGTTTGAAGTACTAAAGAACAGATTAATATTATAGTATTTCATTTACACACGTAAACTCACCTGGACATATTACACTAGCCAATACGCCATCAAAAGTGGTATTTAACTTTTCGATCTAGTTACCGCAGAACAGAACACAAAGCTGTAAAATAGATTAAAAGACTTAATTTCTAATTCATGCAAATCTTATTACTTCAGCTTAAAAACGTTTCGCCTTATGTTGAAAGACTAAATCCATTATACAGCTGCACTTAATAATCCGTTATAATCACACTGTAAAATGTATATTTAACAGCTCTGAATGTGTATTAAAATTAGGGAATTAAGTATAACGATTCGATCAGAATTAATTAGCAACTGTATACCGGTATTGAATTACATTTGTTCATAAAGAAAAAAAAACATCTTTTCTCACGCCTCCGTTTATCTTATTCACAGAAAGATATTCTAAGGAAGCTAGCATTAAAAGCGTCGAGGTTCTTATCTTTTTACATTCATTTCTAAGGTTATGGTTTTTAAACCTTTTTTTTTTAAGAACGCGAATCCGTAAACAAACAAAACTACTTAATGTATTTTTATTTTTGAATCGCTATCGAAAGATCTTGAGTGAAATTGTTTCTTGTATTAATGTTTCATATAAGAATTATGATAAGGTGGATCTTCATGACATGAATATTAATTTAAGGGATATGCTTTATGTGATAGTTCTGAGATAAGAAGAGAGTAATTATGTTATGCTTTGATATAAGGATGTAGAGGTTTTAGTCACGTAGAGAGTATAACATTAATCATTGAAATTAATTATTAATTAAAAACTAACCCCCTGACTCATAAACGCTTCTTAAATTTTAGTCAATTGATAAGCTTAAATTCTTACGGTTTTGCTTGGTATAAAATTTACTAAAAAAATCTCGCTAAACAGTGATTAAATTTAAGAGGCGTTTATGACCAGTGTTGACAATTTTATATACAAAATAAATAATGCAGAAATAATTTTATACTACCAAAAACTACAGGAAACATTGTAAAACCATAATCAAGACGGATATCATAGATTTTGACAAATATAAAGTACAAATAAATAATGTAAATGAACACTTCAATAACCAATTTCGAGGAAATGAATCATAATTAAACGTGTATTATACGTAATGTTTCCTTTGCTTTATGTATTCCAAATAGTGTGAATGTTAATTTAAATCTAATCTAAATTATTTTCTATAAATATGCAATAAATATAATTTAGAAACAAGTTTACAATTTAAAAAATATTATTTTAATCGTTATTGACGATATTAATATACGATTTAATATTATTTATGTATGTATTAGTTAATTATTAGAAACTAAAGTTTGGAGAAATAGAGTTTATTACAGTTTTTACATAGATTAGGACTGATTTGTTGTTGTGAGGGGGCCTCCTTAAACCTTCATCTTGGTCGAAAGTCCCAGACGGTGTAATGCAAGTGTTCCGTCCTCTATCACGCGATGGACCTGGCACAGAGAATCTATAAAAAGCTAAGATTAGGTCTTATTAAATAAAATGACAAAACAATGGCCTTCCTGGTTTCGTCATTCCATCTCATCTCTAGGAGTTTTTAAGAGACAGAGTAGCGTTTTATAGAAAGAGTTTATGTATTGCCCTTTACCATTACTTGACAAGGTCCTGCTATACTCACAGCCAGGACATTATCAATTATCATCATCATAACAGCCCATTAATATCCCACTGCAGGGACGGACCTCCTCCCGGGACGGAGGGATACTTGGCTTATTAATACCACGCTGGCCAAACGGATTGGTATATGGTTTATCAATTATAATTTAATGTAATTTACGGACATTTTTATTTAAGGACAGTACTTACCTACTTCTTCTTTCACTGACAAAACTTCAACAACATTGTTTTATTTGGTTTGACAGGTTGTCAGAGGGGTAAACTTTTTAATTTTTCAAGTGAACAGAATCTTTGTTTTTCTAGCAGCTTATACATTTGTGTGTGCTGACATTTTCCATAATACATACATATAATGTATTTATACAATGTATTTATGTACAATGTATTTATAATTATGTTAATTTTCTTCGACTACTATTTGTAAGGCATATTTATTGTCTAATAGTATTACTGGTTGCCACCCCACTGACCCAGTGATGTATAGAAATTAGAGTAAATACTTTTTTAACTATGAATAACGTAGCTACAAATATTAATTATTCAGAAGTGACGTGATTGGTAGACGTTAGTAAATTAATTATTGACAAATCCGACCTCGTAGATTGACGTGAAAGATTAAGGAACTTTTTAATACTATGATAGTACCTTAATATTTATGTATAAAAACGATAAGACATTTTATATGTAAATGGAATTTTAAAAAGGCAAAGGTTAAATTTTATATTGAGTTTCTTCAACAAGGTTACTAAATAGATAATACAGTATTCAGCTTGATACGTATGATGATGAATACAAATGGACTATTACCAACTATGCCCCAACGGCTTTAAGATCTGCGCGCTATTTGGCCTGCAAGTGCACATCATTAGTTTAATTGTGCAGTACTAAGTGGTCATTTTAGTTTCCTGCGCATCTTTTTTTTTTCGATCCTAAGGGGTACCTTACTACAGAGATCCGTCTCTTGCCCCCTTACCTTGTTAAGGCACATAGTCAATGTCTCATTTCTATTGTTTTGCTTGATATGTGGAATACTAGCTGCAACTTTTATATTATAATGAAAAATCATTATAATAATAAATGTCAATGTTCTCAATATTGCTTAAAAAAACTATTCTCTCTAAGCTTAACTAAATAATATTATTTTGGATCGCATCATAATTTTATTCATTATTCATATCCTTATTAGTTTTCCACGACTGATTTGATGTTTTTTTTTTTGTAAAACAAAAAGAATTGAAAATAACTAAACTACCTAGATAAATAATTAAATAAATTGATAATTTCAACATCTTTTAAATGAAACTTAAAACAAAGGGTTTCCGTAAAAGTAATCTATTTTTAACTCTGCTACAAAAAATTGTTAGAGCTCAGTTCAAACATCTCCATCCCTCCATAGAAGTAAGTATAGATACATATCGTATGTTAAAAACTTTAGTACACCAAACAATCCCGGCCGATATCCCGACTCCAAAACAAATAAGGCCCCGAAAAAAGGCTGCAGATAAATTGTTTGCTGAACTCTCGAAATCATTCGTGGAGTGTTACTCGTACGATCAAATCTTCTCAATTTCATAAAATATATTGCCGAAAATCGTATTCGATGACAGGGTATTAATTTTCAAGTTAGCTTTATCTCACCCCCCACTGGTTTTTAAACAATACAAATATTTAACAATATACATTACGACATTTTGCCAATAAATATCTGTTTAACACTTGCCATATTTTTATTAAGCGATTATGGTTCACACTGCAATGATTTTGCTGAGAAAAATATTTTAAATTTTATGACAGAGGCACACAAATCAGTTACACCGGTTTGAAGATTAAATTATTTGTCTTTAGAATATTGTCATCTCGGTAAATTAATACTTTATTATGTTTTGATAAACAAGTTCTTCATAAGCCTAATATCCGCTTAACATAAAAAGCTTTTTTTTTCTGTAAGATGCTTATTCATATTTATTTTAACAATTACTAATTGTTACATTGCTTGATTTTTTTTTAGTTGGTATTATTGAGACGGAATAATAAAAATATACTTATTGTTATTGACGATAGCTGCAGTTTAGAAAAAATGAAGTTTCTTTTATATTAATACCCATAATACGTAACATTAACACATTATTCACGACTACCCTCATTGGAAGTGGAAACAAAAGTTATTTACCCCTGTATCGCCCATACGTCTTATCATTGTAGCATGAAACTTTATCGAGGGAAACACACTCAACATTTGTTAGAACAAAAGTCACTAGAAAGCCACACATAGATCAGGGGTTACCCGGTAGGAGGCAAATAGCCCGTATTGCTAAATCGCCCGGCGTAACGCGCAATATCAATGCCTGCAGCTTCATTGGAAGGACGCTTCAATGCGCGCACGCGTTAATCGGCCTTGCGTGCAATTCAAAGAACAGATACGGTAGAAAGGTATCAAATAAACAATCTTTTACTCTTTTTCGCTTAAAATAAACAAAATTGGAATTTCATAAAGTTTTACAGAGTAAGGATTTTCGCTAAATCTTATTTTAATATTTTGCTGTGACAACACATGCGTACATTTTTTAAAGCTTGTAAGCTTTTGGTTCTTCTTCTTTATAAATAGCGTTGTTTTTTTTAAGTGAATAAAACAAAAGTTTAAAAAAATCAATTACATAATGACGAAAAAATCTTCAATCAAATACGTTATACTTTTCTACTATTGTTGAATTGTTAGTCTTTGACCGTCCATTGGTATAGTAAATATTTTGCAATTTACCACTATTTCCTCAAATTGGCCCCTGCTTTTGTAAATATTATGTTTGGTTCAATGAATACCAGACAAAGGAAGTTAATGTTGTGCATCTTTTATTTTGAGCTTGAAATAATTCAATGTTATTTATAGAAATATTTTTACTTGGAAACTCTCGACTCTTATGGTATTGAAGAAGATTTTTTAATGTTATTAAAAGGAAATAAGTTTTATTAGTATTGTTATAAAGCTTAACAGTTATTTTTTACTCTAGTCGTTTTTTTGTTTTCATTGTTTGATGGTATTTTTTTGAATGGTATTAGATTGACCAAACATAAAATAAAATAACTTTATTGCTTAGACTAAAAATATAGAGAAAAAATATAGCCAAATCTTTTAGGAGCATGTGGAAGAAGAAGACATGCTATTATTAGGTTACGATTCTTTGGCATAATAAGCTGGTATGAATAATAGCTATAGACATCTTGAGCTACTCTCAATATACTGTTCTTCATTAGTATTTTTATCACAATAGTTGTTTGTAACCAATAAATATTGTAACTGTTTTGGAAAATAAAAAGCCAGGATAGAAAATCAATGTCTTTTAACTTGGGAAAATTTTAAGTAGGACTAAAACATACGACAACTTTGATGCATGGAAGCCAGCATGTTAGTGAGTGCAAGCTTATTGAGATGAAGCTTATTTCAATTCCAATACGTAGCAAGATTAAATAAATAAGTATTCCTCACACATTCTCACAACGCCATCTAGCCCCAAATTAAGCAAAGCTTGTACTATTGGACAACGGATAAGTACACTTAGATACTTGTTTTTAATGATTAATAAACAAATTCTAAAATGTACATAGTTAGAACATAAAAAGTGGAAAATTACCAAAGTTTGTAACAAGGTCAGGCATTCAATTTGGCTTTCTTTTATTTCCCGTCCCATTGTTTAGATTTCCGTCACGGGACTAAGAAAAATAGCGAGTCAAACAAAAAGTTTTACCATCATCAAAGGCTTAGTCAAGCGTGAACCTTCAAAAAACAGATAACGGGAGGCTCAAAATATCCGGACTCTTTAATCTGTATTCAACCATAGTTTTCGTCTTTAGAAGACATTGTTAACTACTGTTTAAAAACTCGGTTCAATAAAGTTTATTACAACACTCTTAATTCACCGAATAATTCGGTTCATACCTTATATATTTTTCTCTTTTTTTTTGTAAAACAATAAAGCTGCACTAGAAACAAAGGACTGTGTCAAAGAACATCAAAACATATTATTATGTGGACTTCAATAATGAATCATCTATGTGACAGGACATTGCAACCTTCTGGACTATAGCGGCATACAGCGACCCTCACACATTCACACAACGCCATCTAGTCCCATACTAAGCAGAGCTTGTACTATGGATACTAGACAACGAATAAACATACATAAATACTTTTTTTTTGTAAATTTGATGATTAATTATAATTTGTTTCAAAGATTTTAACGTATTACAAAACAACAACAAATAACTACTTAAAAATAAACAAAAATACCGTATAACCCTTAAAAATTACATGGTATTCTATACCTATATTGAACCGTACTCAAGCAAATGACACTTGACCACAAACTAACTCTCCAGCGTCGTCTAACAAGTGAAGCATGTTTGTTTTTACTTAAGAGTACCGCAAAATTAGAGTATTTCTTTGTTAGAAGATCTCACTAACTAGGTCAACTGGGACAATACGAAGCTTGCAGTTATTAGGCTTACACAAAGAAAGCGTGGTAAGAAATTTAACTACGTTACAAGATAAATTATTTATTTTATAGTTTTCTGACAAGATAGTTGAGTTAATAATATTACTATCATAATGTGAATTTATAACTAGAGAAGAAAAGTCTAAATTGTCAAGACGGAATCGGTGTAAAAAGTTTTTCTTTATCAAAGAACTATTTTACCGGCCATCAGTAATTTAAAGTCTCACCTAATAACAAAAAAAGACATAAAGAGGTTAACAAAGATTTTTTTTTCTGTGTCTTTTTATATAAACAAACATTTAAACAGTTGACTTTAATACATCAACATGTCATTGTACTTACAACTTAGGCTACTGAAAAGAGTTATTAGAAAAATAAATATTTAGTAAACTATCAGAAATAGGGAGATTCGCAGGAGAAATAAAGTGACGGCAAAAGCGCTCATTATTGTCTGATTAAAGTAGTTGTGAGAAGGGCACATAACGCGTACCGGAAAAAGCAGTGACAGACCCCGCACACAGTGCACAGACGACCGCTGTGCCTCCCTCGTCCATAAGCATCCGCCACCCTCACCAGGTCATTCGTGCACCGTGTGTAGGGTCTGTCCACCCCAAACAAATTGTATATATTTTTAGGCGGCATAATGTCTAGCAGTGGATGTCACTTGGCAGATATGATTGCAATGAAAAAAAAAAATATAAAATCGTCTGGATGAGTAATCTGATCAAAATATTTATAGTATTTAACTAACAGATTACCAGCGGAACAAAGTATTTATTTTAGTTAAATAAAATGATTGGTAATTGGTAATGTTGCGAAATGCCGTATCCAATTAAGGATACTGAGTTTTTACAGCGATTCTCTTCACTGAGCATCCGATGTTTTTGCTGCGAATGGCCATTGGGTTGTCGAAGTTTTTATGAAACGCCGACGACGCATTTTTTGCTGAGTCCGAACCGAACTCATCTTGAAATGTCAAGTACCATATATTTCGAACCATCCATGATCGCTGTAATTGATCGAATTCGTTGTAAATAAGCCTTATTTTTGTCTGTACCTTTTTATTTATGAAACATGTGCTTCGATGGTCCAACGAGCTTTTTTGCTAGCAAAAAATATCGATGTATCGTTTTTGTTTCGTCTGAGACAAAATAAATGTTTAATTTTATAAGTAACGTTGGAATTTATTAATATTTTGACTTTAAGTCAGAAGGACAATGAACTTTGTGCTACCGAATAATCTTTTCTATCTTTATCTGTTTTATTTCTTTTATGTTTTGTCATTTTATTTTATGAGAGAAATCCAAATTCATTTATTCTTTTACGCTGTAAGTAAAATAATTTAAAAGTTTCCGATATATTCAACAATGTCATGTAGTCGCAAGCTGACTAATGCCTATGAATTACTAACATAGATGAAAACATTCATAAATGTATTGCATAAAATAATTGCAATTATGGAAATACAAGAACCTAAAATAATAAAAGGAATGCATCAGAATAATTATAAATAAATTATTGCAAAAAAAAAAATATCATCAATTTTGGATGACATATTTATGGTATACAAATCTAAAGCTAAAAAAGGGGTTGGTTTATTATTTCAAGGATTATTGGTATTCAATATTTTATTGTTCATACCTCAATTTAATTTATCAAAAAAAAAAAATTCGCGCTTCGAGGAATTTGATATACAGCTTCGAACAAGATAAAAAATAACCTACATGGAGATCATAAAAACGATGTAGCGATAAGCGAACCCAATCATCACGGCAGCAAAGGAGGCGTTACTCGACACGTAACGTATAACAACGATAAATCGAACCAAGTCAAACATTCAACAATCGCGGTTGCATTGATTCGAATCGAATCATTCAATTAAAACGCCTCAGTACGAACGTCGGAACGACGATTGAGATCAATATCGCAGTTTTAATAAAACAGATGGGGAACGGAGTTCCATATCCGGAGCTTGCTTATTTTTTCCAAACAACAAAAAAGTTGGTGCCCCTCGAAAAAGCAAGCAATGATAATAGAAACAACGGGAGCGCCATTCTAAAGGGTTATTCGTGTTTTTATTTGCGCCTATATAGGAGTCCTTTTAGAATGCGTTAAAAGAAAACGACTTGAATATGCCGAGTGCGTGGGTGAAAAAATAATATGGACTACATTATTTAAGTATAATCACTAACTTTTAAGTACTGTTTTTTTAAATTTTGTTAGATTTTAGACTGAACTAGAAATTTACAGTACGTACCTAATAATGTTGTAACACACGACTGACCCTACATTTAGGTTCGTAACTACAACACCTAAAACTTCATCAACCATTTAATAAAGACTAGTTAAAGGAGATTAGGAAAATATCACTGTAAACTTAACACTAGATTAGGTTCTTGAGATTACTCTGCCACTTCACGTGGCACGTCCTTCAGAAATTTGTAATAAAACATTGCTTATTGCATTTCCATTCATGGTCCACTAATCCCACAGCAAACTGATCCCGCGGGCTCAGTTGACCCCATTCGTTTTTTTTAGGTTGTTACTCAGCCTACTAATCTCATCCTTTATGTCATTCAGTGATATTGAAATCATGTGTAAAAAAGAAAAATTTAACAGAAAAATATTTATCTATACTTAGGACTTCCATTTTTATATCTGAACTTGAAACAATATTATATGAATTATGTCATGTTTTTCTATAATCGAAATAAATTAAGCTACACAAAATAATGTCTTCATTGTCTACGTTAGAAATCAGATCTTCTTTCCTAAAAATAATAACCTTATGTAACCAGATACTTATGATATTAGTCTTTTAATTTATTTACGATCAGAACACCGAATACCTCTTATATTTTTATAAGAAAGTCAACCTAATTGGTGAGAGAGGATCACGCAAGATGGCGTGACCGGCCGTGGTGACAGTTTGAATTCTTAATTACGTAAAATATTGTAATTGACGCACCCACTTCAATGGTATTATATATTTGATTTTTGTTTGTTGTTCGGGAGTGTGATATCATTAACTAATTAATTGGATGTATTTATACAGTATCTTATGACTGTGGATTATACAGTTCTCTTTCCGTATGGTGACGTAATAAGAGCACTAAGTATCCCGTGTCCAACAAAGTTAAAGTTCCTGAGACCTCATCGTCAAAGCTTGTCGACATAGGAGCGTAATCTTTATCACCTGTAATGAATAACGTTTGTTTTGTTTCAGTATAAGGTAGTCTACCCGCGGAGATAGACTCTCAATCTTCACCTTGATCTTGCAAGAGATGTGTGGACGATACACCTGACACCATTCTGAAACTATTTACCCACCCAAACGTCCAGGCCACTATAGTGGCCCAAAATTTTTGCGGTTGTACGTCCGGGTCTCTACAGTGGCCTCGACGATTCGGTTGCCAAAAACAAGGTTTTTATTCATTGAGTGGGAATACAACCCGATAGACCACGTGTAATGGGCATAAACTGTCATGAACAATAATGACCATACCTCAGATGTCATCTAAAAAACTGACACTAAATAAAAGAAAATTATTATTACAAATAAATACTTAACAAAATTAAGGTAACCTACCTACACGAATATTTGGTGTGTCAAATGCGACATTCCATTAGGACATTCAGTAGTTCATTTACATAGAATGGGTGTCGTGTGACCTTAACAGAAGTTCTCAAATAATCTATACTAATATTATAAAGAGGTAAAGTTTGTGTGTTTGTGACGTTGTAGGGGGTAATCTCTGGATCAACTGAACCAATTTTAAAAATTCTTTCTGTGTTAAATAGTCTAATAGTGTCATAGGCTATATAGTATCACGCTGTGACTAATAGGAGTGAAGCAGTAATGAAATATGTTTAAAAAAGTGACCCGTTTTTTCGCCGCCTAACGAAGTGGGCACGGGTCAGCTAGTACCACATAAAAAGATGCTTTGATTATAGGGTTCATTATGAAGTTTAACATGTCAGCTGGACTTAATACGTGTAACTGTTGAAAATATTTAGACCGTCTCAAGGTCGTATAACGAGTACTGATAAAATCTTATAAATGTTGTCTGGTGTTAAAGAATGATAAAGTATTTATAATAATAGGAATCGTAACTGGTATTTATATCGGTCTGTAGGACGGGTAGGCTGTAGTTTTGGATAGCAACTGGGTTATTTTTTTAAATACAAGACAACCTTTATTCTGATGGAAAGCGCGAATAATATATTGACGATCTCTTTGGCGTAATGGTTATATAACATCACTACTACGCAGAGGCCTCGGGTTCTAAATTTTAAACTCTTTGACGCAAACTTTAACAATCGTGGGATTAAAGAAAACAAAGGATAGATAGTACTAACACTCATCTGATTGCACAAGTATTCTTCCTGCTTCCTGTATATTATGTTATAGAAAACCATTAAACTACTAGTGTTCGTAAGAGACCGTAAGTAATTTTATAATTCACAATCTGTTACATGTGCTATGTGACACAACATAACATAAACATTAAAGTTCTCGAATACCTGTTCCAAATTTGAAATAACCTCACGCACTTGACAATTTACCAAAAGATTAAAAAATGGATGAGCGAGATAAAGAGGTCATAAATACCAGTTTAGAAAAATGCTCTTACTAGAACACGATAAAATCTTCTAAAGGTTTTTTATAGTAAAAAAGGGGTGTGAGTTGAAAGAAAAAAACGAATAAAAGTAGGGTCCTTGCCCGTTGACGGCCGCAACGAGTTTTATTACATACGACATGTTGACGAATAGGGCGTAAAATTCTACGGTTTTCTAACAAAGAGTATAATTTTAATATTAGACAGGACTATGGTATTTCTTTACAAGCAGCCTGAAGGTTTAATTGTTGATTTTGAAGCTAAATGCTATGTGGCAAAATTTTCTAATAGAAATAGTTAAGATTTGAAATCCTATAGGAATCTGTTTAGAATCCTATAAGAAAATGGCTACTATGTTTACATAATTATCATGAAATAATCAACGTTATTCAATTAAAAATCAAATTTAGTATCCTGTAACGAGTTTTCTTTGCCAAAATTTGATAAATAATAACCACAAACATGTTTCTAGTAAGAATCCATCCTATAAAGGTGACTGGATATTAAATTCAGAAATAATCTGACAGACTAGCGTGGTTTTAAGCTAAGTTTCTCGCTGTTATTGTAAACTTTTCTTGCAGTATTAATTACACTATACATTACAATATATTTAGTATATTTATGACCCTTGTCCTATCTCATTATAATTGTATAATTTATTCACTACAAAATTATATATCAGCATAATACTAGCATAGAACTGTATTTGTTGTCGCAATTTTAGCCGATTTGTTTGTTTATTTATTTATTTATTTATTTATTTATTTATTTATAAAGGGTTACCAACATAAGTACAGCAATATCAAACATTTTTTAGACTTAAAATTACTTATAGCTAACTGCACTTACAATTACAGGTTAACCACAACATGCATTAAAATTTAAATAAAATATGTAATAATAAAAAGAAATGAAATATAGTAACATTCAATAACAAACAATAACTTCAATCTAAAGTACGTCATTAGCTTTTAGTAAATTCATAAAGTTAGGAAGACTTTGAGAGTGAATATCGAGTTTAGGTATTTTCTTTGTTAAGTCGTTGTACATACGACCCAACCGAACTACTGGGGCATTACGACCTAATCTTGTTCTACAAAATCTGTTTCTGAAAAGAGCGCAAGGGTATCTTGGTAATCTTGAAGGGACATTATATTTGAATTGACTAACTAGTATGGGACTGTCGATTTGGTTATTTATTATTTTATGTAAGTAAGACATGTCCAGATGAACACGTCGAACAGAAAGTGCATCTAAGCGGAAATGTTGTAATTTTTCGATGTATGTTTTAAGTATTCTCGGTGTCTGAAAGCGGAAGGAAAGGCTGCGGATAAATTTTTTTTGTACTCTTTCAATTCTTTTAGCATGTATTTCATAGTCTGGATACCAGACGGTGCTGCAGTACTCCAATTTGCTTCTTACATAACTATTGTATAATAAAATGACTGAAGAAGGGTTTTTAAATTGTTTGGTATTTCTAAGAATAAAACCTAACGATTTATTTGCCTCCTTTATAATTTGGTCAATGTGATCAGAGAAACGCAACTGCCTATCTACTATGATTCCTAGATCTCTTATGGAATTAACTTCTTGAAGCATATCACCATCTATAGAGTAATTGGTGTTGAAAACATTACGTTTTCTTGTAAATTTTATGTGTTGACATTTTGAAGCATTCAACATCATTTTATTTGAAACACACCATTCTTGGAGTTTGTCAATATCTTTTTGAAGGTATGTAGAGTCTTGCTTGCATGAAATTATTTTTGTCAATTTTAAATCGTCTGCAAAAAGATATATTGTGCTGTGTTTGATACTTTTGGCCAGATCATTGATAAATATGTTGAAGAATAGGGGCCCCAACACAGAGCCCTGAGGTACTCCAGAGAAAGCTAAAAAGGGCTCTGATTGTTCATTGTCCACAACCACTCTTAATGAACGCTTCGTAAGATAAGATCGACACCAATTTAGTATATTGCCTGTTATACCGAACGCGTATAGTTTGTCCAATAGTATTGTGTGATTCACCTTATCAAACGCCTTCGAAAAATCGGTATAAATCGCATCTACTTGTGACCCATGATCTACAGATTCTATTATGTCTGAAGCAAAAAGCACGAGATTGGATGTTGTAGATCTCCTCGCCATAAAACCGTGTTGTTCGTCAATTATATATTTTTGTATATTTCTATAGATAATAGGGTGTACCATTGACTCAAAGATCTTTGCAACAGTAGAGAGTATAGTTATAGGTCGGTAATTGGAAATAAGTTCCTTTTTACCGTTTTTATAAATGGGTACTACCCTTCCTGACTTCCAAGCGTCTGGGAATATACCTGTTTGTAAGGACTTGTTAAAAAGAAGGCACAGAGGGATTGCTAGTCTAGTGGCACATTTTACTAGATAGACAGGATGCACATTATCGGGACCATTTCCCTTCGTAGTGTCTATTTTCATTAGATTCTTACTAACTTCGTCTGGATTAAAATGAACAGAATTAAGCAAAACTAGAATATTAGAGTTTGATTCTGAAGTATGATTAGGAATATAATTATTTAGGTCGTTGCTGTCTGGTTCAAATATTGAAGAAAAATGAGTGGCAAACATGTCAGATATTCTATGCGTGTTAGAATTTATATTATTATTTAACATCATTGTATTAGGGTACGATGAGCAATTTTTTCTTAAATTTTTAATAAAGGTCCAGAAGTATTTTGGGTTATTCTTTAATTCAGATTCTATTGATAGTATATATTTATTATGACATTCCTTTATAATCCTGTTGCAATCAGTTCTTAAATAATCAAATTCTAGTTTGTCAAGTGGATTGCCATATTTTTTAAACTTTTCATGATACTTGTATTTACGCTTTAGAAGATATATTAAATGTGGTGAGTACCATATAGGATAAGACTTATGACGGTTTCTTGTCATTGGTATGTGTTTATTTATGGTCTCATATACTATTTCGTAAAACCGGGTTACCATTTCGTTTACATTTTCATTTGATTTAAACTCTTCTTCCCAGTCAACTGTTGCAAGGTAATCGTTTATAGCTAAATAGTCACCTTTGTGAAAGTTTTTGCGCGCTACTGTAGTTGTTTTCCGTATGGATTCTATTTGTAATTTTAATTTTATTTCTATTGCAGGATGATGTTTATCTATATTTTTAATTGGTTGTAGACATTCTGTAATATTTAAATTTTCTCTGTTGTATAAAATTAAATCTAAGGTTTTGTTATTTATGTTGGTAATATTGTTAAACTGTTTTAAATTATTAAGCATAAGGAAGTCTACTAGCCTACAAACTTTTTGTTTACTGTATTTGTATAATTAGACACCATACCATAGACAACTGATCAGTCATTCGATCAGTTTTATTCACTATCTAGCAATTGTGGACGGCTTTATGTAAAAAAGACAATGTAAAGTTAAAAATATTCTGTCATAGGTTTTTTATTTATTAATTATTTGTACTGTTTTATTTTATCTTATTTTAATTAACTTTTAAGTGTTTGGCGTCCGTGACGTCATAAACGGGGCCAGTCAGAATAACAGCGCTGCAGCTGTCATCGTTGCAGCATCATGCTGAGACTGGTCCTAGTTTTGCACCTCATGTGACTTTTTATTATGTTTAATTGTAACTTTAATATTAATTCTTGTATTGTGCAGTGAGGTGCAAAATAAATATTTTTTCTTTCTTTTTCTTTCTTTCAGTATCATCTTAGCAATGAGCTGCTATGATAATTATGACCAAGTTCCTCAATGTTTATAAATAAAATTGTAATACAAACAAAGACAATCTTTTCTACCTACATTACTATTCTATGGAGACCTGGGCACGGCATAGCCAAAGTATTGCGTGACAAAATAATACTGCACGCACGCTGTCAAATGATAACTCCACGTCTATCAATTTCCAGAGGAATGGAACACCGTGGTGTGCTTAAACTTTATTATGGCGTTTGTAGATAAGAAAACCAATTGAATTATTTATTCAACGTTTAGTAAGTCTACGCTTTGTTTATACTGCTTCCTTTGTTAATGTTTGTTTATTGGTTACTTTAATCATTATTTAAGGTTTAATAAATCAATAGTCACCAAGAATAGAATATGTCACCACCCCATCTCATCCCATGGGTGTCGTAAAGACCGACTAAGAGACTATCCGTGAATATTATCTTTACGAAATAAAAAGAAGGAAAACTTGAAATTAAACCATATACCAATCCGTCTGGCCAGCAGCGTGGTGTTAGTAGGTCAAGTATCCCTCCATCACGGGAGGAGTCCCTTCCCTGCAGTGGGACATTAATGGACTGTTATGAAATCAATAGTAGAGACGCGGACTCTCTACACATATAACTTTTTTAACTGTGTGAAAATCAAGAACGAACTTTTCGACGCTGCTATCAGGTGTACTTCCTAGTTCAAATGTCAGGTGTCAAAAGAATTCTTATTCTAAACCCTCCCAGTAAACTATGTTATCTAGGGCATCCTGGTTACTTACTCACCACCGTACGGTTAAAATAAATACATTCATTTTCTGCGTTCCTAAATTGTAATCGTACTTTTTTCACTAGTTTTAACAAAGTCGTAAACCGTGTTTTAGTTTTGTAAATTTTTCATAAAATATAATATAACAAAAGTTTACATTTACTATACCCTTGTAACTTTCATAACATCAACACGGGAAACAAAATTAGAAGCGTCTGAGGGCAATATGTCCTCATCATCATTATTAATGGGCACAAATTAAACGTTGTTAATCTACCACGATTTTTCTCTCTCCCTCGCAAATTAACTACAACGAACACTACTCAGACCAGATTTGAAATTTAAATTATATTAATCCCACTGTTTAGTGTACCAGAAGGTAAGTTCAAGGTTGAAAATATATAATTTGCTTAGCTTTGCAGTAAAAAAATACGTTTTTTATTATATTTGAGATAATAATAATCCTCTATATTTAGGATTATGATAGTCTTCTTTGTGATTGAGTTGTTATTGATAACAAAACCCCTCATAATCAATATTATTGATGAAAATAAAAATGCAAAAAGCATTAGTGTTTTAAAATCGTTAAAAATTCGGTTAAGTTAACTTTTAGTTGTCAAATTGTCTTACCTATTGTGTGACAATTTGACAACTAAAAGTTAACTTAACCAAATTTTTAACGATTTTAAGGTACGAGAATTGACATGAAGAATAAAGTTTAAACGGTACCTATTATTTCGCTCGTCACCCTAAGTTAATTTAGTTTCACTAGCTACTGCACCTTCCAGTTAACCACAATACCATTTGCAGACTACTGCTTGAAGTAGGCAGGCATGGCGGTCGTATCCACCTAGACTTTACCAATATTATTGTTAACTAGTCACAATATGAAAACGTTGCATGTTATCATGCAAAACTTTGCTCATAAGACTTGACAAAGATCCATATTGAAGTGAATATACTCATAATACTTGTTAACTTCACTGTAATGCAAGGAGTTGTTATCTTAAGTATAGCAAGCTATTGGGTGCTTTGTAAACTTCTTGGTATGCTACGCTCTATTTCATCTTCTAAAACTTTGTCTCTTATAGTGAGAAGACATCATATAGTTCTACACTACGATTTAATCTTATTTAAAAGCGTCCAGAAACTTTAGCTGTGAATATTGTTACTTTAATGTAGCATGTGTCTTTGTACCGTGTTATTTATCTTGCGTTATAGTGCGAAAACACATTTTACCTGTTTTCGTTATAAATGTAAACTTAGTTAAGATAATTATCTTGACGAATAAATTTAGTCTTACACCTGATTCTTGCGCTAGCGACGTAACTAAACATGACCAAGATTTCATTTCAATAATGTCTCGCACCTTTGATCACATTTTCTTTAAATTTTACTAACAAAGAGATTGCTAGTTTAAAATATTTACCCGGTACAAAAGTATAGTAAAAGTATATTATTTTTTGTATAAGGAAAACATTTTACAACAAGCAAGTGGTCTTTATAAATTTTAATTATTATCTTCGGACACTTTATCGAATTGTATACTTGTCATTGTATTATTAATGACCTACAAAACACATCTAGTAACGTATCATGCGAATCATATTAAGAGTAATTATATACGAATACAAAAGTATTATTAAGTGGTAAATTATAACTCGTTCGAGATGTCGTCGCCTGAATGCTTATTTGCTCAACCGACCATTTTGACGAATTTCACTTTTTAATGCAATTTTATTAAGGATCAAATTGCGGTTCGATTGGTATATAATAATTGCTGTTTGGACTTAAAATACATTATTTATAAGGAATTTAAGTTTTTGTAAACCAACACAAGAGAATTAAAACTTCATGCTTAATTGCTCAAAGTCCGTAGAGAAACACCAAACGTGCATCCGAACATCGATTGCGTGCTTAAGTATTCAATCTCCTTACAGGTAACCAATCACGACATCGCATTTTGATGACGCAATACGCCGCCATCATTAATTCTTTTGTGACGAAGCTGGTGCTCGCACGCATTTGAGTAAAAATTAACGCGAAATATAGAAAACAAGTATTAATTTTAATAGAAAACAGTACCCAAAATGTCCGTGACGAAATATAAATCGTAAAATATAGTCACAACTATAAAAAAGAATCGGTAACTTGTATTTTTGTAAACATTTCTTTGTAGATTATCACTGCGTATCGTTAACTTATAGTACAGGATGTTTAAATTTAATTCTTATAATTTCAGATTTAATTAAATCCTTAAATGAAATTGTGACGTATCTATAAACAAACAGATTGTTTCGAACATTTCGTAAGGTTGTAAAATATAACTAATATAATAATAAAAAATATTGCTTTTGTGCAGTGACTGTCAAAATATACCTGCTACTTGCATGTTTGCTAATTGTTAAATAGGTAAATTGCATTAAATAGGTAGTTTTGTGTTTACGTATACCTACGCTTTGTGTTCGCAATGATGATAGATGATAGATAAGTAGATTAATACTATTTTTTACTCGCCACAGATCCATTGCTCACATTGTACATCTATTTTAGTATGTCCGTTGCTTTGCATTTTCTATACTATTTTGGATGAGAAATTCAAAACTAATTGTTGAGGGATGAATAGAATAGCCCATAAACCAAAGAATTCCTTATGAAAACATAAAGAATCGTCAAAAAAGGGTTAATTTTCTTGAAAAAATAAATCAATTCTAAATTATTAAATAGTCTCAGTATATTAATTATTTTTTTTACGTATAGGTATGATCTTATCACCGTTTTATTTTCAATTTTTGTCGTTTTTATTGTACATATTGAAATGAAGAAGTGGAGTTATTGACATTACGTACGATGATTCAAGAATCCGACCAAAGAAGAATGCGACGAATAAGGACTAATTCAAATCAGACACTAACCGAAAAGAAAATAAAATAATTAAGTACCTACAAATATATGAAAGCTGACGACAAAGCCTTTATGGAATCTCTAATTAAAAAGGTTTTGACGGTATCAGACAAGATAAACAATACCAGGCGAAGTAAACAATCTTGTACCGGTACAAAAACAAAAAAAAAATTGTATTTATATAATACTAGCTTCCGCCCGCGGCTTCGCCCGCGTGAAATTAGTTTTTGTCAATCAGAATCAGAATTTGTTGTAAGTGAGAGAGAAGTGAATGTCAGTTTGGCTTTGTAGTTCCCGTTCCGAATCCGTACAGTTCGAATTTCGGGAATTCCGTTTGTAGAAAAAGGCTACGTACCGAGATTTATTGTGTTATCTTCAATTCAACCCCTATTTCACCCCCACACTGGTAAAAATTTCAAAATGCTAGAACATACGATGTTTTTGTAAAAAAATAAATTTTTTTTGTTAATAAGTAAAAAGTAGCCTATTTTCTTTCTCAGGGTCTAAAGATTGTCTGTACCAAATTTCATCAAAATCCGTTAAGCCGTTTAGGCGTGAAAGAGTAACAGACAGACAGACAGACAGAGTTACTTTCGCATTTATAATATTAGTATAGATATCAAACAGTGTTTTTTTTAATTCTGTGTTTTTTGAATAATAAATAGCCAGTTAACTAATTTTTTTTTTTTACCACGATACCCAAACACACTGTATTTGGCTATAGGGCACTTAAGTACTAAATATATTCGAATGCAAAATGCTCAACCTCCACCCCGGTAGTGGTCTATCTCCAATTGCATAATTATTTATGTGTTTATTTGCTCAACCTCCATAAAAAATTGTAAAAATAAACATAACTGTTTGACTTTTTAATGATTATTTGTAATATATCATTTCATAAACACATTAACTATTTTTTTAATATAAAACCTTTATAAAATCATATTATTTGCTTAAAGTAATCAATAAAACGTCTCTGGTGTAAAATGTTGCAAATGGAGGTTGGACACTTAAGTATTCGTGCGACGATGTGCCACTGTCACGTTTTCAGTAAAGTACAACATTATACCTCAATTTAATGTCATTGACGATCCTCACTCGATTTCATTTCGTAATTACTTCAGAGGCGATTATTTGAAATGCCAGGTGATGCAGATGTAATAACTGTCGGCTACAATCTGAAATATTTTCGAAGCTCAATTATTGCAACTGCAAATTATTAATAATTTTGTAAATACTGTCTTAAATTAAATATCAAAATAAAACATAATTTAAAAGCTTCTTGCTTATTCAATCATCATTCTTGAGTCTCATTTAGGAGTAATTCTTTTAAGTTATAGGTATATTTATCACTAACCCCCTTCCTCATAAACGCCTCTTAAATTGAATCAATGTTTACCGAGATTTTTATTACGAAAACCAACCTTATGCCAAACAAAACCGTAAGAATTTATGCTACTTAATCAATTGACTAAAATTTAAGAGTCGTTTATGAGTAAGGGGGTAAGTATTTAGTTATTTTTCGTAGTAATCTTTTTATAGTATTGCATATTATTATTATATTATTTTATATTTATTATAATAAATTTAAGAACACTTTTTTTTTTTTGCAAAAGATCTTTTTAAGAGGATGGTTTAACCACTTACGCATTATACACACAGCGGAAATTAAATTATATAAGAAGTTAAAAAATAAACATTATTCTAAGATGGTAAATCTGTGCCGTTAATTTCATACTTCCCTTGAGGGTAGCTTCTCTTAATTTGCTTAGGGGAGGTTTAAGGTCCACGTGTTAATGAAAAAGTATTTTGCATTTAGATGGGAAAACAACAATCTCTAATGGGATGTTTGTTTATGTTCGAAATATATTTTTAATTTTGAAGTCACTGCTGTCAATGAAAACTGGAAGGAATTCCATAAAAATAACAACATTCGCTCGCCAACTAGTCTCAAAGGAAGATCAGCGCTAGTTATTTTTAACTGGCATTGGTGATTTGAGACTGTTTTGCAGCAACATTTTAATTTGTATAATTTGTATTTAATTTTGTAACATTCAAGTTTTTGTTCAGTAGAGTTTCCGGTACATGTTGCCTTCTTCCTTTAGCTTTGGTTCTTTTAAGCATAGTGTGACCGAAAACATCTTTAGACAAGCATAAGCATAAGCATGACGCTAAAGATGGCAGGATCTTCATCGTTTTTGGCCTACGATTGTGCTTAATATCTGGGTTGGTTGCAGTGTCTTTGCTTTCAATTACGTTACTGTAAAAAAAGTAAAGTTAGTTACTATCTAAAAATTTGTATTTAAATAATATATATATTGTTTTCTAAGTAAAGTTATTCGATTAAAATGTAATAATACAGAAGCTGTACCTATCCCCATTCACATATTATAAAATATTTTGAAATTCAAAACCGCTGTTTGGAAAACCTTCAAGTTGACTAAGGTCCTTTATGCCCCATTGCAAAAATGTGACAAAGAAAGTACAATC
This sequence comes from Schrankia costaestrigalis, assembly GCA_905475405.1. Lineage (NCBI taxonomy): Eukaryota > Metazoa > Arthropoda > Insecta > Lepidoptera > Erebidae > Schrankia > Schrankia costaestrigalis. The sequence continues at coordinate 5,799,419 of FR997835.1, read as the reverse complement.
CCGTGCACATGTGCTAGCAGGTAGTGCGCTTTTGCGGTTTCATTGCGTGCAGGAAATTCGTGAATGGAGCGGGTGGGCTCGCGAGATCGTTTAGGGTACGGCTTTTTGCATTCCCACGGTTACCGTGACCATTGAAGGGTTAAAGATTGACGTGACGGTGATTTTTTGTGATTGCTTCATTTGTGAGTCTATCGTGACAGTAAAATAACAAGGAAATGAATCGAATTAGTAATATGAACGGTTTGTGACATATATGAAAGTTCGCAAATTTGTTCGTGATAACTTTGTAAATAACTGTTGTTACGACTACCGCCTGTAATCAGGATTTACATAATCTACTTTTCTGAATCTGGTTAGTTTTTTAATGTTGTTACAATATTTTTATATGAAATCCGTGTCAGTAAAGTATTGAGCTATCACCAAGGTAGAACTTATTGTATAACTAAAAATACAAAATGTATTATTTTTTCTGCTCGACATCGTCGTATTGATTTCGGGATAGATATAACAAGTATAATTGAAAACCTCTCTAAACTTATTTGACAGTTCCACATGCAGTATTAGATAAGTTACCTTTTTTCAATACTAATTGAGAGAAACTTTATCTCAGAAGCGAAACAATTAGGATAAAGAAATTAGAACAAATATTAATCATTACAGGTAACGTAAAATTAAGACTTTATAGAGTAGGTACAAAAGGGATCATTCTCTCTTGTATTCTCATTTGTCAATACTGGTAGTATTCTACTAGTCTATGAAACATACTTTTCTTAAGAAAAAAGTCCATAGGTAAGGAATATAACGGGAGTTTAGCTTGACAGGAAAAAGGCAAAAAAACTTACTGTTAATTAGATTATAAAATGCACAACGATGTGAACAGATGGGGTAAGAATCTGCTTCAAAGTTGTGATTTGTCACAGGTGAATAATGTGCTTCATATTACAATGATATCCGGCCTCATGGCAACATGTTTTATCAATTAATTACAAAAAAAATGGGATTGCAAAGTTAAATAGGATTGCAAAAAAATTTAAACCAATAAAATATTGAATAAAACGTAAGTCTTGCCTTCGTGGTTACATTTACTCCGGATAAAGGATTTGTTTGATTTTCATGTCGATGCCGTTTAATAAACGCATGAGTTTTATGTAGGAGCATAAGAATTATTCATTAATCTTCAATAAGTAATTTATAGCTTAATTTAGTACCGAACATGACATCAAAAGTAAATATCCATTCCGCTATTACATAACAAATAAATCCATAATCAGACATAATAATCTTTATAGACAATAAATTGCAAAATATTCTGCAAATCATAAAAGCTTAACAGCCGCTTTCCATCACATTTTAGCGTTACTAAAATCTTTTATGAATTATAACAAAAGTTTAGTATTAGAAAAATTGTCACGCGTCTATAATAAAACTCATACAAGCATCATTTTTATTGGTGAACGGTAAAATACACAAATCGCCAAAAAATCTATGCATGCTTGCTATAAAATATAAGGACAGGGGCACCAATAAAGAAAACGGTATATTAGATTCTGAAAATAAGGGCTGCGCCACAAATTTACTATGTTACGTTTGACTTTTATCGGTCATAAAACGGTATAATGTGTCGGTATAAGCGTATTTTGGAATGGTACAAATTTAGACAGGAGGCGCCGTGTCGGCCCGGTACCTACTCAATATTAGCCAATATGTAGCTACACTCAAAGCGAGTGCTCAAAAGAGTTTTATACTTTCAGACTGCGTTGTTATTTACAACTATTTAAAAGTAAAAATAAATACCGCTAATAAAAAACGCTACGAACAGTTATTGTGCATAATTAATTAAAAATAACATTTAAGAAGGTTGGAAATACCTCTAAAATTAACAATTTAAGTGACAAAAGAGAAGACTTGAAACAGCAAATAAAAACAATACAATTAAAACAAATAATTTTAAATCATACTTAACAGGTCTGGTAACAAACCAAGTGTTGTTTCTAAAAGAAAAATTTATTATGGCACAAATTAGTATCTAAATAAAACTTAAGAACACAGCATTGATGCTAGCAAAACTTTTAGACATAACATTTACTTTTTACAGACAATTACAAACCAATTAGTATTGGAACCTCAATCAACCAACATAAATCTCCAAAGGTAATAAAACTCTAACAAATTTATATTATTTACAACGTACAAATAACAGTATTTGGTAACATTAGATGAGGCAATATACAGGGTGTCACAACATTTCACACCTCACTTGTCGAATATACAAATAGGTGACGATGTGATACAACTTATTGGAGAGATACAGGCGTTGGTGTTACAGATGGACTATTTATAGACACGATAAAATTTTTTATGGAATGTGAACCCGGTAGAATTGAGATTTTGGAACTAATTCTTCAGCCAAAGTTAGCTTCTACAGTTTTAATAATCAACTTAATTTTGTTTGTTTATTGTGAGCTGAAAATTACTATGTTTAAAATTAAACGTCATCATAAGAAGAATTTTTAAAAGGTTTGTCTTCTGCTATTTTTTTTGTAAATTATATTCCACATAATACTAAAAAATTAGAATAGGATTTGCTTTACGTATTCGAATGTGATTTGTCATAACACACATCCTCATGTAAAAGAGAGAAGTCTGTTACCACACAAAATGTTACATATTCTGTAAAACATGTTATATTGTTAATCTATATTGTAATGTTATATTATAATGAAGATAAACAACATAATTTATAGTCTTTTTTCAAGTATAATACAGAATCTGCAAACTCATTATTGTCATTGTATAAATGCGTCATTGATAGGATAAATATAAAGCATCTTTTGAAAGAGAACAATGGTAGTCGTGAAGCTACAGTAACAAAGTGATCCTTGTTGACTATTCGCTCCAGGCTTTATCAATAATCTATGTTCATATCACGTTTATTACACATTAAATTTATTATTGCTATTGTCTTTTAAATTAGATATACTTTTTGTTTCCTAAATATATTGTATTTCGTAGATTGTAGTAAAAAAACTTTAAATGCTCTTCAGATCATAATATTTGTAATCATTGCAAACATCAACAACCACAACTTATTCTTTAAATACCGGTAGAGGATTTGAAGGTCAATCATTAAACAATAATTTTGAGGAGTAAAAAAAACAGGGTGAAAGAAAGAAAGAAAGAAAGAAAACATTTTATTCAAACAAATTACACAGAAGCAGGTACACACAAAAACAATAAGAAAAAAAAAACAAACATAATACATTAAAATACCTTTGCCTCTGTGGCCATGAGTGTCTCATGGCTATGTTTAAAAAGAACCCTGGTTCAGCATTATGCCAGACGTCAAGTTAAACGTCTAGCGCTGGTTTTCAACCAGGACCTAAGTGAAGGCGCGTCTGCCAAATATTGTGTGTCGTACCTCTCTATACGACAGCTTACATTAAAGGTATTAAATAGTGGTGGTGTTAAGATCGTGCGCACTAAACAGCTTTCTAGACTCTGCCTAGATCGGCTTTTAGGTAAACTCCGTAAAGAAAATCTTAATTTTTGTCTGTAGTGCTTTATTGATACTTTCGAAGACGGATTTCAAAGAAGCAAAAGTTTAAAAGAGTTACTGAGTTTAGAGTGTTTAAAAAGAAATTCAAACAGTTCATAATATTCTATTTATAGGAAGCTTAAATTGTATCTCGATCAACACCTTAAAAAACTTACTTTGCGTACCTGAATAAAGGGCTAATTTACAAGGCACTCCACGACAAGGCACAAAATGTAAAGAGGTTCTATTCTTGGGATCCTTAAGCACCGGATCTTGATTTTTGAACTTGGCTCAGTTAAATTTTGATTTTCTCATAACATTTTATTTTCTTTATCCATCACTAAACGAAGTATCTTTCTAATTTCTGTTCAAATAAAAATCAATGAAACTTTCTCCGTGACTAAATGGATTAAGAATTGTTTACCGAATATTCAAAACAAGGAAAAGTGAAACTCACCACTTTCCCTTGTTCTCTTTATTATTGCAATAAATATAAAGTGATCAATAAAAATACAACGGGATATAACAGAAACAAACAAAGCAATTTAAATAATTCTTGTTTACAGATTGATTTGCGAAGTAATGTGTTAAGTTTTAAACAGACTGATCCTTTAGCAAGGTTATGTTTGCCTCTCGATATGTATTTATATTTTTTTTTAGATATTTATTTATAACATTAAAAGTACATAGGTTAAACAGCTACCCCCTTACTCATAAACGCCTCTTAAATTTTAGTCAATTGATTAATTAGCTTAAACTCTTACGTTGTTTGGTATAAAAGTAAAAATAGTATATAAAATATAATAGTAGTAAAAATCTCGCTAAACAGTGATTAAATTTAAGAGACGTTTATGAGTAAGGGGATTTGAGTTACCACAAAAACCGGGCACGGTTTATCAGTGGTACTTCAGCCACGTTACTCGGTACAAACATCTCACTTATAAAGATAGGTAATGATTTATAAGAACTTTTTCTTCTCATTTAAGTGTTTGCACCTACTATATTAAACGAAATAACAATCGAATAGTTATTTCGTTTAATATAGTAGGTAACATGCATTGCCCCGTTTGTGATCCGTAAACATTGGTGGATGGTTTTGCTACATACTGGTAAGTAGGTAGTATCCATTGCATTGTTGGCCTCTTTTAGTATAAATATAGTTGCAATTTTTTTAGTTTGTTCTAGTGTCAATAGATTCGTATTCTCCGGAATGTTAGGACATAAAATAGCGTTAACCGTTAGTATAACAACTGGGCAATCTTAGTGGGTTAGGCTGATATTAACTTTGAGAGGCTATTTTCAGGTATATTTATAGTCAGTGTGGGTTTAATTTAAATGTAAGAACTTATTAACACTATTTTGTTATGTATTTACTTATATTATAATCACCAGCATAAAAAATAATTCAATTAGAATATTTATGAAAGTCAGGATTATAATATCAAAAATTACTTTGTTAGACCGTCTTGATATCGTTAATCTTAATAAAATTCAAGGTGAACAACCCTTAAAAGTATTGTTGTTAGTAATAGGTATTTGGAAGGATTTATTGTTATTTTACGTGGTGGTTATTTTAGTTTAAATAGCGTTATAAAATTACTGATCGAATGTAAACTTTACTTTTCAATAAATCTCCTTATTCCTTAGGGTATAGTATCGTTTTAAAAATAGCTTGTGGTATCTAAGAAAATAAAAGTACGCCGTTACAAACCAACAATATAGATAGTGATCGGAACAAATACACTCACACTAAAGTACCCCATAAAACCAGCATTACAAACGTTAGATACTTTTAATGACGTCATATTTTCCACTATGTTTTGCTACAGTCGTTAAATGTTGATATTAGGTATTACAAACGCTGTTTGTAATTTGTGAAACGAAACATAAAATTATGTTAAAAGCCCTATCGATTGTACTATGGTCATTGCGTGGTTTAATTTATAGGTTTTGTTTATGATGTTTGTACTGAATATAGTTGATAGTTTTCGTACAGTCAGCTGCAAAGAAATCTAACCCCTTTAGCGCACTGTTATTTTCTTAAAGGGGGTTAGATTTCTCTGCAGCTGACCGTACTAAGCTAGTGGAGTAACTAGTAATAAATATATTGCAACACCTTTGCACAATACTGTACAACGATGATACGAAATTAGGACTTCGAGATATGAATGTTTATGAGACTGGGGAAACGATAATTTTAGTTTAATCTCAGATTTAATAGGCTTTTGTAACACAATAGCTATGATAGTCTAAACTATTCGATTATCTTCAAAACTTTTGTGGATGGTTATTGAAAGTAAATTATGGACATATTACCGTATCAGGTCGTAAACAGCGCTCCGCCAGTAATTTTTTAAAAGCTTGTACTTCTAATACTACGCTAGTTCGATAGGATAGTGTTGGATTAAACTTTTATTGCAGATATTAACGTGTGCTGTTTAGGTCAATTGTTGGCTTATGTTTATAAATACAGTATCTAGAGAATAAAATAGCAATCAAATCATATTATAACCTTAACACACAAAGGTAGTAAAATTCTTGACAGGCTAAAATATTACGAATAATGTGATGACATAGTATTCTTAGTCCAGTTGATACTTCAAAAACGTTGGACTATTGATTTTTTTTAGTAAAAGATTTTACTTATTTTGCTTTTATAAATCATTTTGCGGCCACAAGTCACACCCCTAATACAACAAATAAAGACATTCATAATGAACTTCTAAGTTAAATATATTGCATTTGACCTCAAAATGTTATTAGCGTTAAGAATGATGAAGGTCGGAAAAGGGTAATCCTGAAGGAAACAATAGAAGGGACTGAGTACCTACACAAAGTTCTATAGAAGCGGTAACTCTGATTACAATAATTTAGTACCATGTGACATATTATTGGGAATTTTAAGAGACAATTATAAATAAGGCAATTATAATTTTAATATTGGATTTGGTATAATAATTTGTGAATTGCACAAAAAGGTAACTTTTAATTGCAGATTTCGAACCTTGTATAAAACTAGCTCTTTTTCACTAAAAGCCCGTTTAATGATCGTAAAAATGTTTAAGAGGCTTTCTTTGTCTACTTCACCACTCTGGCCTGGTTGGTTTCTTTTTGAGTTTTCCATCTCTCACAGCCATATTATCCGTGTGAAGACTTTTCCTGCTGCCGTAGGATAACGCGAATACTTACTCAAACGGTTTTGTTCGTTTTAGTCTTCTCATTATATTATTAGTGATATCAAGGAGTGGGATTGCTTCGAGATTCGCATGATGATGAAGTCTCTTTTCATGGGCTTCGGTATAATATTTTTGTATTGATCAACTGCGGCTATGTACCCAATTTTTGCGACGCGAATGTACCAGGATGCTTTGGATAAAGTAGGATGGTGACATCTAGTATTCTTAGTCTGTCACAAGGTATCAAAGATCGTAATAACAGATGTGTTAGTCTAAGCTTCAAATCCTATAAAGTGTACCACGTTTAATATGTAACTGTTAATGAGATTAGTAGTGTTAAGCTGTACTTAATCCTACACACACTTTACTTAGTACTTAAAGGTACTTTATTATTAATACTAAATACAGCTAGCCTCTAGTATTACGGAAGTATAATAGTGTGGGCTGTATAGCTTATATTCAGATTAAAACCACCTAGTAAGATAAGGCTACTGACTAAAATTTTACTATAATGTTGCGTACTGTCATCCTCATGTCTATTATGTTCTGTTGACCGCCTCTATGTCTAAACTCATTTGACCTTGCATTCCGAAAAAAACAAGAAAAGCAAAGCAAATACACAATCAATACCAACAACAACCATAATAAAAAGAAAGCACTTTTAACATTAAAAATATACATAACGAAATCTATTTCACAACCGAAACAAATTGTTAATACGTACACGACGCTACAGCGATGTAGGGAACCCGATACATGGTATTATCTGAGACAATGGACGCCTGATTGGTTTAGTTACACGGAATAGACTTCCGAACCCCGCGTCGCATAACGGACGTGACTCTACTGCCAGATCAATTTGACACTTTTTTTTTACTCTCGTTTCTTCAGCACTTTACCTTTTCTACTGATCGAATTCGTACCATATTATTTTAGACCATATTGGTTTAACTAAATAAAACACTTATTTACTAAATTAAAAGTTAAATTAATTAAATAAATAAAACAAAATACTCGATATTAACATTCCTCTTACTTTAACAAGAATTGTTAAAATAACATCTAATCGTTCTGTCGTCTCTGCCTACCCCGGACGCGATAAGGCGTGCGTTTATGTATGTATGTAATATCTAATGGAAATATAAAATGTAATAAAATATTGTTTTATTAGAACTTGTAAATGAAATTATTATTTTAAATAGAGGGAAATTAGGCCTTTAAATACCATGCAAACTACTCTCGCTGGTTCAAATAAAATAAATTAAGACGATATAATATTTATTACATGGTATTGTATTTAAATAAACGCAAAAATGGCGCATACAAAGGTTTTTTTTTATTTTTAAAATCAATCAATAAATAGGAAGTTAAATTTATGCAAGTGACCAATCACATCAAAATTATACCAACCAAAAGGTATGTATTATAAGCTATTATTTAACACGCACAAGTTTCTTGTCTTATCGTAAAGATCCATATCAGTACTCGAGGCGTGAGACTCTTTATAGAAAATATATTTTAATTGGTGCACACAACTAAGTTTTTTAAAACATGTTACGACTTAATTGTCTCAGGATTGGCGGTTAATGAGCGTAAAGATTGTAAACGCATTAACGACGTGGGTAGTCTAAACCAAAAAAAAATTATTGACGATTCCCTAAAATGTTACCAAAATTAACAGGAAATAGTTAAATCAATTAAAATAATCGTACAGAGCAATTCATCACTTCTCAATCGAAGAAATTCCGTTAGATTTTTAACAGTTTACGAGTAGACAATATTTAATGATCGGTTAACTAACTTTTACAAAGTACATGCCAATAAAATCACTAAATTTATTAATGATTAAGTACTTAACTACAAAATAATTTTGAAATAAAGAAGAGCCGATGATTGGTATATAAATTTACATAATCTTTACAATGTTAATTAATAACTTTGGCTATTTGATAGGAACGATGCAGTCATTTATATGAAATTTAATCGAATAATTGATTATAAGAGTAGAACAATAAAGTGATTAGTCTAACAAAAAGTAAGACAATGAGTTATTATTCGACTGATAGGCTTCTATTGTTGAACTTTAGATAGTACAAGAATATCTATCTGACAGCTCGGGTCGTTGACCACTCATTCGTATCATTTGTTTATACGATCATCGAACATAGATATTAATCTTCTAACAGTGAATTGTCAGATTTTTGAAACAGATACTTAAAGGTTACAGAACTCTTAAGTTATATTTATAATTTGTCATTTTAAATAAAGTTTTCGCGTTGATTTTTATCTGCAGTTGAATAATTAGTTTCGTCGAGATTAATCTCTATTTTGCTGTCATTGTTATAGCCCTGTCTCTCTATAAGTGCTATTAAGACATAAAACCTCGACAACGAACAATAAAATCTTCTTGATCAAGTAATTATCTGAATGCATGGTAGGAACGATTTGATAAAACAAAAAAAAAAGTTTTGATTCAAAGTAATAAAAGTAAATGCAGTGTTCTAGAATTTTGTTTTACGTCTACAGGGCTAATAGTTAATGCTGAGAGGTACTTAAAGGAAAACAGCACTAAGAGTACGAATAAAGATTATTCCATTTTATTTAATTGGAGTAGTTATTTAAGTAATGGTATAAAATAAAATGTCTGATATTAGAGTTTATCAATTCTAAAATAAAGGGTTTATTTATAAAGGCTGTTGAACTATCTAAGATTAAAGTTTATGTTGAAAAAAAAAACAAAATTTGATGACTTATATAGAGATGTAGGACCCTATTGTCAGACTTTTACGAGCCACCAGGCAAAGAGCTCCACCAAAGGAATCTGACTTTGCAGATGTAACAAAACAACCTTAGGCTGCACTGAGACCGAAAAATACGACTTGGACCATTTACGAGAAAAAGATTGTGACAAGTGGCGTTCTGTCGTCTCTGCCTACCCCGGACGGTAAAGGGCGTGAGGTTATGTGTGTATGTTACGAGAAAAATAATTATTAGATAGATTAAAATGTGTCCAGAAACCTAATTCATTTATGAGATTTAATTAAATATAATATTAAAACCTTACCTAGTTGTTGAGTTACCTTAAAACTGTTAAAATAATATTTCATTCAGTATTCACTGCATCCTTCGTACTTAAAGCAAACGAGAAAAATATATCAGTATTTAGTCCCACACTTAATAAGTTGTCCGACGGTAAGAGGATTATTTCTCGGTCAGTGGAAGGCAATAAATTGTGGAATCTTTATAATTTTTAGTCACCAGCCGATTCCTTAGTCATAAATTGAATATCGTTAAATATAGCAGCGACTTCAAATGTGTGCTTAAGTATGTATTATTCGAGAAGATAATGTCGTTAACTTTAGCTCATTGGTCCGTCTTTACTTAAGTACTATAGTGGATAGTCATGTCGTATAACTTTACCACTTATACTTGTAATAATCCCTTAAGTACGATTGAAGATACCGATTAAAGTGTAGTTATTACTCAAATTGAGATACTGAATAGTCCTTCGATGTAATAAAATTATCTTTTCTTAATCTTTTTATAAATTACATGAAAGTTAGAAACTTATTTTTTATAGAATTTATTGAATTAAATATGGAGTATGCTCGTACACGGGTATTTTTCATTATTTTCTTTAATTTGATTAGTCAAAAATAAGTCTATAATAACAACACCTAGTCGACCGTAATTTATTATTGCACTACAAAAACACATCAGTTTTACATTTTTCTTAAAAAAGAGGGCCTTACAATTTTAATTTAGTTTACATTGGACAACTAAACCATTAATTAATGTCAAAATTTAACAAGTCTAAGAACTACATTTATTACTTTAAACTTATTTCATTAGTCGCAAAGAAATTTAGATAGTGTACATAGTGGTATTAAAAACGAATTTGATGAATAAAATGGCCGAGGAATATTAAGACGGTGATAAATTACATTTGTGGCATCACGTCAAAGAAAAGATAAAAATAATTTTAAAAAGTATCTACAGCAGGTCATGAACCTCTCTCTGCAAAAATTTTGTGTCCAGTCGCGTGATATTTTACCACATTTTTTTTATTGGATAAAATTGCAGATGACCAAACTGCCTGCCCTAGCACGATGTCCATGCGAACGGCATACGGCAATGGCAGTTTGTTACATCTTCGCGTTTTATACATATTATAGCTTGCAGACCCGATATCAAGTCTTAGGTATACTTAGTTAATTTTATTTTGAGATAATCTAATGCAAAAAATTATGAAAACAGTCACCAGCTAATGAGCCAATCAAATAATAATGGCAAAGTATGAAGTCCTTGTACAATATCAATAGAAGATACAGCACCATTAACAGTTTCAATTCAAAGTCTTATTGGTATCGTGTATCGTGTTGTGCGCGTTGGTACCCCCGGTTATAAGCCCACATGCTTTATAGTAAGTATGATTTGAGAAAATCAAAGGCAAAAATTATGAAAATAGTCACCAGCTAAAGAACCAATCAAATAATAATGGCAAAGTATGAAGTCCTTTTACAATATCAATCGAAGATAGAGCACCATTAACAGTTTCAATTCAAAGTCTTATTGGTATCGTGTTGTGCGCGTTTGTACCCCCGGCTATAAACCCACATGCCTCCTCTAATAGTTGTAAAATGTGTTATGTTCGTCTACCTTCGCTTCCCGCAGTGCCCAGCTTCGCGCCAGCATACGATATAGACTTTATAGCTTAATCTTTTACACGCCATATCAATAAATAAACTGATACAAAACAAAGTTAATAAAATCCTTTACAAATAGATGAAGAGTAAACAAAACTTGTAGAATTTATTTAGTTCTAATTTTAATATGCCGACTTAGGGTTGTAGCACATTATAACGTAACGTAAACGGATCGTCACCGTATCAACTCGAGCCGTTCTGTATTATTTGTATAAAACTCCTTACTGCAATGCACACTAATCGGAATTGTAACGTAATTGGATTTTTGACGTTTGGCACCGAGGTAAAAGGCGAGGCAGTGGCGATCCGCTTACGTTACGTTATATGTGCTACCGACCCTTAGATTCAAATAACAAATTTTAATTTGTTTGTCTAAATTTATTTTAATGATGTGGTCATTTTTACTGCTAGTCTTCTATGATTGTATTGTAGCAATACAGTTATCACCTACTCGTATCATACTGAGAAGGGTAAAAATCAAGCCAAAGTCATCAAAGGTATTTTTTTTTTATATGATGGGAGGGAAACGAGCCAGCAGGTCACCTGATGGTAAGTGATCACCGCCGCCCATGGACACCCGCAACACCAGAGGAATCACAGGTGCGTTGCCGACCTTTTAAAAGGGAAGTAAAGGGAGGGGGAATGGGTTACCGGACTCTCACTCACCGGACGAAACACAGCAGTGACAAGCACTGCTATTTTACGCCGATTTTCTGTGAGAGGGTGGTATTTCACTGAACGAGCCTGCCCATGCGTGCCGCAGCCAAAGACTGACGACATGGCTCTACCACTTCAAAATGTAACTCAAAAAAGTAAAGGTATGTAACCATTTTTACTAACTAATCATAATACGTGTATTATCTTTAACAAAAAACAAAATCTTGCGCAAATCTTAACATCAGCGTGATACCGGTATGCTGTTCCCCTTTAATTAATGCTGGCAGTGAAGGGTCATGTGCAGTAATGAAGATAGAACTCTATCAAAGTAATATTATGGGTAAATATTACTTTGTATAATATTGAGAATCAAACGTTTTTGTTTTTATATGTATAAATAACACGAACGCTTAAGTAATACAGTAAAAGGACCTAAATATATTTATAGGAAACATTTACAAGAAATACGACACGTTTTCTTTTGAAACAATTAATTAAATGTCATCACATCTTCACTATAAAAGTCATATAAATCGGGCTTAACCATTTCTGAACTTTAGATGTGTCTTCAAACGCGTCTAAATTCCTATTAAAACTAAAATTAATCCTTCACGTTTCTTAAAACGCATCAAGTACGAGTGATGACCCAAAAAGTATACTATGACAGCGTAGTCGACAACTTACAAACGCAAACATTTATTTTGTCATCCTAGTTTACTCCCTAATTATTTACAACCCTGTTTCTTAAACAGTAAGGTTCACAATAGCTTAAAGATTTTGATACAAAGGTATGATAGAATTGGTTTTGTACAAGATGTCACTCATTCGAAGTTTAACGATCAACCTAACAGCGTTTTTAAAGCAGTTCCCGAAATCCTTGAAACGTGACTACAGCGTCAACAAAATTTAAAAATGAATCTGTCGGCTTATTTAATAATATCTTTGATGAGTTACTTTGAACTCGTGATATGTCTCATGCTCACAATTTGTTCATAATGTTTACAGTAATTTAGTTTCTGGGATATGAATGTTTGTTTATGCTGGAGTTTAAGTGTTTCTGATGTGTTTTGAATTTAATTACTTAATGTAGGACATTAAGTAATTTAAAAAGGTAAATATTTTACATTAAAAAATACAGGGTTCATGATTTACCTAAACAGGATACCCAATCAACAGGTATGGCAACAAAATGGAGAAGCAAGTCATACAACTTTGTGTGAAGAATGTTGCAACATGAAATAAACTTAATTGTTTGATTTTGTCACGATGATTTTTGTATAACTTACATAAAAGAATCTATTACATCCTTTTTATTACCCGTGGTAGCTACTTTAATTATCAGTTTGCTTAAATGCTGCCTTACACTAACTCATAATATATTTTTTCCTACATAATAAATTAGGCCGTTGTCCTGTAGATGAGAATTTAAATAATTTATAATAATTATTGTACCATCATTTGTATACGAATTGTTATTATTTTTTTTAATCTAGTCGTGAAACCGAGTTCCCTTAAAGATTTTTGCAAAATGATTACACTATCAAGTAAATATTTCGTAGAAAGTAGCTTTTTTTAATGAGAAGCCCAACAAATTCGTATCAGAACTTTTATATTGAGGTAGCAAACAGAGGTAGCAAGCATAACATAGCAAATTAAGTCAATTACAAAAAAAATATTTAACCATAACTTAAATACAAATTTTAATCAAAACCGACTACCTGTTATACATACAATTTCTTAGAAAAAAAATACAAAATAACATTACAATAGTTACAAAAATAAATAAGGTGTAATTATGTTAGCCAATGGACGTCCACTGCTGGACATAGGCCTCCTCCAAATATCACCACCTTGTCCGATCCTGTGCCTCTCTCTCATTTATGGGTACGTATTCTATATAGTACACTTTACATACACTGTACATTAATACCTAAATGCTTAAAAGGCTTAAGAACATAAAAAGTAACAACTTAGGTTTTTTCATTAACTACAGCCTATTTATAACTAAAGTTAAGAAAACTTAATAAATTGGGTGAATTTCATAGTAGCCTATATATTTTAATGCTTTTAAGAAAACTTTAGTTAGGTAAACAAAAAGAAAAGCTTTTATTACAAAATTTACTCGTATTGGAGAAAGTTACAAAGCAATTTTGTGCAAACATATTTAGCGAACACATTATGTAGGCATTATAACTTCATTAGATACCGACCGTGCTCAGCGAACTGTGAATCTGACCACAACTGGTTTCACATAATTACACCTTATTTATTTTTGTAACTATTGTTATGTTATTTTGTATTTTTTAACAAGAAATTGTATGTATAACAGGTAATACGTTTTATTAAAATTTGTATTTAAGTTATGGTTAAATATTTTTTTTGTAATTGACTTAATTTGCTATGTTATGCTTGCTACCTCTGTTTGCTACCTCAATATAAAAGTTCTGATACGAATTTGTTGGGCTTCTCATTAAAAAAAGCTACTTTCTACGAAATATTTACTTGATAGTGTAATCATTTTGCAAAAATCTTTAAGGAAACCCGGATTATGACACCTAGTTTCAGAAAAAAAAATAACAATTTGTATACAAATGATGGTACAATAAGTTTTATAATTGATGCCTAATCTTCATTTACAGCACAACTGCTATTAGACTTTGGCAGTTCACAGATTAACAGCATCTAATGACTTATTACATAAAATTAAGTTAAAAATGACGAAAACGAAGCTGTGATCTTGCATACCAGTCAGCTTGCGACCAAAGCCAGTGCAACTTGTGCCGAAACGTCAAGTAAAATAAAGGTAAATATAATGCGCGTTAATATCCCGTTTATTATAATGTAGGTTAAAGTTATTTTAAAAAAAAATCTCGTAAAATCACTCTTAACTTCATTTTATTTTAATAATGTACCTGTCAAAGCGAACAACTAGTGCCTCCTTTGAACTCAATCGGATGAAATACTCGAAGGCTGCGTTTGAATATATTTCCAAAGAAAATTCTTCTGCGGAAACGATAAGTGGCATGATGCTTTCAATTCCAATAAAAGTTTTCCATTCAACGAGACTACTGTTTCAATCTATGTAAATCAAACTTGTGTTTACTTTTATCTGGCTCACTAAGCTCCTTGCTTGACGCTGATATGAATTTTTCGAGATGTAGAATAGACTAGTTTGTTAAAGCGATGTGAAAATATTTTCGTTTTGATAGTGTTAAATTTTGTTTTGAAATATTACGCTTTCAAATTCAAATTTATCTCATCTTAATTATATTATTAATTATATAATTATATGATTAAGTGTATTGATTTAGTGGGGAAAATAAAACAACTACCTATTTTTACAACCATGGGAGCATAAATATGACT
The DNA here is from genome assembly GCA_905475405.1 of Schrankia costaestrigalis. Classification (NCBI taxonomy): domain Eukaryota; kingdom Metazoa; phylum Arthropoda; class Insecta; order Lepidoptera; family Erebidae; genus Schrankia; species Schrankia costaestrigalis. The sequence goes on along the minus strand of FR997835.1, from coordinate 5,783,979 downwards.
TAATTATAATAAATAACTAAAAATTGTCAAGTCTCTAGTATACCTACCTTATTATCTAAAACTTACTTCGAACTCACTGCATAAGCACCTCTTTTATAACTATTTTACACAAAACCAGAACTAATTTTTTAGGGTCTTGTGTTTCTACACCTCTTCCCTACAAAACAACAAAAAAAAAATCAATAGTAAAATTTTATTAGGCACCATAAATAAAACCATAATATAGCCGTCGCATGTCACCTAAACATTATTATCGAGGCTAGGACGTCCTGTAGTTTTACAACTGTTTGTAATACTCTAGTAATACGTTTCATTAAAATAAAGGCTCAATAATGTTACGAGTGAAACATTATCTGCAGCGCATTTACGGTACTCTAATTTACTGTTATATTCATAAAACAATGTTTACGTATGTATCTAAATAAGGCTTTGTTATGATTACCTACATTAAACAAAATAGGTATCACTAATGTAATTCCCGTTTGATAATTAATAAACTGTACTAAATGAAACATTATAATACGTTGTTTGAATATTCTAATAAACTTTGTTTGTCAAATACGTAGATTTGTTTTAAAAAAAAAGTTTCCGCCCTGGGGATCAAGTCCTGTGTCGAGGAACTTTTACAGACAAAAACAGATACAAAACAAGCAGGCTTAAAACAATAATTTGCGAAACGCACAAGTAATTGCGTAGGATTCGAACGGACCTCTTACAAGGTAGCCGCATTACGCTTTTCCACCGAGGCAATTTTCGTTCAAGTTTGAGATTTCAAGTCGCAATTTCAAACAAGGTAGAAGCTTATATATTCCTCACACTTTCAAACAACGCCATCTAGTCCCAAACTAAGCAGAGCTTGTTCTATGGGTACTAGATTACGGATAAACATACATAAATACTACTTCTTTTTTGTAAATACATACATATTATACATAGAAAACTTCCAGACCAATGCAAACAATCATGTTCATACACATAAAGATTTGCATTGAGCGGGAATCGAACCCGAGACCTCTGCAAAGCTGTCATAATATATAACCACTACGCCACAGAAGTCGTCAAATATAGGTGGTCAATATAAATAATAGGTGGCATATACGATCTTCTCGACTCCGAGACATTAAAAAAAATGTGTCAAACAATATCGTCGCGTTGATCTCTTGATTGCTTACAGATGTATTCAAATAAGTAATAAAAGATTTAAAAATTAAATAGTGGTGACCTCCATTTGATAAGCACAAGTAGATCTATTTCAGTATTTATTTGTAGTTTCTTCAGCAGTGCTCGTTCTAACATAAGATATTATACATCTAAGAACCGTATTGCGTAAGAAACTAAGAATGAACACTTACCTATTTTAAAAGTACTCGTTGTTTAAACAACGGTAGGGAGCTGAAACAAAAAGAAAGATTCAGAGAATCCAAGAATGTCATAATCTCCTATGAACAGTTCATTCAAAAGATGTCCATAGGCCATCTTCATACATCTCTCCTTTCTCTATCCTGTGCCTCCCTCATCTGTCGATAGCAACCTTTGCCAGTCGTAGCTACACCGTGAGAGGGGTCTGTCATAAATTTGGAATGTATTGAGGCATTTACCACGATGTCCGCTGTTTTGGTTGAAGGCCATCCGCCCCACCACATACCGCGTAAAGTAGTAACTGTCGCCAGAGACAAAATACTCGACCTAAACATAAAAAAAAGAAGTCCGCTCGTGGCTTCCTCCTTTGTTTAATCAATACCTAGAAATTCATTATTATACTTGATTTATTATATTTACAAAATGTACTCAAATGTCATAAAGATATTTCACAATTGGGAATTGTTTCGCTGTTAAGTAATTATGTTATTAAGTAGGAGTGCTAATAAGTAAGTATATTTATTATTTTATCATTTTCAAAAATACTGTAAAAGTATTCATCACATGTTTTTACGACACCATCAGAATCTAACTTCAAACAAATTAATTATTGTACATTAATTAATTTGTTAGGTAATAAACATTTTTAATGTCTTTTCTTAGCCATTGCAATCTCATTGCAATCGGGAATCGAACTCAAGAATAACAAAGATAAAACGTAGTCAACCTCTTGTAAATTTATAAATAATTTGGCTTAGCTATTTAAAATTAGTCCTTAATAGCTTAAACATTCATCAAATATGAAATAAATAATTACTTAAAGCTAAAGCCAAAAATATCAGATTTATTAAGTATCGTTTTCAAACCTTGTTATCCATAATTATACAATCTTGATTGCTGAATATTTACTCATGCATAAAGAGTACATACCTAATTAGGTAAGATCATATTATATAGATTAGATTTTCACGTTTGACATTGCGATAATTATGTAATAAAATAAGTAGTACCGTGGGAATTGCAGATTGTGTGACATCTTTAATTTAAGTTAAGGGTTCTGGAAAAAGAAAAATTGTCACACGAGTAATTAAAATATTATGTACTTCAGTCTATTTGTGGCTAGGGCTTTAGAAAAAAAAACAAAGTTCGTGAGATGAAAGCATAGTTCCTAACAAATCCAAAATCGAAACTAACCAACAGTACCTTTCCCATCCATAAGGAAGAAAAACCCTAAGAACCTTAACGTAAAAAAATGATGGAAAAAGAAAAAAAGCCATGAACAACGTTCTCTACGAAAATAGTACAACCAAACCCGTTACTTTAGCTTTATCAACATCTTACAAAGAGTTTTAAATCACTCGATTCCTGTGCATTAACCCCATCAAGATTACCAGTAAATCAAATGTTAAACCGGCAAACGTGTACAAATCTATCATTGAATCGTGTACGACTAGCTGGGAACTTCATTTCACAACATAATCCGTTCAATTCAAGAGTTAGATGTGAACTTTACTGGCGAGCAAATGAAGTAAATTGGATTTGATTTCCGACTTCGGCTACCGTTTGTGATTCTACAGTCACGAATCTTTCTATCAGCGATTTAGAGAGTACTCTCAAACCTGCAATAGGCCAAGTTCTGATGTTCCGATTTTAATTTTAACTTTTTAAGGGTGTTTTCTTTTTGCCATGGAAAGTTCAGTACGAGAGTCGTTCTAAGCAAGTTAGTAGCGAATAAAATTGTGTGTCTTCTCTAATTTACGCAGTTAGTGATTGAAATCGACCTAAGATTCATCGCAGATTGCATTGACTGTTCCAAACTACCTAAGGTGTTCGTCCATTATGTTGCAAGGCTCACCTAACTCAGGAATGCGCCACATGTCCTATCCTACCTGGTCGTCTACCTACGTAAAACAACACTTTTCACTTTGCTGACCGTCTAAAAATCTGAAGATTTTATGATTCTAAGTTTTACATTAAACAAATAAAACACACAGATCTTATATACAAATAAGTGTTACCTTTAAAAATATTTATTAAATATTTACCCGTTTATTTTAATGGTTTAAAAATTTAACTATCTTTATAAAAGTATAACCATAAAACAGAATCGAATCAATGGAACTGCACCTTAATTGTCAATCTTAGGGTCTACTATTATCAGTATACCGGTGTAGTATTACCAGTTGAATGCTAAACATTCACTGAATGAATGCAATGGTGCATCAACGAAGATGAATTCACCTCAGATACGGTATAAACACGTTTTGCTGTGCCTTAATGAAATCGATTTCAATTAAATTAAATCATCGTTATTGGGTTAATGTATTCCAATAGTTTTGTTTACATTATGGAGCTTATACATTGAAATGCGGATGCAGCATTATCCACTGTGGAATCTGATTACCTATTATGTCATGGAAAAATTGAAATGTGTGATGCATTTTCCTTTTGACTGAAATTGATATCTTAATTTATATTAATGTTATTTGTGTTACTAATATATTTATTTAAACGTAAATGTCTTTGTTACAAATGAGGATTTAAAAAAGGTTTTATTCCGTTAGGTACCAAACCTCCAGGCTTGGGGCTCTAGTCACTGCATCTAAAACGAAGCTGCAATTTTTCATCTATCAGTTTTAAACTTAAAACTGAAGCACCGGCGGCTATCGGTGTTGTATATTAAGTGCTTTGCTCATTGCCACTTTATTCGAGCAATCGGAATAGCTATTTAGGTCACTTTAGATTTTAAAATACTTCACTGAAATTAAGTCGGAATAACAGGTTACTGAATTCAGTTTAAAAGGATGACGGAGGATATTTAATGGGAATAACGAGCTACAAAAAGAGCAAGAGCATCAAAGTCATTCAGATTTCAAGTAAATCGTAATAGCTATATACTATGACAATGTAAAATAAGCCATTATCAAAATAGGTTAAGATATTCGCGCTACAAGTGACAATATATCCTTAATAAAAAAAAAATACAACCGAATTGAGAACCTCCTCCTTTTTGAAGTCGGTTGAAAAACTAAGGACAATGTAAATTCAAAACCAAGTAGATTCTAACACTGTAAAAAGCTCACACAACGCCACCCCACTGAAAATACTTGGAATAACTAATTGCAAACCTAATTAAACATAGACTATACAAAATGAAAATCGTTTTACGTGAAACAAGATAGCAGTTAAGGCCTTCGGTCACGTAGAGCTTGCAATTAAGCCGTCGTTTCTTGGTCTTTCATTTGGCTATCACGAGCTCTTAACCTGAATATATCACAAGAAGTAGTAATTAAAGGATAGAAAACGACTTTCATACTTATGTACGAGATATAGTGATGGAATGAACGGTGAAACTTGACTGTGCTGTTATTTTACTGTGGCGTTATTATATTAATATGTTGTATCTTAGGATACCACGAATCTGCCTTAAATGATTTCTGGGGCTCCTTTAGAGCATAGACACAGAACTAGACAAGGATGGTTAGTGTGTAAATTCATTCGTTTAACTCTGTGTGACACATACCAAGAGAAAAGTAGTCCCCCTCTCTTAAAATACAATCTAACAAACCCAGATTGGTCTAAGTTTTCAACAGCTTTAGATAATAAAGTATGTCTTCTACCCAGCCTAAATCACCAAGAGACTAATAATGTTGATTTCCACCAAGCCAGTATATGCTATGGAGACTTTATACAAGCCATTATAGCATGTGCAGATCTAGCTTTCCCTCTAAAGAATGCTAGTAGGGGCAAAATACCATCCCCCCCTTGGTGGGATCAGGAATGCACAGCCGGAATTAAAGAGAGAAAGATGGCAGAACGTATTTATAACCTAAATATGTCTATTGAAAACCTATTAAAATACAAACAAGTGGCAGCAAAAACTAGACGTTTATTAAGAAAGAAAAAACGTTCCGGTTGGGTAAATTTTTGTTCCTCTTTGTCCCCTTCAACACCTATCTCTTCAGTCTGGAAATCAATAAACAGATTTAAATCTGGTTGTTCTCCATCTTCCCCCTCTGCTATGACCCGTGAGACTGCTGAATTATTCTTCAACAAAATAGCCCCTCCCTATGCTCCTTCTCTAGAGGAATGTTTCCAAAGGTCTATTCCTGGCTCTTGCGGTACCTATGAAGAACCGTTCACTGTAGGTGAACTGGACATGGTCCTCAAGCATGTTAAGGATTCAGCTCCTGGTATTGACGGCCTTACTTACTCCTTCCTTGCCAATGCTGGCCCAAATGCAAAAAAATATTTATTAAATATTTATAATTTCTCTTTCTGCAATAGTTGGGTATTTGATGATTGGAAGGTACAAATCGTAATACCCCTTCTAAAACCCAATAAAAACAACAATGATCCAAACTCTTACAGGCCAATTGCACTTTCATCCGTCATGCTAAAAATTCTGGAACATTTAGTTAAAAACCGTTTGGAATGGCTAGTTGAATCTAGGGGTATGCTTCCAAGCTCACAATTCGGTTTCAGAAAAGGTCTTAGCACTATGGACAGCGTAGGAGTCTTAACAACAGATATAAGGTCTTCCCTTTCCCAAAATAAATCCGTCATTGCTGCTTTTCTAGACATCTCTTCTGCATATGACAATGTCCTTCTTCCCAATCTCAGGCACAAGTTGCATCAGCTGAGAATTCCGGCAAGAATCACACAACTCATATGTGCAATGCTCATGTCACGCTCCCTTTCCCTAAGAGTTCTGGGCGAAGAGTTTGAACTTCGAAAAACCTGGAAAGGTTTACCCCAGGGCTCCGTCCTAAGCCCACTTCTATATAACCTATATACAGCAGACATTGGCTCTTGTCTAAACATTAACTGCCAGTTGCTTCAATATGCTGATGACTTGGCGCTTTATGTATCTGACAATTCCATCAGTAATGCAGGTTCTTCTCTTTCTGTCTCACTTAACTCACTGAATGATTGGCTTGCTCATCATGGACTATCTCTTTCGGCTCCGAAAAGCTCTATTGTAATCTTCTCCCGTAAAAGAACAATTCCTGCAATAGAAGTGGATATTGAAGGCCAATACATACCAATAACTGAAAAAGTGAAATTTCTAGGAGTTTTCTTGGACTCAAAGTTAACTGGTAACTCCCATCTTGATTACCTAGTACAAAGGTGTGAACGAACCTTATCTATACTAAAGGCCCTAGCAGGTGTGTGGTGGGGTTCCCATCCATTCACCATGAAATTAATTTATAATGCCCTGGTTCGTAGCATTCTGGATTATGGATCATTTGCTATTACTCCATGTAATAAGGGCTCACTAGCGAGGCTGGACAAAGTTCAGTTCAAGTGCCTCAGAATTATCACGGGATGTATGAAGTCATCTCCTACCAATGCATTGCAGGTTGAATGTTCGGATCCTCCCTTACATCTAAGACGTTCTTATCTAGCAGACAGGTTTATTTTAAGAGTTATGAGTAAGTCTACTCACCCGCTTTTGTCAAAGTTACATGAGCTAGAATTAGCAAGTAGTGGGTCTAGATACTGGAATAATAGGGAGTGTCCAGATATCCTAAAATCATACCATAAATTCAAAAATCTAGATCATCCAATAGTTAGTTTTAGTACAGTGACTCTTTTTAATTATGAATATGAGGTCTTATGTTTCATTCCAGAAATTATTGATATAGGCATTACTAAAGACTCTACTTCAGCTAGTTCTGATTTCAATATGTTGGTTCACAATCAATGGAATAATTTTGACAGATTCTATACCGATGCGTCAAAACTATCTTGTGATAGTTTTACAGGCATTGCTGTATACTATCAGAATTGCAAGATTTTCCTTACCTTCAAAAGTCCAAAAGAGTCTTCAGTTTACATTTACAGGAGAGTGTATAGGTATATTAGAGGCCTGTCTATACATCCAATCCCATAACATTGAGTTTGGCGTTATATTCAGTGATTCATTAAGCTGCTTACAAGCTCTCAAACAGAATCCATTTAAGAGTAAAATACAAAGCAGCATTATCTTTGAAATTAAAAAAACTATTCTTGCTTGTAATAAAATTAATAAAACAATACAGCTAGCCTGGGTCCCAAGCCACTGTGGGATTAGAGGTAATGAGATAGCAGATACACTGGCAAAGAGTGTTGTAACCTCCTCTTCATTTGACCCTAAACACCTCAATTATCATGGCTATGACCTGCTTACTCTCCCACAAAGAAATTTACAATCATCCTGGCAGATAGAATGGGATAAATCTGGTAAAATAAAAGGAAAACACTACTATGCTATTCAACCAGTCATCAGACCTAAACCATGGTTCTTTAAATTTAAAAAAATAGCAAAGACTCCTATTTCTGTTATGTCTCGTCTCCGATTAGGTCACTGCTGCTCTCCAGTATTTCTACATAAAATTCACGTTAGGGACTCTTCTATCTGTGAGTGTGGTTTGGATGAAGGATCCCTGGATCATATTTTTCAGCTGCTCACTATCCGATCCAACTTTCAATCTCTATGAACAACTACAACTGTTAAAGGTCCCTACTCCTATTAACTTCTCCTCCTTACTAACCCTCCTTTCTCAGGATATCCTAGAGTTGTTGATAAGGTTTATTCGGCATAATAACATTAGATTGTAAATCAATTATTTCCCAAAGTAACCTCATTCTTGCTGTCAAAACTTTTTTTTTTTTTTTTTTTTTTTTTTTTTCTGTGTTGTAAATCGTTTAATGTTTTGTGTTGTATTGTTTCAGTGTGCTAACCCAATCACAAATATAAATCTCACACCCTTTTTCATTTTTAACATGACAATTTTCTTTTCTAACTCCGTCTTTTTATATAAAAGTTTTACTTATCACACGCATCTTCAAGACCACTGACATTGGCAGAATTATTGTCGACACCGGCATTATCTGTTGCCATAATAAGAAAAGAAGAAGAACTCTGTGTGACAATTGCAAAGATCTCGTTTGCTGCTGCCGTGAAAAAATTGCAAAGGACTTAGAATTCCAATTATTACCAATATAAATGCGATCCTCAACTAATTACCCTCTTGACTTTTGTGCACATTCTTATTTATAAAAGTCTAAAAACATAGGTTTAAATGAAAACATTATTTTTCTAATACATTTGTGTAATTTTCTACTACTTAATATAGGAATTAGTTCTTCTCGTAAATATTGAACATATTCTGGGTTTTTTCGCACAAAAATTATATAAGACTCGTAAAAAAATTATATAAGACTTAAGTAAAATTATAAAGTCTAGCAAAAGACAAATTCTTATTTCTCTCATTGTATATCATCACCGAGTGCGAACCTTTTTAAAGTAAAAGCTGTGTGTCTTGTTATAAAGAAATTACTTTGTCAAAAAATTAAAACAAGTCGTCATTTGAGTTCCTGTCAAAATAAGACCCTTACATAAACACTAAGACTGGTACATAAATAATGTCAGCCAAACAATAATACTGTGTGTCCGCAGCTTTATTCTAAGAGGGTGAACAGACAATAGCTTTCCGGGCAAGTGCGTACTTTACATTACGTTGTTATGGGCCCTTAACAAATTGTAGGCTCTTTATCGACGAGAAAATTCATGTATCGTCTTACTTTTACTTTATAAGCAATTGGTTTTATGATTAAGTCATTCGTCATTGTTCTTTCATTTTGTTGTGGTATGTTTTTTTCTTTTTTCATAATGAAACAGAAATGTTACTGTATAAAATCTCTTGGAAAGGTTAAATATAGTCTAAAAATATTTGCTGTAGACTTAAAATTTTGACTGGACTATGTCGCTGTTACATTGCTTACACTTACACTTCACACTTTCGAAAAAAACATTGAAAAAAGTTCCGGGGACCCGTAGATTGTTTTATATTCTAATGTCCGACCTAGGAATGAGTGCAGAACTTCTTTGTATGGGATGATATTGGACAGATGTCCTTGCAACGTTCATGTGTTATTAAGGCAAAATTTATACTTTATGCAAATAATTTACCCTGTTGGTTTCATAAAACACTACAAAATACATAATAAAGTAAGTATTGACTTACAAAAAATAATATAATATTAAACTGCCAGGTTAAGTAAATAAAAGTAATTTTTGATACCCAATTCAGATAACATATTCCCGTTTAATAAGTAAACTATTATTCAAAGTTAGTAATGTTTTTGGAGTAACTTTGATTAAAATTAGTTCACTAGACTGTAAAATCATGTCAAGTACTCGTTCTACAGATAAATGTATTAGTATAGTTAATAGAAGTAGACAGGCGTGTGATTCGGGTATCCCGATTCTGTTTTAAAATTAGGCCTTCGTTCTATTAACTGAACATTTACAAATTAATGTTAAAATAAGCTTTTCATTATGTTGATGATATACAGCAACTAATTTAAATTTATTCTTGACGATCTGTATCTAATAAATATGATTAAAATTCACTCACATTATTTTAATACGCTTGAGTTGGTATAGTTGTATTTAATAATTTTAGCTTTATGTCTGCATGGTTTCGGGATAAAAATACCAAAATGACGTTGTTGCCTATCGGCTCCATTGCTTCGTAGGAGTCGATTAAGGAAAATTCCTTTGCTGTTGGCCTTCTACACTGGACACCTCTACACTCTTCTACACTGAACCTATCCGTTTGGCCAGCGCAGAAGGTTAACTTATCTTCTACTTCAACTTACGTAACTAAGCAAATAACATACAGTACTGTCGAGTATCGATATTACAGATAATAAAAAAAACCGCTATCTTATCAATAGAGTTATAAATCTAATTTGAAACTTTTTGCAATTATAAATTTAGTACACAAGCAAACAGATGCAATGCTAAAATGATAACTGTATTTGTAGAAAATAGCAATTGTACGATGTTCTTGCAATGTGACTTTAACTTTTCTGTTTGAAATAGGCTTGTTTTGAAATGCAATATGACTATAGTTACCACAAGCCCAAACCTCGGTTCAGAATAATGGCGTTTGCTAATTGCATGTAGGTTAAGTCTCTGCGATTCGTTAAATATTTTATTACTTTAAAGTAACATAGTAGAAGCAATTAACAAAACTAGGTCTAGATTCTAACCGAATAGCGAAGTTTATACAATTTGAATTGTTTTATAATCGCTTACTCGCGTAGTAAAACCAAACTTTAAGCCGAACATTCGCTTCAAATAGATAGCATTTGTACGTATTTAATTTCGTAGTGGTTTTGATGCTTTTCGTGGGGTGTTACGTAAATTAACGAACGCGTTGGAGTACCCTACTGTAATGATTAGTATTAATTATATACTTACTTGTTTCAAAGTTTCAAAAGTTTTTTTAAATGTCTACGTGATTTTAAAAAAACGAACACAAGGACGTAATAAATCGAAATTCAATTTAAAACATAATATTAATTTTCTTTATTTATATAAATACAAATACAATATAATAATCTTGCTTTACAACGTTATTTAATTTTTATATGCCTGGCAAATGCACAAGCAACTATTTTGGAACTGGAGCAAATACATATTATTTAAAACATCTAAAAGATTTTAAGAAATTAACAGAATATTAATAAGAACTATATTTGTCCTACCTTTATTAAAACAAGCGAAAAAACTTATTACCGTCGTAAATAAGCCACGCATATTTTCTTCTAAAAACGAAACATGCATATTTTATATTTCTAAACAAAACTTTGTATGGAATTTCTTAAAGAATTTCCCTTCCACCTAGATTGAACTAACCTACATTTTATTTATCAATCTATCTTCTTCTTAATTGCACAGCCAAAGAAACGGTCTATAAATTCTAAGAGAACTGACTGGAGTTATTTAGTGGCCAATTTCTTACCAGAAAATTAGTGGAATTACTTTAGACAATACAATCTACTTTTACATCTCTTTATGGCCTTAAATGTCACGTAAGTTTCGGGGAAACGTTTGCTTTTATTAAATCTGTCCATTTCGTAGGATTAACAACAAGTTTTACTAATGAGATCGTTTTAAAATGGATCCCAGGGCATTATAATAACTGCTATTGAACCCAAAATATACAAATCTGTGTAAACAACAAACGCTTTACGTCTATATAAATTTAAATTTGTTTTTAAAACAAATGTTTTGTTTTTTCGTAACTAAGTAATAGTTTGAGGCGGTCCAGAAGAATAATTATTACTATTTTACTATTCTTAGAAATAATTGTGCTTATCATATTGCGCCTAGTATATTTAATAAATTATACTCTAGTATTTAAAATTGTGTTTCTTTGTTACAAAAAAATATAAATTTCGACTTTTTCAGCTTCTACGATTAGTGAATATGATATTAGGCACTGATATCAGGTATTATAAACGAACTAATAACTCAAAATGAGAAAACCAGTTTAAACATAAGCATTTATAGGCGGCAGTATAATCTAATAAACTATTTCTAAAACAACATCAAGTCTAATAAGAATATGTAAAATAATATCTCTGACATACCAAACTGAAGACACAAAGATACAAAATCCCTATAAGTGTTACAAATAACGAGTGCACATGAAAATCGGATTACAAATGTTATTCAACTATAAATCCACGACGCGATGTCCATCAGAAATGAAGTCTTGCCCAACAATTACAAATGAATCGATTCACGTCATCTCTACTTAGTAATCCGATTATACTAAAGTGTAACGGGAATTATCTGCCTACGAAATGATATTTTAGTTTTGATTGTACCATCACTTTGATATGTAAGTATTCATAATATTATTTGGATTGATATAAATCACTGCATGGTAAAAACTAAAGCATTGATTGTGAACCTAGATATCATCGTGCTAATTACCAACAGTTTAATAATCTAACTCATTTATTGACAGCACACTTTTTATCTCCGTGTGGTGACGGAGTAAGAATACAATATGTCACTACCCCATCTCATCCCATCGGTGTCGTAAAAACCGACTAAGGGACTGTCCGTGAATATTATCTTTACGAAAATTATTTTTAGTAGGCCAACTATGTCTAAGTGTACTTTATATGGATCAACAAAGTTTTTGACTAAGCTTGTTTATGCAGCGTACTACTTTAATTACCTTGAATCCTATACTTTTCTATACTCTGATATTAGTTTTATTAATCCCATTTTACTGTGTTTCAAGTGTTCTGCGTTATATTGAATTAGCATAATATTATAGTTCATCATACTGCAATGCATTTTCTGTTTGATAGTACAAAATCTGGTCAATTGCGAATCTGGTGAGTTGAGAATCTGGTGAATTGCGAATCTGGTAAATTGAGAATCTGGTAAATTGCTCCTAAGGAACCAAAAGTAGTGCTCATACTACTGACTAAGCCAAATCCGGCAACGTAATACAGTGACTCGTGAAAAAACATGATGTCTGAAGACTTCTCAGTACCATGAGCAAAGTAACTAAATCATTAAAATACTTCTAGGTTACAACGTAATAATAAAATATATTTGCTTATTACTTATAAAACATCAAAGTAATTCAGTATACCAATGAAATCAAAAGTCCGAATATTATAATTGTCACTATTAAAATATCATAAAGGGATTTGGTTTCAAATTCTCAGTTATGAAAGGCGTTAGACTGTTACTTCATAGACACCTGAGGCTTGAATTTGTGGTTAAATTTATTGACCATCACAGAAAAAATAAAATTTGATTTGACAACTCACCTAATGACATTTCTGAACCAACGACCGTAACGTCGTGGAATCTTTGTATAACTAATTAAAATTGAAATTGATAAAATATTTTATTGTAACTACATAGAAGGTATAAAGCAATGTTTCTACTAATGTGAAGCAGAAACTTGAGATGTGACCAAAATCTGTGTTAAACTAAAATAGGTCTAAATTCTTGACATCCCAGCGAGTGTCGTGTAAGCATTTAATGTAATATTTCTTTATTTAATCCCAACCTTCGGATTGTATAACAGTCACTAACCACAAGACCATACCGAAACGTCCAGCAGTGAACTGGTCATGGCTGAGATAGGTAAATAGACGCCACTTGAATATGTTAAAATAAAATAAATGTAGAGGATTTATTGACCAAATTTCGAAACAAACTTACATAGAACAATAAAATTAAAATATTCTTCTATTAAATAAATACGTAGAGCTTATCTAGTTACTTAGGTAACAATAAACTAATGCTTTTAATAAGCCAGACTTTCAAAAGCTCTTTTAACATTAGTTTAACTGTCAACTTTGAGTTAATTTAAATAAAGTTGATTAAATTTAAAGAGACAGATGTCAAGCTAATTAGGCAAATAAATATACAACTGCCTTTTTAATGTTGATATTTAACACGATGTAATAAAATAGAACTATGAAATTGCGTTTTATTATTTAATATTACCGTTACATGAAACCGAATAGAAATAAAATATGATGTTAGTTGCTACGTTAACTTGCTCTCGATACGTTTTGAATAACTTTTTTATTAGACGTGGAGAAAACCTTGTGGAGTTTTTTCGTCTAAGAAGGGTCTGACAGACTCTTACTGATTAAAAACCCCAGTGTTCCGTCCTTCACGAAGACCAGTAGCCATGGTAAATTACTAAGTTAAAATTTATATGTCATGTTCTTTTCTTAAATTTTGATTATACTAGAGATAATAATGAAAAGAGTACAATACAAAACTTAAACAGTTAATAACAGTATAAATAACATCGCTCAAACATTTGAAGTAAAATAATTCAAATTTAATATAGATATCAGTCAGTAAAACGTTTCAGTATAATCTCGAGAATCGCATACAAATAATTTGTTGGGAACTGCAATATCCACTCACATTCGAGTGGAGATATTAAACCTAATGTAGGTCGATCATGAGTGTGAATCAACTTCAGTGCAAGCATGTAATGCAACTGTGGAATTTAGTCGAAGACTTAGATACGGCGGATATTGAGAATTGTGCTGACAAGAATTTCGTATAAAATTGTAGTTGTAACTCTTCTTGTAACTTTGTTTATTTTTTATTTTGAACAGAACATTAAACCTTATGAATGTTATTTTTTGGCTCAATCAATCAATCAACTAGCCTATTGCAGTCCACTGCTGACATAGGCCTCTCACAACACGCGCCACAGAACTCGGTCCTGCGCCTTCCGCATCCATTCCATTCCTTCGTTCCATCCATTCTTCCATTTTTTTGGCTCAGTAAAAACGAATTCTAAAGATTGCTATTTTCTTTTTCTTAACTGTAAATAACCATGACAAGAAGGTTTTGCATAAATTAAAATACTCAATATTTTCATAGATCTTATTTATCTAGTATTAGTGCAACATGATGCGAATAAGGTCGCCTATGAGGTTGACAGACCAAATTAAGGCGGCAATGTACGTCCTCTTGCACGAGTACAATAGACAAGCAGCCGCCAGGAATTAATAGAGACGAGCAACCAAACGTCCCAGGGGGAGTTTAAATGATGACCACGACCAACGAGTGCCAAGAAAAAGAAGAAGAATAATATTTATTTATTCAGTTTACTTCGTGTGGTGACGGAGTAAGAATACAATATGTCACCACCCCATCTTATCCCATGGGTGTCGTAAAAACTGACTAAGGGAATAACCGTAACTACTATCTTAACGAAATAAAAAGAAGGAAAACTTGAAATTAAACCCTATACCAATCCGTCTGGCCAGCGTGGTATTAGTAGGCTAAGTAACCCTCCGTCACGGGAGGAGGCCCGTCCTTGCAGTGGGACATTAATGGGCTGTTATGATGATGATGATGATGTTCAGTTTAATAACCTACATAACAATACTATAGATATTCAGTACTTTTATAGTTAATAAACATACCAATATCGTACACTATGCAATAAATACGACCATACATCCCCGTGACAATATTTGCTTACGTATTTCCTTACCTCTGAATAAGTTATAGGAAATTTATATTGAGATACGACGATACGGAAATAATGCTATGAAATAGGTGTTCGATTCCGATCTTGATCAAATAAATTATTCTTATTGTACGCATGACTACAGGAATGAATAGGGACCTTTGTTTTTGATAGCTTTCGGACAAAGGAACTGCAATAGATATTATATTATTTATGCTATGTAATTCGAGCTCCGTTGTTAA
Organism: Schrankia costaestrigalis; assembly: GCA_905475405.1. Lineage (NCBI taxonomy): Eukaryota > Metazoa > Arthropoda > Insecta > Lepidoptera > Erebidae > Schrankia > Schrankia costaestrigalis. The sequence goes on along the minus strand of FR997835.1, from coordinate 5,768,555 downwards.
TTTTAGGACTTAGATATTTTACAATAAATTTAAGTACTGGTGTATAATAAACTAACGGATACAAAAGTAGCTTTTTTACAAATTAATTTAGTCAATTGATATAATTTAAGAAAAGTTTTGCACTTGGTTTATGTTAAATAGTTGTTATTAATATTACCCATTTTCATACATTAAAAACTATGTTAACTATGTTTATTATTTAAAGTAAAAGACCATGGCGATACTTACCTCGAATGGCACTTTTATTATTCTATATATTAAACAAAACCACATACAAAAGACTTAAATCTCTCCAATACTCCTTCTAAGCCACCATTGCGACCTCTGTGGCGTAGTGGTTATATAACATGACTGCTACGCAGAGGTCTCGGGTTCGATTCCCGCGCAATGCAAATCTTTTTGTGCATGAACATGATTGTTTGCATTGGTCAATACTTTTTTTTTGTAAAAACATACATATTATACATAGAAACACCCAGACCAAGGCAAACAATCATGATTCATCATCACAGAGATTTGCATTGAGCGGGAATCGAAACCGAGACCTCTGCGTAGCAGCCATGTAATATAACCACGACACCACAGAGGTCGTAATGGTGGCTTAGAAGGAGTATTGGAGAGATTTAAGTCTTTTGTATGTGGTTTTGTTTAATATATAGAATAATAAAAGTGCCATTCGAGGTAAGTATCGCCATGGTCTTTTACTATAAATAATAAACATAGTTAACATAGTTTTTAATGTATGAAAATGGGTAATATTAATAACAACTATTTAACATAACCAAGTGCAAAACTTTTCTTAATTATATCAATTGACTAAATTAATTTGTAAAAAAGCTACTTTTGTATCCGTTAGTTTATTATACACCAGTACTCAAATTTGACATGAAATGACGTTACAAACTATCAAAACAGAACACAATTTAACGTCTTATATCTCAGATCATTAAATTGACCATAATTTCCTAAACATACATCTAATCATTTTAATTAATATTGCGGATATTAAAACATTCTTGAAATGTAAGGTTCTTGAATTTATATAGTAATAAAGGCTTACTCTGAATGATGGCACCCGTAACACTCAATTATAGGACCGCAAAGTTATGAGTAGAAGTATACTGGACGCATGAATAGCGCCCTAAAGCAAGTTGCATCACTGGGAAGTAACGTGTTCCAAAGATTATAATTTTATACTTATAATAGATGATCTAGGTTGGTATATAATTGCTTCCTGTATCTTACAAGGTTGTTTATCTAGTACATAATTATGTGAAAACCTGTTGTCCATTTTCAACCGACTTCAAAAAGGAGGAGGTTCTCAATTCGGTTGTATTTTTTTTTTCTAAAAGGCTATTAATCGACTATGTGAAAAAAAATAGGTTAAGATTTACGTAAATAAACGAAAACATAGGAAAGAAAAAAAAATGATAAAAATGTCTATATTCATGTCGTCTGGTAAGCTAAGTAGTGTCCCTATGCTAAAAGAGGTCTGGCATATCCTTGCTCACATTTACTATACTAACATTAATTAACTATTACGACTATTTCATTTTTATGAATTACCAGGTCTTTAACATCCTAACATTATCGGTTAAGGCTATCAATTCTTCATTATTTAATTTTACAGCATGGATTACACTGTCTTATTATAATCCAATATCTAATAAGAGAACAGATAAAGTCACATTAAAGTACGCCGTAAAATACACATAGTGCTGTTTACGAGGAACTATAAACCGATCTCGTAGTTTTAAGTTCAGGATCTTAGCACACAAATTGCGTTTTATTAGGGAACAAACCGTTTACGACACTTGATATATGAGGAGTGAGTAAATCTACAAAGTTGATGGAAAGTATCGTTGATCATTTTGTTATAACATTGTTGCGTTTTTGCATACCAAGTGGGGATAAAGTCTTGCATGATTCAAAAGACAGTTTTAGACTGCTTCTGTGTTTTATGTAGCCCTTTAACGGGCACAAGTAACTTCGTTTTTTTCATTGGTTTTGACCTTTATTTTAAGGTCATTAGAGTTGCTAATTAGGTGGGAATATAATCACCTCTGCCCGCAAAAGGGTGACACATGATATTCCTACTCCGTTTCCGAACCAAAAATCTAGTTCAAAAACAGAAGTTGAACAACCAATTTAAAACTTGGTAGTCGTTAATAAATAACACACATGCTACACAACTATTCAAATATGGAAGTTAAAGTGATCAAAACTTTTTATAAAACATTATTATCATAGGAGTGGCGCGACTAACCCATCTTCGCGAGCGTACCGCTAAATTATACACCGAGGGTCCATAGTACCCCATTACGTAGGAAATGCGGACTAATGCATCTCATTCTCTATTTGTCAAATTATAGACCGCTGTATAGTAGTAATCTCACGAAATAAGATAATAGCGGTGAGAGTGTGCCGTGAGTGGGTTTTAGCTCGTTAAGTGACGGACATCAGATATTTGCAAAAGGTGAAAGTTCTCGGTGTAGAGTTGGCTTTTAAATAATCACTTAATCTTTTCGTTTTATAGATAAACGTGTTTAACAACGTGTTTGCATAATTTAGGTGTTTGATTTTACTTATAAAAATTTGTTTTTTTATTGTTGACAATTTTGAAATAAAGTTTGTTTTGGTTTGCTAAACAATTAATGATAGAAAACCCTTATGAACTGCATGACATTAGTAGGCAAACATTCGCTCAATCATTAAAGGCATGTCCGTCAGAGGGACATACATACATGGGCATATACGAACATATAACTTCGTGGAAATATAAATCACATTGTACATTCAAAGGCACCATGTAGTTCAAAGTGACCTACATTTTACTAAACCTATTTGTGTATGCAAAGGAGAAGGGATTTTAAATAAGAAAGAAATAATATAATGTCACAATATCTCATTACTATTGTCCATTTATGTCCGTAAGCATAATGGGTCTGTTGTTGTGTACACTCCATAACATTTAAAGGTTAGATAAAATTACCATAAGCTACTGATTAAATTTACATTTAAAAACAATAAAACAACGGTAAATATAAAAATAATTCAATTTAATATTTTTTTCAAAACATAAATACTGCAATGTAGAAACTCAAATATTTTATTGCGTGCCAGTAATTGGCCGATACAAACTGATATTCATAAAATTAAATGTATATAATTTTATACTTCAATGCAATTACACATGAACGATTGTACCTGACAGTCCTATTAGTTATCTAGTTTCCCTTAATTACTTTAAAAAAACGAACACGACTGTACTACACCCATTAGCATACAAACAGTACTACCGAAGATTATACCGAGATAAATTGTCAAGATAATGCTGCGGTGAAAGAACTACAGGCTGGAGTAATTACTAGTCAGCCGCTTCTAGGTGTAAAAGACCGCGTAAATCGCTTCGTGGGGATTGTATTGCCTTCGAAGACACTGAGTTATTTTTCCTAGAGATGACAGCTAATATCGTTTATTTTGTTTTGACGTTCGGTTTACGCTTCGGTGAGTGACGGTCTTGTCATTTCTAATCGTTGTCTGGTTTATGTTCACGGTTGAGCTTGATACGATCTAATGTGAGTCATTGGTTGCTGTAGTTTCATTTTGATGTATGGTAATTGATTTGGAGTATGCGTTGTTAGTATAATGAAAAATTCATTTCCTTTCTTATTTATTAATTTCGCATTTTCTAACTTTTTTGTTATTGTGAGATTGGTTTTGCAAGGAAGTGATGGTGCTTAAGCGATACCTAAAACTAACTTTAATGTTAAAACTATTATATAAAATTTAAATTTTATGTAAATATTCCTTAGCAAAATAAATAGAATCCAAATTCTTCTGAGGAGTTTCATATTTACAACAAAATTTAAAAATTTTAAGAAAGTGATCGCAGTGTTGATTGTCAAGACCTTAGTAAAAACGTAGGTATTTAATATTATGTGTTAGTCAATGAAGAATGAAGCTTATTACGCATATTGTGAACTCACTCTTGCAGTTTTTAGTTATACAAAAATGAACAACGATTATTATACTAAAAACAAATGAAATAAGAGAATTTAAAAAAGACATTGTCTGCTGTAGCTCATTTATGACAAACAACTACCATAGTTATCATGACAGTTCTAGGCTTTAACTAAATTTATTTATTCTTGTTACAAGAAATTGTCGTGTAACGCGGTTACAAAGGCATTTAGACATTATTACAGTACAAAATAATGTTTATTACCTCTAGAACAACTACATTTTGTACTAACGTATACACTTTTGAACGTAATCTACTGAAATAGATGTATGTAGTTAGTTTTATGAGTACAATAACAGCTTTATATTAGTCACTGGTAGAATTATAATTATGCTTTTACTCCGTGAACTTTGAGTTAACGTTTTGTAACGTTGGATATATTTTTCCTGTAGTTAAAATACGAATTTAATTTAGATTCATCATCAGTCTGTGTTATTTTTATTAAGTTGAGTTAATTAATGCTGGTGTTATATTTATATTGTAATAATTTATATGTAATATACAATATTTATATTGTTATTTAGCAACGAAAATAAATGGCTCAAAATTCTTTACCACGAGTGGTTAGTAAGGTAACGTCATATATAGAGCACATCTCTTCCTACAGTAGAACGTTTATTGGTTGATACGGGGAGAAACATAATATCTATGCCACAGAACTGAAGTTAAAGCGATTTATCCTGGCCAGCATGACATTAGTAAACAAATGGTACCTACTTTTCTTCACCGGAGGTGGCTTTGAAGGGTAGTATGAAAGGTGTTTTTGAAGTATCTATAATAGACAATTACTGCATCAATCAATCAACTAGCCTATTGCAGTTTATTGCTGGACATAGGCCTCTCACAACACGCGCCACAGAACTCGGTCCTGCGCCTTCCGCATCAAGTCCGACCCTCATATCTCTCGATCTTTATGAGGTCGTCGGCCTTTATGGGAATTACTGCATAAATAGCTAAAATGTTTATACTTTGTTACAAAATTATCCTAACACAACAACCGTTATTTGATAGTATAATTTTAACCCTGTATCTTAATTAGAAATTTACAATTAAATCAATTAGGAATATTATACCAACAAAGAGTCGTGTTGCTTTTGAGGAACAATAATTTGATGGTAAGACGAGAAGGTACAGTATTTATGAGTTATTTGTGGTAGAAATTACGTATAAATTTTAAATGTTTAGGGAAGTTTATAAATAGCTTTTTTTTACATACAAATTTTGTCTTCGTCCACTTGGTCATATTACACAGAAAACAATGGATAATATCCTAAAAGTCACCCTGCATGATCGAATCAGAAAAGGCAACAAGCTATAACATTAAGCTTAGGATTTTCTATTTAAAAAGGCAATAAGCATCCTACATGTACCCAGACTATATTAATAAACCGACAAATTAATATACATAATGTACATAATGCTGTCATACAAAAACAAATAATAAAAAGCTAACTAATTTTGTTAGCAAACCTTCATCTAGAAGCATATTTGGACATAACTCGTTCGTAAGCTATTATTATTTGCGCATTACCGCAGCCTTTGGCATAAAACCACCATGTTTCATCACTGTAAAGCGATATAGCAATTATTGTCATATTTATGTCAAATTTAATTATTTTAGCAATGGGCGTGTTTGCCAAGATATATAGCAGTGGAACTTAATGTAATGTTGGAGTAATAATACATTTTATGAGTGTCATAGTGTAGTAATGGACTATGATAATAGAGAGTTATAATCCTATATCATTCAGAGCGTGTCGTAAAATACGACTAATGGGCTAAATAAGCGTTAAAATGTATAGTTGAGAAGAAAAAACTTGATACAAAAACTGACAGTTATTTTGACCAGCTTCCATTTTTAAATTGTTTAGTATCCTTACAGAAAGTCCGTCCTTGTAGTAGGAACTTGCTTGTATCCCCCTTTGGTTCTACTTAAGATACAGATTCTATTGGAAAATTATATAAGCTTGTATAATTATAAAGAGAAAACCACATGGGTACATACATATTTATGATATAGTGTCTGATAAAACTACTGTCACATAATCTAAAATAAAAAACACAAATTACATTCTTAATATTATTTATTTACAGTAGTGCTACAATGTTAATAAGCTAGTCAAATTATTAAGTTTCTTTATGAACTGAAGGCACAGTAAATATGTTGGAAAATTTAAATAAGCAAATTTATAACTACTTTAAGACGAAAGAAAATGTATTTACATATACAACTTCAAATAATTTTATTTGAATAACTATGAATATCTTAATACATTTTTAATTTGTATTCAAAAGTGATTATAGTATTTACATTTATTTACATAGCCGTAGAGTATCTCATTATGAAAGTAAATTAAGTAAAGCTAAAATGTATGTTGAATACAATTTATAAATAAAGTCGTTGCAAGATTGAATGACAACTATGTTTAGTTTATGGCTTAATAATACTTTTTTAAATTAAGCAGTTCATTATTGCTTCATAAGTAAATAATGTAAACAAGTATTTATTAGAAAGTATGTAATAAGTTTCATTCATAACAGCCCATCAATGTCCCACTGCAGGGACGGGCCTCCTCTCGTGATGGAGGGATATTTGGCCTACTAAAACCACGGTGTCCAGACGGATTGGTATAAGGTTTAATTTTAAGTTTTCCTTATTTTTATTTTGTAAAGATAATTATTACGGGTAGTCCTTAGTCGGTTCTTAGGACACCCATGGGATAAGATAGGGTAGTGACATATTGTATTCTTACTCCCTTACTACACAGAGAAACAAATATTATATTAGAAGTAATTAGAAAAAATATTATATTAGAAGTAATTAATTAAAGTAGTATATTTTGAAAAGTACCTATAGGTACCATCATAAGAGATCAATCAATGTACCTTTAGATATAGAAAAAATGAAAATCATTATATTAATACAATAAACAATTTCAACAACAAAAATGTTTAATAGAAATAAAATAAATGAATACTGATATTATCAATGATGAAGAGTCCTCGAACAATGTTTAGCCCTCGGTGGTATTAGAGCCTAATACGGAAGCGCCTATTGAAGAGAGGCGGATCTTACCAAGAGATTAATTACTAAGGAATAAGGAAATGCTCATTGCATCAATTCATATTTAGTATAATCGTAGAAAATACCGCAAATCACAATCGTGGAAAATTATTTTCTTTGTATTCTTATCTACTATAATTTTATTATTGTATATACGTTCGGATTCTCTTATGTTTGATTAATAATGAAGGTGTACCATGTAAGTATTTTATGGTATTAAGATTGTTTCTATATAAACATGACTACTGCAGACAAAAGAGATGAACTTTATTCGTATGAACACAATCCTAAGAGGTATAATTATCATCTAGCCTATTACAGTTCACTGCTGGACATAATAGGCCTCTGCCAACACGCGCCACAGCACTCGTACCTGCGCCTCAGAGGTACACGAAAAAATACATTCACATACGGCTAGAAGAAAGTTCAGGTCAAGTTTAAGTCCAAAACCTTGGAAGCTTGATATGATTTATTTAATTTTATTTTATAATTATAAAACAAAGATATATTAAATATGCTTTCGAGATAACAATAATATCCCCAAAACAATAAGTTTTTTAATCGTGACGTAAAACTAAAGTATGTACGATAATGCTCCAAATAAATTCCTTCGCTGAATGAAGACATCAAACATTAACTCCCATTATAGATGAATCTCGTAGAATCTTCCAGCATAAAACTGATCTAGAAGTGTTTAATAAAACTGTTAGCCAAATAAAAAAATAAGTTTAATGAACACGACGGATAGACGTCTCAACATACCATTAGATTAGTCTAAATAAACATATTCATATTCTACTTTTAATTTGTTACCAAATCCGTGTAGATATTTTATTAACAAACTTCAACGAAACAGCTGCATGAAATCCTACAGACATAATATGTTGACTTTACGAACTTTACAAGCGTACAACGAACATTAGAAAGAGCAATCAAAATAAAATTATATTTATTTGAAGTGATAGTCGTGGATTCTGTTCCGGTCCTAATGGGGCGCCCGGCAGGTGGCACTACACACGGAAAGAAATAATACAATGTATATTTCGTGACTACCGTTCGGGTTCCGTAGAAGGTAATCATTGAATTTAACGAATGTTTTTGTCGAACATTTAATATTTAAGTCACTTATTTATAATAATAGCCTACAGGGACAGGTAAGTGGCTATTGTGTGGTCTGTGATTATGTGGAGACTTAAAATGTAAAGTGACTTCACTCAATGAATGCGTGATACAGAAATAAAAAGAAGTTTATTTCATACTTACTCTACCTAACAATATACATATTATTATATATTTTTTTGCATGGCAACAAACACAACATCGTTAATTACAATTATCTACTACAGTTGGAATTTGCAAATATTTGCAATTTTCAAATCCACTTTTTATGAAAGTCACTTTGCCAGAGCTTTACCTATCTGTTATCACACTATAAATATATAATCTAACTTTACATTTGCCAAATTATTAATGTGACATTGATTACGTTCAGATTGTTTACAGTCAACGGGCCCCTAATATAGTAGTCGCTTCACTCAACGTCCACGCCAAGTGTGACCGATTTGACATAACTCAGTTGACACCTGCACCGTCGTCGTTTGTTTTAACAACAGCTGCCCAATTTATAAATGCAACAACTATTACAAGTTGTATTAGTATATCAGTGACAGGAAGATTTTTACTGAATATTTTAATAATACTGCCAGAAAAAGATATAAATAGGTAGTTCATATAAATGGATTGTTTAGTTATTTATTTTAAATGGAAAAATGTGTTTGACGCTTTAAGTGTTATAAGTGCATTAAATAGTGTGTGTCACTGTAAGTGACGGAAAAAGTTTTATGTTACCATAAAATTTTAGGACTGGTGAAGACACTAAAGAATTTTCTGACGTTTTGAATATGATCTTTGACTGTTTAATTTCTCGTTTAGATTTTAATCTCTATGATGTATTATATAATGAATGTTTATTCGTTTTAAATTATATTCTAATAATCATAATGAATAAGGAATTTTAATTATATTAATTTTCTAGAAAGTATGATGAAGCCAGCGACCACAAATACTAATGACCTTAAGTTTCTAGAGCCTTTAGACATTATCCTTTTAGTTTACTACATACTTTGGAATATCAACTAGTTTTTAAAGTATTTTAAGCGTTTAGACCTTCACCTTTTACTAATAATAGTCGCCCAAGAATGAAGTTGTAAGAATGGAACCTGTGCTTCAATCTGAAATCAAAAATTTCATAGGGTTCATGCCTATGCTATTTGACGCGTTGTCATCTGACGATGAAAAGTCTTAGTCTCCTTTTACAACATCCAAATAGTGAAATTGTGAGGTGACGTCCCTGTACTCTTATTCTTGTGGTGGTGACACGGATGTAACATAATTTACACTTAAATTACTTTGGTTCTCTGGAATAATCTTAGAACATAGATAACATTTAACAACTAGTGTATGAGATTGCTAGTTAACTTTGAAATGACAAGGTGCCAGGTTACAGTAAAACTGTAACCAATTTAAACAGTCACTAACAGTTACTGTTACGTGCATCCCGTTACACTTATTCCGTACAAATGACTAAAGTTTTATAATCAGCAATAAAACAAAACCAATTTACTTGGACCCTCACTATCTAGGCATTTTTATGTAATGAAATAACAGTTTTTTATGTAATGGAAGTTCATTTTATGGCGGTGTCGTTATGACAACCATAACATTCAATCAGTCAAGTTCATTATAAACAAACGGAGATTAATACCTCTAAAGTCACAGTTGCTTGTTTATACAAAATTTATAATAAACATCAAAAGTTATGAGATTGTTCAACATATTAAAATTTTTACGCTTTAAATTAATGAAATATATTAATGATGTCAGAAAAAGCTCAATTATACAAAAGATGTTTAACATAAATGCGATTGTAAAAATAAAAAAAAATGTTTAATAGCATATCAAAATGCTATAAAAAAAATTATCAGTGTTTTCGTTTCTTTAGTTAAAAATGTTTAACAAACAAACGAATTCGATATCAACATTATTATTAAAAGGTACATACCCATATGTCAGATACGACAAACATTTTAAATAATTTATGCTTAATAGTAGGCTTTTGCAATAATAATGTCAATGAACTAAAATGCCATAACAACGTCAATGACATAAAATGCTACCAAATCCAAACGATATCGAAGAATTGGAAAACGTACAACTGGGCAACAATAAAAATGGGAAAGGAACTTCTAAATCAACATATCTTTCCTTCTTTACATTCAATAACATTAAGTCCCATAAGGTAAGTACAAAGAAGATTATAAGACAAAGGTATTATCGTTCGAAGCGTATAACTTTTACCTATTATACATATAAACACATTGGCGTCACTTCATAAAAAAAACATTGGTTATTGTCAGTTACAATTCAGTACCGAATATTTCTTAATTTTGTACTAATGTACAACTACTTATTTATGGAAAAATATTTTAACTTAATACGTTTCTTCAGTGTCAGGCGTGAACAAACTTAGTGACTACTCCGTTCGCCGTTTGGGTCACAGGGTGTATTCCACTTTAAAATTGTTTGTAGGCATAGATTTGAGACAAAGTTTTTGGCTTATTTATAAACTGGTCAATAAACCTAGGAAAAAACAGAAGTTATTTTGATTTATTCCCAAAAATATATCCTAAGTCCTGGAGTACTTTACAGTACAAATTGAGATTACCAGGGTGTACCATAATAAACATCAAAGCCTGAGATAACCTATTTATCATAACCCCATAAAATAAATTTTGTTTTATTGCCCGTATAGACAATATGGTAATTAAAATTACAATAGAACTTCCTGATTGTTACTGACCGGCATCGGTATTAATTTAATATTAAGTAATATTTATTTTTACATTTGACGATCTACTTTTAGGGATAGCGACCGCTTACTGGAATAAACCATATCGGGTAGACTAACTTTAAATGTTATCAAACCAGCCTATGAAAGTCCTACTGCATACAAGAGCCTCCTCGTAATATGAAGAGATACTAAGCCTAATGATTCAATGATGACGAAACTAATTTAAGTCGGGACTAAATTTGAAGGAGCTTTCTAGATAAAATATGATGCCTGTGAAGAACAAAAAGTTCTCTTCTACAACTCTATCATATTAAGGTAATGTTGTGATCTGTTTTTTTTTGCTCCATAACACAATGTTATATAAAAACGTTGCTAAAAGCTTTGGTTACATAAAAATATTTTCTAAATGTGGTTATCGTTACATAAAAAAACGCAAGAAATAATTAATATTTCGCTATACTTAAGTATAGACTACAGCATTCTAACCACAACCCCTCGCGAATACACAACCGCAGCTCATTATAAAAATTACTCTAAACTGTTCTACAATATAGCTCATTTACTACGAAAATATAACCAAACAAAACATTTTACTAGCATAACAAAATGGTAGAAACGAATGAATTGGCACATCATTAGAACCCCCACACCTATTTGACGGTATGAAAAATATGTCTTATTGCATGCTACCAATTGCAAAAGTCACGCCCTAAACTGAGTTCCCCTTTGACTCAACGATCGAAAATTATGACCTTTGCGACCACGTTCATAGACGTTGGCGGATATAAAATTATTTATTTTTATTCTTTTTTTACCACGACATTTGGTTCTGTATTTCGAAATTTCCTGCTCTTTATATGACTGTTGTAAAAACAATATGTTTTAATATCACAAATATGTATTTGTTATTATGACATGGAGATTTTTATTATTATAAAAATCACTAAACTAAAAAATTCAGAACAATCAAAAGTAAGTAATATTAATTGCTTATTTTTTAATTATATTCACTAATTTTTTTTTATTTAGGCTCCTGATCATTGGCTTGCAACCGTGCAATTAAATTCCATAAATATTTTTGGAATACGCTACCCCTATTCATAGTACACACAGTCTTAACGATTTAGCACAACGCTCGTACTGTTGAGACCGACTGGAAAACGCTAACAAGCCATTCATATAGTTTTTTTTCCATAAACGACTTACGTAATATAAAGAAACAACCCTCTAATGACTTCCATAATTATGTATAATTGGACACTTAGCCGATATTGTTAGAACAAATTTTACTTGAGGCTAATTTGAAACGTAAATTAAAGCATAATTTGCATATTTGATTTGACTTAAACTTTCTTGATTATGTTTGCAAGTTGTGATTCTGGTTAATGATGTTTTAAAAGCAATAATAAATAATTAGATACAAAAGTGTAGGTGTTAATGACTTATTGTCATTTCCCCTTCATACTTTATCCTTGCAATCACAATTAAAACATAGAAAGTACTTTTATAAGGGTGGAGAGAATTGATTTTAAACACAAATTAATGAGATAAATTATTTTTAACTTTAATTAAAATTCTCTTGCTGTATTATTTTTAACTTTAATTGACCTCTTGCTGTATTCAAAAGAAAACCTAACTGCAAAGAATGCATTCTTTACAATTTCGCTATTTTAATGTCTAATCTTTTAAAGTTTTGAGTCAACTTAATAAAATAGAACAACATAACATTATGAACATAATATTCGCTACTACATATATACGAATGTATATATGTATATATACGAATTATAAACCACAAAAAGCAAAGAACTAGTAAAGATCTGAACAGAAACAATTTAGTCAGACATCAAGACATATTGCAAGCCAGCATTGCGGAACACAGTAGATTTATTAACCTACCCTCGGCTGTGGCAAAATTATCTCTCATCGCTGATATATTAATAATAATGATCCGGTATTAATACGTCTGGCTACGGGTCTAATGGAGTGTGTCTTTGAAACTCAGTGCGGTATCGGAGTTTATGTATTATGTATACAATATTAATATCCTGGATACAGTTTAGTCCATTAGGCTAAAAGGTAATATAAAAAGTTTTGCAGAAAAAAGGAAAAGATACGTAAAATATAAATATAAATTGTTGCTGTTCGACTCTATTTAACTGAGTAAAAACACTACCAAACTGAAGATACCAATGATTAAAGTAACTACTACATGTTGAGTTTATTGAGCTAAGACAACAATGTTGATGTATTGTGTAAATTTTTGTTATAATTGTAGATGTAACGTAACGTAATTGAGATGAAGTAAATATTGGATTTGGATAAATTACCTACTATCAAACATTGCTTTGCCTTTTTTGTGCTGGTGATTTTATTATCCTTCATGACAGCCTAGTATCACCACAGGACTGTTGCCTTGCAGTTATCTTAACTTGAAAATCAATTATTTATTACGGCAATTGAACCAAGATAATAAAAATCCTTGTTCCTTTGAAGTAGAGTCTATTTTTGAAGTTCATAGCATCTAGTTCAGTCAACATTATTTACGGCATAAAGTCAATGATAGTATCAATCATTGTAAGTAGACAGGTACGTATTTACGAAATTGCAACTTTATAGTTAGTCTACAACTCATGTCTATTTAACGATTCTAATCAGGTGATTGCTACAGCTAAACCGAGTCCGGCTTACTGTGTCCTAGGTAACACGTCGACATTAAACAAATTGAAAATGCGAATACAGCGGCCCTTTTGAAATTTAGTACTGATTGACAATCACCCTAGCTTATGGTGCCAACTTATATTTCCCATGAGCCTCCGACTGTTTCATGGTGATCTCCCCTTAGAAACAGTAAACATATGGCTGGAGCTCGAGACTCTTTCGTCCTTTTTCTATAGAAAGGATTTGAAGGAGACAGGTATAAATTGTTGTCAGGTAGTTGGTGTTAGATAATGTGGTACGGGGGCTAGCCATACAAACATATTCCCTTGTCTCCCCATATGAGGTGAAGTCGCCCCTAAAGTTCTAGCCTCCCCTAATAAGCTGTCGCGTCTCACCTTAGGGTAGAACGTTGTCGCTTTAGGCAAAGATTATGTTGGGTGAGATATGGTCTGCAATATTGCTAAGACTTTTTCTCTAAATGTACGTACATATTGCGAATACTAATTTTATTAAATTTATTTTAGGTGTATGAATAAAGTAAAACAAATTCATAACCTTCAACGTCTAGATTATGAAAAGAAGAATATTACGTGGATAAGGCTCAATTATTGGATAAAAGTAAATAATATATTATTATATTGGTTAAAACAATGACTACAATCTGTAAGTAGGCAAGTTAAAAAATATAATTAGTTTGTAAAAAAATCTCTTCAGTTCAAGTAACTTTACCTGTAATAACCTAAATGACTGTATTCAAATATTATATTTATTATTTCATAAAGCAAAAACACCACTTTCTACGCAAACAATAAACGGTACATCTTTACCTTTATATACTTATTCTTTGGCACACGAAAGAGGTGAGGTCATGTGATTAATGTGAGGGGGGGAGAGGGGGGCACATAAGGACGATAAACGGAGCACCTTCTAATCATCAACAAGTTGCAAATTAATATCACACTATGTTTATGACTGCCTAGTTGAGCAAGTAAGCTGTAATTAATTTATGAATATTAGGAGATAACACATTATCTGTTTACATGGAAATTAATGATAATTATTGTAGATAATGAAGCTGTAAATCTTTATGCCATAAAATAAAAATGTAGTAAACATTTTCCAGTCTGATGACGTCTAGGGGAGACGTAGAAACGTAAAAAGTAATGTATATTGAAAACTATAAAAAAAAATTGTGGCCTATTTGGTGGTAAGCGATAATCGCTGTTCCTAAATGTCAGCAATGGCAGAATATAAATAAAGTAATGTTGCTAAAAGGACCAACCACCTGTTCAACTTATAATGTGGTAACTTTTATTTCATTATATCATAATAGCCCATTTATGTCCCACTGCAGGGACGGGCCTTCTCCCGTGACGGAAGGATACTTGGCCTACTAATACCATGCTGGCCAAACGGATTGGTTTAGGGTTTAATTTCATGTTTTCTTCTTCTTATTTCGTTAAGATAATATTCACGAATACTTGGTTTTTACTACACCAATGGAATGAGATAGGGTGGTGACATATTATATTCTTACTCCGTCACCACACGGAGAAAAATACAATATTATGTCACTATTAGTCGGCCTAATTATCTCGTAGCTGGAGCAGGCCTTCTGTGTCAATCAATCAACTAGCCTATCGGCCCTATCTCAGATCACTGCTGACTTAAGCCTCTTCCGACACACGCCACAGATCACGGTTCAGCGCTTACCGCATCTAGTCCGACCCAGAGACCTTTTTGAGGTCGTTTTGATTAGCCTTCCGTGTAGTGGGTCGTAAATGTGAATTTTTCTATGTCATATAAAATGACTGTTGGTTACTATATAAAAGTAGGTAATCAACATAGTCATTCGACCATTTATTTTGCAGTAATTTAGTGATACTTTCCTTATTTAATATTGTATTTTATAATAATTATCTTCGACCATTCATTAATTCCAAAACACCTGAAGGTAGATTCTTCCAAGATAACTATTATAAATGTTGGATGTTTTAATTACCGTCCTTAGAATCGTGTTTTAAACAACACACACTATCGTTTTAATTTCCATCTTCACTTTTAATGATTTAATTACCTGCATTAAAGCCGCATCCATTTAATTGTTCTTGTTTTTTTTTATTCCAATCATTATTCTTTGCATTCGCATATTATATTAGTGTTGATATTATCTTGAAGAATCTAACCTCTTTACGTCATTTTTTGTTTGTCTTCACACGTCAAAATATCTAGCGTTATCTGACATCGGAGTCTTTGTATTTGCTCTATAATAATATGAATAACATTATTGAGAATATGATAAAAGAAAATGGGCGTTTAATGTAAGTAAGAAAAAAATTAAGCTAGTTAGAATACAATGTTACCACGCAATCTCATTATACAGGTATAGTAAAAATCAATTAATAGAAAGTTTGCAGATGTTATCTTACCGAAAAGAAAATAAAAGAACTTGTCAAATACTTTTTTCCAACTCATCAGGACAGCGTCTTATTAGTAGGTCAAATTCCCTTCCATCTCTGGAGAAGGCCCACTCCTGCAATGGGACATTAATCTGGACAGTAGATCGCTAAATAGAAATCTTGCGATGGATGCAAACCCGCGACTTCATCTAAGACAGCCCGACACATAACAGCTTTGCCACCGAGGCATCTTTGAATAAAGTTTACTAAAATTAACAAGTTTATTATTAAGTTCAGTTATTGTTAAATTCATTTAGTAATAAAAGGTGCTAAGTTATTCATCTGAAATACTAAGAACTTTAAAATACTTTAATTTTAATTAAAAAACGAAAATTAACTAAAAACATAGTGATTAAATTATAATCTCAGCAAATTGTGAGAGAAATTTTATCTTAAACAAAATCGTTCCACTTTTAAAGATTTTAAATGTTAAAACCTTAGCGGAAAACGTTCTTGTGGCAATTAAAATTTATCTCGTACAGAACCTATTAAGAAAAAAATATTGACGCACAAAACAGAATGCACCGGCGGAACAGTGCAGTAAAAACGAATGCCCGCGTAAAGTGCCAGCGAAGGTGCGCGGGCGTTGTACGTTTGACGTTAAAATGCTCTCGCGGTCCCCTGTTAAAATAACGAACGTTAAGGAAACCAAAGCATTTCTTAGTAAAGTTAATAATCTCAGCGGCACTTTACCCTGTTACATTTACGATATTTGCTTGCTCTCGTATTTGGCCAATTGAGAATATTAAATTTCAATCTGTAAAAGGTATTTTATGGAATAAATGTTGCAACTTTAAATTTAAAAATAAAGAGCGTCAGAAAATTAGCACTCTTAATTACACTCGTATAAACCTCGACCGAAGTGTTATTTCTGGCAATCCAATATTGTTTTTATTATGTTACATTTAATTCTGCAACATTCATTTGTACAACTGGTTCTTAAAATATCAACACTTTTGTAAAGTCAACAAACCGTTTATATTTATGTATGCACTTATTTGTATGTGTACACACAGCAACTAATCAAGCTAGACACTCGTGTACCTTAATACCATGAAATAAGACACAAATTCAAATGAAAATGTTTAACTTGATGTTGCTGTGTGTACTTGTTCTAACGCATTAGAAGGTACAATACAAAAAACAACTCGAGCACTTTCAAGAGTACCTATGCCTTCATCACGACATCCTGTAACATAAAACATTCTCTTACATAATGAACGGTAATTTATGCGAACAGAAAAGTATCTGTCTTCGGCTTTGAATAATACAACTAGAAAAGAGACCACACAAATACTATGGATCCGCTCGTTTGTTGGCAAGTTAACTGTAGTAAATAATGGTGATTCTTCTGTGTTATTGTTAACCCTTAACAACCTAGCACCTGTTTTTGTCACACAACCACCTAGCACAGGTCTGTGAGACACCGGTACAAAATGATTCTCGTTTCTTAAACTGTGAAAGGTTATTATGAATATTGAGTTAAAAGCTTATTAGGAACATATTAAACTATTGATTAGGAAAGAATGGCACAAGATAATATCAATAGTTTAAAAAAAATCTTAACTGAATAATAACCAATCTTATTTTTTTTATTACAAAGTACCATATTTGAAAGATAAGACTTATTACAGTAATCCCACGAGTGGGTACTTCTTTGTACTTTTTTTTTAGATAATTAGGAATCTATAAACATAAAAAACATCAAATTATCTCAAATAAAATAAAACTTAAGCAAAATTGCAAGACCTAAACATGCAGTTTTTCAGGACAATTAATACAAGGTTTATGTGAGCATTTCAAGCAAATAGGTGCTCTGCATTCGATACACGTGTATTGTTTTTTACTTTTTGTTTTTGTAGTAACAAGTAGAACAGTTCTAACATACTGTTAACCTTTATTTAGCACTATTTCTTGAAGGAATTACTCTTGGAGTGGTTCCTTTGTTGCTGTCGAGAACGCGGCGAATAGTCATTCTGATATCACGTTGCAATTTCAAGTTCTTTGCATGACGCTTCATATTTGATTTACTGTTTAGTTTATTTCAATATACTAGTTTCACACTTCCTCTCTCCTGCACTATATTATACTATAGCGGTGTTAATGGAAAGGAAGAAGGGGTCAGAGGACAAGCGCCTTTTACAGAAAAGAATCCGTTTTCGAGTTTTCGATTGCACTTTAGATACCTTTACATATCATCATCTTCAGAAACAAACTGATCAAGAACTGTCGAAGATAAATCAGTTTTGGGCAGTACATTTATGTTGTTTTTCATTTTAGTTGTCTTTTCACATTGTGAGTCTGACTCGCAACTGCGTTCTAACACTTCCTCTAATCATAAATCTACATAAAAATCACCCCATTCATCATTTGGTACTGTTTCGTTGTCCTACCTTATAAATAAAAATCTTTTTCCAACCCCGCTCAATCTTTTTACATTGAAAGTAATTTTTAAATAAAATAGAAAAAAATACTCAATTGTAAAATAGTCACGTAACCACCTAGCAGAGGTCTCTCAGACCCCGGGCGAAAGTTTTTTCCTAACTAGAGCAAAACTTACGGACATACAATTGTGGAAAGAGCTTGTGTAGCTCTGAGAGGGGCTAGGAAAAGGTACCGGAACGAACAGGTTTATACGAAACTCGGGTGCAATAATATTCAAGTTTTTATATTTGGTGGTGTCTGTCAGACCTATGCTAGGTGGTTAAGGGTTAACGTCTATACTATCTTGTATTTAAATTTTCTTGTCGAGAGCACTCTCTTATCAATGGGGTTCATTTGTAGATACATTTACAATAGTGCAGATAGCATTACATATTCTATATACTAGGCTGTTCCGTGTGAACGAACCATACTTTACCAATTTGACGTAAGAATAGATTACAGGTACCATATCGTTACAGTTTTACTCATCTGAAACGATTGACGAGATGAGTTAGACAGACCGAAACATGTGAAAGTCAATTAGGAGAGGTCTTTGCCAAGCTGTGGATTATAAAAGGTAAAAGTTTCTAATAAATATAAAATATTCCTCACACTTTCACACAACGCCATCTAGTCCCTAACTAAGCAGAGCTTGTACATGTTTACTAGACAAGGGATAAACATACTTAAATACTTTTTTTTGTAAATACATACATATTATACATAAAAAACACCCAGGCCAATGCAAACAATCATGTTTATGCACACAAAGATTTGCATTGAGCGGGTATCGAACCCGAGACCTCTGCGTAGCAGTCATGTTAAATAACCACTACGCCACAGAGGTCGTCAAATCAAAATATCTAACAGGTTTTGTCATTGTTTTGGATTATCGTTTAAATATTAAAGCATGATGCATATTTCTCAAATAAACTAACTAACTTAGTTATATTTCTGTATCAACGTCGATGTACACTGAAATTACATTTGCGATTATACCACAAAGTCTTTGTGTCCAGAAAAGCAATTCAGCCAATTACCTCTTACTGTTGTTAATGCTCTTTGTTAAACATAATTCTGCTTGTATAATGGACCATTGTCATTATTGTGAGCTTGTGCCTACAAGGAAATGCTGACACTTACTTTTTAAAACAATCAGAGTGTACAAATCTTATTCATTTTGATACAATTAAACTTGTTTAAGGAATCAAGACGTTTATAAATGTAACGATTGCTTATTAAACTACTTAAAATTGTCTTACTTTTAAGTCACATACCTTTTAGGTGTTAATCGAAAAATTATTTTTCAAACACTCTAAGGTCAAATAACTTTGCCTTGGAACTACTACACGTGCAACTATAGTGAGAGTCTATATGGCAGCTCTGATTGAACCAACTGACTCTTTCTGGAATTGGCTTTTATATATCTTTATAATAAAAATATTATGTAAACATAATATTATATCGCAAGACGGGAGAGGCCTATGTCCAGTAGTGGACTGCAATAGCTAGTTGAGTGATTGATTTGATTGATATTATTATATCAATCATAAGATAAATACAGTAAAAGTGAGTTTAGTTATAAAAAAGTTCTATACCCAGTCTTCCTTCATTTGTTCCATTATAATTATCTAATACTTTCGTAGTATAATCAAGATCAAACTCCAAGACCGCATAATACTCTGACAAAAGTAACCACGACCCTTCGTATTGGGGAATATAACAGGAGAAGGAGCGTCATAATAGAAAAGCTTCTTCTTTAGTAGAAAGTTGACATTCACGAAACTGTTATCCTTCGTGTCAATTCTCGTACCTAAAAATTCGGTTAAGTTAACTTTTAGTTGTCAAATTGCCATACTCTAAATAAAACTTTAACACGACCACAAAAGATTACAATTGCAAAAATAAGACAATTTGACAACTAAAAGTTAACTTAATCGAATTTTTAGGTACGAGAATTGACATGCAGATTTGAAAATTTAATATGAATATACTAAACACATTCTGTTTTACTTTAATCTCATCAGACTTTAACAGAGTTTATGAAGATGACGTATTATTTACACTAGGTACGAGAAGTGTTTCCGCAGTGTATGCAAGCATATTTGCATTTCATTACCGCACATCTACTAGTTTGTTTTGTTTACATCAGATAGACGTAGCGTTTACTTACTACATAATTTAAATACCTTGGTGGAAAAGCTGTTGTGACTGCGGCTGTCATAAAATCGCAGATTCTAATCCTAAGCAAGATCATTATTTTAATAATGTGATCTTTAAATTCTCCGTGCGGTGACGGAGTAAGAATACAATATGTCACCACCCCATCTCATCCCATGGGTGTCGTAAAAACCGACTAACAGACTATTCGTAAATATTATTTTAACGAAATAAAAATAAGGAAAACTT
The DNA here is from genome assembly GCA_905475405.1 of Schrankia costaestrigalis. Classification (NCBI taxonomy): domain Eukaryota; kingdom Metazoa; phylum Arthropoda; class Insecta; order Lepidoptera; family Erebidae; genus Schrankia; species Schrankia costaestrigalis. Next base: position 5,747,664 of record FR997835.1, on the reverse strand, counting down.
GAAATTAAACGCTATACCAATCCGTTTGGCCAGCGTGGTATTAGTAGACCAAGTATCCCTATGTCACAGGAGGAGGCCCGTCCCTGCAGTGGGACAATAATGGGCTGTTATGATGATATTTAAATTATAATCTTTAGCCGGTAGTACTTGTGTCTTTTAACAATAATATCTGTAAAGTCCTGGTGGCACAGGGCTCGAAGCCTAGAACGGCAGTTGTGTCTTAAAAAAAATACTAGTCGTATAATATTAAAAGATAAAAATATCGTTCAAATGTCAGCAAAATCGGTGTCTGTTACGGTATGCATAGTTATTTTATTTTTGTTTATTTTTGCCAACATGGTATTGAGTTCATTGCACGAATTTGGACAAGAAACTCGTTTTATTGCGGTCTGTATAAATAAAACTAGAATTGTATACCTGAGGAGTATAATTTCATTCAATTTCAATAAGCAAATCGGTCATGAGTTTTCATTAAATCCTTTTGCTTAAACGTTTCTTAATAATATTTGAATTCGAATATATTGATAAAGCAAAAACGCTAATGAATAAATCAGTAGTTTTTATTAGTATTAAATATTTGTGTTAAAAGTAAGTTCACGAAAATGAGTACTAGACTACAAATAAAAATAAGAACATTTTTTTTATAAACTGTTTTGTAACTATCGTTGGCCGTAACTTATAAGTAATGTCGGAGTACGCTGTGAGGGCTTTATAGGTTACGAGTTTAGAAAAAACTAAGGTTGAAGATTCAATAATCTGGATTACGTAATTCTTATCTTGCTTCCAGGCAAGGTTGAACAGTATTAGCATAAGAGCATTCAGTTCAAATGATCTCTAGAAAGAATTTTCTAGACTCATTTTATAAAGGCGATATTGGATTTTGATATGAATTTATCGAAAACGTTTCAACAGTGTCAAAGCGGCTCTCTGGTGATATCAAAAAATTATATCAGAACTTTATCGACAATGTAAAGTTGAATGAGCAATTCCAGTGAATGACGGCTAATGACAAATCAATGAAACTTTTTGATCAACTTTTCTTTTACTTGTCACTTTATGAATAAAGCACAGATTAAAAAGGCTATTAACACTTTGTAAATATAAGTACTAAATTGTTATTAAATTTTAAAATACATATAAATTATTTAAAGGGGTTGCTTGGAGTTTTTCTCCTAAATCTGCGTGGTTAAAATATTGTTTTTAAAAAACGAAATGTACATTATTGTTCTGTTTTGAAAAAGTATTTTATTAAAAAGTTTCTAGTTTTCCTGATTGTCAGGGAAACCAATGAAATGGATGAAGGAGGCACAGGACCGCACAACGTGGCAATATTTGGTGGATGCCTATGTCCAGCAGTGGACGTCAATTGTCTGACATGATATGATGATGAAAAAGTTCTCGTAGTCACTTACATATTGTAGGAATGCTAGTTAATATTTTATTTAAAAAAAAATAGTATAAGTCCATTCTCTTAAAATTCAATCCATTACATTAAAAATATTTAAAAAAACTATTCCTAAAGCCCCTCACCAAAATTTAGCCATCTAAATACAAATAAAAAGCAGATACATGTTCAAATAAAAAGCGTGACGCATTAACAAATCATTACCGTATCGTATGTTTTATCAAAACGGATACAAGTCCGCTTGAACTGAAGGGCTGCAGCATCACGGGCTAACGTTATTTCACGGCTTGTATGTCACGCATGCATATTTCATTGTAGGCTACAACAGTGGTAACTCGTCGTGGGAAATCAAACGCTTGTAGTCCAGTACGTACTTGTTTTGAGTATGTACGAATATCAAATGTAATTACATGTTTATTTATTAGTGTGTCGCGTGTACAAACAGAACTTGATGGACATGCTTTTTAATTCTTGACATAAAATTGGTATAAATGGTCTGATCAGCCTGTAAATAGTGTGCTAAGTTTTACTCCGTCAAATATAAACGTTTACTGCTGGATATAGGTCTGCGCGGTCTGAGCCTCCCTCTTCCATCGGCGTCTCATCGTCTTGACCAAGTCGCTGGTTCACCGACTAAGGGGTGTCCTAAGCTTGCGCCAATGATAAAAGAATTCAAGAACTTATTTTACTTACCTACATAGAAAGAGTTTTGATCTTTTATAAAATATTCAAAGACATAAGTCCGAATTTATTTATTTATTCATACATATAATACAATTACAGAGTTGTTTTTACAGTTGCCACATAAACTCATTCGAGTTTTCCCGGGCATCTGAATTCGCCGACATTTTTTATAACATTACGTAGCCAATATACAATATTAGGTACATATCACATCAAATGCATATTATATCATATCACACACATATATGTATATATATGTATATACATACATACACACATACATGAACACATACATACATACTAACACATAACATATAATATACACTATACAAGTACATTACATAGTTTGTATCATTAAAACGCATTAAGTACATTTTTATTATAAACCACTATAACAGAACAGGTACTATCAAGTATTTTTTAGAGTGTCGCGTTTACAAACAAACTTGGACGGACATTTTTTTTATATGATTGGAGGCAAACGAGCCTGCAGGCCACCTGATGGTAAGTGATCACCGCCGCCCATGGACACCACGAGCAGAGCCACGCAACACGAGAGGAATCACAGATGCGTTGTCGACCTTTAAAAAGGGAGTACGCTCGTTTCTTGAAGCTCCCCAAGTCGTAACGGTCCGGAATTTTTTTTTATTATCTAAAACCACGTATTTACTTAGGCGTTATTTAGTCGATACTGTATTTATTATTGCAAATAACAATTGGCTATAATAGTGCAACTATTCAATCGTTGTACAAACAAAGGCATTGTATTTTTCTCCTTTAGTTAGAATAATTTTCGTAACATAGTTAAAAAATACTAAGTACACGTAGATAACAAGCCTTTTCAAGGCGAGGCGAGATAGGTTTCGGATGATGCAATCGCGTTCCCGGATCCTCTCTGGAACACCGGAGAAATGCCATCGTGGAGGTTTTAGACGGTAGACCGGTCTGGGAGTCTAACATCACCTGCTCATCTAACCCCAAAGCGACAGGTATACGAAAAAATACTTTTCGTATACCTGTCGCTTGTCTGTCGCTGTCATCCGCGGAAAAAAAGGAAAAAAGTACATGAAGATAAGTTTTTGATAACTTTTAATGCATCTCATCCCAACAGATAAATAAGTAAGACAATAAGTTAATAAGTCTGTAATGTCATAATTTTTGAGATATTTAGTAATTGTTTTTTCATAGGCCATTACTATAACATTTTTATGTTTTGTAATTGTTTTATTAAAAATCCATTTGTTATTACAAATATGTCATACATCATAAATATTTATTACGAACATGTTTCTTTTGACCAGTCGACCGGCTCATTAAGATGATGCCACGAAGTAGATCTGACCTATTTACTAGCGCGGAAGAATCACTATTCACGGGTCAAGAAATAGGTAGATATTCTTACATATTCTTGGACATGTTCGGTAACAATTTATTTAAAAATAACTTGGATTTTCACTCTTGAGTACTAAAGAGGGAAAATATATGCAAGTTCCAAAACTGTGACGGATATTTTTATATAAAAGGTATAATATTCCATTACAAAATGGATAAGAATTTTCGTAACAAATTATGTTTATAATGCTAGAACATTTAAACACTTATTGTACTCTTCTTTAAAAAAAATCCCTGATTTCAAAAGCACTTTATCAATTGAATTTGTGAACGCTTTTATAAATTTACTTAAATAATCATAGTAGTTCTGCTAACCTAGGCCTCCTCCAGTGTCAGAGAAAAACTTGGCCTACTAACATCTCTCTGGGCAGGCAAGGCATGATTTCAAGTTTTGCATTTGTTTTTGTAGAGGTAAATATTATACACCGTGGCGATGCAAGAACATGGTGATACCATGTCACCACAATGAGGTAAAGCCACTTACTTACTTATCTATCTATAAAGTTACCTTATTTTATGTGAACTATATAACATATTTCACACTACCATAATCGATAAAGTAAACTTAGTGAAAAGAGAAAATGACAATGGAACGTCCCCTCTTCCGACGCGATCAGCCGACCTAAAGGGTTCTGAGAGAAACGTCAGCAAACAGAATCAATTTCCTGACATCCAAAAAGTTTTTGCGATAAGGATATAGCATTTGTAAGCTATATGCCTCATACATAATACATAATACAGACATACGTATATTTCTAAAGGCCGATTACACTAGACTACATGTAGTCTCCTACATAAGGACGTCCTAACTTTTTAGTGTTAGGACGTACTGTTTACACTGTCCTACATTGTGATTACACTAACTACATGTAGTCCCCTACATGATGTTGTTGACTACATGTACTCTATTGTTATCGATCGGCGCTTAAGATAAAATTTTAGTCGTTTGTTCAAAATATGATGTTCTTGTATAATCCTAATTACGTGGAGATGTTTAGTTTTTTCCTTACAAATGGTACAACCAGCTTTTCAACATTTTGATTCTCTTGGAAATATACATATATCTGTAATTTGTACCTACACGTATTACTTAATTTAAATTAAATTAAATGTTAAGGTCAACACAAAACTCTTTATTAGTAAGCGTGATATTTTTAGTGTCCTCCGAATTTTCTTTTATTATATTCAACGTAAGCTGGTCTAAACATTATAATAATTGTTGGTTGATTTCAATTTTCTTAAACTATCTCAGATATCCTAATTTTAATGCTATCAGAATACGGAATAGGTAGAATAAAGGCATTTTACAAAAACCCGATCAAAGATTATAAATAAAAAGTATAATTGTCTGTAGGAAAACACTAAAATTAAGTCATGAGTTTTATAACAGTAATGCCTAATAATTTGAGCACAAGTCAGACTTTATCTTAAATCATAAAATTCATTAAAAGCACACCTTGATTTTTAATTGTAATTCCTTGTCATAAAGATTTTTCACTATCAAAAATTATACAAGCGATACTTTTAAAATTAATATCGAGGCCAATAATCATTGAGCTGGGGTACACACAGCAACTAATCAAGCTAGACCCTGATGTACCTAAATACCTTTAAATAAGACACAATTTCAAATGAAAATGTTTAACTTGATGTGTTGCTGTGTGTACACTTACGAAGAAATGTAATAAAATTATGTATCACGTGAATCGTGATGGAAACTGATGATTCCTGTTCAAAGCGGGAACTTTTCTTTGATATTACTTTATTTGGTTACGTATATGTGGGCGAGGATATGTAAAGCGGCTTATTGGGATAAGCCTTTCGATGGATAGTATCTTCAGTAAAAGTGAATAAAAATATATCTTTATTTATTATTTATTTGTTACCATTTGGACTTTTAAATATGTGACCAGTTTCTATTTATGCGTCAGACTTAAAAGCGTATCTGTTTACTCACTGTTCACTTAGCGTTTGTTTATCCAGTTTGTAGAAAAAAATATTTTGTTTTAACTGTATTTTGAAAATTTTCTTACCAGTGAGAGTACCAGGATTGCATTTGCATCGTGGATCTGCGTCCTAAAAAGTAGAGTAAAAAAAACACAAGTGGAAAATTTAACTTCTATCTTTTTATTATCAATCAAAACCAATCTGAAACGTTGTTCCCAATCTTGTGCTTTTATGTCTTACATAACTATTGAAAGCGTTATTTTTTTATTATAAATGTTTATTTTTAATAAAGTAGAATAGTTAAAATAAAGCTTGTAAACAATTTTGTAGTCATTAAAATATTTTCATAGACAACTAATTTACATCAGATTCTGCCTCTGTTTTATAATAAAATAGTTGAACTATAAAAATGTCTTAATTTTAATCAGATAGATCAAAATCAATCAGATTGTTGTAATTGAATTCAATGTCAATTTCTTCAAGCCAAGATTAATTGACTAAGATGTCGTAATTACCAATAAAATATAATGTCTACATTTGTATGCCAAACATAAAGTTATTCTGAAGTTCATTATAATTTTATTGGCATTATTCATGAGCTTCACCTTAATTAAATTTGTTAATAGCAATGCATATAATTACATACTTAAGTGTTACATTTATATTTCTCTAACAAAGTTATAGGAGAGTAGGCGGATTTACGATATTTACCTAGAAAGTAACATTTTTTTCAATTATAATGTTACGGATAGAAACAAGTCGTAAATTTTAGAGGTGTTTATGTTTACAATAGAGATCTAAATATATTAACTGTAGGTGTTCAACATGATACAACTGAATGATATTTGGTAGAGGTGAAAACGTTTCTGTTATGTTAAAAAACTATGAAAAGTACAGTAATTTGCAAGTTTTGTAAATGGAAAAGAAAACCTTGATACTTGTAATTTTGAACTACAACAAGGCTGGTACTTTTGCGATAGAGACAGGATAATATATATAGCAATATCATTTATACATTACACCCTATAAAATAGCTATAACTATCGTGACCATCTAATGTTATTTTAATTTTTTAAATGATAATAAATAAAAAAAAGCTGTTGTTCGTCACTAGAAACGCTACTTTAATTTCTTAGTAAAGTATTACTACTAAATAAATGGTATTGAATTTAATAACATTTTACAAAATGATTCTATTTAAATCAACAGATACATCAACTTTGTTACATTAAGATGCTCTAATTATAAGCAACCATTAAACATTTTTAAGGAAGATAAAGTCAAATATAACATGGCCAGTGCCGTAGGGACAATGCGTAAAATGATCAAAGCATAATAGAAAACAATGGACCAACAGAACCATAGCCTAAGGGAAAAGCCACATGCTGAATTTACCAAAAGCACCAGAATTACTTGCCTATGTGATTTTAGGGAAACTATAAACAGTGCAAAATGTTCATCGTTGTTTTATTTATGTTATGCACAATCCTCATTTGTATTGCAAATTAATACTCGAACGCACTTACAGTTTGTTAAAATGGCTGCGAGCAAAAACAGCTGACGTCTCTCACAAAAGGATTTATGCATAACGATGTAGTTTCGTTCGTTTCAATCGCTTTGTGTCAATTTTTAACTGAATTGTTGTTATAGCATTGCGTGTATATTTCTTAATAATTATTATCGAAAAAGATTTCCAGAAAAACCTTTAACCACAACATTTTTTTTTTCCATTTATTCATTTATTATTTTACAGCTTTCTCTGGTTTTACTGATGAAACATTTTGTCGTCTCATCGTGTTTTAAGGAAATACCTACAATATAAGTCTTATAGCATTTTTAATTTGTGTGAAAAAACTTTTAAAGTCCACATAATATGAGTCGTAAGTCTTGGACACTTAAGTATTTTATGTCATTAATATTTTATTCAGTCAGTCACATGAGGGGCTGCGAAGTAATATTGCCCAGTTTGATTAATTTACTTCTACTAAATTCCACAGATACAGCTTAAAATTAAAAATTGACCCAAAAATAAAACAGATTAATTGATTCAAGGACGACAAACAAACTATAGTTACTAATTCAACCCACATCAGAAGGAACGAATTGCTAGAAATTGATCTCTAACATGATACTATACTTAAATCGAACCTATAAAAACTTGCTTTGAAGTTTCACAATATCCGTTAAACGTGTGGCGAAATATTTATAAGTGTTCTAACAACAAACAAAACGGGTAACAAAGTATTAATTACTACATTTTTATAGACGTATTCAATTGTATACTATATCAAATTGCCGTTGAAAATCTATGGTTGGAGTGTATCAAGGCTATTTTTTTCAATAGGCTCAATCAAGATCGTTTCGGTCAATTATATGGATTTTTAGTAAGCAAATGTTTTGGACCGGTTCTCAATTAAAAACATTGATGTTAAAGTTTAATAAATTTGTAATTGTTTTATGGATGACTAATTATGAATAACGAACAAGGAATGATGTTGTACGGTATTTAGAAGTATGAATATGGATAGCGTTTTCGAAAGGGTAAAGTACTGGAATGTTTAATTGGATGGATATGTAAATACAAACACTTACATACGAAAATAATAATCGCATTTAATATAAACCTAGTACATACGATTTTTCTCTAAGAATTTCTCTAATTTAGAAATTCATAAAGAAAAATCGTTCTTAATTCATTACTGTTTTACTTACTACTACCTAGTATACTAATAGTAATATGCAGTTCGTAAAAATTGGCTTCCGCAATAAAGGACTGCGGGACCACTATTATACATTATAGATATTATAAAAAAATCGCCCAATGGCGAGTCGGACTCACCCAAACTAACTATTCTACGGATTCCTCTTTTCCCAACAAGAATATTAATATTCTATTTCTTTAAAAAAGTCATAAAGTGATTATTTAGCTGTACTTAGTTAATTCTAAAATGCACGCTTCATGTTTAAGTACGATTACTGCAAAACATACACTTCGGCTTCAGACCAATAAATCAATGTAACAAACTGTGCATCGTTATGTAGCATCGACAGAGACAAACGAACGAACAAGAATATTAATATCATAACAGCCCATTAATGTCCTACTGAAAGGACGGGCCTCCTGCCGTGACGGAGGGATACTTGGCCTACTAATACCACGCTGGCCAAACGGATTGGTATGGGGTTTAATTTCAAGGTTTCCTTCTTTTTATTTCGTTAAGATAATATTCACGTAAAGTCCCTTAGTGGGTTTTTACGACACCCATGGGATGAGATGGGGTTGTGACATATTGTATTCTTGCTCCGTCACCACACGGAGGTATTAATATTGTTTTTGTTAAAAACAGTCATAAATTGATCACTTACCATCAGGTGACCTACTGGCTGGTTTGCCTCCTATTACATAAAAAAGTGATAATTTTGCTGAACTTAGTTAATTCTAAAATGCATGTTTCATGTTTTAGTACGATTACTGCAAAACATACACTTCGGCTTCAGACCAATAAATCAACGTAACATACTGTGCATCGTTAAGTAGCATCGACAGAGACAAACGAACGTGTGAATCGCGACACAATTATATTAATCAGTGAACATTTGTCAACTAGCTGTCGAAAGTGCAATGTGCGGCTGATCGCATCAGGTTTGCGTTAAAACGACCCGATTATGTCGAGTGGTATTGTAATTTATGTGTTAGTTGATGCAGTTGCCCTGTTTACTGTTAGTCAGGAAAGTTATATATCGAATTTCTGGTATTTTTTTGTAATTCTTCATCAAATAAGCAAGGTTGTGTGGTACAAAACAGCAATATTAGTTTAGAAACATCGTAGTGATAGAGGAAAGCTTGAAATAACTAATATTTATACCACTCCATCTCATCCCATGGATGTCGTAAAAACCGACTAAGGGACTATCCGTGAATATTATCTTTACGAAATAAAAAGAAGGAAAACTTGAAATTAAACTCTATACCAACCCGTCTGGCCAGCGTGGTATTAGTAGGCCATGTATCCCTCCGTCATGGGAGGAGACCTGTCCCTGCAGTGGGACATTAATAGGCTGTTATGATGAGACACATTCTACAGAGCACCATTTACTACGATCCTTTCAACCATATCATCTTTAGAAAGGATATTTAATTAATAATTATGTATAAATATAAATGAATTAAGTTTTTTTTATAAATATTATTTTACAACAGCTAAATTGTTAAAATGTTTTAGTAGCAAAAAAAACAGAAAAAATGTATGGAGAAAGATAAAAAGCAGGTTACAACAAGCGTGCAGACAATACAAAAGATCACGCCAAATGAGCAATATGTGAACATAAATGTACAATACAAAGTAATTACAGCCACAATGAACTGTCATACTGTTACACGCTATGACAATTGGTAGGGAGACAGTACCTATTTGACAGTCAAGGGTAGGCTGCATGATACAAGATGTAGCGATTTTGTAAAATGAAATACAAATAAAAAATAATAATAAACATACTGTTTTTGTAACAAAAATACTTACAGAATTATTCTAGTAAACTATTTAAAATATTTGATTTTTATTTTTCTCTAAATAACTATAATTAAGTTGTATTGCTACTCTATGTTTATATTCTGCTAATAATAAGGTAAAGTTAATACTTTTTTACTCTGTTATTCTTTATAAGATATTCTTATAGAGAATAACAGAGTAAAAATCAATAAAATACTTTATAAAAATAAATAGGTTCTAAATTTCCATTAATAAAAATTAAAACCTTATAGGGTAGCTACGAAATATGTCGTTATTAATTTTTTATTTGAACTATTTCAATTTGTACCATACAATTCAAAGAATTAGTAAGCGGCAAACATCGTAACTTGAGCCGGCGTACATATGGTATTTATTCCATCTCATTCATCCAATAAGGGTTGATATAATTTATGTCATATTCCCAAAATGTTCGCGACACATTCAAGTTCAATGTTGACATTTACATTGAACAATACAGCATGTTTCATTGTTTCTTGATATTTTGCATTCAAATCAAATGTCGGGAGAAGGTCACTCAATTAACGATCTCACTAAAATGTCAGTGTTTCGTCACATAAAAAAAATTACTTTAAAAGAAATCTTAATTGTTTTCATGCTATGTTGATGGATGGTTTTTAACCGTTAATGACGTAGCCAATCATTGGAAACCCCACATTGTTATTAATTATTATTGCAACTTTACACACACCCACGAACAATCATAAGTTATGAAACTAATTAAATTTTACTTTATGTCATTACGTAGTATGAATATAAAGTTATTAATGAATGACGTTTAATTTATTTTGGCTGTTCGCTTCACATTTTATTATTTGAAAATAATACAGTTGCTTACTTAGCGAGTAAGGACTTTAACAGCCCTAGTGTGATACTTTTACGAGCCGCCAAAGGCGATATTTTTATTATTTTAAGCGAACTAAACTTTAATTATTAATCGCAATATTTTATTTATAAAGCCAAGAGCAAAATAATTAGTAAGGCAGATGTTAAAATACTTAATACATCGCTGTATATTAATGTCCTTCTGTAGAGAAGAACATCCTCCACTAAGAGAAATAAAATACTTAGTTTACTAGAACCACACTGAAAAGGCGGATTGTTATAGATTTGTTTGTCCAATTTCTTGATAAATACGATATTTGCCAACTGAATAGTATCACAAATATTTAAATAACCAAACGAAAAAAAAAACATAAATGAATAAAAAAACTTAATTTGTTAATTATTCTGAACTAAATTATTGCGTTTAGAATCCTTCAAGCAATTTGATAAATTAATCTATAGCGTGACGCAATCACCCTGTAGCTATAATACCCCGGTCAACTGAGGCCTGGGCATAGGTTAATCATTTTATTCAACAGTATACAGTTACTCTGAATTATTATTGACACACCAACTGTCGGGGGACGCAATCAAATTGAATGTGTGATTGGAAAATCAATACAACGCGTGTATAATATGTAACTACACAATATAATAACAACTGCAGTACTGCATAACATTGGATAGGTATAGATATAATAGTACTACAGTACTTTGGCCATATCTCTAGACGTAATAACGGCTCTATAGAACGGCTAGTTGTGCAAGGAAAGGTGGAGGGAATCAGATCACGCGGCAGAACACCTATGCGATGGACTGATCAGGTTAAATCCGCAGTGGGGAACGACGTGTCAGACTGCGCCACAAAGTCTGCGAACGATGGTGAAAAAAGCTGGGTCCGCCACTAACAACAACGCGGACGCCTCATCGTGACCACGACTGCTCTGTCAAGAGCGAAACGGCTGAGAAGAAGAGATAGATTTAGTAAAAAAAACTCTTTTTTTAAAACATAGGTTAGTAAGCTTCAAGCTTTAATACAACAATTTATAAAACGTGGTGTTAAGAAGGATTGCCCTAGCAAGATGAAGACGACGGAGTAAGTTTAGCTACCATTCGTAGCCCTCATTTCCAAACCATATTCGCGTATTATACCATATCGCAATATTATTATTGCAATTATATGGCATATGCTTTATAAAAAAACAGATCAATCGTCATAGTCATTAAAAAAGCTTTTAAATTAAATGGACCATGTACTTTCTGATTTAGGAATAATTACGTAGATTTTGCAACTAATTATCATGAGAGCGATTCACACCCGCAAACAATGTGCTACCGAGGCAGTTAATAAAACTAAAGACAACCAAATAATCGTATATTATGTTGACGACTTAAAGCAAGATAAAGATAAGATTAGCGAACAGGAAAGAGAGAAAAAAATCACACAAATTAAAGCGATCTTAAGTAAGAATAAATTAACCGCTCGAATAAGATGGTCAAAGTGAAGGTTACGCAAAACACGATTTTCTTAGTAAGTCTAGAGTAATCTTTTGCTACCAATAAGAATTACGGCACAATGAACAACTACATAACGTACATAATTTTTTCTACCTTGGTAAACTCTTCGTTACTATCAATTACTTTCAACATTCAATTCTTTGTCCTAATGTTACTGTTAGTCCATCATCCCTCAGTTGGGCACACGGCTCTTTCTTGCATTTCCACATGCCTCGATCCATGGCCAATAAAGGCAGGCCTAAATGTGTAGTGTAAGTTAATTATTTTCTATAATACAATTTTATTTTGTAATGTAACTCTTTTCTAATAAAACATCATGTAAGCATGATGAGAAATTAAATACTTTAAATTTTTTTATCCAATTGTATTTGATGTGAAAGGTTGGGCTGTCTAGGTGTTGAAAGGAGTATCTTGTTTCATATTATGTTTTGTATTGGTTTCCGTTTTATTCATACGGATGTCAAAATAAAATAATATTGTATACATTGGAAGGTGTGTCGAGTTTAAAATGTCAGTTTTTATAACGTTTTTTACTCATTGATTTTACAACACTTAAGTTGTTAACTGTTTGGTTGCTTATCCAATGTCTGCTACTATTATGAACGATTAAACATTGGTATAACTATACAAAATGAACAAATAAACCGTCGTTTGAAATTGAAAACAATAACACAGACAACAGTAACGATAATTATGTGTATGTCCGAGCACAGCTGAATGCTAACTCCTCTTCAAACATCACGTTAATCCGATTATTCTATATTCATTTCATCAGTATATAGCATTGTACAATAGCGTTAGAACAACCAGACGACTATTGAACCTCGATTCTAAGTACATTGCATTATTTCCTCGAGAACGTGTCGTGGTATTCAAACTGCTATCTTAATGAGTCAATAACAGATACTACGGATCAATTGCATACGTTAAGATATCCATTACATGATACTACGTAGAACTCAAAGGATATGTTTGAAAATCGAAATACTTCCGCAAATCATATCAGGAGTTTCGATCGACTCGCGTCGATGGAATGAAATCAATTTCAGAGTTAGTACGCACCGTCGATCGAGATATCGAGTACCGTTCTTCATTAACTCGATTTTATCGACATCGCTTTTATAATAATTGGGACTCGACTCAGATTTTTGACGGGCCGATTAAGATTTTTAACTTATATAGATATATATCAACTTTCTGCGAAATTCTTCACTGATTGCACCAAAATAATGTCAGCAGACTTAATCGTTCAAGCTCTCATAGTTTGAATTATTTAATCGTAACGGAACTTTATTTAATGGTTGCAGTTAAGACCAGACGTAGTGTATATTTAATTATAGTATGTTTAGAACCAATATTCTAAAGCAATGAATAACTATTCCAGTTATCTGATTCACACTAACAATCGGACTCATTCGAACGGCTTTGCATTTTATTGTTTTAAAATCAGCTTAGGCCATTATGGAGCGCCGTGAGATTTTATCTAAAGCTAAATGTTTCGTGAATAAAATTGGTCGCGCTCGTTCGAATCGGATCTCGATCGCATGGTCGTTGTATCGATCGAGTATCGATACAGTCCCTGATCGTATCAGCAGACGATGTTACGTAATTACAGAGTAGTTTTACGGTCATTTTATTCATTCGGCGAAACTTTGCACATGCATAATTCAAGCGTGTTTCGTGTATTCCCATATTAATTTTATGATAATTGTATTCCTTAAAAGTTTTTTTTTTTTAAATGCTTCTACATTTTCATTAAACAGTAAGTGTTGAATGTGTTTATAGTCAGGCATATTAGCTTTATACTTTAATATATCAAAACCTTTTAAAATACTTGGAAGTATGATGGATTTAAAACATTTCTATTAATAATTGCAGTAGGGGCTGAGGGACAAAGTGGAGCCGAAGTAGACACTCACATTAAGTAGTTACTTTAATGACAGATACTATTACATATGATTACTCGGTATGATTACTAAAAGTTAGAAAAAGCCTGGCATATCAAGTTTATGAGAATAACTTGTGCTACCCATGTATGTATACGCTGATATTTGAAAGAGTTACATTTTAGACATGACTATGTATTTATCTCCTTCTTATAAAATATAATGATGGTGTTTTTTCTTCATTTTATTTAGATAAATAAAATAATATTATTATACATAATATAACATATAATTTAAATACTTAACGTAATAAAACAAACAGCTAATGAACGTCCACTACTGGATAGGCCGCCTCATATTTACACCCGGCACGGTCCTGTTATTACATTATTCTCTTATTAAAAATAAATAAAACAAACCCTTCACCTGGTTCCATATTCAAAACGGTTAAATGAACGTAATTAAAAATACATCAATAAGGTAAAGAGCCCGTTGAACTTATCTTAATTTGCTCACTTTTGTGAGTTTGTCAACTGGCTGTCGCTAATTTTCCTTTGCCATGTGTTCGTTCACACGACGCTTAATGAAACACGCAATCGTCGAGTATACATACATCCCGAGTGCTCCGTTATTATAATTGCCGCCTCTTCGATATTTAAATTACTTTATGTACATAATAAACCATAGGAAAACTCTGTAAACAAATAGGTGTAAGAAGTGTTGTTAAATTGTATATTTATTTTATTTAAATTTAATTTTAATATTCTTAAAATAATGTGTTGCTCATCGTCAACCCCATCTCATCTATGGGTGTCGTAAGAAACTGACTAAGGGACTTTGCGTGAATATTATCTTTACGAAATAAAGAGAAGGAAAACTTGAAATTAAACCCTATACCAATCCGTCTGGCCAGCGTGGTATTAGTATGCCAATAAGTATCCCTCCATCACAGGAGGAGGCCCATCCTTGCAGTGGGACATTAATGGGCTGTTATGTTATGATGAATGTGTTGTTCAAATGTTACGTTTTATTTACCTACTTCTAAATTTAGTGACAAAGAAAATAACATGATGCTTAAGGAACAAACTTATTTTATTCCTTAGGTCCTTATAGCTGACAAAAGACAATACAATTTCCGATAATTATTATCCCTATAAAACAAATCAGGCAAAAATTAAATACAACCCTGTACCAAAGTCTTTTGTCTGTCGACTTTTACATTAGTTAAGCAAATTAGTTATACCATTATCAGTTAACTTACTTCTGACAACTCTAACTAACTACATCTTAATAAAAGTCATTATGTTCTCGTATAGTTCTAGTTGTCTTCTAAATCGATTTCAATTGACCTGATAATACATTCAAACGAGATATCGATAATCGATTCATCCATACATTATCGCCAATTAGCGCCCGTGTGCTGCTGTCCTAACTTCTGAGTGTTGTGTAAGGGTTGAGACTGACGGATAAGGATTGATGTGCCTGGCATTTCAAAATGTCCCATTAAATGGAGTCGCTTTGAGATGCAAATTATTATATTTTCTTTATGAAATCTCTTCATTGAATATTTCAAGCAGCGCCTTGTGGGTGAATTTATTTTCTTCAAATTCTGAAATTAAATAAAAGAATCAACAATTTAGATTTTCTCTTTTAATGCAAAAGTTTTGTAATTTTTTAATTGAGTGGTTGAGAAGTTTTATTATTCGACAATATAAGTTAATAACCACATGTTTGTGAAATTACTGGCTATTTTATATTCAAAGCTGTGCTAAAAGTGAATGTGAACATGAATAGGGTGAGGCACCAATGATCGTCCATTGTGTAAGCGAACGCCCCTAGCTTCATGTTGTCACATAATGTCAGTATCGGAAGGGCTCAAAGTGTCACCCCTGCCAGACGAGTGCACTTGCTACACGTTATCCAGATATGTTGTGAATTTGACTCGGTACTTTGAATGACGACTAATTCCATTGTTAACGCGCTGGCATATGGGTGACATGACAGCAGAGGTTTAGTACGGATTGGCAATATTGGAAGCGACCGCGGTTCTTTTAAGCCTTGAAATTTGTAGCAAACAATACAGAATATGCTCGTTATACACATATAAATTATTACATATACCTACACTGACTGCTAAAAGGTAATGAACTAATAAGTAAGATTCAAGGGTTAAGGGGTAAAGGTTCAAGGGTTTTTTAAACTCATATTCAAAGATATCCCCTTTGACATAGTTTGTCAATTTTTATGTTTCATTTACAAAATTGAGACTTTCTATTGACTAACGAATTTTTACAAATTCATTTTTTCATATTAACAAGTATGTAAAGGGCACAGCTCTATAAAGAGATGTACCCTTTCGAATTGATTATTGGCTCTTAAATGAAACCAAAAAATTAAATTCATAAGTATTGTGTGTGCCTTAGAAAATAATATTTGTTTTTCCTTTCCTAAAAACTTTATACATTCAGGCATGTGCCCTTTTCGAAATTGCATATTCAATTAATGTTTATAGCGTTAAACCAAAGATGTAACAGAATAAAATTAAATATTTATTTATAAGATAAGTATTATGTAAAAATATGAATGTAGTAATATAAATTTCATTTCCTTAGTTACATAATATAAATAAGTAAAACATTGTGAAATTTTATAATCAATTCAACATTTAACCGTAAAGCAACAAACAAAAACACAATTAGCTATTAACAGGGGACTATACGAATACAATGGCGGTTTGCACAAACCATGTTTGAAGCAGTTACCCTAATTTGAGGAGTTTTGACCACACTTAGTGAGAAATATACTGACGAACAAATTAGATCCATTATGGATCCCGTGGCGTTAACTGATTTTTTGATAGATAGCCTTAAGAACTCACAACTGCAAAATAGCCGTGTAACTTTAATCCCACGAAATAACCGGACAATTAAACCATGGATTTCAGTGGGAATACTTCGTTGTATCCATAATCGGAACAACATGCAAAAACAGCTACGTTCAGATCCTGATAATGCTATCCTACAACTTACGTACAGAAGATACCGTAATTATATAAATGGTCTTATTAGAAAACTAAAAAGAAAATTTGATTATGAACAAATACTAAAAGCGAATAAAAATCCGAAAAAAACTTGGGCCGCTATCAATGAAATTACTAACAGGAAACCTAATAAAACACAAAACTTAGAACTGTTGCAAATCAAATCATCTCCCTGCGAATCACTAAACTATGTGAACAACTACTTCACTAGTATAGGTAAAACCCTTGCAGAAGAGATAATTTCTAGAAACCCAATTTTAAATAATAACACACTAACTTTGAGCAAAACTGGATCGTCGTCGTCATTCGTGTTATATAAAACTGACCCCACTGAAGTGTATACTGTATTGATGAGCCTTAAAACTGATAGTGCACCTGGATGGGATAATATACCGACTAAACTTTTAAAAACAACACATGAGTTTGTAGTACCTATCATTTCTCATCTTGCTAACTTATGTTTCGAACAAGGAATCTTTCCAACGGCATTAAAGCAAGCTATCATAACTCCAGTGCACAAGGGTGGTGATCGAGACGATGCCAGTAATTATAGACCAATCTCTGTATTGCCAGCTATATCGAAAATCATAGAAAAGCTCATAAACAAACGATTATTAGATTACTTTGATAAATATAATGTATTATCACAGGCACAGTACGGATTCCGACATGGCTTATCAACGGGGGACGCAGTGATGGCGTTGACTTCGCATATCGTTGAACGGGTTGATGCAAACGATAAATGCCTCTCTGTGTTCCTTGATCTCCAAAAAGCATTCGACACCGTCTCGATTCCCATCCTTCTGCGCAGTCTTGAATGCGTAGGTGTAAGAGGAGTTCCCCTTGCGTTATTGGCTGACTATCTCCGTGATAGAAAACAAGCTGTCAAAGTAAGCAACCACGTTAGTGATGCTGCGAGCCTCAGCTATGGGGTTCCGCAGGGCAGTGTATTGGGGCCGACGTTGTTTCTAGTCTACATAAATAGCCTCTGTGAGATGAACTTGGAGAATGGCCGAGTGATCTGCTATGCTGATGACTCGGCGATTGCCTTTTTCGGGAAATCGTGGGAATCAGCTTACCGTTCGGCTGAGAAAGGTCTCGTTCAAGTATCGCAGTGGTTGAGTAATCATCTTCTTACGCTGAACACCTCAAAAACCCAATACATTGCCTTCAGAAAGTATAACAGTAGTCAACCAGGATCAGAACTCAGCCTCAGAATACATAGCTGTGGTAATCTAGATAGTACTGATTGCTCTTGCTATCAAATTGCAAAAGTAACAGACCTCAAATACCTAGGTGTTATGGTAGACCAGCGATTATCTTGGCATAAACACATTGAAATGGTTATGACTCGGACTAGGAAACTTACATCGATATTTAGGACGCTGAGACATGTCACTCCGGGATCTCTATTAAAACAAGTGTATACGTCATTGGCACAATCAATCCTAATTTATAACATTACTGTGTGGGGTGGTGCTACAAAAATGAAAATGTTAGAGTTAGAGCGTGTACAAAGGGCACTGTTAAAGGTTATGCACTTCAAACCACGTAGATTCCCCACTGAAGAACTGTACCAAAAATTCGGCCTCCTTACGGTGAGAAAGCTTTATATCCTGCACACTGTACTCAGGCTACATAGAACTATACCTTATAATCCACACTTGCCTAAGAAAAGAAGAGAATTACGCGCTGCGCCAGTAGTCTCGATAAAATCTACATTTGCAAAAAGACATTTCACTTACCGATCAGCTCTGTTATACAATAAAACTAACAAACACCTAAGTATAAATAAACTTACATACTATAAATGCAAAAAGGCGCTAATGGAGTGGCTAAACCTAAAGACTTATGATGATATTGAAAATATGTTTTTAACATAGAGATATAAAAAAGTGGAAAAAATTTAATAAAAAAATAATAGTTAATGAACATTCGTGATACTCACACACACACACACATACACACACACACACACACACACACACACACACACACACACACGCACATACACAAACATACATGCTATATATACATTTTAATTGTTTAACTTCTTTCTATTTTCTTATATTCTTTTGTTTATGATAAGAAGTTCATTGTAAATGGATACTGAAGAGCGAAGTTCACCTAGCACAGGCATACATTTGCTTAAAAGGTGACTTTGTCAACTAGTTGTTTGTAAAAATACTTCTGTGTTTATGAAAAATAAAAAATTTATTATTATTATTAATTTGTTATTACTGTCAGTGGCTCGGTGAACTTGCGGCAGTCTTATGCTAATAAATGCGTGCCCGCCTCGACAATTGACGTAACGACTATGTTATAAGTAAACCTTATGAACTCCATATTTGGCTTACAGAAATAGTTGTGCCGTATGGCAATGAAGGCTTTTATTATGTTTTAATTAATATTACGGAACTTTTGGGGTTATGCCAAAGTTAGTATTTAAATTTATAATATAGTATAATATACCTCGCTTGTGTACACAACGCCATCTCGTTCCATACTAATATTAAAAATTTTCAAACAAATAATATTTTCCAAACAATGTAAACATTCATAAAATAATGCCCACAAAGTTTTAAATTGAGCAAGATTCGAACTCTACATCTGCGCGCATCAGTCATATACGTTTAGTTTTAATAAGGCCGTGAAGTCGTTAACATTGCAGACTTATTTTAAAATAATAATCATCATCATAGCAGTCCATTAATTGATGTCCCACTTCAGGGACGGGCCTCCTCCCGTGACGGACCTTGGTCTATTTATTAGTAATCTATCTGGCCAGACGGATTGGTATAGGGTTTAATTTTAAGTTTTCCTTCTTTTTACTTCGTAAAGATAATATTCATGGATAATCCGACTAGGATTTGACGACACCCATGGGATAAGATAAGGTGGTGACATATTGTATTCTTACTCCGTCACCACACGGAGAAGTAATTATAATTATAACAGATTTAAAGTAATTTTAAATATCAAATTATAATTAATAACACAACTTCCAATCTGGATTATAGACATTGATAAAAATAAACATTCCGCGTATAAAGATCAAAATAGAACAAATTTCTTCAAAGAAAAACATGATTTATAGTCCAAGTAACAGATTATAGAATTAACTTTAAAATTCTGCAACATTTGTCTTAAGGCTGCAAGCATTTGCTAACATAATGTACGCGATAAGGATTCGCGCGAGAAAACAATATCAATCTCAGTCTGATTCATCTTTTATCGTATAAACTCGCACGTATTACTGTAGTACTATAAATCAAACTGTAAAGCCCGATTTACACATCGACAAGTACAGTAGCGAGTTAAGTAGTAAGTTGTTGATTAAGTTGATTTCAATAGATCTCCATTCTCTTTTTTGTCGAGTTAAGTTGGCGCGACGCGAGAGAGGAGGCTACTTCGTACTTAACTTGCCAAAAAATAGGGGATCTATTTAAATCAACTTAATCAACAACTTACTACTTAACTCGCTACTGTACTTGTCGATGTGTAAATCGGGCTTTAGTTCTAAATTGGGTAGAGATCACAGTGTACTTATTGATAGATTTTGAAGGACATAATAAATTACAAGTCTATAATATGCTACTCGATAAGTCAGGACTTTGTATTAAAATTTTATGGTTTTACTTCTTTAGTTTTAATTTATGACGATTTATTTTAGGTTTGATTCATATTGTTACAAGTTATCTTTGTTTGAATATACTGCTACTGTTAATTAGGACTCACTGATGAGTTCAATGTTATAAATAATTATGTAGACCGCGTGACATGTTCTACAAAGTCCTATCACCTTTTAACCAGTTTGTATAAAAATGATTGGAAAAGTAAAAACTTTTATGCAGAGGACTTAGTAGTGGTCACTTCTTTGCTAACAAGACAAAGAAAGCTTTTATTAGACAAAAAATAATAGCAATGTTTATTGACATGATATTTAACGTTAAAGAAATTAATTTAAAAAAATAACGATAAATGATTTTAAATTTAATTTCCTCAATTCACGACTTCGATGTAACGCTCCATTTCGCTATGCACACACCTCAATACCACTTAGTAACACGATAAAATGAAATCAATAGTTATCTCATACCGTGCCAAGATATAATAAACGCATGAAAAGTGAATAGACAAGACCATTTGTCCTACACACCAACTAACCTTGAACAGTAACTAAGTTTTATCACCATACATTAAGGTCGAAAATAGATTGATGAGTTTGAAAGCTTAACGTTAGCACGGTGGTATAGGGATGAAATTAATGATGTCGGTATTGAGAATCGTTTGTTTTGCTTCGAAAATGTGTAGCTTGGCAGAAAGTCTCTTTAGATCATATTTCATAGTCCTTACCAACTTTATAGGTAATGATGTTGCCTTCAACTAGATAAGTGAGGGATAGATAGGGGTCTGGGAAACAGACCTTTTTGATATAAGTTTCATTACTCACTGTTTATATTCTTTTGGTTACTAGTATTTTGATGATTTTTCGGTTTTCATTTTAACTATGGATAAACTATGGTATTGTGTGTCCATCTATTGAAAAAATGTCAATAATACACTTTTGAATTAATCATATACGAGTTTTCAACTAAATTGGTTATCAAAAACTTGCTAATAAACCGTATCTTAGACACAACAAGGAAAAAGGTACACAAGTAAATCAGAGAGAAAGAGAATTGGCACGAAACCCGTTATGAACCCCTGATAAAATGCAACAATATGATCAGTGGTGTCATGTCTGACCAAAAGAAAGTGCTTTTCGAACAATTTGTCGTTCGATATCAAGCGCCATAAGTTAGCGTTAAGGTTAAATATTACGAAGATTTTGACATTGTATGCCTCGCTTTAGGTCGTACAGTTAGTTCCGCAAATGGTATTTGTGAAATATAATTACTTTTATTTTTATTATGTGTTACCCCGTTCATTTTAAATGAGGTTTTATGCTGTTTCTTGGTGTAAACGTCGTACTATACTGCCTCTTTGCGAAACTGTTTATACACAAAGTCATATTTTCCAGGTCGAAAATTGTATCATTTACTTTCAACATTATTAGCCCAATGCTAGCCACCTTAATTGCGACAATTTAAAATTTTATTATTAAAAATTGTATCTAGAGACATAGTATGTCAGAAACGAAACTATAAAATTAATAGCAGTTTAGTTTCTGTTCTATTGAACGGAAAGATAGAGGAATGGAATCAAGGAACAGCAAATACTTTCTGAAGCAAACAAAGCGCCGCATTATGCCTTTACTACCTTAAATACCTTTAGTGTAATAATCTTAATAAATCCTTTACTATATTAAGCAACACGTTTCTTTACTATAAAATTTTTACACCCATACATAAATCATGGTTGTGTTGAATGGCCCAAGTAATATTACCTTTAATCTGAAGACGAGCCAAAACATACATCACTTTTAAGACTCACACAAAAAGCATTAACGGCGCCCTGTCCAGCTATCGTCAATATAAATCATTAAGCACACCTTGAAAAAGTAAGCACTTTTCAACGTTTTCGTGAATCGGTAATGCAGGCTCTAAATCAGATGGGGGACAGTATGCATTTGCATATGAGTGGGGCGACAAAGAACAAAGGCAAAATGTTTTTTAGACTTTTTTATACCGATACGCTATCGGCAAAGGCTGCGGTATACACTATCTGTGTGCTGTAAATCATTTAGGTTCAAGGAGATTTTGGTACCTTTTTTGTTTAAGGTGATTTATGACTTTAATGATATTATAAATAAACTAGGCAGACTTTTGGCGTGTATAAACTATGTGTGTAAGTTTGTGTTTTTTTTTGTATTATAAACTAATCTATATTGTTTTAACACATCCGGTTTCTAAGAAAAATGTTTTGAGAGCATTACTATGTATTTAAAGTAAATAAGAAAGCAATAAAATAGTTAGTTCATTACCTGCAAAATGCATCAATAAATCTGTTACTTGTTGTCTGTAACGTGGTTGAACCGAAAATTGCATAGATGCCCTAAACACAAGGGTTTAATTTGTTTTTTTAATCTTTTCTTCTGTTTACGATCTATTACACTTTGTTTCTGCCGGCAACCAATATTGCAAGTATTAGGTATGAGATTATAATGTTATAAATCATTCCAATCAAAGACAGTAGCGTAATAAGCGCTGTAACATAATCTTTTACCATGCATTTCCGCTGCAACTTTCAAGTAAAATAGAGTGAAGAGTGAGAATCTGTGGAACGAGAAATGGTCAAAGGCAAAATCTAGAATAGGGTTTTGTACTAAGCATTGTTGTCCACCACTAAGGATCGTTTTTTAAATGAGATATAATCATAACAGCCCATTAATGTCCCACTCCAGGGACGGGCCTCCTCCCATGACGGAGGGATACCTGGCCTGCTAATACCCCGCTGGCCAGACGGATTGGTATAGGCTTTAATTTCAAGTTTTCCTTCTTTTTACTTCGTAAAGATAATATGAACAGATAGTCCCTTAGTCGGGTTTTACGACACTAATCGGATGATGATGAGATGGGGTGGTGACACACTGTATTCTTACTCCGTCACCACACGGAGAATTAAGATATAAATAAAGCATAATAATATTTAACAAGATTTTAAAATTTTAAATACTTTGTTTAAAACTTTCTTTGTTCTTTAATGTTATATTGCGTTAAGTTTAACAGTCTAATTAAAATGATATTAGCGTGTAATAAATTGGTTTTAAGTACTTAATAGTCTATGTTTACTACTTATAAAGATTTAGGAGCCTTGTATACTGGCACATGCCATCGACCGCATACTGAATAAATAAGTAGATAGTATTTTTAAAAGTTTTTGTTTATAACAGCCGAGCCACGTATTAACGACTTCGAATTAAATTTTAATTTAAAGCTCCTTACTATAATAGGCAAATCAGCTTAGGTAAATTTAAGTCAAAATGGAAACCGTCAAATTAAAAGGTTTTAAGTAAATATTTGTTGAAAATTGTATTTCTGAATTAAAAATAATGAACACTTTAATTTGTTATGTTAATAAGAAATGTAGTTTTAAGTCTATTTTGACTAATTTTAGTTACAAAAAGAACCTTTTCATGTTAAAAATACATTAAGTATAAAATTAATAACTAAATACTTTGATTTTCGACAGAGCATTTTAACGAAAATAGAACTTCAGGTCGTAAACAGAATAATTATATAAACAATTGAGGTAATAATAAATATTTAGTACCTTTTTAAGTTCACATCACTTTAGATTCTTGGGGTCTGAAAATTCTTATCGTCGTTAGATAAGTTGCTGCCTACCCTGCAAATTAGCTGTTACAGACTTGTAATTTCGGCCCTGCTTTTACCCTTTATTTTTATTCTACTATTTGAAGGTAATTACCTGGTAAATACCTATAGTTCTAGTTGGCATATCAAGAGATTAAGACATCAATTATTGCTTTGGGAATTAATGGCATTGTTTGAACATGTTCGAATTATTATACCAAATAATTTGTAGATTTTATCATTATCCTAATCCCAAACAACGTTACAGCTCATGACATCGCGTCGTACATGAGATGTACGTTATGTTATATCAAAGAGAATTACGCAGTCAGTCAGGACCCCTACACAAACAATGGCTACATTATATTGTCAAATTATGAATCAGTGACCGTTTGTACAACAATGAACGGTCAATACGGTGATGGTATGCCACTAACATCTTTACAATGTTAAATGTATTAAGGAGTACGTAAATCTCTTGTAGATTAACCCACTTACTCATAAACGCTTCTTAAATTTTGGTCAATTTATTAGCTAAAATTCTAATTTCTATCCTTTAACTCTTAAATCCTAAACTGGTAATTGCTGACGTTCAAGAGCCTAAAAAAAAACAAAAAGAATGGATTACATTTTTATTTTATAATTCTAGATAACTTTATTATTTTACAAATTGATTGTTCCAATTTTAAATCTGATACAAATTTAACATTTTATCAATTCAAACGTAAACAAAAAAAAGGAGAAAAAATACGTATCACCGCAATGACCACAAATTGTAACCGCGTGTGGCGCAATTAATAACCATCAGCCATTACTCTGCAGTTTTCGGTCGTTCTATAATAAATTGCTCAAAATTGTCTACTTTATTTGTTTTTTAATTATCATTTTTACTAAAAGCTTTTAATAGTTTTTTCGACATAATGGTATTGCAATTATAATAGAGATTAAATAGGTTTATTGACAGGACCGTACAAGGTGGCAATATTTGGAAAAGGCCTATGTCCAGCATTGGACGTCAATTGGCTGAGATGATGATGATTGAATTAAAATGTTAACATATTGTTTTTAGCGCATTTCATTTACTGAAATTAAATAAATAATACACACTAAATATTAATTTAATTATTAGCAGTTTAAAAAAAATGTTACTTAAGTGTACTGTCGTAATAAGTTAAGTATTTTATTGAACCCTTTCTGTTTTACTTTTCCATGTATAAATTAATACTAAGATAAAATAATGAACACCGATTAATTCACGCTATTAAAAATGACCGCAACAAAAAACACTTCATTATTTTAATTAATTCCAACATCGCACCTTAGGCGTCGTGACATTATTGGCCTACTTTCTTAAGAAAATCAGAGTTCATGTCAGTTGTAACCAACGCGCCGGCCACGATATATTCAAAAATGTTACCAATTCGTGTTGCACCTAACACGTTTAGTTTTAAACTACTACTCATTAATGCTAAAATAGCCTTTATTGTTAATGTTATAGAAGTTATTTCTAAACAAATAAATGATTGTTGTATTTGTCTGAGGAAGTGATCCGTCAAATGCGGCGACATAATCAACGCGTGCTACATTATAATGAGGCTTTTAAAGTTTTCTGTTTATATTTAAGTTTGTTTTGATTTAAGGTCTGTTTTTTCATTGATAATTGTGCCTTGACTAAGAATACGACTGATGTGCGATGAATCGCAGTCATTTAATTCTAGTTTTGTTCTAAATATGTATTCTTTCGTTCTTTATTTTATGTTTATTTAATTTTTTGCAGCACGGTTATTGATCGATCCAGTTATCGGACTAGCCTTAACAAAAGTAAAAAAAACATATAATATTATACAAATATAAAATAACCAGCAAATAAATAAATAAAAGTCATAGCAGCCTCTTAGATTTAATAAAAAAGACCTGTTTTTAACTTTTACGTTAAGAACAAGCTTTTAACGGAGTCGAATGAAAACTATTCTCTTAATACCACTGATAATAATCAAACGCCATCGTTATTTTACTTCTCCAGTAATAATACTCGAGAAGTGAGCTGTATGTTTTGCTCGTTAATTGTTTATTTACATGAATTGAAGTCATCTAGACTTAACGTTATTATTTTATTTCTTACTCGGTCTTTTATACATTCTAATTGCGGCCGACGACGTATTGAAATCAATTTGATATTACAAGCCATTTCGTAATGGCATTTATTCGACGAAGCCGTGTAATGAGTTTATTATTATGCTACTGAGTTTTATTACGGCTTTATCGTTCTTAGTAATGTTTAAAGGGTTTTTAGTATAGGCGTGTTTGTGCCGGAATACTATGCAAATGGAATATATTTGCAGAAAACGGAAACATTAAAAGAAGAAATTTCAACAGCAAACCTGTCTTTTGAGATGATATTGCATGCTTTTTTTACACCTGAAGCCTAAGAAACCCTTCGGTTTCTAATAGGAGAGCCAGGCGTAAACTCTACATTGATTACAACGACAGAAGCCCTATTTCCGTAGTGGGTTATGTCAAGACTTTTTCGGACTAAAACCGCCTTAGATAAATGCATTTTTACAAGTATTGGCATCTATACTAACGCAAAAAACCGGTAAAGAAAGGATATGAATTTAGAGAGAACTGTTTATTGCTTAACAACGAAACCAGTCACCATAAAACATCGTAAAATTTGCTACCGTGAACTATATCAACATTAAAATAAAATGGTATTTCACATTTTAAATTAACATACATTAGAGACGCGTAATACAGGTCTTTTTAAGATGCCTAATCCTTTGAAATACCTACTGCCTACTTATTGTTAGTTTTTTGATTATTTTAAGATATTAACCAATCAAAATTCAGCTAGATTTTTAAGATATTGTTTTATAGGGTAATAAAAAGTAAATGGGTGTGTATAAAAAAGTGTATACGTAAATAAGTATATTAAAATGCTAATTTTTCCCTTAAAAAAAGAATAGTCAATAACAAAAAAAAAAGTTACTGAATGAATAAATACATTATAGACGACGACGACCTCGGTGGCGCGACGGTAGCGCAAGCGGCTGCCGTGCAAGAGGTTGTGGGTTCGATCCCCACGCAGGACAATAATTTTTGAGATCCACAAATTATTGTCCTGGTCTGGGTGTTCTTTGTGTCCGTTAATTGATGTTTGTAAAAGGTCCCCACGACACAGGGCATGAACCCTAGTGCGGGAGTTGTCTTTTATTAAAAAAAAAAAAAATATTAAACAGCAACTAAAATAAAGATTGTCGGATTGATAAATAAACTAATACACATGAAGTATACTACTACGAAGTACATAATAATTTTTTTAAAGCCCAATAACACTGCCTTTTTGCAGATCTCTACGAACAAAAAGAAAAAAAGTGACATGATACCTGACCAATACTTTTAGCCAGCCTAAAATTAGTAAAGTGAGTTTTTACTCTTTATTGGAGTAGACTCAGCTCTACAGTGAGACATTATTGGGGTGTGCTATGATCATCATCATCATCATAACAGCCCATTAATGTCCCACTGCAGAAACGGGCCTCCTCCTTTGACGGAGGGATACTTGGCCTACTAATACCACGCTGGCCAGACGGATTGGTATAGGGTTTAATTTCAAGTTTTCCCTCTTTTTCTTTGTAAAGATAATATTCACGGATAGTCCCTTAGTCGGTTTTTACGTTACCCATGGGATGAGATGGGGTGGTGACATATTGTATTCTTACTCCGTCACCACACGGAGAGTATGCTATGATGATGACCTTAAATTCACAAAAGTAAAAAAAAATAGATTTATAAAAGTCAGAATAGTTACCTACTTTCAGTAAAAATATCGAACTTTGCATTTTAACATGTACAAGTAACGAGGTTTTCATGTCAATCTTGAAAAGAATTTTATTGAATGAAAATTTTGTGATAAAATTCTTTTATATTCACTTTCGTATTATGCATTTTAACATACTTGTTATTCTGGACTGTTCAGTGCTTATGAAACGGCATACTCTAATAGAGAGAAAATTTGTTCAGAGATCCGAAGGATGCCGATGAAATTATTTCTGTTTCGCCAAAACGAGAATATCAATTTTAAAATAACTGGTAATTTGCCAAGTGCAGTTAAATATTGTTGTTCAGCTTTATTAGACATAGAATACGAATGTACAAACTAAAGATATTGTTACCATTATTGATTCAAAGAGGGTTGAGCTACAGAAACTTTGTCTTTTCAAATTCATAATAGAGAAGGAACTTAATGGTTCAAAGTTCTATAGATAACAAATGATAACTCAATAAACAGGTGTTTGGAATTAGTAATGAGTGTTTCCATACCAATTCCTTATCAACTGTTCCCTTACATTGAAACGGTCGCACAATATGTCATAATTATTTAATTAATGCAACCCCATTCTCCGTTATCTGCATTCATAATTCAAGCCACCTACACGTACAGAATTTACAAAGCATGAATTTCAAGTAACGTTAATATTCTCCTGTACAACTGGGCATTTGGCTCTTTTATTCTATGACGCGTTATTACTCTGTGTCAAAAGTTAAGAATTAATTTCATCGATTTGTGCGGGACATGAGTATGTAAGGCGAATCACATCGCCCACGCTAGCCGATCTTAATTATCCGATTGTATGCCTACACTCGTGTCAATTAATTGCCGGTACCATTTCATTTGCTTTTATTGTCACTTATTTGTTAATAAAAAACATTTATTCATTGTTAAAAGCGGCTCGCCTTTGTTGTTTGAAAAAAAAACGTTTAGACTTGTGACTTATAGCTCGTTGCTCACATATTATGGTTCAAAAGAATGAACAGAGTCTGTTGTTGACGGCTTTCAGAGTATGAGAAAAAGTTTAATTAGTATTGAACGAATGAAAGTATTCAAGTCTAAATAAATTAAACAACATTTACTTATCAAGATTGAATCTATTTAGGTTAAGGTATTTGAAGTAATTTTCTGTACAATCCAAGATCATATTATTATTATTTTGGTTCCATTTTTTTGTAAATTGTTTAGAAAATAAAAACGTAAATGTACGTTTAAGCACATGAGACGTATCAAATTGAACGTAAGCACTACATGGTAGTTTTACTATGCTTTAGATCACAAATGAGTTTGAATGATTTAATCTAATAATTAGAACCATTGTTCGATGGCAAACATTACCAATGCAATTTCTTTACTATTACGTACCATTATTGAAGACCTTGGTTAATCAGACATATTATACTGTATCTTATACCAATCTTTGTGTAAATAAACACGATTGTTTGTAGGTATTTGTCTGTACAATCTACGTTAAAAACAAAACTAATGTTGTGGTTGTTTTAACCTGCTAACTAAGAGGTTGCTGTTTCCATTTTAGTGAAAGTTTAGTGTTTCTGTGTAAAATATGTATGCATGTGTTTACTTTGCTTAATAAACGCTAACACAACGCCATCTAGTGACATAATATATTTTTATTAAAACTAGAACTTACTATAAAACCTTTTTTTTTATATAACAACAACTACCTAAGCATTTCAGTCAAACTATATTAAAAGAACAATATGTAACCACCCCATCTCATCCCATGGGTGTCGTAAAAACCGACTAAGGGATTATCCGGGAATGTTATCTTTACTAAATAAAAAGAAGGGAAACTTGAAATTAAACCCTATACTTACCAATCCGTCTGGCCAGCTTTACGGAAGGAGGCCCGTCCCTGCAGTGGAACATAAATGGGCTGTTATGATGCTGATGATATTAAAAATATTCTTTAAGAAAAAATCCTTAACTGTTGCAAATTGAAGATGCAAGTCGCACTCAATTTAATTTCAAGAGTACACAAACAAGTGAGTGCCTGCTAAAACAGTTTCTCGTATTTCCCTACTGTATTTGAAATAATATAATCCTTGCATATTTGCAAACTGAGAGTCCATTTTTATCCTGCAGATGCAGCACTTCTGAGTTCCCGGTAATTGGTTGAACTTATCTACGTCATTACATCTCGACTCTTCCCTTTTTTGTGGGCTTTATTTCTCTCTCTTCGACCGCCACTTTCGTTTGTTTTTGATTCAATTACTTTTAATGCTTGCTGATCATAATCTAAGAGAATCGCAACGTTGGAATATTGTTTGTGCTTCATCTTTTTGAAAGGTGGAATGTTTAATGTTTTCATTTAGAATTTTATTTCATTCTTCAATTATCACATCAAAAATCAGTTTAATAGATACAAATTTAAATGCTAAAACTATAGGAATAAGATAATTTTGTTTTGCCTTTTAGGTGATTTAACATTTTTCTCCAGTCGACCTTGTTTATGCGACTTTAATACGTTATTCTTAAGGACGCGACATAACTCATGCAGTATCGTTGGCCGGATCGGTATTTCACTAAATGAACGCGTCTCAAGCGATATTTATAGCGACGGTGGACATAATTTAATAAACAAAGCAGGGCCGAGCCGACATTTTAATGCCACCCCGGGCATAGGATCTGATAATGCATCATAACTGGTTTTAAGTCTGGGTAGATAGCATTGTAAGGAACAAGTCCCACTTCGTTACAAGCTCCCGGTAAAATGTATAAAGCTTCCAGTTAAGAGTAAACTCTATCTGCATTGGAGCTATTAATAATATTATACACAGCAATATCTGATACGCAATGAACGCATATTTTATGTGTGAGAGCGTTGTTAATATTTTGTTACAGTTTTCTGATACAAATTGTCCATTTGTAGTATAATACTGTGCATATTAAACAAAATAATACAGGTTTTGTAATTTACATATCAAAATAATAATCCATGTTTTTGTTGAAACATCAAACAATCTTTATTCATTACAAAACTTACTAGAACTCTAAAGTACGTTATCATTGTTTTAATAAATAGACGTATCTAACGAATTATCTTAAATAAGATTCACATTTCTTGACTTTATAATTAGTTACATCTTAGAACAACTCCTACTTCTTTTATATTTTAATTAAGTTTATTTTAAATATATAAACATTTGAAATTCAAGAGTTGAATGAACTATTTTTTAGAATAAGTCTTGGAATCGCTTACGACTTACAACCCAATGGTGATTGAACGTTCATTATGAAGAAAAGAATAGCAAAACAAAAACTTAAAAACAAAATATTTGAAATAACTTACTGGATGACAAATGACTGGCACGTCTCATAATCAACAGATGTAAATCGAACTTTTACAAACAAGAGAGTATAAACATTTACATTTGATACGTCCAACCGCCAACAAAAACGAATCGTGCTTCAATTTTAGTCTTATCAAGAGTTGCCTTTGTTTCCTTGACAGGTGCATTAGTGTGCTATCACACAACAATTAAATGCATCGATGTTGCTGCATCACCGTGAGTACGGTATACGGGGTTCGTATCATGAACACCGCCTAGTCTTTCTGCTATCTACAGTTTCTGATCTCACTCTTCGATTTGATTAAGGAATTTCTTTGTTTCGTAGTATTGTTTACTGTCTGAGGTGAATGACTTACAAAACATAGCCTGATTAGTTTCTGGTTTATTTATTTCGTCTATAGATGTTTCTATAAATACCTACTCGATTGTATATCAACCAAATACCATTGTTTATTATTTTGTTTGAACAGATATCGTCGGCCATAAAATTGCCCGGGAGCAATATTTTTAGTCATCTATTTACCATATCAGAGAATGTACAATAAATAGGCTTGGAATTTCTGTCGGTTTCTTTGGGTTTTTTTGACCGCATTATAATTAAGCCTTGGTAGTGGAGGCTATTATGTAAACTTACTTTAAGTGAATTTGGTATCCATGACTATTTTTTTTATACTGTATTATAAGTATTTTATACAAAAACGTTTTATACTTTTTTAATAGTGATCTAGACAAACACGTGCCTAGAAACTTGTTCTCTCTCCGACCAGTAAATCATATTGGGAGCTGTGGGTTTTAACTATCGTAGCTATATGAAGTGCAATGAGACCACCAGATCCACCTTCTGATACTGAGTCAACTGCCATCAGTTAAACCACCATTTAAAAAGCGAAATAATACATAAAAATAAATAATAGCTTAAATTTTCTCCTTGTAATTTTTAAAGTTTCATTGACTTGCAGCATAACCATCAATCTACCGTTTTATAAATGACTACAACATTACAACCTATATTCACCTCATATTAAAAGTAATGCGGCTAGGCTATAATGTAAATTAAATTAGCTTATGCGTTACAAATGGCTATTTAATATTATTGAAAAGCGTACAACTACTAATCTAAAAATAAATACCAACAAACAGTAAAGCGTTTAACTGTTTTATGATTTGATAGATCGTATAAAAAGTCAGGGATTCTAAATTATATTAAATGTTGCCTCGTTTCTTATATAGAGCAATTTGTAAGGAAATCTTAAGGTAAGTAATAGATTAGATGTACTCCCGCCCGAGGGCTATGTATCTTTATAATTCCCCGGAATTCCAGAAGAAATTTGACTATTAAAATAACATATTTTCACGTACCTAATGTTTTGAGTGTGAGTCTCTTAAAAAGCCGTTTTATTACTTTTAAATGGCAGGTAACAGTTCGTTTTAAAAAAGTCGTAAAACGTTACTATCGCACCATGTCATGGGGAGCTGGGACTAAATGAGTGGGATGATTTTGAATTCTTTGATGGCTATTGTCAAAAATTGAATTTTAAAGTAGTTTTCGTGACTCATTCAACGTTTTATGACAAATAGTTCGAATCTATTGGCCGGTAGGTATTTATACTTTATTGATTTATTTGATTCGAATTATCAGATTTTAAGCAGTAAAAGTTGTAAGGGGGAGAGCTGTCACACAGGCGTTAATGTTATGTTTCTATCTATGTCTCTAATGTTATGTTTCTATCTAAATAAACAAAAGGGTTTAAATAGCACTCTGTGGCTATCAATAACCCGGACCTTTCAATTGTTTGGTCTATAAAATAGGTAAGTGGTCGTATACTTTTCGACTGAGAATAGTAATTACTATCGTAAAATGCGAGTAAATGGTAAGTATCTGGCAACAGCCTTCTTTAATGTGATTTTTAAGCTACTTTCGGCTACCAAGGTGCTTATCTCAAGATTGTTAGTACAGACGGGTATATCCTAAATCCACAAGTTAATCCTTTTAGGAATGTTTGGACAAAAGCGTATAGTAAACTATTAAAGCAATTAGGTTTAAATTAGGGTTATAAGTCAAATATAAATAATTTAACCTAGTGAACGAGCAAAACTACTAAACTTGTCTAACTTTAATTTAATAGTACCTAATGAATATTTTTTTATAATTTAATAAATCATAACCAGTTGTTGTGTTAAGTACAATGTTTCTTACATCAACAGCAACGTGTTTGAATATAAAAAGTATTTTATAATACATTACGCAGACAGAAATTAATTTCAAACTTTAGTAAGTAGATCGTTATAGTATGTTAAGTAACACTTCAGCATTACTCGAACACAACGCAATAATTCAGTAATGTCATCATAACAGCCCATTAATGTCCCACTGCAGGGATGGGCCTTCTCCCGTGACGGAGGGATTCCTGGCCTACTTATACTACGCTGTATTCAGTAATGTAATTAGTGTTTTTCTTGTAAATAAAAGAAAGTTATGAAAGGCCTCAACTTGAAGGCAGGCAGAGTTATTTTTGGCCTCACCATAATCTTGCATGCACCTGTGTAAGTATGATAGTTTTGCACCATGCATAGAACTTCCAAACACCGCAATAAGCCAGTAGTTTCCGTTACACGATTGGTCAGGGCGAACAAAATATCGAACCTTGCTCGAATACATTGTTCGAGACCTACCTTATTTAGAAGTAGACACGCGTTGCGATATACGGACAAGTCGAATAATGTTAATTAAATGGAGTAAGTTCTATTTTGTTTACTGGTTCTTTTATTTAGGATACTGTTTTTTAAAATCTATATTTTTATTTTAATAAATTCATCATGTGCTATTAATTTTCCATAATACAAAATTTAATTATGTAATAACTTATATTACCACATTAATGTATGATAAAATTAAACAAAATTTTACGCGTAACAATTACAATTCGTCAATCAAAAACCTTACCCATTTTTATTGACAGGGACTTCTTGGATTTTGTTTGTCGCGCTGTCCGTCGAAAGGACGATGCTTTAAAATAACTTAAATTATAATTTTAATTTATGCGCAACGCCGTAGAATATGGTATTATTCCTTTATATATTTAGGTATATATTTGTTCACTAGAACACACTTCTTGTTGACCAGATAGGTTGCATATTGGACAAGGGCCATGTATGACTCGCATGTATGACTGAATGTGGACGAGGCCCAAGCTGTTTGCCGGGATCGTGATAAGTGGCGTTTCCTGTTGTCTTTGCCAACCCCGGACAGAATAAGGCGTGAGTTTATGTATGTATGTATGTAGAACACACTTTACTTTACAAGAAACTTCTACAAAATAATACAAAAACAATGTAATGACTTACGATATTATACGAAGCTATTTTTTCCAACAAGTGTAACATTTCTGTCGATTTCTAAGTTACGCGTTTTCTCTCCGCACCCGGCCCATTAAAGGTCAACACAAGTGAGCTATAAATAAGGTATTTAACCCAATGTGTGTGGGCAAGCCTTAACTGGCACGGCTATGGGAAAGCGTTCGGTTATTACAATCGCTACTATTTATTCGGTACCCGAGTATTGGGGAGGACAGCTATTTGGTTGAATACAATGTTGGTCATGCATTGCTTAGAGTTTTACTTGACCTTTAGTATTTGTAACATGTTCTTGGGAAGTCCTGTATTATTGTAATTAGGGTTATCTTGTGATCTTGTTTTGGAAATAGAACAAATTCTTCATTGGATTCCGCTTATATGTTTACCGTTCGTGACGAAGCTAAATTTGTAAGTACAAACGTGAACTCCTTAATTAGTTTTTAATAGGTAATTCTTTCATTAATATTTAAATGGGAAATGATTATGATTAAGATGAGGTACAGTTCGGTTGTTATCTCTCAAAAGAACTGATAGTTTATACATAGCTAGTTTAACTTTAATAGCAAGAAAGGAATTAGTAAGCTAGAATACTATTACTGACAAATCAGAAGGTTATAAAGCTTTTTAGGCAAGAGGAATTGGAGTAAGCAAGTAAATTAACTAAACTTTATTCTGTACCTACACTGGTTAATTTTTTTTATGTAATAGGAGGCAAACGAGCCAGCAGGTCACCTGATGGTAAGTGATCACCGCCGCCCATGGACACCCGCAACACTAGAGGAATCACAGATGAATTGCCGACCTTTAAAAAGGGAGTACACTCATTTCTTGAAGGTAGGTTAGTTTCAATAAATTAGGTTTTTAATTGCTCTTTGACGACCTTAGTAAGAATTATGGGTCCATATTGGCTCACCTAAAGTTCTTCATCCGAAAATGTTCTTCCTAACGATTTGTAATCCGAATGATCACTCTTCCTAAAATTTTAAATCCTAAAGTTTTTATTCATACTATTTGTATTGCTACCGGCGATGTTCATAACACTCATGTTTCCGAAAATCGTTATTAATAATATCGTTATGTAAATATATTTCAACTCCTAATGTTTTTTATAATAACGCTTTTATCCAGAAAGAAATATTTACTAAGTGAAAGTAATAAAAAGTTTTGTTTTTCTACTATTTCTTGTCATTATAAAACAACTTTTTACACTAAACCATTTTTTTTAAATTATTGTTTATTAAAATTATTAGAATATTTTTGTCTTAAATGAATGAAATCCATAAAACAGGACTCGTTCACGGTTATGCTTATGGCCTGAGAGTTTACCGTAACCGTAACTAAACCAATAAGCAAAGGACCAAAATTCGGTTCTGGCACTTCGCCGGCCGCTGCCGCGGCACGCTCGCTGCGCTCGCTCGGCTCGTGCGTTGGGGTCACAGTTCTACCATAACCTAAACCAATAATTATAAATAGGACCCATTTCTTTTCTGGATCTTGACTGATTGGAGAGGGACTCTGGTTTTGCTCTGGTCTTTGGTATATTATGTTATACCTACATGTTGTCAACAAAGTTACGCAAAATTAATGTAAGTATATAATATTGATTATTATGAATAAAAAGAAATCTAAACAAAAAAGATATGACTTTCAATTATAGTATAAACGATGGTTATGTTGAGAAAATATAGGAAAACAAATAATAGTAGAATAGATGTTTATTGCTACTGAAATTATGAAGTTGAATGCTTCGAAATATTAACATTAGGGACAAAAAAAATAGGAATTGCGATTGTTAGGATGAAAAATGTTAGGAAGAACATTTTCGGACTTCCAATTATAGGAGTTGAAATTTTAGGTGAACTTTGGCGCACCCAAGAATTATACATAACACAAGCTTTGCAAGGTAGGACTAGATGGTGTTATGCGAATAAGTGAGGATTACTTTTATTGCTATGTTTTAGCTATAAATAATATAATAAAATAATGTGAGCTATAAAATTAATAACACTATTTTATAGCTTTTGAATTGAAAAATTTATTGAAATAGTCTCACGAGCTTATCTAAGTCGTACGATTAAATTATATAGATTATATTTTACTCACCTATTAGACTCTGATTAGTTCAATTTAGATTAATCTTTTATATATAAAGTAATAAAATCTTTATCTAATGTATAAATTACCTTTGAGACCTTATCTTTACTTTTATTACTTTTTGGTTTAATTTTCTATAAATGATAGGTAATTACTTTTTGTCAAATTATTGTGTACTAAACATTCTAGATACAGGCATCTAGAATGATTTCCTAATAGATCTTAAGCCAGGGCTTAAGAACAATAACACATATTCGTTTAAGCTATTAATTTGTGCAAGTACCTAATAAGTCTGTATGTTCTCGGTTGTCAAACTTATCGGTCAGAAAATGAAATACTCAGAACTATTTTTGTTAATTCTTAGTATACTTATAGTTTTCGAAGGATATCTTCGAGTTATCATTTTGTGTTGAAAGTGTATCAATTACGTAAATATTTGTTATTTTATATTTAAATATTGAGGAGTTTGGGCAAATTAGCCAACTTTCTTATGAATTGTGCGCAGTTTTGACACTTTAAATTTAAAGACACAAAAAACTTTTAGGCTCAAGATTAATGTTGTGCGATTTACTAGTACAAATAACTATTTATACTAGTAAATCGCACAATATTAGTCTAGAGCTAACTATCTTACGTGGTATTCAACCCGCGGCCTAAAAAAGGGCAACAGTAAATACGAACGCTTAGCTCATCACTACCCACTATTACTATCAAAGTGAACTAGTTATCATCAAAATAACACATTATTTAAGCAGTTATTTTTAGAAACCAGTACAAAACTAAACAAGTAACTAATTTTTCATTCTCCTGACTACCAATAATGATAGTCATAGAAATCCCCGTGACAACTTAAGGCTGACAGTTTAACACATACGGCGAGGTCTCATAAATTGATCGTCTTGTAGCAATTTAGCCTCAAGCACCTCACTAGCACCATCTATTTACATCTATTATAGTCAAAGAGTGAAAAACGTCAATACATAAAAAATATTTATCACTATAAGCTTAGGTGAAAGCATACATCGTATAAAAAACCCACGCATATAATAACTTAAGAATATTAGTGTCAGCTAATGTTTCCTATTGTAATACAGATTGTCTAAACTTTTTTATTTTGATAGTATTTATTTTGTTTTTTTACCGTTTAATACCGTATTCTATCAATAACAGTCTTTTTAAGGAGATAGGATACCGCTAATCACTATTACTTAGGTAAAGACTGATAAAGGAATAATAATATATTATAATATGACGGTCCATAGGCAAAAAATAATAAATATAGAATCACACTTGTCATTTTATCATTTCTATGTATTTTTGTTTACCTGTTACTTTGAAGTAATCATTGTACAAAACAATTAGGCATTGTTTTCAAGGTCAATTTGGTGCGGTTAATAATTGAATAGAATGCCAGATTTAAGATGAAACTTTAGT
The DNA here is from genome assembly GCA_905475405.1 of Schrankia costaestrigalis. Classification (NCBI taxonomy): domain Eukaryota; kingdom Metazoa; phylum Arthropoda; class Insecta; order Lepidoptera; family Erebidae; genus Schrankia; species Schrankia costaestrigalis. The sequence continues at coordinate 5,709,154 of FR997835.1, read as the reverse complement.
AGATGACAGAAAAATTGCTAGAAATTAATATTCTTAATTATAAAAAATATTGCACACAAAACATTTTATTGAAAGCGTTTATAGCGTATAAGAAAGTTGCCCAAACTCCTCATTATTATTATTTACTTAGTATACTTTCTACACAAAATGGTAACATAATAACTGCTCTTTACAAACTATACACAAATGAAAATATGAATCGAGATTACGGTATTACTTTAACATACAAGTAGCATAGATAGCCTGAGAATCTGGTTCGCACATGCGTTCCTTACGTATGAAGGAAATACATTTAAAAAAAACAAGTATCTCTAAGATAATTACTATGTGTGTTATTATTAAAATAATTACAACATTGCACTCTTTTATATTGGATTAACTAAAAATGATTTCAATATCGCACGAAATCTAAATCTGTGTCATACTGATAATACAAATAGAAATAAATATTTTTGGTTACACATAATAGAACTCTTCAAGCCTTAGCTCGTTCTGAGTAGATAAATACTAACCGTAAACTAACAAGGCCCAAACCTGTAATAGAATATGTCCCGTAAGTATACATTAAATAACTACCAATAAAAACGCAAAACAAAATAAACCAACATTATATAAAATGTCAGCATTTAAACCATAAATACGTATTTACTGACCGACTTTTGTCTTACTTCCCTTAAAATTACATGTTATGCCTACTTCACAACAAGACTAGCCGTTAAAATCGTAAATGTGCGCCAATTCTTACTTAAGTTCACTCGAGCGTGGGTCGACATAAATGGTAGTGCAATGAACACGGTGTACCTATATGAGACACTGCATCATTTGCAATTACATGTTATTGTGCCTTTGTACTATTTTAATGTCCGACTATACGCCCTCAGTAAGAATGTGGCATTGTAAGCAAAATAGTTCGCCATTTATTTCTGTCAATTTAAGTATCAGTGGATGAGTAACAAGACATAATGGACTTAAATTGGATAACGAATAGATATCATAAAATACGTTCGTATTCTTGTTAGAGTTGTTAGGCTGTACGTACTATAGCGTGCCAAATGGATGGGCTGCAATGATGAATTGAGTAAAAACTTCTGACAAAAACTAAGGATTAAAATTATATGCCTAATACATTTAGAGTAGTGCCTAATATAGTTAGTTATGTGGTTGAGAATGATCTGAGGGAACTTAATGTCAGCAACTGGCAAGAGGTGGCCAAGGATCGAACAGGGTGACGTTCTCTCGTGTCGGAGGCCAAGACACATTTTGGGTCGTTGAGCCAACGGAGTAAGTAAGTAATATATTTAGAGGATTTCATTAGCATTCAATAGAACAAACAGCAGAACTAAATTTGTTAAAAAACAAAAGCTAAGTTTGAATACATGAATTACTGATACTTTTAAGGTTAATAAATCAACAAGTTATAAAAAGGTACCAAAAAGTAGTTAATGAAAATAGCAATGAGTTTGTAAATTACTTATTGCGTAGCCTAACGATAAACTTTTTTGCACTTCCACTCGATCATCAAGCTTCATTAAAGTATCAATGTACAACAAAATTGAAACCTTTAACCTTTTGTAACGATCTGACATTTAAGTATACAATTTTGACATCTATTCATTAATCATTGCAAAGAATCTAACCATCAAAGTAAGCTACCACTCGCTTGTAAAAACATCGATAAATTGTTTTGTGTGAAGTAATCGCGAACTCAAACGTTCGTTAATCCTTTATACAAGCAAACATACAGCATTAAGTAAATCCTTCAAATAATCCACTACGAAAAGCCGACAAGTCTCTGTCAACACTCGACGAAACGCGATTTCCTTGGCAAGCGTCGAAGTTCTTCACGTATTTACATTTTCACACATAAAGTAAATTCCTCGTATCTAGAAGTTTGAGTGCGGGGAAACGAAAATAGCGATTCATCACAAGTTTTAATCTGTTCTAGAGTTTGGCCCACTTGCGGTCACATATTCAATATACGAGCGGCTAAAACGCTGCGATTTCAATTCTTCTACTTAGCCTATTAAACATTTTGAACAAAGGACCAAATGCCGAAAGCTTGGAAAGAAGAATTGTCAGAAGAAGGCTCGGTGGAAGGCCTAAGCAAAGTGTAACAACAAAGCTTCCAAGACTTCATTTCGCTTTTATTATATTAATCTAAACTCCCGATATTCAGCAAGTACGCTAGACTCCTAACAGGAAATTTCACCCATGTAAGTTATCAGTCAGCAACCAAAACCACTTCACCACGCACTCTCAAGAGTTAAGGGTGGTCTACAATCGCGTCCTTCGAGGCATGATAGTTATTTCAGAATTAACTGTACCTTTTATTAAAACTTATTCAAGGTTTATATTGTTTATAAAAATAATTTATAGCAACTTGAAGTGTTTGACAACGTGAGATTATACCACAGCATTCATCATTTCCGTAGTTATAATTATATATTGGAATACAAATAAAACGCTGTATGATTTTCTTCCGTATAAATCATATTATTACTGTTATAGGTGTTAGTAAATAATGCTTCCCACACTTACTTATAATGCGTAGGCGATATCTGCCAGTGCCCCTTATATTATTAGATAGAACAATTAAAACAGAACTATTTAACTTTATGATGAAAGGAGAAAATGGTTAACTGTATCACTGATTTCCGCGTTCTTACGTGTATGAACCGTATTTATAGTGATTAGAATAGATTAGTTGAATAAGTCGCTGGCCCCGGGCAATAAAGCTGTAATCGACTATTACGCCCTTTTTAATGTTATTTCGTTTTTGAGTTCCTTGTCCTTCAATCTATGCCTCATTTTTTTTTTAGATTTTTTTGCCAATATTTAAATGTTTTTAATGACATTGACAGCTTTATTGTACGGAAAATTATTAAACGATTAAGTTATGTAATATTGTCTTACTTCCTGAAAAATAAAATAAAAAATCGGCAAACAACCTTACACTATTTTCTTTAAAAAAAAAAAACAATAAAACAGTTAACGGCTTTTCTCAAAATAAATATTTATAAACTTGGATATGTAAGCACCTAATACAAAGTAATCATTCTACCATTTATTTTGCAAAAGCTATTACGCCTTTTTTCTCGTAAATTTGTTGTAGCTCTAGCGACGTAAGCCACCATTACGCTGAACACCATCTCTTTCACTCCTACGCATAAGTTAATACCCCTTTCTTTTTATCATGGTGTTTATGTAAACAATTCATACAAGTATTGACATGATTCAGCGGCCGGTATCAGAGCAGCGCGTGACGTCTTACGCACATTACTTGCATAATGTAATAGTAATGTTATTATGTTGTTATTTATTAAGTTGGGCTCTAGAAGTGGAAAGGAGTGGAGAGTGGGGCTCTTTGAATATGGACAAAGAAATCCACGGGGCCAAATGCTTACGGACTTCATGGAGAAGGAGGGACTCTTTATGATGTACTCCTTCTTCAAGAAGCGTAGCTGCCGCAAGTTGACCTGGCTTAGTCCTGATGGTGTCACAAAGAACGAGATTGACTTCATCATGTCGACAAAACGCCATATATTTAACGATGTCTCAGTGATCAATTCGGTGAAAACCGGAAGCGATCACCGGATGGTGAGAGGCACATTAAATATCAATCCTAGGCTGGAAAGAAGTCGGCTGATGAGGTCTACGCTCCGCCTACACCAGTCCAAATCCCCGAGAACTTCCAACTCCAACTGCAGAACCGCTTCGAGGGCCTCAACCAATGTGTTGATGTGGACGAATATCACGAAAGGTTTGTGGAAACTGTCCGTACAGTCGGTTCCGGTGCTTTTAAGACCCATCACCGGAGAAGATCAAAAAAGATCTCCGACCACACTCTCTCGCTCATGGAGCAAAGGCGTACGATGGCACTTCAGTCTCCAGACGACGCTGAAAAGTATAGGAGGCTCAATAGGCAGATCTCAAAGTCACTGACTCGCGACCTTCGGCACTTTAATACAGCTTGTATTAAAGAAGCCATTGAGCGAAACAAGGGCTCTAAAGTGTTCGCATGAGATCTGTCTCTAGGTCAGAGCCAACTTTCTAGACTCAAGACTGGGGATGGTAGAATAGTGACGTCCAAGCCTGAGCTTCTAGAGGAGATTGAGAAGTTTTACGGACAGTTATATACCACAACACAGCCACCTAGTGATCTAGCCGCCGATCCTAGAGCTAGAATTACGCGACACCATACCGAAGAAATCCCGGACGTCAGTCTGTGTGAGATTAGTGATGCTCTCCGACAACTTAAGAACAACAAGGCACCGGGGTATGACGGAATCACAAACGAGCTACTGAAGGCCGGTGGAAAACCTATTCTCAAGGCTCTTCAGAGGCTATTCAATTCCGTTATACTCAAGGGAAAAACGCCACAGGCATGGCACTGAGGTGTGGTGGTACTGTTCTTCAAGAAAGTCGATAGAACGCTTCTTCAAAATTACAGACCCATCACTCTTCTGAGCCACGTCTACAAACTGTTCTCGAGAGTCATCACGAATAGTCTCGAACGCAGACTGGACGACTTCCAGCCTCCCGAACAAGCCGGTTTCCGAAAAGGTTATAGTACCATAGACCACATTCATACGCTGCGGCAGGTTATACAAAAATCCAACGAGTATAACTGGCCCCTATGCTTAGCGTTTGTGGACTATGAGAAAGCCTTTGATTCGATCGAGACATGGGCAGTGTTCCAGTCTCTCCCACGGTGCCAAATTGACCAACGGTATATCGAAGTGCTGCGGTGCTTATACGAAAACGCCACCATGTCGGTTTGTCTCCAGGGTGGATTATCTGGCCCTATCCAGTTGCAGCGAGGAGTAAGACAAGGTGATGTCATATCCCCGAAATTGTTTACCGCTGCACTAGAAGATGCTTTTAGGCTTTTGGACTGGGACGGACTCGGCATCAACATAAATGGCGAGTATATCACGCACCTTCGATTTTCTGACGATATTGTGGTCATGGCTGAGACCATGGACGACCTCAACACAATGCTCGATGGCTTCATTAGAGTCTCTCAACAAGTGGGTCTTAAAATGAACATGGACAAGACCAAGATCATGGCAAATGTCCATGTTGCACCCACTCCAATCATGGTTGGAGGCTCTACACTCGAAGTTGTCGACGAGTATATTTACCTGGGACAGTTAGTCCAGCTAGGTAAGTCCAACTTTGAGAAGGAGGTCACTCGTCGAATCCAACTCGGTTGGGCAGCGTTCGGGAAGCTAAAACGTATCTTCTCGTCCACATTACCGCAGTGTCTGAAGACAAAGGTCTTCGACCAGTGCGTGTTGCCAGTGACGACGTATGGCACAGAGACGTGGTCGCTAACTATGGGCCTTCTCAGAAGGCTCATGGTCACTCAGAGGGCAATGGAGAGAGCTATGTTGGGAGTTTCCCGTGATCGAACCAGAAATGAGGAGATCCGCAGGAGAACCAAAGTAACCGACATAGCGCTCAGAATTACCCGGTTAAAGTGGCGGTGGGCAGGGCACATAGCGCGGTGAACCGACAGCCGTTGGGGCAGAAAGGTTTTGGAATGGCGACCGCGTACCGGAAAGCGCAGGGTGGGGAGACCCCTCACACGGTGGACTGACGACCTAGTTAGGACGGCGGGTAGCCGATGGATGAGGGAGGCACAGGACCGCGCAAGGTGGCAATACTTGGAGGAGGCCTATGTCCAGCAGTGGACGTCGATTGGCTGATATGATGATGATGATGACATACCTAGTATATAACAACTCAACTATGAAGTGCGACTTCTCCCAGTTCAAGGGAATTTTACCAACTTGATTTTAACCAAATCATGCTTCCTCAACTAGTACCTAACCATAAAAGTATGTATTAGTGGTAATATTATATTAGAAATAATAATTATTATGAAATACAGCCTTAAATAAGAAAAAAATATAGTATATTTAATATTGTAATCAGTTTGTAATGATAGTTACATAAAAATATAAATAATTAATAGGATTTTAAAATAGCGTTTAGCGGATAATACTTCTAGAACAGTATTTAAAAAAATCCCTGAAAAAGGTGGTAACCGGCTGATACGCTCATGATTAAAAGTGAAAATGGCGTTGTATTATTTACTTACATCCCGGGCCATTATTGGAAGATCGATTTGGAAAGCAGTTAATGGTGTTACAGTTAGAACGGTAACGTAAATAATTTGTATTATACATTTTTATAATTATCTCAGCCATTATTTATGAAATACACATATTTAAAAAAAAAAATAACAGATAAAAAAATTACCGTCCAATTGAGATATTAAACGCTTTATTTGAATGATTGTACACTAAAATATAGTCAAATTAGCTTTAATTATTTCTCCTGTAAAATTCGTTTTTTTATATTACCGCTTTATTGCCCGGGGCCAGCGAAGTAATGTTTTGTTCTATTTAGAATTCAAGGAAACATACATCCTTGAAGTTACTAAGTATTTACTTCTTATTGTATCGTATCGTATTGTATCAATAAATAAAGGACTACTTGTCGAAAATAGACAGAAACGAATATGATAATAATAAAACTATAACGACGGGCCTCCTCCCATGACGGAGGGATACTTAGCCTACTAACTCCACGCTGGCCAGTCGGATTGGTATAGGGTTTAATTTCAAGTTTTCCTTCTTTTTATTTCGTAAAGATAATATTCACGGATAGTTCTTTAGTAGGTTTTTACGACACCCATGGGATGAGATGACATATTATTGTATTCTTACTCCGTCACCACACGGAGAAATACATTTAATAATACACTTAAAAATAATTATCTTGAGGTTTTCTTACTTAATAATCATGTGCATATTAAACGGCAGATTTTATTAAATAAATAAATAATCCTCACACATTCACACAATGCCATCTAGTCCCAAACTAAACAGATCTTGTTATTGTACAAAGACTTTGTCTTATGTTTGTAGTAGCAAAGTATTTGCCGTTATAACTGTTTATTTAATTATAAATATTGCGGAAATACTTGCTCGTCTGTACAAAACATTGTACATTTGCTGTGTAATCTTTGTAGCGGATAGCGGCTCACCTTATGTGAAAGTAAGTAAACAAACAGCTATACCTACTAATTAGTAGATAAGTAAAGTTACTGGAAAGGCTCTGTGGTTAAAATTTCTTGTAAGAATCTATACTTAATATTATAAAGAGGTAAAGTTTGTGTGTTTGTGACATTGTAGGGAATAATCTCTGGATCTACTGCACCCATTTCAAAACTTCTTGTTAAATAGTCTGTGTTAAACAGTTAATTTATCGGGGAGTGTCATAGGTTATATAGTATTACTCTATCACTGATAGTAGTGGAGGAGTAATGAAATGTTTAAAATAGAAGCGCGTTTTTTTTGCCGCCTAAAAAAGTGGGCACGGGCCAGCTAGTCTAAAGTAAACTTTATGCTAACCGACATAACTGCAAGCGTAGTAAAATACAAATCATATATAAAAACAGTTTGATTTTTAAAAGCGAAATTTTTTGTTTTGTAAATGTTATGGTAGATCAATATTTCTTAAAGAAATAAATGTTAAACTCAACTCATTACAAGAGTCCCTAAATATCTCCAATGCCTTCTCAATTAGAAATTTATAAGTGAGATCAGAGTCATAAGCAGATCACTATACCAAAAACCTAATAAAACTTATTTTTAAAATATTTATTTATTTGTTCACTTACTTTCATTGCGTGACAAAACAAAGCACGCAACACACGTTCAGTTTATACATTTCGAGGTTAAAACGCTCGGCTTTTGTTTTCGTTAATGCGTCACCTAATTAGAAACGTGATTTCATGATGGAAAAAGTTTTGCTAACAATTGTTTGAGATTGATAATACACCTTCAGTTTGATTGTATTTTCATTTAAGCCCGATTTACACATCGACAAGTACAGTAGCGAGTTAAGTAGTAAGTTGTTGATTAAGTTGATTTGAAGTTGAGTTAGCGAGACGCGAGAGAGGGGGCTACTTTATCCTTAACTCGCCAAAAAATAGGATGGAGATCTATTCAAATCAACTTAATCAACAACTTACTACTTAACTCGCTACTGTACTTGTCGATGTGTAAATCGGGCTTTAGTTTTTTGTCAAAGACATCACATAATATCCTTTATTTGGTTTACAACTATTTTGGTAACAAGGAAAAATATAAGTTAATTTACTTTACTCTCGCGTGACCCACATGTTCGTCAAAGGAAAGGTTGCGTGTGTTTGTAAAAAATACGATTTAATTTTCTCTAATGAATTGAAAGCTTGCAACATTAATTAAACTTGTGAGAGACATTTTTATTTTTTGTTTCTTTTTATATTTTTACTTATATTTTATGTGACAGAGCAATAATACATAGTTGTCATCTCATATCATTCTCTGTAGGGTCGTTAAACACGACTAAGACAAAGCTCGCAGATAAAACCTTATACTAATTTTTATAGCTAGCAAATATACTTTATATTTGTTTTTTTTTTAATATGATTAGTGGATTATAATTAATAAAAAAAAACCTTACTATGTATGAAGATGTATATAATAATCTGATGTAAATAATTTAGGACCGCACAAGATGGCAATATTTGGAGGAGGCCTATGTCTAGCACTGGACGTCAATTGGTTGATATTTAAGATGATGATAAATAATTTGTGGATACCACAAAAACATCTTGCATTGGAATCGAACCCTCTACCTCGTGCACGGCAGCTACATACGCTTTACAACAGAAGCAGTTCAAACACACACATTTTTGTTACCTAGGCTTTTCTCCATGACTCTTGCATTTTGAAGATAAATGAGCTTATATAAATAATGTTATACAAGCTTAAAGATAAAGATTTGTTTACTGCAAAACTGTGTATATCAGGTGTTAGTGTATGAATACAGTAATTAGTCCCAACAGTCTATCTACATGATCGGATATGCAAATTATAGCAATGTAATATCTTAAAACTACACAAGTTATACAAAAACTTACATAAGTAACTAAATGTTATATTTTTTCAAAAATTCGTTTAAATTATAGAACTCACTACTAAAAACCCATGTTTTGATGTTGCTACATTGTTGCTTAATTTAATATTTGTAAAACGACTAAGTATAAAACTTCATGTAACAGTTATGTGGCTAGTTACTTTCTAATCATATTTACGACTCTAGCGATAAGTTATATTATTGTATTTCAAATAGTATTGTTATTAATCACATTAACGGTTGAACTCATAGAATGCTGCTTAGTTTGTCATGTTTGAAGGTCAAACAGAGCTATTAATAGTCGTATTAGTTGGGTCTAGTATTGCCTTAAGGCACTGTTTGTTGTACAGAGGAAGTAGGCACTAAAATCTAGTATATATAAACTGTTTTCCTAATCTATACTAATATTATAAAGAGGTAAAGTTTGTGTGCTTGTGTGTTTGTGACGTTGTAGGGGGTAATCTCTGGATCTAATAAACGGATTTTAAAAATTATTTCTGTGTTAAATAGTCCATTTATCGGGGAGTGTCATAGGCTATACAGTATCACGGTATGACTAATGAGCAGGAGTGAAGCAGTAATTAAATATGTTTAAATTTCGCCTCCTAACGAAGTAGGTACGGGTCAGCTAGTTTTAAATAAATAGTTAGGTCAGAGAAAGAATCAATGGTATTGTTGTTTTTTTGTGGACTCATCTCTTGACTTAAATTAGCTAAAATCAAAATTACGAAAATTTTAACGATTTAGATAAACAGAATAAAAAACTACTCGAGTAGCTTACGTATTTTTTTTAAACTCCCTTGGTGTGGTGCATGCGGCTGTGTAGACGACGGGTCCGAATCCCACAAAACATAATTATCTGTGTAATCAACAAAATATTGTCTTATGCTTACATGTTTTGGCAAATTTCAAAAGAAATAACATTACATAGTAATCTGTTGCATCCTACCCCGATATTATATCAAAGGTAAGGCTAATGGGATAAACTGTAAGCAGACAACAAACACAGTACAGAAAAAAAACCTCATAATCAGCTATTCATTATCTCCAATCACTGCCAATGATTGGTAATCGATAGGCCGTGAGAATCAATATTGTTAGTGTATGGTCCAGTGAAACTGTATGGACGCTTTCCATAAGAGACAGTTTACATGGTCATTTTTATGCTTCGTATGATACAACGTTGTTGATACCAATTGGTTTGACGATTAACTAAATTGGACGCTATTTTCATCCTCTTGAAGTATTTTACACTGATTAGTTTTTAATCAATCATTTCATCTGAGGCTTACGTAAGGAATTTTTTTTTGTTAATAAATTAAAATGAAAACTTTTTGTTTTTTCATCTTTAATGAGTGTTGTCAACCAAGATTTACCTGTATGGTATCTAAAAATCCAAGCCACCCTTCAAGCTGAAAACAGTTTGAAAAAAATCCTTATATATAATTCTTAATCTTAAATTAAATCAAAAAGAAGGAAAACTGAAAATTAATCCCTATACCAATCCGTCTGGCCAGCGAAGTATTAGTAGGCCAAGTATCCCGCCGTCATGGGAGGAGACCCGTCCCTGCAGTAGGACATTAATAAGCTGTTCTGATGACTTTGTATAATTCCGGTAAAGACAGAGCGATATTATTAGCTATCATATCATTATCATCTCAGCCAATTGACTTTTTCTGCACGACATTGGTCTCCTTCAAATATTTACGCCTTGTCCGATCCTGTGCCCCCGTATATTAACTATAAGTTTTTGAAATAAATAATACCTGAATTATAATAATATTTTGATCAATTTATAAATAACAATAATTATGCTTTTGTATAAACAAAACAAAAACAAAGTCAATATAATCATAGCAATGTGTTAGGTAATGCCATCACCAAACAAGTCCGAATATATTAATTTAACATGATCATGACTCGTGATGATTAATTAACCGCAAATAATCTATTTGAATGACCGATTTAATTAAAATATGAGTGTTTTTTTTGTATTATGAAATTAAACAAGTGAATGAAAAACTATAACATTTTTTTTTCATTGTCTTATCAAAATGACTCTATGGTGCCTGATGTTAAGCATCTAATAGAGTCCACGAATTATGGCAAGCAAGTCGATCGTACTTAAACGACCTTTTTGCTACCGAAATAGTTCCCGATGCAATAAAGCTGTGAAATAATAATATTGCGATTAGTAACTCATTTACTGTTTCCTCTATTATCATTCCCCATCCCCTATCCCATTTTTTTTGCAGTCGGCGCATCATGTCCTTTTCCACATGCTGCTTAAAGTTTTGGCAATGTTGTACGGCCGGCCGGCTGCCTTACTCCAATCCTCTTTGGGTATGCTGTTGTTGGTGATTTACTCCCCACCAGGAGGTTGACCCGAGGTACTTGGTGGTATGTACCGGGTCGTGGTATCCCTTAGTCGCCTGTTACGACACCCACGGGAGGATATGGGGCAGTCCTATTCTAACCGGGAACCTCACGGCAACTGTTTCCTCTATCACAGGAAAGAAATTGTCTTGCCTAAACTAGACTTTGTAAGTTAAGAGACTGACTTTGTAGAAGAATAACTAAGTACATAATAAAACATTAGTTAATTAAACGCTATTTTCTGTCTTAATGTGTTGATAATAAATCCTTTTCTACGATGTTTAGTTTCTTTATCACAAAGACAATGTACCATAAGTTATAAGTTTATGTACAGCTACCGCATCTTTAAGAGCATTTTTTTACACAACTAAATATATCTTTCATTGTCAGCCGTTAAAATACTTCACTTTAGTTCATAATAAATAATGTGATGACCCTATTCAAAGCTTTATAACTTGTTTACAGTGAATCAGCTGTTACTACTAAATCAGTATTTTATTGCCAACTATCCGTTATATATTCAGAGTACTAGATCACTTAATAGCTGTATTTATATGTAGCACTCACTTTATTCATTTGCTTCATGTTATTCATAATGATTATACGTTGCGTTTTAGGGCCAGATTCAGAGACCGCACTTTGACTTTACTTTAAAGTATATTAAAGTTTACTTTGTAGTAATAAATAATGAAAGTAAACTTTTCATGCGAAAAGATTACTTAAATGTTTTTCAAATTCAGAGATAATAACTAGACTTGCTTTGCTAAAGTAAAGTCAAAGTGCGGTCTCTGAATCTGGCCCTTAGATCATACCTAAATGTTTGAGAAACTCACACATGTTGCTATAACGTGAATTCATTCATCATCTTATCACCAAATGGACGTCCACTGGTGAACATTATCAAAATCGTAACAGCCCATTAATGTCCCACTGCAGGGACGAGCCTCCTGTCGTGACGGAGGGATACTTGGTCTAGGTCTGTCAGGCCAGCGTGGTATTAGTAGGCCAAGTATCCCTCCGTCACGGAAGGAGGCTCGTCCTTACAGTGGGACATTAATGGGCTGTTATAATAATAATGAACCTCATTAACCTTTAAACCTGTAGTTACTTACGCGGAGAGTTAAAAAATAAGTTAAACTTTCACCTAGAAAATAACCTTAATTTATTAATCGATAATTAAACATGTACAAATGGATCGAGTAAAATTACTAAATTATCTCTTGTCACGCCTTTCAAAGTACGTAGCTTGACGTCTCTAGGCACTTTACACGACCCCGACAAACAGGTACTTAACTAATTTCTCTCTACGTCGACGTTATTAAAATTATCCCTTTTAATATTGATGGTCCATTACTGGTAAGCTTCTACGATGTATCGTTTCTTTGTAATAAAACACCGCTGTGTCAAGTTCTAATTGATGCTGTCAGTCAGTATAAAACGGGCATTAACAATACTAGAGTTGGTATCCATTTGATCGTCCCTTGGGAACGATCCCTAAATCGATCAGCTGTTTTCATTTTATGTCATGATAAATATTTAAAAGGAAAAAGTGTGATAGAATGTGTTGTGAAAAAGTGAATGTTTATATTTTTTGTTCCTATAATTTATACTTTTTGTCACTACCATAATATTCCACTACATGTCAAGCTATACTGCCCATAGTACAAACTCTGCTTAGTATAATACTAGACAGCTCTCTAAATATATAATTAAATATTAAAATCAACAAAATTATAAGCTTTACGGCAATAAAACTTTAGTAAAAATGGCAAAAAAAGTGAATTCTCTATTTGCTCTCTTTTTGCACCAAAACAAAATATACTTCACTGCAAGGGAAATAAAAAATAGTCTGAACATAAAGCAATGTGCTCAAATTACACAAACTAATAAATAATTAATGTGATTCTATTTGAAAAGGAATGCCACCCTCACCTCACCTTTTTTGTTGTATTTTCTTTTAATCTTCCCTCGCCCTTAGTTATCGATGTGCTTGTAAAACATGTCTGTATATTATATTACAGCCAAACAAAAACAAAGAAAAAAAGAAAAGTTGTAAAAATAACTAAAATAACAACTAAAATAAGAAATAAATTAACTAAAAGATGCATGTATGACTCGCTTAATGAATGTTACGCCTTATCCCGTCCGGCTGCCTACCCCGGACGGGATAAGGCGTGAGTTTATGTATGTACGTATGTAAAAGATGCACAGCAGCCTGTAAAAATTCTTGAATAAGTGTATAGAAGGAAAGTAGGCCTAGTATATTCAAGATGATTTTACGATTTGGTATCGAGTTTAATGTCAAATTACAATTACAAAACAAAATTAAAGTCCACTATACAATTTTTTTTTTGACATTAAATAAAGTAAAGCCGCTGTAAAGTAGAGCCGGATTCTATTATCTTAAGTTAATGTTCTCAAAATGTACATAATCACTAAAATAACTTACCTAAATTGTTTGATACGTATTCAAAATTTCTTTAGGGACAAAAACTAAAATGGCAAATCAATAGTTACTGCATATTACGATCGCTAACATTTTTCTCTAGAGACGTTTTTCGATTTGCTATAAATCCCGCGTTTAATTGTCCGCGAAATAAAGGGATTAAGCGACAAAGGAGATTAAATAGACAAATTCTTTGTAATATCCATCTTTTATTTGTCATCAACATACTTCTTTAAAAGACATTTTCTTTTTAATTCCGATAGAATTTAAAATATGTCTGTATTAGCATTTTAATTTTAGCGCTACTTCCGAAAAGAAGAAAGACAATAGAAAAAATTGATACTCGAGGCGGGAATCGAACCCGCGTCTCTGGACTATACGCGCCCAGTGCCATGACCTCTAGGCCACCCGAGTACTCGTCTCGACTATCAAACTTAACCATTGCTTTAAACGCCACCGGTCCGGGTTCGATTCCCGCCTCGAGTATCAACTTTTTCCATTGTTGAACAACAGGAGTGGCCCTACAAGACGGCAACCATTGAGTGGAACGCTGAAGTTATACTAACGCAGTTCCAGCACCTGCAAAGAAGGAGGGTCTTCACATGGCAGGATCTTTTTAGTGAGTGTGACACTATTACAACAACATCTTTAAAAAGAAGTTATAAATTCTGGTTCAAGTGCTGAAGGACCATTGGTTTAAATTACCACAATACTTCTTCTGCCTTTTGTATCGTAAAAGTGGTCATTAACAGGAATGTAGTAAGCTTAACATATTTTAAACAGAAGGTAAAGTTGTAACATTTACCTTATTACTCTAACAAGCATATACTTTACGAAGCTATAAATATAAGACCGTGCATAATGGTTTGCTTGCATTTGAAGTTATAACAAGTGTATTATACTTAAACATCTTGTTTGACACTAGGTTCGTAAAATGAGTTAAGAAATAATGCTAAATATATTAAATATTCATTTATTTATAGTAATAATTCTACTCCGAGCTTTTTTTTTTGTGTAAGTTCTGCTACAACTTGGTTGGCTGATATTTTTTCTTACATGTGATACTTTGTAACCTAAGTCAAAAAATTTTAGTATGGATACACATCGGTACATTAGGTATTTAGCAAATTATGTATGCTATTAGCGGCCTTAAAAAGGTGTTGTAGTCGAAATACATTACGGAGACATAAAATAGTAATCCTCTCAAATAAGAAGGCGACAATCTAAAAAGTTTTCTCTCATATAGTGTGTATTTTAATATCGATTATCCTTGATTAATAATTAATGAAAATGTGTACATAATCTACCACATAATCAAACTAGGACATATGTGAGTGGATTACCCGTTAATACTTTCATGTAAAATAAACTCATTATTAATGTAATAATAATTAAGAATCATTACAACCCATTTATGTTGCAGGTGGGAAAATAGCGATTTTATGTATGTATGTTTAGTGCAAGTATATTATACAATAGGTAATTTATTTTATTATCCTCATACCTATACGCGTTGCCAAAATGTTTATACTTTCTACAGTTCTCCATCTCTGTCGATACCTTTCTTAATGCTTGCCGTTCTAGACACAACCTACAAGACAGACCAATAAAAAAACTGAAAAAGAAAAATACATTAAGCATAATATGAGAATTTTTATTATTGAAATACTCGTACTTTTAAAGAAATTAATGTGTCATCATAACAGCCCATTAGTGTCCCACTGCAGGGATGGGCCTCCTCCCGGGACCGCCTAATAATACCACGCTGGCTAGACTAAATTGGTATAGGGTTTAATTTAAGTTTTCCTTCTTTTTATTTCGTAAAGATAATATTTACGGTCCCCTCGGCGCTTGTACACGGTAAGAAAAATCGCCGGGCCTACGCAAGAATTCGTGTCGTTTCTAAGCACGACCTGTGTACACAGCGCCGGCGATGCATAAGAAAATTTTCTTGTCTGCGCAAGACAAGACACGGCGAACGTTGTTGCGGAGGGGCGGGGAGCGGTGTAGTAGGGTATCATATTATTACTTGCGCGCCCTACGCCCGTCTGACGACTGCACGAAAAAAAATCCTGGCGTGTACACGTTCCGAATTGTCTTGTCTGCGGAAGAAAAGAAAAGTTTTCGTGTACGAAAAAGACAAAGTTCTTGACGTCTACACGAAGATTAGTCTTGTCTGGCGTAGACACGGCAAATTTTCTTAGCGTGTACAAGCGCCGTTAATCGGTTTTATTCGTACTCCGTCGCCACACGGTATTAATGTGTAAAATTCCTTTTAATCGGTGCAAAGGAACAGCGACCAGCAGTTATTCCATACGTGTTATTATGACGATCATAACCCAATTAAAAATTTAGAAGGCAAGTATACGTGTTAAAATTTATGATAGATAAAAAAATAAATTGCAACTTTACCTTGAATTCATTATCAACGTCTATAAAATCCAATCCCGAGGTGCTATTGCAAAAATATTTTATGTTAGCCATAAACCATTTAACTCCTGTTTACGTGTTTTGAAAGCTAAAGCTAATAAGGACATTAAAATTATACGGTTGAGCCACAACAGGACGTCCATACAAAGATATAACGATTCGTACGCATGTTTTCAAACACCGGGGTCGTATAATTTTATAATACTTGTCAACAATATTTACGGTGCCGTTACCAATTTTATTTCAAGCGATTTTGTATCGTATTACCTTGTAAAAGTGTTTATTGTACAAGTATTTATTTTGGCTAAACTAAGAATAAAATTGTATAATATATTGTACACAATCAACTTATGTTTGGCCATCTTTATCCGGTCCATAAGATAATCTGTACAAAACACATTTTAATCACGTAGAAATTTAAAATAAAAAATAATCTTAATACAAAAAAAAACATTTTATTTTAATACCAATAGCGATAAAATGTTAGATTTGAACTCGTAATATAAATCATATTATGAATACGTATAATTATACATAACTACCTATAAAATGATATTTATTTCATATTAAAGGTTTAAACGATTGTAAAAGTTGATCGATTCGTTGATTCCTACCGTAGTTATAAGTTAAAGTGATTTTAAATAATTTATTAGTACTGTAAACTTTGTTAATAAGAAATATTTATAGGTCATATCGTAAATTATATGATTAAAGTTCCTACTTGTATACACAGCAACTAATCAAGCTAGACACTCATGTACCTTAATACCTTGAAATAAAACACAATTTCAAATGAAAATGTTTAACTTGATGTGTTGCTGTGTGTACTAACGAATAACGTTTGAATGCTTTACATGTGTATTGTTAGAAATGGCTTTAAGCTTTTACAGTCATCGGTTGTGAATACTGCCGCTGCTTTCTATTTTGGGTCTATTGTGCTGTTATGGTAAATGAGGAATTTATTCTAAGTAATATTGTGTAGTGCACTTTGAGAAGTGCATTTTAATAATCATATTATTACTGTTGTAAGAATATAATTTCTCCGTGTGGTGACGGACTAAGAATACAGTGTGTCACCACCCCATCTCATCCCATATGTGTAAAAACCGTCTAAGGGATCATCCGTGAATATTATCTTAACGAAATAAAAGAAGGGAAAACTTGAATTTAGTAGGCCAAGTGTTCCTCCGTCACTGGCGGAGGTCCGTTCCTGCAGTAGGACATTAATGGGCTGTTATGATGAAAAAGATAATTTATTAAATTCTATACTCCCCTATTACACGAGGTCCTATACTTAGGTTAGCCGGTTTTGTGTAGAGTTTTGTCATGCTTACGTCTTCGTGAAATGCTTGTTTGGTTTACCTATATTTTACGATACCAATGGAATTATTGCAAATTTATAAAAATATTTAATATTTACTGTATTTTTAGATTAAAAAGGTAAAATGATAAATGCTAATTCTATAACTCCTCGCAGGCTAAGTCTCCCTTTTATACTATGAGACCACTCTGAAATAGAGCCTTTCTACATTAAAACTGAAAATATAATAATGCAAGCCAATACAATAACGAAAACCTCAAAATACAATACAGTACCCACTTCACAATATGTTGCACACACGCTTCAATACCACTGATACGAATACATTACCAAGTAAAAAGCATTACGATGTTCATATTAAATGTATTTGATGTTTCAATTTATACTCTTTTAGTAAAATTTAATGGAGTTGTTTCGTTCTTAAAGTGTGTTAAGAGAAACTTATTTCTTTTACATGTACCTATGGAAAATGTGAGATAAGGGGAATTAGTGGTCAAACTTTATAGGTAGGTATGTAAATTCTTTAGATTAGATAGCGATATTGACACTACAACAATTTATTATTTATTTTATTTACTAACGTTTGTCTCATGTTAGGTTTTTTACGTAAGTGTAGAAGGCTGTATAATAATTGTTAAGCTGACTTTCAAAATAATATATAAAATATGGACAATGAGGAAGTCGTTTGACTCTTTAACATAAAATAAAAAACGCGCGAGAGTTACATCTTTTACTGCAAATAGCCAATGGCTACGACATGACTGCTTACTTTCTGTTTGACCGTAAACATTCTGTGAACATTAACTTAATAAAAATAATTATCATAACGGAAATCAATACGGAATCCGTCTATATTATTTAATTCTGGTCAGTATCACTAAATTCTAAACAAAACGTTTTCATCGCTGTTGTTCTAACCTATGTACGCCTTATCTGCTAGCCTTACTTATTAAATTATTGCTTCATGCTCCACTATAACATACCTAGTAATTTATAAATGACTACAAAATGTAAACAAATTATTTAGATAATACAGAAATATTACATAATTTTACTTTGATAGAACCTTTATGGTACTTTGCATGCCTTTAAGGAAGTATTTGTAGACACCTACGTAGTACGTTATACCCCACCTAAACTTACAATTATATGCAATAGAACATTATTACCGTACAAAATTTTCAAGCATACATAATTTATAATAAGTTACGATTTCAAAACTTGCATTAGGTATTTCTCAGTTAATTAAACAGACATTTACAATAGATGAATAATACATAAAGGAATATTTTAGACAATATAATATAAATATATGTCACACATTCACACAACGCCATCCAGTCCAAAACTAAGCAGAGCTTGTATTATTTCTAGACAATCTTTTTTTTTGTAAATACTTATTTTATAGAAAACACCCAGTCCAATGCAAACAATCATGTTTATTGTTCATGCACACAATGATTTGCATTGAGCGGGAATCGAACCTGAAACCACTGCGCAGCAACCATGTAATGTAGCGACTACACAACAGAGATCATAAATATCTAAATGGAATTTTAATATTTATCATTTCAGCGATCTGCACTACAAGGAACGTTATTATAAATTCCTCTTCCTTACTAATAATATTAAAATGAAGCAACTGTTCCTTGGAAATCGCTTATCCAAGAAATTATGGGTTCAAATAAAATAAATTCTTGGGTTCCATGTTATTGTCCATCTATGTGAATATAAATTACTTGCAAAATTATTGAATTGTAGGCTTTTAATCTACAGCTTCTCCGTGTAGTGACGGAGTAAGAATACAATATGTCACCACCCCATCTCATCCCATGGGTGTCGTAAAAACCGGCTAAGGGACTATTCGTGAATATTATCTTAACGAAATAAAAAGAAGGAAAACTTGAAATTAAACCCTATACCAATCCGTCTGGCCAGCGTGGTATTAGTAGGCCAAGTATCCCTCCGTCACGGGAGGAGGCCCTTCCCTGCAGTGGGACATTATTGGGCTGTTATGATTATGATGAATCTACAGGTGTTTGAGTGATGCATAGACACTCGCATAATTTCGCCTTTATACATATTAGTATTGAGATGATACACGGTGGACTGGAGACTTAGTTAGGATGGCGGGAAACCAATGGATGAGGGAGGCACAGGGCCGCACAAGTTGGCAAGGTGGCGAGGTGCCCAGCAGTGTACGTCATTAATGGCTGATATGATGATGACGATGATTATTAGTGGTGAGTTTGATTAGACAACGTCAAAATAAAAATTTGAATTGAAGTATTTTATGACTTTTATTACTTAAATTTTTTTTTTGTGCTTATTACTTTTATTTATTTTACTTTGCATTTATAAACAAAAATATAGGATTAAAACTAATAAAATTTTGATTAATTTTTACAAAAATTTCTATATAATCGCTTTGTTATTAATTTTAATTCAAAAAAGTATTGAAAAAACATCAGTGATACTAAGACCACTTAATTGGAATGTTAATGACCCTGCATAATTAATACAGCCATCTAAAAACCTTCTAATCTCCATGTTATTTCTTACCGTTTGTTTTTTTTATTAAAAAAAAGTATCTAATCGATCAAGGATTTAATTCGATACTTAAATATCGAACAAAAAATCAAAGCTCGTTGGTTGTCGGTCAGGCCTATGATGTTCAAATGTTAGGCAACATTTTGCTGTTTCATAGTAAAACATCTGTAAAGTTAAAGTCATTGGCAGTCATGGTCAATGTACGCGTATAGGTATTTAATACTACATTGCTGGCTACTTTAAGTTATAAGATATAGCGGGAGAGATTTTTATTTTTTATTGTATTAGTAACTGTTAAGAAGTCTTCATGTACTTTAGCTTAGTAAACACTTTGTTATTTAGACCTATATTTTCAATCTTAAAATAAATATTTTTTGCAACAATTACCAAATGCTTGTTGATACACTTTACCATCTTTGATATGTTATTAACCGATCTTTAAAAGAGGAAGAAGTTATTATCAATTTGGTTGCATTTAATCAAATCTTTAAGACTATAAACTTCATCAAAATTTGTTGAGTTGTTTTAATTTTACTTTAAAAACGAATGATTGAACTTGGCTTAAACTAGTAATAATAAGTGAGGAAATTCCTGTATTCTTCTAGATTAAAATAGATAAAAATCATCTAGATTAATTATACCTCGTATTTTAACATTAACATAATAAAACTAAAGAAGTATAAAATTATAAAACGCTTTAACTACTTTTTTAATTTGAACCTGACGGCTCGAGTAAAAGAGAAGCAGTGATACGGCTCTCGCATCATCGGTCAATTACAAAAAGGTAATCCCGGGGAGGCACTTAATGAATCATTATTGGCCAGCGGCGCGCCAACCAACGTGATGTGTGCACGATTTATAGTCCAGCTTTTAACTGTTCATATTTTATTTTATTTTTATACGCTACGATACGGCTGGTTTGGTTTCATCAATGGCAATATATGTGACGTTTTTTGGACTAGCCCCTTGGGAATTATGACGAAGGTTCGTTCAGAATAAATGCGAAAAATACAAAGTTCTGCTTGATTTGGTTAGTAAATAATACGTTGTTGTATTTTATTTTTTATTTTGTTGTAAATGTGTATAAATGGAAATAATTTAAAAAAATTTGTCCTAACGTTCCTATGTCTTTTTTAGCACACAAATAAACGAGTGTTATACTTACGTGATTCAGACTTTATAAAAGCCAATTAATGTGTCGACAAAAGCGACTGCACTATAAATAAAGCACTGCCTCGAGCTAGATCGACGTTTGAACGACTCGGAGTCAAAGGCGACTCGCGTCAACATCAGTCATAGAGACCCAATGTGACCTTGCCTTTATGATGGCGTGAAGCGTAGTAAGAGGGTCATAGTTACTTTGCGTCCGTTACACTCTACGGTCAGTTAGACAATGGTCAAGATCAATGGTCGCTGTAAACGTGTTTGAGGCAAGGTATGGAAGTATTGTGTAATTAACAAGCTTTTGTTGGTAGTGGCGGATTAAGAAGCTATAATATTTGGAAACCATATTAAGAAGGTGTAATAGATCCCGAATATTGCTAAGTAGACTTTGCTTACAGCTTGCACACTCTTCCATACTCAAAGGGTTCCTAATAGATGGGCGAGAGTAATTTCTCACTAGCATTAACGTCGATAATTTAAGCCACACAGCAATGTAACCCAAACGTTCGCTTCCAAACGGAGAATGATAATAACTTCCTCATCACACAGTAGTATTTTAATAGATTTATTTCATTGTATTGTGGCATACATATGAACGGTTAATAACCAAAGCAATATCTTCCCTTGAGCGTTGTGTACGACTTTCTATCGACATGTTTAATAGAGGACCATTATAAGCTGCTTTGATTGATTGCATGTCTAACATTCATGTTAAGGGCCAGGTTAAGCGAAGGTAGATAGATGCCAGTGTTTAGTTGGTTGACGTTGCTTTAAGTCCTACGCACTGGTTGTGATTCTTGATTTAATTTGTATTAGTAGCGTGTGGTGACGGAGTAAGAATACAATATGTCACCAACCCATCTCATCCCATGGGTGTCGGAGAAACCGACTAAGGGACTATATCTGTGAATATTACATTTGAATAGAAAGAAGGAAAACTTGAAATTAAACCCTATACCAAGCTGTCTGGCCAGCGTGGAATTAGTAGGCCAAGTATCCCTCCATCACGGGAGGAGGTCCGCCCCTGCAGTGGGACATTAATGGGCTGTTATGATGATTATGAGTAGTATTACAAGCTCCGAGTCAAGGAAAATCCGAGTCTATAAAAATACAGTCCGATGTAGCCGTAGAACAATTTATTAGTCACCTTACGCACTACATTCTTCATTGGAATTCGGTTCGAAATTTCTAGATTCTTAATTTGAAAGTTAGGTTTTTGTTTTTTTTTTGTTTATGATAGTGGACATTACCGGATCTGATTCAAATCTGACGTAGAATGCAACTGCTCAAACATTGACTATTTTCTGACAAGCCTAAGTACTTCTACAATTTGTTTTGTATAACCTTACTGTTTACTCAAGAAGGTCATGGCAATAAAATATCACGCTTTAATCTTACGTTCCCATAAATGTAACAATTTTGTAAACATTCACATAACGGTAAATATTAACGCAAGGAAAACCAGGTCATAGAGTAATTGGCATGATCCAAAAATTGTATCATTTACTTTTTAACTGTGACACGATTTGAGAGTCGATAGTTCATCAAAAGTTTATTTATCGGTTCTAAATTACCAGTTTTACGATTAGATATGCTCAATCTAGGCAAATGTTATATTATATGATTTTTGTAATCTAGAAACATAAAGCTAATCAAGATAAAAATGATTAATTTAATTGAAATGAACTCATTTGTACCGTTTTAAAAGGAAAAAAGTCCGTTTATCGAAATCCATGTATAATTATACTTCTACTCGTGTAAAGGATAAAATTGGAATTTGATACCAGCATTTTGTGTCTTTCTTCTTGTGAACCAGGTTCCTACAAGATGGTTAAATAGAGTAAAGAACAATTAAGCATCTTAGAAGACCTATTTACGTTAATTTGCCTAATTCTTATTATCCTACACGTTGTGTATAGATTATGGATAAAGCGATGCATTATATCTCGCCAGTGGTTTACTCAATGACGTGCATGGAAACTGGAGATAGATGAAGTAGGTATTAACGATGCATGACCCAAGAATGCGTCTGTCTTAGCAATTTTGGTTATTATTTCTTTCGGTGGCTTAATAAAATGATTTGTTTTTTTTTAAATAAAAAAAATATAAATATATATCACGAAGTTTGATAAATTAATTAAACATGATCACTAATTTCTTTAAATTTGAACGTAGGTTTTTTTAAACAGAACGAAACAGCAATTTTAAAGTACCTACATTAAGTGATAAGACAAAATAAGGGCTTGTTAATGTAAAAAGAAACATAAGTACCAGGGACAAAATACAATCATAAAATTATATTATTAATAATTTATAATTAAACTTAACAGGATTCCACTAAACATCAAACGCGGGATTCAAAATGCTAGGATTTCGTTCGTCTATATTAAAGTTGGAGTTTAGAGCTTCTGTAATTCAGTAAAATCGTTCTGAGAAAGCGTTTTGTGAAATATTTACTACATGGACCGTGTCACAAGTTCTCTTGGAAGTATTTCTGCTTCTCTATATTCAACCTTATACCGTTGAGTTAAGAAATAATGGTTAATATTTACTGGTTGTGTTTTATTTTTGTGTCTTGCACTGCCCAGGGGTACAAGCAAATCATTACCACGGATCCTTAAAAGATGTTGTTATAAAACGATTAAAGGGACTATTTTGTATTTTGCAAGTTTATAGTCATAAACATAACCATTATTAAAATTAGTTATACAATGTTCTTGTCGTATTCAATACAGAATAATAAGTCGTTTAATAGGTCTGCGATGAAACCGTTGCGAAGTTTATGTTATTTTTAAAGCTTCTTGCTATTTGTTTTTTTCTTTTTTATTGGTAAATATATAGGCAATAATAAAATTATAATTTATAGAGACACAGTGAAAACAAATAGTGGAGTCTATGTCCAGAAGTTGTTGTCCTTGGATTAATATGAAGTAGCTAAAGTTTAATGCATGACTTTTCATCCTAATTGCTTTAGAAGCTCATAATCTTTGTTTAAGCACAAGTTGAAAACAATCAGTAGTTTTATTCTTCCAAATAAAAATGAAATTGTTAGTTGTGTATTGTTATTATCAGAACATGGCACTGATTAGACTTTTTGCATACGAAAGAAAGAGATAGAGGGAGAAACATACTTTTGAAATGGATGTAAACAAGTTGGATACCCTTGAATAAAAAAAGGAAAAAGAATTTTCTGTTACGAGGCAAAACAATAACATATCCAAAATTGGGAAGTTAACAACTATTGCCTTGTTTATCTTTTTTGTTTCTTCTTAATACTTACATAAATATGGGTAACTTTCAAACTAATTACATAAATACTAAACCTCACAAAAATAATACTTATTTCCTTATGTTCTGTAATCATGGGATATTGCCTCAAGCTACTAAATATACGCTACATTAACCATTATATTAAGAGACTTAATCCCTCTACGATCACTTATAATTTTTATCTGCGCCTGAGATCACTCTTTAATGGACGCTCATTAGAATACATACAAAAAACTGGTAACGCTAAAAGCAAAAATTATTGTCTTTATTATACCCATTACAATTATTCTACGCTTAAAATATCTGAGTAAATATCAGTTAAATTATTATTGGATTATGAGGTGATGTTTTGAAATTGGTAATCAGTAGAAAAACTGTTGTACTTTAGATACATTATTAAACATTGCATAACAACATATTAATATCCCGCTTCACTGCAAGGACGGGGCTTCTCCCGTGACGGAGGG
The DNA here is from genome assembly GCA_905475405.1 of Schrankia costaestrigalis. Classification (NCBI taxonomy): domain Eukaryota; kingdom Metazoa; phylum Arthropoda; class Insecta; order Lepidoptera; family Erebidae; genus Schrankia; species Schrankia costaestrigalis. The sequence continues at coordinate 5,684,154 of FR997835.1, read as the reverse complement.
ATACTTGGCCTACTAATATCACGCTGGCCAGACGGATTGGTATAGGATTTAATTTCAAGTTCTCCTTCTTTTTATTTCGTAACGATAATATTCAGATAGTCTGTTAGTCGGTTTTTTACGACACCCATGGGATCATATGGGGTGGTGACATATTGTATTCTTACTCCGTCACCACACGGAGAAGCTATGCTTAGTCTGGCCTATAATGTGTGTTATTGATTGTTTTTACCCTGGATGTAATTTGTGTCAGTTGATTTCATGTAGGTATGTAAAATTCCATGCGACATAGGTGCTAGTTCTTTATTTTTGAGTGCAAGTACTTTATTTTGAAAAGCAATTTTGTTCCAACGAGTTGTTCCTGAATTTTAAAGATTTTTATGTTCACTTAATTCTCTTTGAAAGCGTTATATGTTTGAATCTACTTGTTCTGATTAAGGCCCTGTGTGGGTCGTACTAAAAATAAAACGTTGGGACCAAACACATGTCATTTGTCAGCGTTTCGTTCACATGACGTGGAGTAATTTACGATATCCCTCAATGTTACTCTTTAGCGGCAAATATAATATTTATTAATTGTAATTTTTTATACTGTTATGAATTAACTATTTAGTTTTAATTCTAATAAAAATATTGTTGAGTATTAAAATAAGATATCTTTCGTTTAATTAACCGAAAACTTTGGTTGAATTCATTTATTGAAATATAATTAAATCACACCTAATATAGATAACTATGCTTTTTTTCAATTTTGCATTAAAAATTAAACATTTATTAGGTACAAGAAAGTAATAACGTCTCTAGTAATAATTTATTATGATTCCAAGAACTAAAAATAGCTTTAGTACAAGTCTTTACAACAATAAAAAAATTCAACAGAAGAAACTCTTCTAAATTAATTATTTTGTCAATCTTAACATCACAATTTTACTTGTTTCTATGTCTATACTCAGACGACCTAATATAATATTCTTTTATGTTATAATGTCATTGCTGAAAGAGGCGACGGTCTTCAAAGATAAATATATTAGCAGAAGCTTTGAACGATTCGTATTAAGATTCCAAGTTAACACTGTATGGTCGTTATTCATATGACAAATAACATTTAAAATTAGGTTGGATTACTGGTTTGATTGTGCTTTTGTAATAAGCATTGTATTTATACGCTTTTGACCTGTTTTTTTGTTTAAATGTTTGTCTTAATAACATAAATTACTTAAAGTCTATTTTTTAAAGTATTTAAACAAAAAATAAAATTAGTTGATATTTTGAATTAGTTGAATTCTTGGCATAATGATTAGAAAATACTGCTTGATATTTAGTAGATTACTGGATTAAATAACTACATTTATAAGAGGATTAACACTTAAAAGTAGGGTGAATGAACGAATGTCATTTCAAAATAACAAAATAAAAAATAACAAGTTTCACAATACTTTTAAAAGAATAAGTATAAAAAATGATTAGTTCAAAATATGGATGGAAATTAGTGGTTATTTATGACAAAGAATAATTTCGTGTAAGTGTAAACGGGTTATATAATAATAAGTCGTAAAAATACTCTTGCCTTGTACTCGATATGCATCCAAGTAACGTGCTTTTATGAGATAACTTGTAATCTTTGTACTATAGTTAACAATCACATTGAATGGCCGGCTCGGCGTAAATTGTCCCCGCAAGGTTTGTACGAAGCACGCATTTAGAAAAATAACTTTTGCCCTTGCGGCACTGTACGCGGTTGTACCGATACAGTTGCTTCGAGTAAACGATATTTAATCATTTCCTTGAAAAATGGTTTTGTTGAAAAAAGTGCAATTATCATTTTGATGGCTTTTTTCACATTTGTTAAGTAAATAGTGACACTTCGTAGTAATTTATTTAGACGTATTTTTCACGGTGACATCATGTATTAATAGGAATCCATCGAACTGTGCCGACTTTACGAGTATCAATAAGGAATAAAATTCATGAGCTGTTAGGAAGTTTTATTTTTGAGATTCTTAGTTTATAATTAGTTGATTGAACAAAATACATAATTTAAAACTTTTATCAAATATTAAATATTGTAACAACAAGATATTCAATACTAATAAGCATTTTCATAAGAAGTACATTCATTATACACGTATAACACTAAAACGAGGCAGGTGTACTGCCTTATACTCGTAGGTACATTTTTATGTGACATTAAGTTTTGTTTATAATAACGCTTGTTTGATATCACCACTGCACACACCCTTAAACAATTACCAGCAGTATTGTGCGAATAGAGTATATTTAATCATTTATTTATTTAAGCTGATGCACACAGTAAAAGTCCTAAAGACAATTTAAAAACAGTAATAAATGTGTACATGTATAGATTAAATCACTAATCATAGATATTAAAATTACAACTATGTATGACCCTTAAGAATTTAAAAATATAAAAAAAAAACAATTTATTTATTGTTACTTAATTACAAATTAAATTAAAAAAATATTATGCAATATTTATCTCATAAGGATTTGTAATTATAAAAAAAAAATAAAGGAAAAAAAGAATACCAGTGTTTAATAAGTGGCAACAATAAGTCTGGTGCCTAAGTAAAAATACCGTAAAGTATAAAGAAAGTGTACTGTGTAGACATAATTGGCTGTTCTCATAAACAATGGTACGGGTGCTAGCGCCTCAAGCAAGAAACAAATGAAGCATGCTCTCACGTATAAAACAACCAATATTTCTAGGACCCACCAGCCACGGTTTTCAAGAACATTTTACGTGCATTGAAGGAAAACTGAAAGGTCAGTACAATTTGGTGATAGCGGACTTACAACAACAAAATGCCATGTATGAAACAAACACGTTGGAAATTCTGTTCCGCATTAAAAGTACATCTTTGGAAGGAATCGTAGATAATGTTATAAGCTTCATTTAGTTAGTAGGTGGAGAGCGGTAAATTATGATGTCTTATTTTGGTAAGTACCTACTATGTTCTCAATTGTCGTGATATGCTCAACTCCAAGACGAGATAAGCTGTTAATATTGTTTTAATATATCAAGATGTACTTTGTGTCTGCGTCTGCATTTAATTTCATGTCAGCAAAAATTACCCTCTATTTAGGGTTCCATGGTCCAACCACGCAAATTGTGTTTAAAAACAAAATGAAACACATATAAAAATTATGGTCCATCCGCCCTACCACAGCCCGTTTGAAGTATTAATGGTCATAGGCAACAATACAAAAAAGGAAAATATTATGTACACTTCGTTTATTTTGATTTTTTTGTATTGTTTTTATATTAATATTTTTTTATACTTTGCATTTTACTAAATTTTTGTACTTACTACTAAAAACCTACGTTTCCTATTAGAACAAAGTTTCCTAAACGAGTCTCTAGACGATACATAATGTAAGAATTGCTACTAAACGTAACACTGTCGTCGTTAACAAGAATCCACTACTTTTTTTAGACACTTTTATATCCTTTTTACGGTACACACAGCAACACATCAGGTTAAACATTTTTATTTGAAATTGTGTCTTATTTCAAGGGATTAAGGTACATGAGTGTCTAGTTTGATTAGTTGCTGTGTGTACATAACAGGATGTTGCATAAAGATGAAGATTAAAATATAGGTAGGTCAATGCTCTGACCTTCTAAATATACTAAATAAAATTTTATTGACTGATTTCTTTAAGTGATTCTATTTAATTTGGTATGCTAAATATTGATTTGATTTAATGTTTCCTCGATATTTTATAATCAATAAGTTTTATGTTAAAATGACATAGTTGAAGCTATTTTTTTACACAAATTTGTAATATCGCGGAATAGTAGGTACATGGCCCACAGTAGTGTATGCCTACCCTTCTTAAGAACAAGGCACGACTTTAGGTTAAGTTTGTATGTCTTTACAATTATCTTTATTTATTAAATTTAATGATTTTAGTAAAAATAAACGAGTAATCATACTCGTCCACGCACTTTATAAATAAAAGCATCTATCTTGATATCACTTCCATTCCAACTATTGACAGATTTATGAGTATTGGAACTTAATTAAAATGTTATGAAATATTGAGAACCGCAACATTAATACCTATATCAAATCAGTTATCATAGTATTGATTGCAAATAATAGATATATGAATTTTAAAACATTTTTCATCTAAAAATTGGTCATAACTTAACATAACTTGACATCGGCATTTCACTAACTTTTTGCTTAAATTTACGGTACTTAATACCCTAGCGGCCATTAGTTAGCCTAAATACCTTAGTGCATAAATATCACCTATTTGTGTAAATTAAGCACTTTTACAAAGCACGTGTCAACTCTTGCTTGATACTGAGTTACTACCCGTGTCTTTTATGTAATTATGGATTGGATTATGAGATTCCTTCAATAGGAGATTTTGTCGTGGTAGAACTAGCTAGCAAGTATGAAGTTAACTACAATGAAAACTTGTATTACAACGTCACACACAACCAAGTACGACTATTTCAATGAAACAGAAAATTGTGTACATTATTTTGCCCATCAACATCTATAGATATAACCGTAACTGTCTAAACCCTTAACGTTCATCGGCGAACATTGGCCTTTAACAATTTCACTGTCTAGCTAACGAGCACACTGTAAAGGCCACATAGCTTATAAAATGAACAGTAGAATGTTTCTTCAAATATACTGAAGTACCTATTATGTCATTCTTGTTACTTATTTAATTGCTGGCATAAGGCTCGCGTATGCGATTGCAGTGCAAGAGGTCGCGAGTTCGATTCCCACACAAACAATATTTTGTGTAATCAATAAATGATTGTTTTGATTCTGGATGTTTTTCAGGTCCATTAATTTTACATGCATTCGTACATAAGCTCACGCTTTTTCCTATAAGAGGTAGGCAGAGGGCATTTAGTTCTTGGATCCTTACAAACCAACACTTTTATGTCTGTAAAGTAGTAGTAAGCGACGCTGGGCTAGTCCTATCTAGTGTCTTTAAACCCGTATTTTCACACAAATTTCTTAAACTTATCCTATCTTTAAAACTACTAAAGAAATAATCTTTGGACAAACTGAGTTAGTTAAACGCCTCCCGGAGGCCTCGTACTTTATCAGTTTAATCTGCAGGAGTAAAATATCACACGTCATGTATATTAATGTTCCATGTTTATTGTACGTGTTTGTTCCAAATTTATTCATTGCTGGGACGTGTTGAAGGGTTTTTAACAACTTTATATAAGTGGAAATAAGAAGGATTTGGCGCAGATTAATGTTATGAATTTAGGTGTAAAATGGTATGCTATAGCTTACTATGCCTCGTTATATTTTTATACGAATAAAATGTACTGGATTGTTTCACATAGAATGCAGATATTTTCATAAACATTTTGGTTAAATTTTAATACTTAAATTATTATTATTGGTTGTTTCATCGCACTTTCAACATTTTGTTCTAAATTTATAATTCTTCTATTATTTTAAAAATTGAATTTGAAAAAAGGATAACGTACTTGTAATTTGCAAAATATTGTGCAAACTGTGTATTTAGTACGAGGTCATAAAGTTTACTTACTTAGTATACTCACACTACATAGCTTATAGAGATGCTCATAATCAAATGTAATATCAGACACATGGAAGGAAGATAAATTCAGGTAATCACACTTTTCTTAATTTTTTATATTAATTATTTTAAAATACCTATTAAGTAATAATAAGGAAGAGGAATCCCTTTTACGGCACAACAAGAAAAGTTATTGACAGCCTTATCCAACTTCATAGCTAAATGAACATTTATCTTTAAATTCGAAAACGTTTTACATATTAAACTAACAGATCCAATCAGAAACTTTCATTTATATGGAGAATTTACATAACAAAAAAATAATTCAACGCCATTTACAGAGACCCACTCGGACATTTGAAATTCCCCAAAGTTTCTAAATTGGCCTCAGTAAATTAAATAAACAACATAAAAAATGGAATTTCTGAGGGACCTACAATATTATTAATTCAACACTTCATATTATTCAGTTGGAAAGCGTAGTTAGTAGCCAATAAAACTTTATCACACCACAATGCTTAATTAAAAATATAAAGTCGAATGTTCTAATTAAAAATAAATGAAACCCTCTAATACGGCGCGGTTATAAAATCGGAGTTTATAGCGTCATGGAATATTTGAATATTAGACACCTTTATTTGAATTGAATATACTACATCATTTGGAATGTTATGTAGACTACTATACATTACGTTCTTTTTCTTAGTCGTCATCTTCATTTGTGGAGGTCTAGGATCAATTGATGTTGATCCATCAGTGGATTATTTTTTGGCGTCTGTTTTTGGTATACTAGGCACTTTATCATCATAGCAGCCCATTAATATCCCACTGCAGGGACAGGCCTCCTGCCATGAAGGAGGGATACTTGGCCTACTAATACTAAGCTAGCCAGACGGATTGGTATAGGGTTCAATTTCAAGATTTCCTTCTTTTTATTTCGTAAAGATAATATTCACGGATAGAGAACTAGTTACTCACTGCTTAATATAGGTTTAATGAAACTATGAGAATACGTAACTCAAAAAACGGTCCATGTATTTTTATCATCATTTGATCAAAATTAGACATTGTTTAATGAGCTGACCGCTACGCATCCTTGACATAATTATCAGTGAAGTAACAATGAATAATAGTCTGTATTACAATGGAATAAGGTAACATTGTATAATATTTCTGGCTAACGATGCCACTTCATCTCTTTGCCTAGGCTATTGTTCACCTGGCAAGGTTTGCGATAACATTGAAATGCCATACGTGAATAGAACAATATTCATTTATTTTTCTATGGCTGCTATGTCATTCAGGGTTGACTGAATTGTCGAAATAAAATATACTTAGTATTTTTTTTTTACATGGGAGTTTTTAGAGGTATTTTGGCCCAGGCGGTAAGTGTTGGGTTTTCCGATTAAAAGCTACAATGTTTTAGTCTGACCCGTAAATATTGGAACGAATGTAATAATAGGATGATCTTTTTAGGTTAGTTCCCCTATGGCATGGTCCCGGTATGGTACCATAGTAAAATACCTGTCAAAAAGTCCCGCTATGGCACCCATCTTTTAGATCTACGTAAAACTATAGAAGATACAGCTAAAAAGAAAAGTGCATGTATAAGTATATTTCTACCGTTTTACTTTTAGAAGACGTGTATAAATAATATAAGTTTGTTTGCAATATTAAAACAGTCTTTTTCCTTGCGTAAAATTACTTAGTACAACTAAAATGAAACAATTGAGATTATTTGTTTGATTGTTTTATTATTTGTTATATAAAATAAAGTAAAATAATAATATAAAGCATAATAATAGCTCAAAATAAAATGCTGGTAAATTGTTGACTGCGAAAATATTTAAATAAAATACTCCACAGGTGTTTAATCCCTAGAGATTATTATTTGTATATTTTTGGACGAACAATTTTTAGATACAATAATTGGTTTAATGTTTTATAGGTACTATGGTACGAGTCGATAATAATTTATTTATTAAGAGAGGTTATACAGGGTGTTTGGTACATCGTTTGCCAAATTAAAGTAGCTGATAGAAGAGGTCATTACCCGTCTTTCCTAACTCCCCTAGCTGGTTTTAACCTCAACATGTTTTAGATATCGATGTAAAGCTATTTTTAAAAGAAAAACCCAATATTTACCATGAACACTTAAATTTTTAAAAAAAATTCTCCCGTGAGTCCTCATAATTATGTTTTGTTTTAAAGTTTAATACTAGGAGCATCAAATGAATTCATAATAGCTCACCAAAACGTCAACTTTTTGTTTATTGACTTATTATAACTATAGAGACAGGTAAAATTTAAAGGTATGATCAACTTCACAGTACAATGAAAAAATAAATAAAAGAGAAAAAGTTCTTCCATTTTCTGAATAAATGCCTTACTTTATCCTCTTTCCATTGGTATACAACATGTTATAAAATAGTAAATAGTTTTTCTACAAAACATGTGTAATACATAATTCGAAGTAAAGAAAACACGTTTGATGAATAAGCAAAGGTAAATTTACTAGCTATAATTGCTATAATTGATTCATTCTAGCGTACTTACCTAGTTACTTTAGCTTTTTTTGTCACTGCAGTGGGTCTACCTTATCACATTAGAGTTAATTTTAACATAATAAAAGAAAAAAAAATTTCATCATTTACTATAGCGTCAATAATTACGATAAATGTTCTGCATCAAACGTGTTTTCTTTACTTCGAATTATGTATTACACATGTTTTGTAGAAAAACTATTTACTATTTTATAACATGTTGTATACCAATGGAAAGAAGATAAAGTAAGGCATTTATCCAGAAAATGGAAGAACTTTCTCTCTTTTTTTTTTTTTTTTGTACTGTGAAGTTGATCATACCTTTAAATTTTACCTGTCTCTATAGTTATAATAAGTCAATAAACAAAAAGTTGACGTTTTTGGTGAGCTATTATGAATTTATTTGATGCTCCTAGTATTAAACTTTAAAACAAAACATAATTATGAGGACTCACGGAAATTTTTTTTTTTTAGTTTAAGTGTTCATGGTAAATATTGGGTTTTTCTTTTAAAAATAGCTTTACATCGACATCTAAAATATGTTGAGGTTAAAACCGGCTAGGTGAGTGAGGAAAGATGGGTAATGACCTCTTCTATCAGCTATTTCAATTTGGCAAACGATGTACCAAACACCCTGTATACCACTATTACTTTTTTTGGAAAAGCATCTTTACCATAATATACCATTTTAAAACTATATTAATTTAACCATATTATACGCAAGGTTTGACAGGAAAATAATGCCTTAAAGCATAAAAGCCGCCTTTGCACAACTGTTTATTGTGCAAAGAGCTTACAGAAATAAACTAATAATTACGAAATAACAATGCTTTATAAATCTCCTTGTGGTGACGGAGTAAGAATACAGTGTGTCACAACCCCATCTCATCCCATGGGTGTCGTAAAAACCAACTAAGGAACTATCCTTACGTAATAAAAAGAAGAAAACTTGAAATCAAACCCTATACCGATCCGTTTGGCCAGCGTGGTATTAGTAGACCAAGTATCCCTCACTGGAGGAGGCCCGTTCCTGCAGTGGGACATTAATGGGCTGTTATGAAGATGAAATTGTTGAATAAATTAACAATATTCCTTAATATTTCACAATAGTTACGTAAATACATTTAAATACTTCTGAATACCTGTCTAAATTCTAAAGCAGCATGTCTCAAACTATCTACAAGAATATCTTGCAACCGTTTGATTAGCTTATTGTAATACAGCTACCGTTTTATACTTTGACAGAACTTGCGTAACAAGTCATACAATATTTACAATCAATATACACACATCAAAAAAGTCTAAGCAACATGCATGATATTACAAATTTACCATTTATATTAATTTATTTTACCATTTATTTTAATTATAACGTTGTATTTTATTTTAAAAATAATATTTTTAGGGTTCTATGATGTAAAAATAACAGCTGTTTTCTTTATAAGTTCTTTTAATAACAGAAATTAACAATATTAGAATATACAGGTACATAAGAAACTAAACTTTTTTTTTACAAATTGAAATTTCTTAAGAAAATGAATTTATTGTGAAAGAATAGGACAATTTAATACAAAGTATGGCCTCCTCTGCTATTCAGAACTTGTCGGCAACGATTATTCATTGAATTAATGAGACTGTTTATGTCATCTTGCGGTATTCGCTCCCAATGGAATTGTAGCAAATCCTTCAGCTGTTGGGTTGTTGTCACTCCGTCCAAGTCCTTCAAAACACGTCTCTGGAGCATGTCCCATGCGTGCTCGATGGGGTTGAGGTCTGGCGATTGTGCAGGCCAGGGCAATACCTGGATGTTCTCCGTTGCCAAGTATTCACTGGTTCGCCGAGCTGCATGTGAACGCGCATTGTCATGCATTAACGTAAAATCGGAGCCAAAGGTTTGTGCAAATGGATGGACATAAGGTCTGAGAATATCCTCAACGTCATTTTCAGCGTTCATGTTTCCATTTACAAAAACGAGCTCAGTTCGCCTGTTCTTCATAATACCCGCCCATACCATAACTGTTGAGCCGCTGTATGGATGAACTTCCTGAACGCACCTGAGTCTTACAGTATTTCCGGGTCGACGGTACACTCGCACCCTTCTTGTATCAGGCCTAAACCCGAATCGCGACTCATCGGAAAACATAATTTTATCCCATTGTTCCTGGGTCCATGTTATGCGTTCTCTACACCATTCATTTCGACGAGCGCGATTCCCGTGACGTATCGGTGGGCACCTGATAGGGCGTCGAGCTCGTAGGCCGTACTCATGCAGTCGATTTCGCACAGTTTGGGGACTTACATCAACACCACTTGAATTTTGTAGCCTCAAACTTATCTCTCGAGCGGTTAACATCAGCTGGCGTCTTGCAGTCAGTTGTATGTACCGGTCTTGCCGAGTGGTTGTACTCCTTTTACGGCCTGGATGCTGTTCAGCGGGTTCCCCTGTATTATTGTAGCGCTGCCAAAGACGACAAATAACACTTCTATGAATACCAAAATGTCGAGATACCTGAGATTGATTACTTCCCGCTTGCAACATCCCTACAGCTCTTTGCATTTCATCTGCCGTCAAATGACGTCGCTCCATGACGTAAAGAATATCTAACAATTCAATTTTGTCGCCAACTGTATTTAAATGGTTGGTAAAATTATAAAATCAAGACTAAAACGTAGCAATTAACATGCACTTAAATTCAAACAAATTCGCAGTCATTTGAATTTTATGAAAAAAAACAAAACATAATCGAAATTTTTTTTTTACAACCAGCCAGTATGTCATCAATAACAAAAAAGTTTACTTACCTATACACTTTGAGTGAGTAAATACTTAGAAATTAATTAATATAAATGGTAAATTTGTAATATCATGCATGTTGCTTAGACTTTTTTGATGTGTGTATTTAAATGTCTACCAGTTTTGTAACAGATGTCCATAACGTAACCAATCGGGTATTGTAAACAAACGTACAGAAGTAAAATATTCAATATTTAAAGAGCTACATAATGGATTTTAATTATGTATTGTTAGTTGATTGAAATCAAATAGATATGAATTGTTAATGTTACTTGATTACAAATCTGAATGTGGATATTGTACTATAACTACTAATTGTTGAAGTATAAGTTCTAAGTCTCTTGTTAAGCTTGTAAGTTGTAACTGTAAATCATCTTCTTTGGGCTAAATTATGATTACTACTGAATACTCTACTTAGGTTATTCGACTAAGTACTAAAGCTACCGACATAGCTCGTAGTATTAGCAAGCGGAAGTGGCAATGGGCTGGTCATATCTGTCAAAGGACCGATGGACGTTGAAGCAACGTGTCCTATAGTGGAGACCGCGACTCGGCAAACGTAGTGTAGGACGCCCCCCAGCTAGGTGGACCGACGACCTCTTAAGGTCTCTCGCTCGGACGGGATGCGGAAGGCGAAGGACCGAGTTCTGTGGCGCGTGTTGGGAGAGACCTATGTCTAGCAGTGGACTGCAATAGGCTAGTTTATTGATTGATTGATACTTTTTTTTTTTTTTTTTTTGTAAAAAAGACAACTCCCGCACTAGGGATCATGCCCTGTGTCGCGGGGACTTTTACAAACATCAATTAACGGACACATATAACACCCAGACTCAGGACAATAATTTGTGGATCTCACAAATTATTAAATATATTAAAGATTTATTAAAGATACTGTACTTACGTGTACGGAACGCGGGACATCAATGGTTGAAAGAGGCAAAGCTCCACGCAAACTGGAAATACTCTGAGTGGGCCCATGTCCAGGTGTGGACGTCAATTGGCTGATAAAATGATAATGGTAATTTACCTTTAACTATTTTCCCCACCTTCAGAACTCTCAGGAAATCGGCTGACCGTGACACTTTAAGGATGGTTTACTTTGCATTATGCCAGTCAATACTAGGGTATTGTATCTCCGTCTGGGGTGGGGCTTTTAAAACAAACATGCTGAGAGTCGAGAGATCTCAGAGAGCAGTTCTGAAAGTTATGACTAAGAAACCTTTGAGATACCCAACTTTTCAGCTATACTCTGAATGTAAGGTGCTGACCGTCCGACAGTTATTTGTCCTCCGCTCTTCCGTGAAAACTCATAGTCTCCTGGCCTTGCCAACTCAACTAAGACGCACTACCACTTTTCCACCCACGCCACACAGAACCACCTTTGCAAAACACCAGTTCTATGTGTTGGGAATATATATTTATAAGAAGTTGCATAGAGAAATAAATACACTTGGACTAAATATCTATCAACTAAAAACTACCATCACACAGTGGCTACTAACACAGAATTATGACAAAACAGAAGCACTCTTGACCTACATATTATAAGACTAAAACACACAGACTTATACAGACATACAAATGCACACAAAACACCTCACACACACACACACACACACTCACGCAGTTCAAACAATAATCTTTCATTTTTTTTTATTTTATTTTATTTTACTACTATTGAGCCACATTTAAAAATTGTAATAGGTTATTAAAGGCAATAGTCTTAACTAAATTCTGGCTAAACACTGCCTCTTAAAATACAGGCCTTGCCTAGTTTAAGAGACAGGGTTCCATAAAAAACTGTCATTTAAATAACTAATTGTCTTACTGTTCATAATTGTAATTTAACTACCAGTGTAATTAGTTGTGAAATAAATAAACTTTATTTATTATTATATTATTATACTTTTAGGTTGCTCTCATTCATTAGCTATTTATCTCTTGAGAAGTCTACTTTCACCGCTTCTTGCAAACACTATAGATCTATACCTACAGTGATTGGTCATGCATAGTTCGTCCTCTAAATATGTAAAATGTTTTGTAAGATGCCTTGTATCCTTTTAAACATATCAAGTCCTTGAATACCATCATATCCATCAACCTTGCGGTTTTGTGATCTCAATAATTATCTTTAAAAACTGTTTTACATATACAAAACCTACCATTAAAGGACACAATATAACCAGTACTTAAAGTATCATACAAGTATTTCGCAGAAATAAAATCCCTAGAGCGGTATATCGTTTCAAGAAAAAAAATTACATACATTACTTATGTAAGCCATCTGTTCCCTCTTTAAAATTTATATTAACTACTGGACGTATTCATCAAACATTGTGTCCGCGGAATATCGAGATTTCATAACAATTATGTGAACTGGGTAACGTAGTACCGTCCACCACATAATAGCTGTTATTGCACAGATGTCGATCCATGCACTGGACAAAACCGGAATAAGCAAATTACCTGTATAATGGTACCTAGTCTGTAATTAGTTGGACGGACATTTTCTCGAATCACCCAACTGTAGGGTGGTACAGATAGAACGAAAATATCTAGGTTTTTATAGCAATTTTAATATTGGTATAAACAAGCCTTGGATTTGTAGTGCTTAATGGAAGTTTGTATGTTCATTATACAATAATCAATAAACGAATACAATAATCTAAACAATTTATATTATATTTCATTTTTCTTCAATCACCGGTAGCGTAACTGAAGACTGCGCACAGAAAATGCTAACAAACTAAAGAAATTTTTGATTATAGGCTAAAAAATACTGATTCTGACACCGGGGGTCTATTTTGAAGTATGTGGTGGTATATGTTTTGCCTACTTGCTGTGTTTATGAATCGTCGTCGGACATATTGCAACTATACACCAATTTAGCGATGTAAAATTCATATGCAAACGGGTTGATATAGAATTTGTGTAAAGTTTGTTTAGAATTTTATATGAACATCTTTTAAAGTCTCCATTGACGACACCTTCGGAGTGTGATACTGTGTGAGGAACCATGTTATTATTATTGTATTAACTTGAGTAATATCCATGTTAGCCTTTTTCTGCATAAAAGTACCTGTCATATTACCAGTAGTACAAAAATATACTTCTTTTTTCAAATTCTATGCAATTAAAATTTCCGCCTTTCGAATACTAAAGGGTTCAAAATACTGCGCATTGGTTAAAGTAGGTGCGTGCTAATAATTTGTGGGGTTCGATGTAATTAGCCATCAAAATAGACATCGCGTGTTATTATTTATAAATGATATTAAGTACAAATTGCACAATTCATTCAACATTTCTTTTTTCTAAATGTATGTGTGTAAAGAAACTGCCTGACTGACATTTCAAGGTAAAGTTCTAACTAGTCTTGAAGACTAATAATTTAGCGCGTTGCTTTTCATAAAGGCAAGGGGTAATCTTAGAAAGTATTTTAAAAAATATTTTGTAGTTTCCTATTTGTGTATCGTTGTCATGAACAACCATACTTTCAAATTCTGGGATGATAAAGTTCTGTATTGGCTGATATTTGTTACTACTTTGGCTTTACTCTAGCATTGTTAACATCCATGAGCGCCCTCAGGGGTGCTTGCTAGTCTGTCATCAGTCTTAGTAATACAAATTGAAAAAGGAATCTGAGCAAAGCTTTTATAAAACAAATCGTTTATTAAAATACAAAAAGTACCAAAATGGCTTAAAAACAAAGTCCAGTTAAACAAACCAGTATACAATTCATGATGATATACAACCTCATGTACTTTCACCCCCTACGTTAAGCTTTAACGCACACGTGTTTATTCTAGACCCTGCGACAGTAAAATGTTTGATTATACAGGGGTAATAGTTAGGTAAATGACAAATTAATGATACGTTCTGGGAATGACGTGTTAATACGTTTGCGATTTTATGAGGGTGAAACGCTTGAATGAATTACCTACTAATGATTTGTAGGTCAATAAATTTTTATACTGTCTGCCAAAAGACTTTGTTAAATAGTACCAGATTCTTAGAGACTTCCATTATTGCAGTCCATGAATGTCCTAAAGCAGAGACGGGCCTCTTCTATGCATAATATAAACGTATGGGGAAAAACCTGGCAGACTGGTGCCGGAGGCCATGCTGGTTAGTATGAGGTCATGTGTTAAATTTTCCATCATCACTGGAGATGTAGACTGTTTAGTAAATGTCACTTATTCCCCTTGCACGTGCGTTACTAGCCCAAAGATTTGAAAGGAACAAGTTGAGTGGACTGCTAGGTATGATAAAAATTAGGACTCATATTACGAGCAAAGCACACTAAGTGCTTAACTTTTTTAACAAAATTATGAAGGAAAAGATTATGGTCGGCTAGTTGGTACAAAATAAAAGTAACGCTGTAAAAATTTAAACTACTTATATATTCCTCACACATTCACACAATGCCATCTAGTCCCAAAATAATCAGAGCTTGTACTATGGATACTAGACAACGGATAAACATACTTAAATACTTTTTTTTGTTATTAATAGAACTATAGTTCTTGAAGTACTTACCAATGTTTCTACTTCTCTGAACTTGGCACTGCTTCACGAAGGATATTAGAATGAGTTTGTTGTTGAAAAATCAGGCATGCATTGAAGACTGTCCGCCCTGACGGTTTGTTTAGCGACCACAATGCACCACGCTAACGAGTCGCGCGTCTGAATAAAACATTGTTGAGCTATTGAGTTAAGTTATGAGAGGTAGCGTTTAATGTTTCTTACTAGGAAGATTTTGTATTTAAAGTAAATATGTTTAAGATACTATGTAACACTTTATCACGCTAAATCTGAAAGTGACGGTGAATGTTTCCTGTCTTTTAAAAAGTCATTTAATTAATAACAGCTTCTTTATTTGTAAATTACAATCAATGTACATTTATTGATGTACATAGGTCTCCTCCAAATATTTGTTAATTATTATAACATAATTAAATTAGGATAAGACTATGTGAAAACTTTAAATGTCACCCTGTTGTGTTTATATATTACACACTAGACCTGTCATAGCACTATTTGCTACGATTTCTTCATCTCTTCTACGCTTATTAGCAATGTTATGATTACTTAAAAGTACTTAATACAAATAATATTTATAACCTATTATTATAATAAGCTGAATTACACGAAAACATAACATTTATTTCAAAACACAGACTAACTAAAGAACCGCATGTAACAAATGTAACTGACAGACAAAACTAGGACACAAGAATTTTAAACTTAAAATAACTGCAAAAGTGAAAATCTGCTAGCTCCTTATTGGCATCGTTAGTGTCAAACGCTGTCACTTTTATTTCACACCAGACATTAAACAGCAACGTTTCACTTTGCACAATAGACTCGGTTTGGCTGTAACCTAAATATCAGATTGTGCCACAAGCACTGCGAAAATGTCGCTGCTTATTCTATTGAATAAAATACGTTTGACTTGTTGTGAGAACTCCTAATAATGATGTATCACTCTGCAAGTGATTCGGTTTTGATTTAAAGCTGCAGTTTCTACATTGAATGTATGTAAGAAAACTGGTTGAAAACAATTTTTTCTAGTTATGGCTTATTAGTTTAGATTTATCAGCCAGTAATGTATGCAGCATGTTACCGACTAATAAAGTGGACACGGATTAAACAGAACTTTGCATTTTTTTCAGAGGCGGTAACAAGTCTGGACAAACCATTCTAGCCATCAAAGAATTAGCTGGACAAGATTTTCATGCAATGGAGTGCTAACTTTTGGACCCTCATTCAGTCTCCTAACAACGGTCTACCAACTAATCTATTGTATTTCTTTACTTTGTCACCGAATATTAATCAGAAATAATTTAATTAGGATCACTGTGTCACTACTAGTAGTAAAGTAGTTCCCTTTTCTCTTCTTTTTAAATTCTTTTTGATGTTTCAAAAACTTTCAAGTTTGATTTTCCTCTATTGTTTCAGTCATCAAAGTGCATGAATAAAAAAGCAACTTCACCAAAAAATACAAAGTTTGTATACAAATCGTGATGTATCCTTTGAGAGAGAGATATCTGTCTATGGAACAAACCAATTAAATTGAAACAAAGGAGTGACTCAGTTATTTGAGAGTCTTTTTAGAAAAAGACTTCGTCATTGCCGGACTTGGAAACAGTAACTAAATGCATCGGAGGCAGAAACAGTACCAACGAGAATGTTAGTCCTTTGCCAATCAAAAACGTACCCATTCTTTGAGTTTCTGATTAAAATGAATATCGAATACATACGAGTATCTTTGTATGCTTGAATATGAATTTTGCACTGAATACCTAGGTGCCATGTTATAATTAATACTTTTTACATTAAAAAGTAATTTAGACAAATATTAATATCAGTAAAATAACAAACTATAAATAAGAATAAACAACCATCATCCATGTATCAAACGTAAAGTTTAACGAACTCAGCAATTGAAAACACTATTAAACTTTTAATATTAAATACGACGCATCAACTGGCTATTACTTGTTTGAATATACATACAGTCATAACTAAAGTTCACCCTACACCTGTAATGACTATAATGACACTAGACAGCCTGGAGATTAATTTACTTCGAAGGAAATTGAAGCGCGCTCATAGTACAGTAATTACGATCTACATTTATGATCTATTTTTAACACGACACCTGGCTTCAACTGATAAACAAGTTGAGCTAGTATTCGATGACTACGATATCAAATATTCTATGACATTGAGGGTGAAACTTAAGAGTGGCGAGACGGGTCCGACACGATAATGTGTACGTAATGTTGATAGTTACGTAGGTACGATAGGTAGTATAAATGTATTCGGTACAATACGGCTTAGTATTTAAAAATTAGTTTTATTTTTATAATTGTATGTTTACTATCATGTATATTGTTGAGAATAGTTTCGTAAAGAAACATTAGATTTTGTTTTAAATGGAAAAGATTATTACAATCGGAGCTACGCAAATTTTTCAAGTCATTAATCTCTTTTTAATATTCTAACCTTGTTTTTGACATAATCAGAAAATAATTATTAGTTATAAACTTTTTAAGGGTAAGGAACGTTTTGTTTACTATAAGTTTGTTTATTGACGACTTTACTTACGTGACGAGCTTTATCATAATCATCATCATAACAGCCCATTAATGTCCCACTGCAGGGAAC
This sequence comes from Schrankia costaestrigalis, assembly GCA_905475405.1. Classification (NCBI taxonomy): domain Eukaryota; kingdom Metazoa; phylum Arthropoda; class Insecta; order Lepidoptera; family Erebidae; genus Schrankia; species Schrankia costaestrigalis. The sequence continues at coordinate 5,666,097 of FR997835.1, read as the reverse complement.
GGCCTTCTCCCTTGACGGTGGGATACTGGGCCTACTAATACCACACTGGCCAGACGGCTTGGTATAGGGTTTAATTTCAAGTTTTCCTTCTTTTTATTTCGTAAAGATAATATTCACGTATAGTCCCTTAGCGACGAGCGTTATACACACTTGTTATAATATTAAACACATTAGGACTTTATTACACTGTTGCTACACCATAACTTATTTTAAGAAAAACACTTTTTTCAACTAAAAGATAAGAAAGTAAAGATTATATTGTACGTTCTACATTATTTTATTGATTTATTACTTGTAATAAAAATTAGGACAAGTGTAGAGACCGCAACTCGGCAAATGAAGTGTAGGACCCTGCTATGACCAACGACCTCAAAAAGGTGGATGCGAGAAGCGTACGACCGTGTTCTGTGACGCGTCTTGGGAGAGGTCTATGTTAAACAGTGGACTACGATTGCTAGTTGATTGATAAAAGTTAGCAACCAGTACAATATTTGGAAGCACTGCTCACATGCCTAATCCCTGGGAAAAAAACCTGCCTTTAGCAAAAATTGCCTCATAAAAAGTTTATATCAGTACGTATCGCTTACTGGTTTTTTTATCAGTATCGTGTACTTTTTTTTCTATCACTAAATGAGACAAACCATAAATTAAATGCCAGAGAGCTATCGGGCCGCCAACTTTTCCTGCAAAAATGGACGTCCTTACATTGGACATGAAATCTTAAAAAAATGTCCATTTCTATTCCTCGTACCTATTTAAAGTTAGTAAATAATAACATTTTCATTCTCCGTGTGGTAACGTAGTAAGAATACAATATGTCACCACCCCATCGCAACCCATGGGTGTCGTAAAAACCGATTAAGGGACTATCCGTAAATATTATTATTACGAAATAAAAAGAAGGAAAACTTGAAATTAAATATACCAATTCGTCTGGCCAGCGTGGTATTAGTAGGCCAAGTATCCCTCCGTCATGTGAGTAGGCCCGTCCCTGCAGTGGGACATTAAAGGGCTGTTATGATGATGATGAAATAATAACAAAACCTAGTAGTTTATACTGTAAAATAAACCATCACGTTCACGTCCCGTTTCATTTAAAGAAGTTTGTCAAATGACTAGTACCTTTCAATGTTACTATTTTATAGGTGATCACTGTAATGTTGTTTAACCATTTTGAGTAAGCAGGTGGATGCTCGGGCAGATTTCTGTGCATGTGTAGTCAAACGACATTTTTTGTTAACCCTTTTAGATTTAAAACTATGCTCTTGAACGCATGCTTATTACTACAGAGAACCTGCTGAAGTTATTAATAGTCAACAACAGCTTTTGCATATCTTAATGACTACACTTTAGGCCTTTATTTAACATTAAGTTATTTTTTAGTTTCATTTTATTAAGCGGTGTCGTATCATATGTTAATAGTGTTTTTAATGTGCTTGCTTTAATATTCTGTTGCAAAAATATACGTATGAGTCAAAGAAGATTATATCTTTATGGTACAACATGTTTATAATTTTATAAAATTTTAATGAAGGTTAAAAGTGCGTAAGTCGACAGACCACGTAGAAAGTATAACATAAACCCACCCCTAAAAAAGAAAAAAAATGAAAAGTGTCTGTGGAAGGCGACCAAAGAACAGCAATTTACCAGTCAGTATATTTTGCAATTAAGAAGGAAAATTTAAATTATATAGCCCTATACCAATTTCAGACACTCGTAGCATAGTGCAACCCTTTACCTTAGAAAATTCCTCTACTTGCAATAGAACCTTCATAGGCTGTTGTTAAAATAAAGTTGTATGTTAACTTTATATTAAACTACTGTAATTATTTAAATAATTTACATATTTGATGACAATTTGTACATCATGCGGACAATGGTCGCCTAGGATAAATTATTAAGGCATTATTTCCATGTAATGCGCTTTTTTTAAAGAACCGTAAACTTATAATATTTGAAAAACTTACTGAGTCAATCCGCTGACTAGCATGTTATACCAGTACCTTAATCACTTGAATAAGTTCGTGGCCTGCAAAGTCACATTTATAGTCCAACCTTTTATAAAATAAGGACTAATATTACAACAATACTCATCTTTTGTCGTGCATCTTAGACTCCTTACGTCAGAACCCTGTTTCTTAATGTTACTTTATTGACAATATTACAAACCACACGGCCATTTAAATGAGACCCCTTTATATAAGTATTTCACTATATACCAGGTACCAAGATAATTTTGTTATGTTCATATAATTGCAGTAGCAACATTGTTTTCTTTCATTTACTGTCCTTGATGGCAGCTGACGGACGATGAGACTTGCTATGTCCATTGTAATGCGTCAAAGAATATTTAAATGCAGATGCGATATATTATATAGAGTAGCGTTCTCTCGTGTCGGAGGCCAAGACACATTTTGGGTCGTTGAGCCAGCGGAGTAAGTAAGTAAGATGCGATATATTTTTATCGGTTTGTGGAATATGATCAATCGAAATAATAATAAAATTATTTGTTTACAGTTTATATTATACTATTATTTATTATTTTATTGTTTACATAACAAATTTAACCACCAATAAAATGAAATAAGCATCACGAAGGGTGATTGTTAATTTCTGTCAAAATTTAAAGAAAAATGTTAAAACTCTAAAAAAAATATTATATTGAACAATACAAACAAACGACACGCTACACATTATACCATTTGAGTTTTGTGACGAAAACCAGTGTAAGAAAGTGAGGCATATAAATGAATAATAAGGTATAGGTTTTTGTGTTGGTACACCTATTCAATAACTTAATCTATTAGTACCTAACATCCAGAATATCATCATTGTTTATTTTGTTATTATCAACTCATAATATTATACTTCAACCAAAAAGCCAAAAGCTTTCACCGCGTTGATTTACTATAAAACATAGCATTAATCCAACTTTATTTGAAAATAATTTACAAAACAATAGATAAACAAATACTAATAAACTTAAAGGGTTGTCGCATCTTCACAATAAACATAAAATAATCAAGTTCTATATTGAGACTGGCAACATTTTTTATCAGACTTTTTACTGGCTTCTGTCGCGCGCCCTGTCGAGCAATTATTGCAAAACTAGTACCTATTTCAAAAAGTTGTTCGTAATTAACAGGTTGTACACTGCATCTGCCTGCTTTGAAACAAATGAAAACTTTTAATCAATTACAATATCAATCGTATGCCCTTTTAATAAAGTTGATGATTCAATAAGCATTATAAAAAAATGGATTATCGTGTTAGTTTTCTGTTTTTGGTGATTAACAACTGTGTTCTATCATTTTGTCCTTTTTTGTGAACAGCATTATTCAAGATATCTCCGTTTATTTTTATTTCGTAATTTTATAGTTGCAATTCAAGAATACGTAGTAGTACTCCTTGAGTAAGTTCGTTGCTCTATGAAAATAAAAAAAAATAAACTGACTTACATCCCTTGCCAATTCTGGCTAGCGTGGTATAAGACGACCCAATTAGTCACTATCACTGGAAGAAATAACACTAGTAAGCTGATTTATTTCATGTTTTTACAAAAGCATTACTAAAGTTGTACCTGCTTCTCAATTTGTAATGATGGCTTCGCACTAGACAAGCTTACCCATTATTTATAGGTTTTCCTTTAAAACGCTTTTTATTTCTGAAATATTTAAAACCTAATCACGAACTAACAATTCATATTATCTCTCCGTCAACACTTTTATTTGAAACCCTAAAAAAACGATCACAATGCTCCATTAAGCTACAACAAAGGATGGTACCCATAAAATATATTTTCCGATAGTCAAATTGCAGCATCGGCGTCGACCACAAATCTTTTCCGATAAATTTTGCTCTGTTGTGGTACTGCAACTTCTCGGTAAGGTTTTGATGTTAAATCACGGTAAGGTGTTTGGTGTGAAGAGATTTATAATAAAGTACGAGAAGTTCCTATTGACTGTGGCTTAGACTTCAAACGTTTAAGTCTTCAACAAACGACTGCTTTTCATTGGTTCATACAAATACTACTTAATTGTATTATTAAAATTATTAAAAACAAAATGATAAATTATAATGTTTACATTAATTAATTATTGTATATTATAGTTATATTCTTACTTAATTATTTTTACTTAAATATTTTTTTAATGAACTTACAAAAATAAGATATTTATACTACTAATTATGTTTCGTCGGATTTATGTTCTCCGAATTTGGTGACTGGCCGAAATAGTCGGTGAACACCAAATATACGAATCCTTCACACCTGCGACGCGTAATAAAATTCTATAAATCTTTTATATTAAAATATTTGGTACCTATATCATACAAAAATGCGAGCCACGATGCACAGAATGGGTTAATTCGTTTTTCGTTTCACTCATATTATCGTAAATTCTTCCGTCGTGCAAAACAATGCACTGTAATTGGAAAAAGGCTTCCATATGAAATGAAAATATTATGCTACATTTAGTGTGAATAAACACGCGTTGCTTCAGATGCAGATTCATTTTATTAAAATACAGTCTCGTGATTTACAATGGCATTAGTATTTTGTCCGTTATCATACAAATTGGAATAATATTTATTAAGAGTTGAAGTTATAACTTACGGAATACAGAAAGTTTTTTTTTTATATCAAGTTAATAAAAAATGGTTTTTGGAAATAAGAACTATAACCCACCCATTAAAATAAACCCTATACTAAGCACTTACCAATTCTTAGTGTCAATCTAATATTACTAATTTCAAGGTTGTCATAAAGATAACTAAGGTTACTAGACTGACTTAAAATAGAAAGTAAACGAAAACCTAACACAAACTCTATGCCCAACTTGTCATGGTAACTTGGACCAAAAGCTACTTCCAATAATATTGAAAAAGACTTATTTTAACCGTAAATAATACAGCCTTTCATTTATTCGCTTAAATGAGCGCCGTTCGGAATGCAATAATGTAAAAATATGGAAGCAATATTCTACGTTAAGATTTTAATTGTTATAAAAATACAAAAAAAAATACAATCATTATAACAGGACGGCGGGGAACCGATCTATGAGGCACAGAGCCGCACAAGGATTCATCATAACAGCCCATTAATGTCCTACTGCAGGGACGGGCCTCCTCCCGTGAGGGATATTTGGACTACTAATACCACGCTGGCCTGACGGATTGGTATAGCGTTTAATTTCAAGTTTTCCTTCTTTTTGTTTCGTAAAGATAATATTGACGGATAGTCCCTTATTTTGCGACACCCATGGGATGAGATGGGGTGGTGACATATTGTATTCTTAAGGATTGGTGGAGTCTTAATATGTCCAGCAGTGGGCTTCTATTGGCTGTTATGATGATGATAATAAAAATACAAAACAAATAGTTGATATTTCGCAGTACACTGAGCGGTGTTGCTATTATTTAAAAGTGAGTGGCGACCAGTCACACAGTTGCCATTTTATTTGTCACGTCTCGTTTGACTCAGTTGACATTTTAAATAAATTCTTGCGGTTAGTATTTTGTGCATTTAAATAAATACAATTTATAACAATATTTTTTAAGACAGTATGTCGATTTAAAATTATATTGTATAATATTGTATTGTATTGTATTGTATAATATTAATTAAATTGAAGTTCACAAAATGTGCTAAAGTAAATTTTTTTTCTTTTACTATTTTGCCCTGTCCCGTGGTTTCTTTTACAGCCATGTTTACGGACATACATACGGATACAGGGATGTTAAAAAAAAAAACACAAAAATCATCCAAGCACAATTTGTACATCACAAAGATAATTTTCTTACGGCCGTTCGCAACCACCACCTCAAGCATGGCAGTCGCGTTCATCACATTGCCACCGATTTGCAAATTGCAGTTTGGTTAAACTGTAATAAATTCAAATTGGCAAACTCTGTCACCACTAATCAGTACATAATCTCGACATCAAGTAAGTGTCGTTTCTTTACATTCGACATTTTTGCTAAAGAACACTTCACAAACGTGATCGACCAACTTTCAAACAAAGCCTAAATCCAATAGATGTAAGATATTCACGCTTTATGTTCTTCGACGGCATTATCAAAACTTCGTAGCATTTTCAAGGAATTCTATTCTACTATTCGAAACGTCAAGATTTTGATCAAAGGTTAACCGTTATCGAATACAATCGTTGACATTGCATAAGTGGTGTTTGAATAGGCATCAAACTAGTGATAGTTACTAAAGTTACTATAGAAAACTCCTTATTATCTGAGTACTCCAAAAAGAGAAAGATATATTATATAAGAATAGAAGACCCATAAGTGCAAGCGAGATAGATATAGAAAAGATATGGCCCTAAGACTCAAACGTAGTAGTAGTAAGTTTCGGACACATTGATACAGTTTATGTGTTATGCTAGTTCCGGATCAGTTTGAGTAGTAGCTACATGTGTTCTGTGTTATAGTATTGCATCAACGATGTAGTTACAGTTTGCAATGGCCTATAATATAACTTGTACTTGGATTTGTCGATCACTGCAAACTCGGGTGACATACATTTATTTCTCTCGTATAGGTTATAGTCTGATAAGAACCAATTACATAAAATAGCATAATCATAATCGTTATGTCGTTAAGTTTACCAACGCAAATAAAACTCAACGTCATATCTTTTGCAGAAGCAGAAGAATTAAACCATCTAGCCAACATGGTTACTGTAAGCCAAATTTCTCTCCGTATAAAAAGATGCTCATATCTGCAATGGGACATTAATTAGTTGCTATAATATATCCAAAGATTATCCAAAACCTAATCCTTTCTATCCTCATATTACCTAAACCAGTTGTTTCAATACAGCAATAAGGATACTGTATCATACGTTTGCATTCATACCATTATTTACGACATTTAATAATAGATAGTTGTTCTTGTAATTCAGGATACACCGGCTGATATAAATTCTGAAAGTCCCGCACGCGGTGCAAGTGTAGACAATATATGAGGATAATATTTTATAAAGTTTAAAAGCAATATTGAAGCACTCTTTAGGTCCCATAAGAGCCTTGAAGGAGTTTGCCAAATGGAGAGTACATTGTAAATAGTTTATTGGTAAGTGTATTGCAATATTGTGCGGTAAATGTACTTTGTATTGAACTTTGTGTGGCTGTGGCTTAATAAGATGTTTTTTTTCTTATCTGCCCATTAATGTTCCACTGCAGGGACGGGCCTTCTCCTGTGACGAAAGGATACTTGGCCTTCTAATACCACGCTGGCCAAACGGATTGGTATAGGATTTAATTTCAAGTTTTCCTTCTTTTTATTTCGTAAAGATAATATTCACGGACAGTTCTCTAGTCGGTTTTTACGACATCCATGGGATGAGATGGGGTGAAAAATGAAACATGCAAGATTTCGAATCATCATCATCATATTAGCCAATTGACGTCGTGTCGTGTAGTTACGACGCACGGCGGGAAACCGATGTTTGAGGGAGGCACAGCAACACACATGGTAGCAATATTTAATGAATTCGAGTATTTGAAATCACAATCTTAGTTCCTGGCTTACAATATGTAATACAAAATACATAGTTGTTGCAACAAAATTTCTCATATATTTTCATGCAATACGAAGTCGTTCCAAAGATGTTCCAAAGATATTCCCTTAGGGGCGAACTTCTACGCTCCATTGTGATAAACGCCAAGCAAACTTGCAGAAACTCGGTCAAGTTAGCAAATTTCGGAGGAAAGGTGCACTCATATACAAATTCTACTAAATTTTAATTGCACTAGACTGCAGAGTTGCCACATGTTTTTGTACACTTGTTTGTGTGTTACTAAGGTATGTTTTAGCATCGTTATTTCTATTTTAGTTTTGGTATAATGGGGTAGTCTCGTGACGTAGTAAGAATACAATATGTCACCACCCCATCTCATCCCATGGGTGTCGTAAAAACCGACAAAGGGACTATCCGTGAATATAATCTTTACGAAGTAATGAGAAGGAAAACTTGATATTAAAACCTATACCAATTCGTCTGGCCAGCGAGGTATTAGTAGGCCAAGTATCCCTCCGTCACGGGAGGCCTGTCTCTGCAGTGGGACATTAATGGGCTGTTATGATAATGGGGTAGTTAGATAGTTAGTTTTATTATAATTTTCTGTGAAAGAGACTTTTGCAGTAGAACATTGATGGGCATGGTATATTATACATGCAATATCTTCAAGACAAAAGTGGTGAACCGGTTGGTAAATCACTGCTACGGGGATATTTAGTTTTCGATACCTGGTCGGTTTAAATCTGTGTTCATTATCATGAATCTTTTTTGTATTGTACTAAGTTTTTAGTATTTGAAACACAAAAAGGTAGTGACGGGTTTTGACGCCATGAATTCTTAGTTTGTCACCACACAAAAAAGGGGCGTAAATGCATTGTCAATTAAGGATTTAATTTTCTTGCATAATTATCTTTTGTATACTAATTGATTACTCTCAACTATCAATGGATATTCTTAAATTATAAAAAGTGATTGACTGTGCAGATTATTAAAAGAAAAACATGAATCTTTAAATAATCAAGCAGATATTTGTAATGCTTTTATTTAATTACCTAATTGTACCTATCATTAAAATGTGAAATAAATATTAATATTAATTAAAAAATAGATGCTTGTAACGAAAAAAGTTTTTTTTTTACTTAGTGAAAAATTAACACAGTCTTGTTTTATCGATTCATTCCTTACATACATTAAAAGACTTTATTAAATTATTTTCTCACAAGTTATACATTTAAATTAATTTTGTCTCGTTTTATTATTTTGACATCTTAACATATTACCATCTCCATCACAAAGACTTAACGTGCAAGAAAATAATATTCATAAAGGGTAAGGTATCAATAAATCAATGATTTCCGACCACTTCGTGGCCTCATAATGAAATTATTGAAAAATGTGCATTTTAACGCGCACGCTTCATTACGATTCCCGTCATGCAAGGCTCGCATAAATTGAACCTCAAATTCCAATATTGCCGTTAAAGATTTCATAAATTTTATGCCTTGAGTAGCGAGTGCCTGTCTCTATATTCTTATTCCTAAGACTCAAGCTATTGCATTTAATAGTAAAATATTCTTTCTTTTTAATTAGTTAAACGTGTTTCTTTGATGATACATAAACATTGCACTTCGTTTTTATATCGCATGTTTAAAAGCAATATAAACTTTGAGAAATATGGCCTCTACTCTTGCTCTTATTTCTAGGTTAGTATCATACAAGTTAATAATTATATCAAGCGTCTGTTAGTCTAAGAATAAAAACTATAAACTTAAAATTTTTAATCACGTCTATTTTTAAAGACTTGGTTTAAATTACATTAAGTTAATTAGTTAAGTATAGTTTTTAAGTTTCTCAAGCAACAATTCTAGCACCGAGTTATTAAATTAAATGTCGCCACACTCTTATTACAAATATGAAATATTAATTACAACATCGAAGAGAATTTGTACTAAGCAAGTTTACGTGTTATTTCAGGATTAATGTGTTCCAAATGAAACGTCTCATATTTTAGTTTTCCCAAAGCAATCTTGGTAACATCCTTGTTGAACTGCCTTGCGGAATTGCAGCAAGACAAATGTGACGCAGGCTTGTACCGGTAACCGCTCCAGTTCTCAGGCTTTGTCGTCGAGTGCCTTTGTGACTTGACTCTATCTGGATCATGGAGCTACTGGCATTGCGCGCAAGTAGCGAGATGTAGCGAACAAAATGTTATACTTCACTTGAAATCGTATTACGTACAAGTTTTGGTTTAAAATATTTTTCACGTGGTTGTTTTTAATTCTCAAAAGGTGCATTATGAACTTATTTTTTTTTAATATGCAAAAAAAAAACGGAAAAATGGGCCTAAACCTACGGTTTGTGTGTATAAAATTTTCTTTTTATACTGTTTATTTTGATATTTTGAAAATACATTTTAATACCTAGTATGTATTCGAAATCTATGTTTAGGATAGGCCAACACAACCGGCAACCGGCCAACATATAGTATGCAGAACCCTCACGCGATGAACTGACGACCTGCTAAAGGTGGTGGAAGGTAATTGAAGGAGGCATTTATACCTCACTCGGTGGAAACATTTGGGGGTGATGTAATGTCTAACTTTACTATGTAAAATATTACAACACCACTTATATTATGGAAATAATAATAATAAATAAATAATATTCCTCACACATTTACACAACGCCATCTAGTCCCAAACTAAGCAAAGCTTGTACTATGGGTACTAGACAACGGATAAACATACTTAAAAACTTTTTTTTGTAAATAATAATAAAAACAATATTTACGTAAAAAACGTAAGTTTACATCACGTCCACTCCACATTCCATAAAGAGAGGTGAGTTAGTTTATTCTCATGTTCTAAGGAGAATGTAGGCTGCCTATATTTTAAAATGCGCATAAGCATAAATTGTGACGTTATCATAACGTCAGGTCTACATCGCAACCTGTACTTGTAAGTCGCCAGACGCTAGACTTATGTTTGGTTTGCTGTTGCAAGTCAATGGATTCTACAAAAAAGTGAAAAGATAGAAAACAGTTAAGTTATAAATATGATCCTTTATAAATAAATTTAATAATAAAATAGATATAAGACAATGGAAAACTTGAAATTAAACCCTATACCAATCCGTGTGGCCAGCGTGGTATTAGTAGGCCAAGTATCCTTTCGTCACGGAAGGAGGCCCCGTCCCTGCAGTGGGATATTAATGGGCTGTTATGATAAGACAATAGAAAATATAACCTCTATACAAAAAGGTTATTAGAGCTTATATTTTCCATTGTCTTTCGTTCTTGTAGATAATGTAAAGTAAAAAGTATGATTAAAAGTATATTTAATAAATATTAATGTCAAATAAAAGTATATAAAAAGATTTAAATTTTCATCATTTAATAAATACATTTTAATCGCAACATTAAATATAAAATATTCCTTACACTTTCACACAACGCTACCTAGTACCAAACTAAGCAGAGCTTGTACTATGCGTACTAGACAACGGATAAGAACATACTTAAATACTTTTTTTTTGTAAATTCGTACATATTATACATAGAAACACTCGAACCAATGCCAACAATCATGTTCATGCTCACAAAGATTTGCATTGAGCGGAAATCGAACCCGAGACCTCTGCGTAGCAGTCATGTTAAATAACCATTACGCCACAGAGGTCGTCAACATTGAAAGTTTACTGCTATGCGGTCTAGATGGCGCTGTCTTGCCTTAATAAGTAACCATTACAAGATTTAGCGGCTCTAGTAGTATTATAATTTCTATTGTAGTATTTTAGTTGTTTTTCACGGTAAAAAGAGTAATTATCCGGTTATTAGTACATGTTCACTAAAAAAAACATTGTATCCTAATAAAAATGTATGCATTAACATGTAGAAATTACCTTCTTTGAAAAGTAAAACTGATTTTGTTTCATCCTCAATTAAAGAATTTAAGTGCACCATAAATTAAGTTCAACACATAAAAACTTCAATTGCTACAATTTTTAAATAATTACTTAACTGTCTTACATTATTTAAGTGCGTATGTAAAAATTTTATTCATAAATCACGTACACTATAAACATTCAGAATAATTTACGACATTTATCAAGCCGTCATCGTGCATAGATCAAAAGCTTCGTAACTTTGCTCTACAAACGCTTGAATATAAACTACTAGCTGACCCGTGCCCACTTCGTTAGGCCGCGCAAAAAACGCGTCACTTTTTCAAACATATTTCATTACTGCTCCACTCCTATTAGTCATAGTGTGATACTATATAGCTTATGACACTTCCAGATAAATGGACTATTCAACACAGAAAGAATTTTTAAAATCGGTTCAGTAGATCCAGAGATTACCCCCTACAACGTCACAAACACACAAACATACAAACTTTACCTCTTTATAATATTAGTATAGATAAACACACCTTCGCGACCTTGCTTTCTAATCAGTATCCGATACAGTTTTAATGAGTCTATAATAACCAAGGTTTGCATTCGATCGTATTGATAGAGTTGTTAAATTTTGTTCCTAATTACTAGTCGACTACTTGAGGGTGACTGATAAGATCTTCCGTTCGGCTTTTGTCGTATCTCATTCGGTCTATTTGTTTTCTGTTATCAGATTGCATTGCGCAACAGATTCCTTTGTTGTTATGTAAGATTTGGTCCAATTAAGTTTGCGTTCCTTGAGATTAGGATTTATTTGTGTTGTTATACTAATTTAATGTTTTTGAACTTTTGTTTAGGCTAAATGTTACTTGGTGGTTGTTTTGAACATCTTTTACATTCGTTGGTATCTCATTCTATACTGTAATAATTATAAAGTTTATGTTTAAGCATCAAGCTGTAATAGATATTGTAAATAAGTTTAACTTTTATGACAGGATGATTTATTTAATTTAAATAATATCATAAAGGAGTTTCAATTTTAATATTGTTTATACACAACACATGACGCTGTTGTGGGGAATGTAATGAGTATCTATATAATCTACAATGAAAAGTAAATTACATTTTTAATAATTATTTAAAAATTATATTTATTATAGGTATTACCTACATTTACTGAAATCATTTATTAGCTAAAAATCATCATAAATATCATGAAAGCAGATACTATTAAGCAGAGTCTTCAAATTAGTTTAATACGAGTAACAGGCCCGACTTGTTGTCCAGGATCCACTTTAGCAACATTGCACTAGTCTCATAACTTACTACGAACATTTCAAACTCGTTTATTACATAAAATTCCTTCGCAATTTGTCACAGCAGACATGAGACTTTAAAATTTAATCATACACTATTAAATTTCACCTCTAAGCGAGACCTGTCACAAATATTATAATTACGTATCACAGTATTATAAAGTCGACCTTTATGAAATAAGATCTGACATAATAGTCACACTTACCTACTGTCCTACAATAGTGAATTGATGAAATAATAATATATTTGGACAATGTAACTTATAATTAATATTAAACTCATAGCTTATTCGCCCACCAATTGTGAAAACAATGAAAATAATTAAACAACTGACGATATACTATTTCTTTGGATGTAGTAATTCTTAGATCACTTATATTTGAATGCGTGAATGTTATACTGGTTACCGTACTCAATAAATAGTCTTTTTACCTAACTTTAGGCGGACATTAATGTTCTGTCATGCCGTGAAATTTAATTTAAATAAATAAATAAATAATAAATTAAGATGATTTCATCACGTAAAATGTTGATAGGTGCTGGTAATATAATAATGAAAAGTGATATACTAGAATAATTAAATTAAGTCCTTTTTAGTTGATATCATCATCATCATAACAGCCAAATGTCCCACTGCAGGGACGGGGCTCCTCCCGGGACGGAGGGAAACAGTTTCAGTTGATATGAGCTATAAAAATCCCTTTTTCTTCCTTTATACTTGTAGAAAAATATGCCATAATATTTGGTAATTTGCGACATGCAATAATTCGGAAATAATTGGTTATATACCCAACTAACATTAAAATCTAAATGCATAAATTTAACCACAAATCACTTAAAAGCCTAACAGGATGCAAAAACATTGAAGCCAACTCAGTAACCTGAAATACCTATCTATAATCAATTGTTTACTATGGTGATCAAGTCTTAAGCACGCAATGCCTCGGTAAAATGACCACCTTTACTGATACTCCCACACTTAGAAAGTTATAATCTTGCAATTTATTGTGTTTATTTTATTCACATAGCACAATGATTATGATCATATTTTTTATTATCATTTTATTTATGTGATTCTGTATCTGTGTGAATGTGATAAGGAATATTTATTTATTGTTAAAAGCTATCATGTTGACACAATCATTATTTGTTTACTTTATTTAATTTGTTTGATGTATGAAATGTGCGTATTTGTGTGTTTGTTTGAATCCATGCTAAAACTTGTCACAGGTACTTCTGAAAAGATTATTTTTTTAAATCTGGTCTCGAAAGAAATATGTAAAATAATGTATAAGTAGTAGTATATTAATTGTTCGCTGTACTTATGGTACGTATTAAGTAGTTCAATGTTCAACTATTTATTAGGCTACATCTCCTTCCATTTTAGAAGTAGGCACACCTTGGAGACGAAAATTAGAGGCTCTGATGTAGACGCATTTTGCTTTTATACTTTGCTTATGAATCATTAATGTAAGTGGTAAAAAAGTAAGTGCTAAAGTTGAAAGTATGTAATTTCGAGTTTATCTCCGTAACATATCTAACATTAGTCAGAGTTTCTTATGTTTTTAATTTTGTTGTTTCTCGGAATGGTTATTACATCAAGGCTGTTAGGTTATGATCTAGTAATAAAGGGTATGACTCATCCAATGGCCGAATGAATAAGACATTAAGTGGTTTTTGTATTTGCCTATAGGCAAAAATAAATCTATCGTTAATCCAATTTTAAAAAAAATATCTATTAAAATTTACTTAAAACGTATTTATTTTTTACTTTTTTTATAATAATGTACCAATAATATTATTAATGTATTACTTATAACCAGATCATGTCAATACTAATAATGGTGCAATTCTCTGGCGAGTATTAATAAAAATCACAAACAACAACAACGTAATTCAATTTCAATTTACAAAAATACATTTATTAATTCATCTAATTTTCAATATAAACTATCTTCAAAGTCAATCTGAATAAAACTCTCTCTTGCAATTGTAATACAAGTATTTAAAGTCCACGCCGGCTATAATTCTGACTAGATTAAACTAACAATACGTAAGGAGACTTCGAGGCAATGCGACGATAACTGTTGTACAAGCTCTTATTCGAATTGTGGCCAACGAAGCTATAAATCGAGAGCTCACAAGCGGAAGACATTTTGTTTTTGAAAATATCTGATAGTATATTATCCTTCCCTAGTATATTATTATATCCGTGTGGTGACGGAGTAAGAATACAATATGTCACCTCCCCATTTCATCCCATGGGTGTCGTAAAAGCCGACTAAGGGACTATCCGTGAATGTTATCTGTACGAAATAAAAAAAAAGGAAAACTTGAAATTAAACCCTATACCAATCTGTCTGGCCAGCGTGATATTAGTAGGCCAAGTCCTTCCATCCATCCTTCACGGGAGGAGGCCCGTCCCTGCAGTGGGACATTAATGGGCTGTTATGATATTATCCCTAACCACGTGGGATGTAAGGTGCATGAACATTAACGTTACAAGCTAACGGTCAAGCGCGTAATTTTAGTATGCTAAAGAAAATTGAAACGGAAATTGTTTTTTACAATAATTGGTTACTTCGTCATTTGGTTGTAAAGATGATTTAATGTGTGCCGTATTTTCAAGAGTGTTTAGTGTCGTTGATTTTATAAGATGTATAGTTTACTTGTTTCCGCCCGCGGCTTTGCTCGCGTGGTATTTTGATAAAAAGTAACTTAGTAAGTTACTTTAGAACATAATATTGTTCTTTGTCAGATTTCTGACTATCCATAATAAACAATTTTGTAACAAATTGTTGCCTAAGAAATTTATACGACACCGACTGAATAAGATCGGTTTGTGACAGTTTTTATTTTTAATCCCTTTTTCATCAATTGTCGTAAAAGGTGACTTAGGGATTAAAAGTCTTTATTATTTGTAACCTTTATGGTATTCTGATGCTTAAGGTATATTACTGTAAAGTTTCATCAAAATCCGTTCAGTAGTTTTTGCGTGAAAGAGTAACAAACATCCATCCATCCTCACAAACTTTCGCATTTATAATATTAGTAGGATTATTAAAACTTGCTGGCTCAAGTAGCTTCGTATGCGTAACTAAATAAATCATTTTATTTTAACATATAACTTATTTTTAAGAAATTAGCTAAGTACTAACAAATTAATTAAAATCTTTCTGGTATTACAAACTATTCCTAGGGTCTCTTCAATTACACATTGCATGAATTTTTCGCTTATGTAACCATTTCTTCATGCTAGCATTTTAGATTATTGACGATTTATCAAAATATAGCAAACTTATAAAGCTAGTAGCTATATAATATATATAGAAAACAAAGAAATGTTTTATAGTAGTCCTTATAATTAAGGGGTCATTAAACACATACCAACATATACGAATATCGTTCAGAATTAATTGTTATTGACAGCACTAGTAGATGACCATCCATTACAGTGGAGCTATCTTCAATCGAACGTCAATACATTACAGACAGCAACAAAGGGACTAATCCATAAATTGCAGAACAACACGATGTCAAACAAAGGACGTACTTAGTTATATCGTAAGATAGTGTAGTGCTTTAGTCTGTACTTAATTTCTATAGCCTCATCTTGATGTTGTTTTAGTAAATTGTTAGAGGCTTGTTTTGTTCATGTATACTTTTGTTATGATTACAGCCAGAGTGTTTAAGGTAGAATAAATGTCTTACACAGACATGCATTCATCGTAAAAATAGTTTTTTTTAAACACACGGGTTTAACCCTTTTGCTGCTATTGTTGTCTTTTAATGTCATGATTATATTGATTTATCAGAAATATTGACTTCAGTAAGTTACATTTTGTTACGGTATTATGTTGGTATGAACGATTAGTTCATTTATTTTGTTTTACTATACCTAGTTAGGACAGCGGCGAATCGATGGATGAGAGAGGCACAGGACCGCAAAAGGTGACAATATTTGGAGGATGCCTTTGTCCAGCTGTGGACGTCAATTGATGATGATGATACCTACTCGAGGCACAGGGAACAACCCCTGTAGTGATATCTTTTATGAACTATTAGTTGAAGGTAATGCAAGGGAGGAAAACAATAGATTAAGTTAGAGCTTATTTCTGCCTAAGACAGGAATAATGTTTCTAGTTTTTACATAATAAATCAGTAATAGTGTAAAACATAGTACCTATGTGGATATAGACAGGAATTACGGAATCACATTTACAATGAACCTCACAAATCTGCAGTCCAAATATTTACATTTAATTGATATTAACAACCTCATTAAAAGTTTATAAATAAATACATACATTCATATTCATAATACGAAATGAAGCAATGGGCAAATAAAAAGGTCGTTTATTACCGGCCAGTCCCAACTGAGGTATTATTTGATGTGATTAATTAAAAGTCATAATTAATGAAAGAGCAATATCGTGTGCAAGGTGCGCCGTTACCGTAAACCGTGAAAATAACTGTGTTATCGGTACCAGGAAATTGTTCTGTTATATTTACTTTACATGCATTCCGGTAAAGTTAAACTAAGTGAATATATAAAAATATTGTAAAAAAGTTTTAAAGTAACTAAGCAGTAATAATTATAAAGTAATTAAGTTTTGGATTTTGTTAAGTTTTGATTTTTTTTGGCTCCATAAAGAATAAAGACAAAGGAAGAAGTTTTGAATATTTCTAGTTATACCTAAGCTTTATAGGTAAAAAAAATAAAATTATGTTATTATTTCTGGCTTTCTAGAAATATGCAAATTTTTTGTAAATATTTTTTTCTTGCTCCAGCAAGTTTAGTTTATTTTAATATACGTCTATGCAATTACATTTTTCATAAATTCTTACTAAAAATACGCCTAATTTCTAAGACTGACTTACCCCCGATTTCTGAATGACTGATCAAGTAAAAATCAACTAATTAATGTCAAAATTGTCATTATAGTTCCTGAAAATGACAGTTTTAACTCTTGAACTCTATTAAACCTTTTTGAAAAAAAAACTAAACTTTATTTTAATACCTTGACAATTATATCTATCTATTTTTAGGAAACATATAACCTCTCGTCTGTGTAGCATACCGGGAGCCGGTAATATAATTATGTCCGCGTCTGTGTTAATACCGGGAAATGGTTACATCAAGCACGTACTACTGTCCCGTTCTAATTTACAGTTTTCTATTGCTTATTCTTTTCTGCTTATTACAAAATAAATATGATAGAATAGGATAGAAATAATTCCAGTGAATAAAGCTAATACTTTGAGCGCCATAATACAAAACTATTGTGTAAACTTCAATCCAAACTCGACCTCTTCGCGATTGCTGATTATTATTCATTTTGATTTTCTTTTTCAAATCTGTTTTGTTCGCACCTAATTTGCTTTTTTTTGTATTTTAAGAACTAGAAGAGCAAGAGTCCGTGGGCCAAGAGCAGGGGGACGTGGTAAAACTCGTGGTGTTGAAAGACTACGTGTACGCGGTGGGCTTGATGGTGCTGGTAGGGGTGGTACTGCTAGGGGTGGTGGTAGTGTTAGTGGTCGTAATATCGTATAATTTATTTGACACGTAATAATAGTTGTCTACTACCCATACTTAGTACATACTCGGCTTAGTATATGGCACTGTGTTAATTTTAGTCAAATATTTATTTATTTTGTTAAAGTTTAAAAAAACATTAAAATGTAAACATTGAATTTAATTAAGCACACAGTCATTGATTTACAAAAAACCAAAGATACACACTCCACTTCCCAAAAACGTCCGCAACAAATAGGCGCATTGTGCACTTTTTTTAAATTAGTATCGCGTTGTTCTACCGGCAAACGTCAATCATTAAATTTTATTGCTTTATGTGCATTACTTTTTAAATACAACTTTATGTCATGCGTGTAAGATTGAATTTGAAAAAAAAATATGTTTACGATATTACTATACGTATTTATTGCGTATGTTTAATTTTGTGACACTTTTGGCTGTTAGTTTTGTTTGAAAATGTGCATGTTCAAGTCAATTTGAACATCAAACGCAGCAGATTCGAAGATAACATCACGGACGTGCCTTCAAGCTGCTGCGATGCATTCCACACGCACGACACACTAGTTTATAAGTATACATGTGTGTATTAGTTATAACTAGTATATAAGCTGTAAATATTGTAAAATAAATCAGATTTGAATTTATTCTTATCTCATTTACATCCTCTCACTGCGGCCAAGACACCTTTAGCCGTCAGTTCCGATCGGTCTTGTGAGCCTGCTTGACCGGCAGTGAGATATCCTCTTACCCTGGACTCTGTCCTTCCTCCAAACCACACCACTACAAACCCCTCACTGCGGCCAAGATACCTTTAGCCGTCAGCTTTGATCGGTCTTGTGAGCCTGCTTGACCGGCAGTGAGAAGTACCAACCATTACCTGAACATCCTTTCATTATCCGCCTGTCACCTTAGGGTAGCACGGTGCAGGTATCCCATCAGATAGGCTAGGAACCTAGGGACATTAGGGCTGTAGAGGCGTTAGGGAATACAGACTATCGTTTAGGTTCTCCTATCACTACGCAGCGTCATTCACTACGCCGGCTTGGCGCTGTACAGTGCATCTAGGGTTTTTTATAAATCAATGCACACAGTACATTTTTTTTAAATATAAAGTAAATACTTCCATTGAGCGATATACACACGAAAGACACACCTTTATATAGAACTGTACTGTTTACTTAGGTAATTTAAGTAAAATAAAAGTTACTTCGTGATGAACAGTAAGGGCCAAGCTGGGGTCGAATATGAAAGGAGCTCTTTGTGGACGAAGTCGCGGGCACAGCTATTAAATTTTTAACATTTATATTATTTTATTGGAACTAAAACCCTCAACCTATTGAAACACAAAAGAAAGTATTTTGTTGTAAAAAAGGTCGCATCCATACTACTCTAGCCTCTTAGGGTCCTAAATTATGCTCATAGAAGCTTTTTTTGTAAGCGAAATACTTAATTTTTTTCTATAAAGTGTTCATAAGTGTTTGTATTGTAAGCATTGCCTTGTTTATGCAGTTCTTAGAAATGTAATAATGTTTTCAATAGTAATTATCCTTTCATCAGATTTTTAAGATTTGCTGAGGTACTTAAATTTGGACTTTGAATATGTTCTATTTTTGTTATGCTCCTGTTCAATATTGATTAAGTAATATGTACTTGTGATAATTATTTCATATTACTAATAATCTAAAGTTACTGAAAATATCAATATTGCTATAAAAGTACCTTGAGTCTTTTTTAAAAATAAGTTTTATGGGAAGTACTTTTTATTGCCTCTCTAAGAGAATTAATTTTGTACGCAATTTTTAAACATATTTTCTGTAAAAAAAAAGTATGGTAAGAGATAATTTTAATTATTGTATTGATTGTATGTTTAATAAACTTTAAATTTATGTTAAATAAATGATTCTTGTTTAATTTATATTATTTAAACTAATAAAATACCTAAGTGATACATTTGGACCACTTAATTATTTTAAAATATATATTTTTTCACTTAAAACACAATCTTGCTATAAGAAAACAATAATAATATGTAAAGCAATTATGTGGTAATAATATAGTAATAATAAATTACAAATAATCTAGTTGAAATCAGAGAAATTCAAATTTTAGTAAAATTTGTCTCCAACAAACCCATATCTGTGGAAATACCGGGAGCCGGTACCACAGACGACCTCATTTTCATGTTATTGACAGCTCACATACGAGAGGTTAATTTATATTATGTAGGTAAATGAAAATAACATTAAATTTTTCTTAAATTAAAAATTTATAAGCTTTTTACTAAATGTGAACAAACATCCTTTTACTAAATCCAAAAACGTCTTAGACAAACTTATAACTCAATCTAACTCCTTAAAGATTCTAAAGATGATTAGAGGACCTCCGGCAATGCAAAACATTAAACATAAAATGAAAGGAAGCAACAAGTTATGGCTGCTTCTAATGCAAAATGTTGCCTTTCTGTTATTACCCATTAAAATGTTGCCTTCAATTTTACTTTAAATTTACTTAAATACTTGCCTTAATAGTAGATCAAAGCTTTTAGAGCTAATTAAAAAGTGTTTAATACGGTACAGTAACGGCATAAGAATACATACCCCCGGTATCTGAATGACTGCATCAAGTAAAAATCAAGTGTCAAAACTGTCATTTTAGTTCCTGAAAATGATAGTTTTGACACTTGATTAGTTGATTTTTACTTGATCAGTCATCTAGAAATCGTGGGATAGTGTCGCTAGACCATATTACTATTCGCTTTTCTCTTCCTATTGTAAGTAGTCGCTTAAGCGGAGTAGAGGGAAGTTCGCAAATTGAATTCTGAATTTTGAACTTCTGTTTCTTGCAAAATATGTTGGCAAAATTGTTGCAAATAAAAATATTACTTTCATTTAAGTTATTTTTGAATTTTGAATATTTCTAGCTGATATAATAAAGACTATAAAATTCCAACATAATTATTAACGTAATATGTTATCCCGAGCTCTTCCACTTCCCGAAGTTTAATTATCCAATTATCACGGTAACTGTGAAGTTGTAGTGATAATTGTGCATAATGATAAGAACATGATTTGACTGATATAAATCTTTTCCCACAAGTATAAAAACTGTTAAATCTGATCGTGTCAAGGTATAAAGTATTGTGTTTAATGACTTTATAATTACTAATATTTCCTTTTTTTCTGGTTTTACATTTCAAATATTAGAAATTTGAAAATAAGCTACTATAAATCTTAATAAATAATAATAAATCTACTTAACCTATAAGCTATGTAAACTATTCATAACGACCAAGATTTTAATATGAGGCGTTGTTGTGTTTTTTAGCATTCAAGGGAATCCGTTCCATAAGTATACATGTCTAGGGTAATCCCTAGACATATGTCTAGGGTAATACTTAGCTAAATAAGAACTAAGTGAAATAACTTAGTTCTTATTTAGCGTATTTTCTCCCCTTCAGATGATAAAAGACCTGTAATAAATCTCTTGTAAAGCAGTTTGACGAAACTAAAGCATCCAGTGTAAATTAGTGTCGTCATTGAAATCTTTTTCTATGCTAATATCAGGTCAAGCAATGTAAATATTATATTATAATATACCATTAACTACAATAGGAAAGTGTTTGAAATTATCATCTTAATCTTTCCCAACTTTTGAATAAAGTGTTTATGACTTTGACTTTATCAAAACTTACACTAATTTTTTATTGTTTTTCAATGTTAATTTCTTTGTTCTACATATTACAAGTAGTTACTTAAATAACATCTTTAATATTGGTTACATAATGACATTATCCGAAATCGGTAACGCGATAACATAATTGATATCCTGTCAATCATTATAACAAATGTGTCAAAAATTACATTACTCTATCAATTGCGATCAATTTACGATATCTGATCCTATTCATTGTGAAATCATGCTTTTGAAATACATACTTTATTTATGTTAGAGCATTATTGTGACATCGTTTACCTTTATTATTAAACTAGCTGATACCCGCGGCTTCACCCGCGTTATACAGGTAGCTTAAATGTTATTCTACAACCGAAACTACCTGTATTACAAATTTCATGAAAATAAATTCAGTAGTTTTTGCGTGAAAGAATAACAAACCATCCATCCATCCTCACAAACTTTCGCATTTATATTATTAGTAGGAATTAGGATAGGAAGATCGGACTACTTAGAATGTACCTTAAGTAAGCGCCACTATCTAGGCTGATCTGAAATTAGCTATCTGTTCTCGCATGTACAGGAACAAATCGACACCAACAATTTATACTACGCTAACCCATAAAAGTGAACTTTACAGTAAACGCGTTCAAAGGGAAAAACGCGATAATTTTTATATTAATAAGGATATTGATTTGAAATTTTGTATGCTTAATATTTGATTTATTTATAGTTATTTCATATTTATATTTTTCCTTAATTGTGTGTATTTTTTATTTTAGTGCAAGTTAGCCGTATATACCCCTAATTCCACAATATTATTTTACGCACTACACACGTCTAACTAGTAGTCAGCGTAGTGTATTACGTGCGGTCACAGTACTAAACAATTAGTGTGATTTTTATTGCTTTACATTGCTTACTATAAAATATATTATGCATTCGAATTGTTTTACACGAACTTTAAGCAAAGCGGCTAAAACTTACAAAATAATATAGTAAATTATATAAACTATATTTTATATACTTTAACATACAATATAATATTTAATAGCACATTAAACTTACCCCTTATAGCACTATAAAGCGGAATCTCTACCTTTTTATCAAAACTCCTCAATGAATATTTTACCTTTTTGGTAAATTTCACTAAATATTTAGCTCGATTTCGTGTCATTTTTGTAAAAATACACTAACACTATTAATATTTAGAATAACTTGTAACAATAGCTCTATTAATAAGCATTATACTAATACACTGTTTCAAACCGCGCATTTCATCTTATAATGCGACAAGTGAAGTTAGCGTAAACTAATTCGAGCGATTCTAAAAATTACCTGTACTTAGCGTTGTATAAAATTTGTAACTTCGTTATTTTTGTATATTACTTCATGATTTTTTTATTACAAATAAAATAGCACATTTTAGCGTAAAAAACGAATTTTCGTAAAATTAGAGTTAGCGTAGTATAAATTGTTGGTGTCGAAATAAAACATCAGCTCATCATACACATTGTCATTAAGCACCGTTTTCCATTTAAAATATGTATTTAATTATGTTTATCCGTGGTCTAGTACAAGCTGTTCTGCTTAGTTTGGGACTAGATGGCGTTGTGTGAATGTCGGAGATATATTTATTTAGTTCAAAAACTGACATTTGCGCAGCCATCTGCAACAACTTCAAGCCGGCCGGCCGACTCTGGCGCGTAATATAATTTATTTTATTAGAGCATTATTGTGACATCGTTCACCTTCAATATTAAAAGATTGTACTACTTAGAATATATTTCGAGTTGACATTTTGTTAAACGTCTGGGTATTTGCATATTTAAGTGAATGAATGGAAAGATTGCTCGAAGGTAACCATGTTAAGTAGATTTGTCAATAGTTAAGTACAATTCAGACGGTCACAGCTGTATTGACAAGCAGTGTGTTGTTGTTATTTGTAGTAAGGATTAAGTTATGTGTACCTATATAATAACTTTAAGAAGATGCCTTTATAGGAGAGAATAGTATGAAAATAGAAAGAACTTTGTAATAGACTATAATAAGACTGGTTCGTATTGACATTATGTGAAAAATGTCAACTCTATGGGTGTGACTCTCCTTCTTACTCTATGGGTGTAAAACAATTGAGATGCTGAAATTTACGAAAATAGAACTCCTTCGTAGTGTTGATAGCACTTACAAAATATAACTATGAGTCTATTAGTACAAATTCTTGTGACGAGTGTTAGAAAAGGCGACTAAGAGAGACGTAATTGTTTATAATAATTATTTCTACTAAGCAAAATAATTTGACATAAATGCCACGCCATTCAAAATGTTCAACTCGGTTATAGGCTAAGGATTGTCAGTGCAGTAGCAGTCAAGCTTTTATGGATAGTTATGATAGCAATACCTACTAATCCTATTTGATGTTGTTAAAAAATAGACTACAAAATTAAAAATAAAACAAATAAAATTTTTAAATCGTTTCTTAAAATAACATGTACAGAGTTAACGGTTGCAATAAAAAAAAACATTCACATGATGTTCTTATCTCTTAGTCTTTTTTTTTGTCTTTGAACCTGTTCCTTGGCCGAGATTAACAATAGCTCCAGGCTGTCCACTTCTTTATTGCCACTTGTGTCTAGGCGTAAGACATAAGAGAAAAGCGAGCATTGAGTTTTGAATAAATTTAAACTGGATGGATCTCAACAATTAAAATTAACGTGATTGCAACTAGTATACTCTAAACAAAAAGGTTGATATTCTAGACATCAGGTGATCTTTCTTTCCCATATGCTTTGGCATATAAATCTTCCACTTAAAAGACATACCTGTCGCCAGCTATTACCATGCTGACCTGATGCTTTGGTATAAGGTTTTGTGGCATGATTTTAATTTTTCTAAATAATATGTCATACTGTGGCAGCACAGTACTATCACTGTGAAGTATAGCGATCGGGGAGTGATTAAAGTACACTGCCTAAAAATTTATGATAAATTAACTTATTTTTACTATCTCATATTTTAAAATACATTACTACAGACCCTTCCGTCTTGTTAAGAAATAAGTTTCAATATCCAAAACCTATTTTTGGATTTAAATAATTATTTTCACCTTGAAATTAAAAGTTTTTAACTTAGACCAAACATAAAAGTCATCTACAAAGATTTGGTAGTGTCTTTATGTCCTCACAAATGGCTTAAGCTTTGTAATGCGGCAAGTCATAACAAGTTAAAATATCCATACCTTTTAACCAGTAGTGTTCATGTCCAAGACAAAATTGAGGCCTAAAACTGTGGGAAACTTAAGTTATACTTTTTTTTTTATGAATTATGACTGACTCATTTGATGTTGAATCATAGTGTTCCATAAATACCAGCGAAAGTTTCTATACTATTCGTAATTGTGTTCAAAATTAATCCCCTTACTCATAAATGCCTCTTAAATTTAATAACTGTTTAGCGAGATTATTATTAGTAAAACCAACCTTATACCAAACAAAAAGAGGCGTTCATGAGTAAGGGGGTGTTATAACTTTTATGTATTAGCCAATAAAACGTTTAAAAGGAGAATGAAACCTTCACTAAGAGTTTTGGGCCAAGATTATACAGAAATGAGAGTATTGTCAATTTATAGCTTCACACTACTTATTAGTCTCGTGCTAAATCTTTTGTTAGTTTTGGCAATCTGAAATCCAAGATAATTTTTTTTTTAAGGAGATGGAAACTTCTGGGCTAAAGCCTGTACATTACTGTACAGTGTAAGGATATGCCCTAAAAATCTTTTCTATTTTTTGTAAGTTCGAATCTTAATAAAATTGAGTAATTTTCTTTATTTACATTTTTCACATTTATTTACATTTTTAAATATAAATATAAAATTATAGACATTTAAAATATAAAAAAAAGGTAGACCCACCAGCATCGGGTACAGGGACCAAGCTACTGGTGGTTAGGGCTCCAGAGATAGGAACCTCCTCACAATACGTGCCGTGTTAAGCAGTACTGCCTTCTGCATCAGACCTATGATCCAACTGTCAAGCGAGAGTCTCCTTAGATGTTGATAGAGACTCTTTGGAATAAGTCCATTCACCGAAAGTACTATCGGAACAATGATCGCCGAATCAACATTCCACATGTCGACAACCTCGTGAGCCAAGTCCAAATATTTCGTTTGTTTGTCTTTTTCTGCTTTAACAAGATTCTCGTCATGAGGAATGGTGATATCGATTATCATTGCACGGCGTTCTGACCGATCTATCACCACAATATCTGGCTTATTGGCAACAATAGTCCGATCAGTGATGATAGATCGGTCCCAATATAATGTAACACTACTATTTTCGAGCACTGGGTCGGGTACATACTTATAATACGGTACTTCTGCATCGACAAGATGATATTTAAGAGCAATTTGTTGGTGGACAATTGAGTAATTTTATTATTATTTTATTAAAAAATAGAAAAGATTTTTAGTGCATATCCTTACTCTGTACAGTAATGTACAGGCTTTAGCCCAGAAGTTTCCATCTCCTTTTAGATTATTTTCAGTATAACCTTATTTAATTTATCTCGGGAACTAGGACACCTGTTCTTGGCAAAATAACAATAATATGCTTGCTAACAACTACCATAAGAAATCTGTTACTAAACCTCTTGTTATTCGTAATAGATTTGACGAAAATCAAAGTCAGACTTACAATGCTGAGTTAAAAAGTATTGTTCCATTTTAGGTAACTTACAAATTAGTTTTAAAGTATGCTGCAAGTTTAATACTCGTATCTTAGTATAAATATTTTTTTGCTGGAGTTAACATTAAGTTTCTTGTGTCTTTACACATTATAAGTAGTCATTTGACAAAATCATACATCACTATATAAGGAATGTAGGTAATTATATACTTAGTAATAACATCTGTACAATGACCACAAAATTAAAAGGCCAAAAGAATTACGTATAAGTTGAAATTGTATATCATTATAAGTTCCTCCCATATTACTTCTACCAACTTTTAAGGACCGCAAGTGACACAGTCAATTCGTTGCGTAAACTGGGGCTTTGCCTAAGGCAGCGTTCATTAGTAGGCCAATTACGTTCTTCAAAATGTCGGATGATTACAGAGAGTCTCAGCCGGAGGCTGGACGTCCAACAGATGCCGTTCGCTCTTTGTTTCAACGGTCGTCTTGGAACTGAAAATTTGACAGGCTTTTGAAATACGAACTTGGCACATCTCGGGGACAGATGGTATTCCGTTAAATGGAACAGTATCAGTTTGTTATAATTATAAACGGTGTTCTTTGTTTGCACAGAAACAAATTACATTTACTTTGAAATAAATATTAACGCAAATAATGAAAACAAATTTTAAATATTTTTAGACACATATTCATCTTAATTAAAATGTATTTATATACTTAATTATCAAAAAAAAATAGTACTCTTACTGAATATAATACTGTAGAGGACTACAGCCTACTTAAAGTACTAGAAAAAAAACAACTAGGTCAGCTGAGAGCTTCAGTAAGCACTTTGCTAGCCCTTATTCCAAAAGTGACATTGTTATTACCTTATTCTTATCAAATTTGTCAACGTAGAACATGTCAGAGAGTGACGGTGACCTCTAAAGCACAGTCAGACGACTTTCTCAAAAGCCTACATTGAAGTCGTAAATTCTAGACTGTAATTGCCGCAAATTTATTAATTAATAAATTATTAATTTATTTCTGCGTTACTTGATATCCACTTCTTTATTGCAACACACGCTCGTGGTCATCAATCCAAACCATGCTAAGAATCAGGGTCTCGCCATTTACACTTATTAAACGAGTACAACAAACAGGCCACTTATTAATAGAATATTTATTTCTAAATTGTTCTTCTTTCGTCATTTATTTATACCTTCACCCATAAATTTGACAGCAAATAAATGTGATTTTTGAGTACCTGTTGATTTTAATTACAAACCTACACACTTACTCAACAACAAAATGTTGGTAACATACTTTACGTAACAAATAATAACATTCATTGCCACACATGAAAAGTAATTAAAAAAACAATCAATTAATAATGTGAAACTTTGACACACTGACAGAACGACAAAAGCAAACTAAGAAGCTCCGACTCACGAACATCATTGACCTAAAAATTCATTCTCATCGAACGTTGCTCAAACAATTAATGAAAGAGGATAATTAATAATAACATTGCCCTGAACACAAATGACTTTATGCAGCAACCGTAGATCTTAATATTACTTCCATTGTAATGACTATTAGGCCCTGCGCAGACGGCACACTTTTTGTGCGATCGAGTCTGCGGCGCACAAAAAGTCTGCCATACATGGCATAATGTTTGAGTCTTTTGTGCACCAGACTTTTTGTGCGTCATGTGCGTTACTGCTTATAATTGCATAGGTTCTATTTTCACAGACTAAAAAGTGCGTCACAGATATTCTGTCGTCTGCGCAGGGCCTTATATGAAGAGTTTCAGTTATAAAGGAACACTGGTTCCTTTATAACTGGTTACTACAAAATTACTGAATTTTGTCGTCATCAATTTGAAATAAAAGACTTAAGATATTATTATGCATAATACCTATAATAAACAGTAACCTATTACGCAAGGAATTGTAAAAGTTAGATGCTATTGTATTATTGTGCTGTGATATAACACTCCGAGTTGTAACTAGTTTGATGGATAGAAACGATAGTTGAGTAATTGAATTGAATTTTGTTTTGTTTGACTTCATTACTGATTCTAAAATATATAGTAACAGTACTATTGCCATGGTCATATTGTCATGCTACTACCAATGGGTGCGTAGAACGCTGTCCAGAAATGATCATCCAAAAAGTCTTGATTTCTTTTTGATTTCTAAAACTGGAATTGATCTAAAGATACACATAATATAAAGAAATGCGGCATCTTAGTGCATAATTCGGTATGTAAAGTAAAAGTTTACCTATGTCGAATCCAAAACCATTTAGAGATTTTAGATCGATAAGTAATAAAATCATATTTTTAGCGCAAAAAATCCTATCATCCATCTCCAGTAAACAGCCAAAGTAAGCAATTCGACCGCATTTATGACGTCATACATGCGGTCGAATTGCTTACTTTGGCTGTTTACTACATATAAACTATAAGTAGAAAAGCAAAATTACTCAAATTAGTTGTTTATAATTAATAAACCTTTAAAATAAAAATATAAAAAAAATACCAAAAAAAATCTTTACATACCGAATTCTCTTTTCAAATAGCTATCAATTCTTTTGCTAATTAAGCTGCATTCTCCATAAAGCTTTTGATTAAAGTTGATGACGTTTATAGCGTTGTAATTCATATAAGATAATTGGTAAGCAAAGATCTTAGGTTCTATTTCCGTCAATGAAAAGCTATGCATACATTGGTCCAGGTGTTTTCTATGGATAACGTACCTATATTCTAAAAATTAAAATGCTTAAGAGCGATATATTTAGAATTCATTGTCCAAGCTTTGTATAGTTGGATTGGAACCACTGACAATCAATCAACCAATCTTAGATTTATATTTTTTATGGTTTTTAAAAGCAAACATGTTAACTATTCGTCTTATATTATTAAATATGTATGCTTCGAGTCTAAGCATTCAAGACAAACTTAATCAGGCAAGTTTCGTAACTTAAACACAAAGCACTATAGTTTTGCTCTTAAAATATACTTTTAAGTGTATGCTAAAGTTATTTTCCGAGTGTTAAACACTTTTCATAATGTTATAACGTCATTTTCCATTTTGAATATTTTGTTTACATTGTGGATTATTAAGCAATTCATAGACAGTGGAAGATTTCAAATTAATTTCAGGATTTGAATGTTTAATATTTTTCTTACAAAATAAGTTTAAGTATGTTTACCCGTTGTCTAGTACAAGCTTTGCTTAGTTTAGGACTAGATGGCGTTGTGTGAAAGTGCGAGGAATATTTATTTATTTATTAATGCGTGCCTCCCTTATCGAACAGTTTATCTTTGCATTGACCTGGTCGTCTGTTCACTGTATGAAAGAACTGCCCCACCATGCGTTTTCTAGCATGATTCTACAGGATAATAAAGGGTTAATATTAGTTCAAGAATATGAATAGGGTATTGGTAAACGACTGTTTTCTTAAACAAAGGTAAATATTTACTTTGCCCTAAAGCTCAATTAATAAATAAAATATCAGCATTTTACACTTCTCTATTACAAGCGCCGCTTTTTCTAATATGACACCTTTCCTGTTTACTAACGGCAAGCTCAAAAGCCATTACCAAAGAAAACATTTTCAATATTTACTATAGAAAACACGTTATCTTTTGAGTTCTTCAAAAAGAGAAAGAGATATTAAATAAAAAATAGAAGACCCGTCAGTGCAAGCGAGATAGATATAGACAAATGATGTGGCTTTAAGATTCATATGCTGGTGCTATAATTTTGTCCACATATTGAACACATCTATAATATTGACACCTCACACTGGACAAACAGAGATGCAGTGACTACTAAACCAGTGTCAATATACTAATGTTCGGTTATCTTGTTTGATTTTTAAATGTTTGGCGTCAAGTGATTTTAGATAATGTGTGAGTTACCAGTTTATTACTGGTGACACTATTTTTTGGAAACAAATAGGTATAGGATTGTAAATGACTTGAAGAGTTTCAGTTATACAGGAACGAGTAATTTTATTGTCATCAATTTGAAAAAAAAAGACTTAAGATATTATTATGCATAGTACCTATAATAAATAGTAACCAATTACGCAAGGAATTGTAAAACTTTGATGCTATTGTATTAGAGTTTATTACTGGGTATTATTGGTGACACTATTTTTTGGAAATATATATAGGTAAGTATGGGATTTCTTTCAAGTTTAAGGGCTCTTTCAATTTAGCAGTTACGTGCCGTACGGCTGCCGTGTGTTTTCAGCCGCTCGACACTATAAATACTGCTAACAAAACGGCAACCGCGGTTGCCGCACGGCAAGGTTTGTATAAAAACAAACTAACGTTGCTTTTAAAAACGCACGGTAGCCGTACGGCACGAAACGGCTAAATTGAAAGAGCCCTTAAACTTGAAAGAAATCCCATACTTACCTATATATATTTCCAAAAAATAGTGTCACCAATAATACATATAGAGATGTCTCTGTGATTAACAGGTTTAATACAGGGAGTGATCACCGACTTGTTCGAGGCACTCTAAATATGAATTTTAGAGCCGAGAGGCGTCGCATGGTGAGGTCTACTCTTAGACCTACTGCGCCCCAACTAGCTCTGGGATTCGACAAGTTCCAACTAGAGCTTCAAAATCGTTTCGACCTGTTGGAAACCGATGGCAACGTTGACCAGAAAACCGACGCAGTGGTCAAATCGGAAAAGGCAAAGTCAGGCAGCCTAAGCTCTCCCCCGAGACTCTCGAACTTATGAGGCAAAGACGCGAGATGTCACCTGCACGGTCCTCTTCGTTGGATGGGAGAAACCTCAACCGGAAGATCCGGAAGCTGGTGCGACGTGACCTCCGATGTTCCAACACCCGCGCCATTGTGGCTGCAATCGAACAGAATAGAGGCACCAAAGTATTCGCGCGCCAGCTTGGTAGAACCCATCTAACGAAACTAAATACTGCCGACGGCAGAACTGTGACCTCCAAGTTCGAGATACTCGAGGAAATAGAGAGCTTCTACAAGGACCTGTACGCATCACGGATGACTAAACCCTTGGGACCTAGCGAGGATGACCACAGAGCCCCACTCACGCGCCATTATACGGAGGACATCCCCGATGTCAACCGGGGCGAGGTCAGAGCTGCTCTCGAGCAACTTAAGCACAATAAGTGTCCAGGTGATGACGGAATCACTACAGAGCTATTAAAAGCTGGCGGAACACCTGTCCTAAAAGAGCTCACAAAGCTCAGGCGTGGAGCGGGAGTGCGGTGGTCCTGTTCTTCAAAAAAGGTGATAAATCCTTACTGAAGAACTATAGGCCCATATCACTCCTGAGCCACATCTACAAGTTGTTCTCGAGAGTACTCACAAACCGCCTCGCCAGAAGACTCGACGACTTCCAACCACCGGAACAAGCCGGGTTTCGAAAAGGCCACAGCACCGTGGACCACATCCATGTTGTTCAGCAAATTGTACAGAAGACTGAGGAGTACAATCAGCCGCTGTGCATGGCTTTCGTGGACTACGAAAAAGCCTTCGACTCAATCGAAACCTGGGCGGTTCTGGATGCTCTGCAGCGATGTCGCATCGATTGGCGGTACATCGAGGTGTTGAGATCTCTATATGAAACTGCCACTATGACCGTCCAGCTCCAGGACAAAAAGACTCCACCTATTGAGTTGCGTAGAGGGGTGACGCAAGGGGATGTAATTTCCCCTAAGCTCTTTACCAACGCGCTCGAAGACGTCTTTAAGACGTTGGACTGGACTGGACGGGGCATCAACATCAACGGCGAGTATATCTAACACCTCCGGTTTGCTGACGACATCGTCATCATGGCAGAATCACTGGAACAGCTTGACGGGATGCTGCAGGGCCTAAATGGAGCCTCTCGACGGGTCGGACTCGGCATGAACCTAAACAAAACGAAGATCATGATTAACAAACATGTAACGCCGAGGCCGATCTATGTCGACGGATTGATGCTCGAAGTTGTTCAAGAATATGTTTACCTCGGACAGGTTGTCCAGCTTGGTAGAAACAACTTCGAGAAAGAAATCGATCTCAGGATCCAGTTGGGTTGGGCAGCATTCAGCAAGCTACGTCGGGTCTTCTCTTCGCCTTTACCGCAATGCCTGAAGACCAAAGTCTTCAACCAATGCGTCCTATGTACCAGTAATGACATACGGTGCCGAGACGTGGACACTCACAGTAGGGCTAGTCCACAAACTTAAAATCGCGCAGCGAGCAATGGAACGAGCTATGCTCTGCGTTTCCTTGAAGGATAAAATCCGGAACGAGGTTATCCGACAAAGAACCAAAGTAACCGACATAGCTCGTAGTATTAGCAAGCTAAAGTGGCAATGGGCTGGTCATATCTGTCGAAGGACCGATGGCCGTTGGAGCAAACGTGTCCTAGAGTGGAGACCGCGACTCGGCAAACGTAGTGTAGGACGCCCCCCAGCTAGGTGGACCGACGACCTCATAAAGGTCTCTGGGTCGGACTGGATGCGGAAGGCGCAGGACCGAGTTCTGTGGCGTATATTGGGAGAGGCCTATGTCCAGCAGTGGACTGCAATAGGCTAGTTGATTGATTGATTGTTCATTTTTTTTCTTTGAAAATCCTGTGTCGTGCCCAAGGTCGGAAGTCGAAAAACCAAGCAAAAATCCTTTTGCATTCTTTTTGCAATGTAAATGTTTTGAACCCGTA
The DNA here is from genome assembly GCA_905475405.1 of Schrankia costaestrigalis. Taxonomy (NCBI): domain Eukaryota; kingdom Metazoa; phylum Arthropoda; class Insecta; order Lepidoptera; family Erebidae; genus Schrankia; species Schrankia costaestrigalis. Next base: position 5,632,762 of record FR997835.1, on the reverse strand, counting down.
TTAACTTGTGTCCGTTAACGTCATGTATATGAAGGCTAAGTATTTCTCCAAACACGTCCTTGCATTGGGCCATTTCCAGGCTGCTACAAAATTTCATTATACACAACTTTGTAATTGAAATACCTTCCCTACCGCTTTCCTAATATTAGTATATTCGAGAATTTAATATATTTACCAAGAAACTGCGAAATACGATACCGCTTTACCATAAAATTGTTTTACTCGTACCATACGCAATAAGCGTCTTTTACAATTTATATAGGACAATGTTATAACTAAAGCAACAGCCTACGCATAGTGAAATCAAATCTGCTCATAATTTAATATGGCTGAAACAAGTTAATTGAGCAAGTTTATTGGAACACTATATTTGTATAATAAGTTGATATTACACTTTGTGCTAAATAAATTGGACACTGTTTTGTTTGCTATATTATTTAAAGGATATTTAGATATTGGAGTCTAAAAATAATTGTACAATAATTTACTTGTAATATTTTAATATTAGGTTCATTTGGAATCAAAAATGGAGTTTGGTATATTAACAACTCCAAGCTATGGTATGACCTAACAGTCCTTTAGTCTGTAGATTTATTTCAAGATTTTGTGTAGTCAAAAATTCTTTTTGTGTTTTCGAAGTAAACATTAAATGCCAAAAAGTTTCACGTGTGTAGTAGGTTACATACCAGCTCTAAACTAATTTTTTTCGATAATTTGGTTATCTATATTAAAATTGGATTATCTAGATTCTTAAGCCTGCCTTTCTTATTCCACTTTCAGATAGTGATTAGGAAGATATATATGATTCATCGTATGTTCTAGAAATGTAGATTAAGGATCATTAAAAACTTAAATATTAAAAAAACCTTAAGCAATTAATATTAATGAATTTTCATAATATTAACTAGCTACTGGATCTCAGTACAATAAGTGTATTACTTTTGTCTAACACAAACGATTTCAACGTAGACAATAGACCGAACAACTGGTAGTAAGTTGGAGGCACTATCATAATATATTGGGAATTCATAGAGCTTGCAGCATTGAAATACAATAGACAATGTTCGTAGAAGTAATAACAATACAACATATTTAATTTTACTACTGAATTTAATAGGTATTGGAAGTAGGTAATATTATGGCAGGTATTTGTAATATTTTAAACAGAATTTGTTACTAAATCATAATAAAATAATAACAGAAATTAGACTTTCTATCTTGACTCCGGTCAATTTTATTAGAGACTGTGTAATTAACTGTTTTCAGATTTCCATTAGTGTTGCCATGCATTTGTCTGAACAAATGCATAATAATAGTGAGTATCTGAAGATCACCCTGTTTCATAACTTAATTGTTCTGGCATAATTTTATTTAACTTTTAAGTACTCGTACCTATTCAGTGAATAGGCATGCAAGGATACACTATTTCTGTACACGGAAAAAAATATACTATTCTCATAGCGAAAATATCTTTGCTTATTAGTGTACCTTAATCGGCTTTTATGTAATAGCCCTCGAACTGAGATAAAGCGGAAAGATTATTTATTAAGTATTCGTACATCGTTACTACTCTACACATCCTTAAGACTCGTTTAACATATAAATACATATACTTAAATGTGCAAATATCAAAGTATTGTCTCTATAGATCTTTACGTCCATTCGCTTAAACTCGAATAACAGTAATGCATAACCGGATTAAACACATATTCATTAAGAGAATATTTTACGTAAACATAATACTAATAACTCTATTCAAACTTCTTGCTACTCACTTCATTATACTTGGACATCTCTCGCTTCGTTATGCAGTATTGAATAGCATTCGTTTAATAGCCAGTAAACGGCTTTGGTGTTTCAATTCGACGTATATTATATGCACGCTCTTGCAAATAATTTATCTGTATAGTGTTGTCAATTCTGACGTTGTAATACGTTGATGTATTTATATAGCCTAAAGTAGCTGTAATTTCATTACTTCTATACGTTTATAGAAAGTTTGTTTTAAATTTTAATTGTGTCATTCAAAAAATAGGAAGAAGTTCTTGTTTAAATAATTTTGTATTAGAATATTATTATATAAGTTTCATTATAAGGGTGACGGAGTAAGAATACTATATGTCCACCATCGCATCCCATTTGTGTCGTAAAAACCGACTAAGGTACTGTTCGTGAATATTATCTTAACGAAATAAAAAGAAGCAAAACTTGAAATTAAACCCTATACCAATCCTTTTGGCCTGCGTGGTATTAGTAGGCCAAGTATCCCTCCATCCCAGGGGGAGGCCCGTCCCTGCAGTGGGACATTAATGGGCTGATATGATGATTATAAGGGTAGAAGTTGTTACAAATTGCTTGGCCAATCTTTTTGCGGCATGCAGTTGATGAAGCCGACTAAGAAAGATTTATTGATTCTTAGAGGATAATTCGAGAAAACTATACGTACTAATTCACCTAGCTTTGTTTCCCTCCATTATGAAACGTGTATTAAAAAATCATTGAATTCATTACTATAATAGTAATGAATTCTAATATCTCTAATTTCAATCAATAACATTGATCAATTTTACTTATTAGCCCCAAAAAAATATAATCAAGTTATATTACAATAAAAATAAAACTAATCAGACTACAGATATACAGTACGGTACCAAAACATACTCCATTATTATAAAAAAGTCGTTTATCTACTCTATACAAATCTTAATCAGGAGAGCGTGGAATGTTAACTTGTCGTAGCTTAACATCGGATACGATATCTTTCTATTTAGTTATGTACACACAGCAACTAATCAAGCTAGACACTCAATGTACCTTAATACTTTGATATAAGGCACAATTTCAAATGAAAATGTTTAACTTGATGTGTTGCTGTGTGTACATAATGTTTTGTATATGTTTATTTAGAAATTAAAATATGTACTAAAATTTAAATAATATAAGATAACACCCGAATTTTTTAATAGTCAATTAATTAATGGGAATTCATGGGAGGAAATTGGGCGTACGATAATCTATGTTACTTAATAATCTAGTGAAGTTCGAATGAATAAGTAAGAATGAATTAAATCTATGACCGTTAAATATCTTATCAAGTATGTTTTTTTAATTGGTCTATCACAATGACTCTATTCTTTTAATAGTCATTGGTATATGTCTTAATGAGTATAGAGGTGGGCCATTTTTGTAGGTACAGTCAACACCAGAAATCGATTACGCCTATCCAGAGGCCTGTCTAGACGCCGCTCCAGACTCCTTTTCAGACGTCAGCCCAGTTGTCACTCCAAACGTCAGCCCAGAGAAAGTTCCTGTACTCATCATCATCAACTAACAGACCCCTATACTTTAATACCTTTTTAAGAAATTAAAATCCTTTATCATCATTCCTTAATCATTTAAGTTGGTTAGGAACCTAGAAATCTGACGAACCTGTAGAGAATAATTTGTCACATAGCAATACCTAATATTACGCCTACGCAAGAGATTTCTCAGAAGAAAGGATAAGCTATACATTTTGTGACAAATTTAATAACACTGACTTTACCACTTTAACTGATAAATGACTACTATATTGTGACTGCACTATTTCATAATAAACATAAAGGTCATTTTGATAATATTTTTAGTCATTATATTTTTTATTAAATTATAACAAACACAGCTGCCTTCATACGATTATTTAATTTTTTCTAACAATCTAGTAAAAGTTGCAATATTTATTGATTTCAAATGTGTGTAATAAAATTACACATGAATTGAAAGGGGTATTTACTTTTATGCCGACTTTCCCGTTTTGTCGACTTTACCGAAAAGCACATTTTGTCATCCAAATCCAAAATCCAACTAAAAGTCGTCAACTGCTGGGCACAAGGCTCCTTAAAACGTCTCTACTTTTCTTTATCCTGTGCCTTCTTCATCCATCGGTGGTCGAAACCTTCACCATACCGTTAGAAAAAAATAAAATAAATAAAGATAAAAAGTATGGTAGCCGTGTGTATCAGCCTCAATAATGACTAATACATTACGAAGCTATAATATATTAGCTTAATCCTGTTTAAGTCACCTATCAAGGCGCTATCTAAACTTCAATCTGTGACAACTAATTTAGTAAGAAGTATGAGTAACATGTCTACTTTCCTTATTTAATATGGAAATAAGCTTTCTTAACTAAAGAATGACGGTATGTCACATCATGTTAAAAAATTGCTTCTTTTATTTCATTATGTAAATACTAAGTGTTTGCCGAAGGATATAAAAGAAATTACATAACGTAGTAAACATTAATTGTATCTTTTTTAATGATCGCAAAAGCTTGTAAATATTCATGGATATTTTGAGTTCTACGTGTGGTGACGGAGTAAAAATACGATATGTCACCACCCCATCTCATCCCATGGGTGTCGTAAAAACCGACTAAGGAACTATCCGTCAATATTATCTTTACGAAATAAAAAGAAGAAAAACTTGAAAATAAACCCTATACCAATCCGTTTGGCCAGCGTGGTATTAGTAGGCCAAGTATCCCTCCGTCACGGGAGTAGGCCCGTCCCTGCAGTGGGACATTAATGGGCTGTTATGATGATGATGATTTTGAGTAACTCTTTTGCAAAAATACTAACAGCATGAAACTTTACAATAATTGCCTATGTATCAGAATAAACCTAACTAGGTCGTAATGATCAGCAGTGGGCGTCTATATGCTGATATATCAATCAGAATAACACATAGGCTACAATTAAAAAAAAATGTTTTGTGATCAAATCAAGTAGAAATACTTATCCAGCAAAGACGTAGTCAAGGGCAACAGCTGCAAATATTTAAATTCAAATTTCGCTATCTAAAATAAACGAACTCCAACAGTGATAACAACAGCAACACCTTAACTGCATAGCAGAGCCTATTATTGACCCACTGCAGGGTAAAATGCCACTCTCATTGACGTTATTATCTCAACGGGATGTAATTGACGTAATCGTTGACCTAGCTGATCTGCTTAACTATGTAACTATAGGAGATGTCTGAGTAAACAGTGGTTTTATACGTAAGTACAATTTGTCTACTGTTTGTTTATATAGATATAATGTTTTAATTGGCTAACAAATACCAATTTTACTTTTGATGTAGTGAGAGTAAATGTACGTTTCCCTTAATTCAATGAGAATATTACAAGTTTTCGATTTAAAAAATAAGATATTAGGACTAAAATCAGTTATAAAATAAACATTAAGCTTCCTATCCTTAAGCCATTATGCTATAGAAATATGTGGTTTTGCTTTGCATAGGTATAAAACTTTTCTATGTTTTGTCATTGAAATGGTCATTTTATAAAATTATTTTACAATTTTTTTTTTTTGAAGACTCTGAACTCCTATACACATTTAACAAACACAAGACACATTTAATTATAATCTCTGATGAATTTACCAAATATTTGTCCTATGTCAAATCCGTAACATGCCAAAAACTAATTTATTGGGGTAACCCATGGTGAGTAAGCTTTTAGTATTTTACGCAAAATCTATGATTTATTTTATTACCACATCTTAGAAATGGATCATCATTCGTCATCCAATTTTCGGAGAATATTTTACGATTATTTTTAATTACTTAGATAAGTTTTTTTAAAATGTTGCCTTAGTAAAAGAGGTAGTAACAGGAAGTAATAAAACCATTAAATAATAAGATTAAAATGTTTTTGTGCGGTGTCTTTAAAGCTATTCCCCAAAAGTATGACTAATACTACCTGTAGACAAAAATTATGATAACATTCAGAGAAACGGCGGTTAGGCATGTGGCCTCCTTACACTATTGTGGCCTCCTTGCACTAGTGTAGTCGTAGTTTCGCCATGCCGCATCGCTACCAACGGAGGTCATATTCTGCTGTAAAATATACAGAAGGCGGCGGGCGGCAGAGCAGATCAATACTTTTAGTAGAAAAATAAATAAAAACAGTAATCAAATAATGAACTATAAAAAGTAACGTGTAGATAAATTCTAGAAAAGCGGCTCTTTGTTAAAAAGTTCATGAAATCAAATATATATTAGAATAAGTATAACGATAGAACTGAAACTCATAAGTTGTCACCATCATCATCAAAATTAGTTAAAACCAACTTTATAAAACAATTAAGTCAACAAAATACACTAAATTTTAATTAATTAACTACTTCATAAGCATCAAACAAAAGAAAATTAACCGGCCATTCTAGACCAATACACCATAGTTCTAGATTAAGCACTATACCCTTCCACTGTTCGGAAGCTAATAAACCGTAGAGGTTTAAAGTTTTAATTAAAAAGGCTCTGTAATTAGACACGGTCGCTGGATATGTTAATTAATCCAGAAGTTAATTCTTCAAAACAGTGCCATTGTTCTTGCAACCATAAAAAATGCATACTTTCAGAGAAACATTTGTATGGAGATGGTGCTTGTATTATTATAAGGATGTATTGATCTTTGCAGGGACATTGCAGGGATGAAGGTAAGCCTAATACTTGTTAGAGTAACAAGAAATAAAATCGCCTCTCGCAACACAAACTTATGGATAAGAGTGGGACACTGTGATTTGTAGTTAGTTAACCGATTTGTTGGAACTCTTTCACACCTGCTTTCCTTCGTTAGAAGTACGTTTTCCTAGTTTTACTCTATATTTTTTATTTAATATTTTTTGTGACTTGTGTATTTATTTATATTTATTAAAGATAGCATTTTTATAACGCCTGCTGCAAAAGGCATGTCCTCTTTGCTGAAAGCTTTACAGATATGAAGTTTCTAAATGCAAATAATATTCTTTTTCTAAATGCAATAAAATACTTTAAACAAACCTGCAATGTCAGGCTTGGTAAAGACGACACTTTAACTTTATTCATTCTTTGCATGCAGGGAAAAATAATATTGAAATCAGGTCCACATTAACCTTACTTATGGCGTTCGCGCATACAAGTCACGGTTGAAAGGGTTTGTTATTGAATTTCACATTGTTGTTTATTATTTTTGGTCGTTTGAGCAAAATATTAAGGGGTTTACGGACCCGATCGATTACTCACTGGGCTTGGTAATTAAGAGCCTTTATAATGCGCTGAGAAGAACAATGCAGTTACTGTTGCACTCTACTTTTTGCAATCTTTTGTGAACATTTTTATCCCCAATTAAGGAAAAGTGAGAAATGTAAGAGAAAAGTAGAATTTATTTATTTTGATTTATATAATCATACGGATAGGCTGGCTTGAATAAATACTCCAGGTCCATGATATAACTATCTATAAAATAATATTTTTTTTTTCAAACAAGCTTTTAAAATTGTTTTATGTTTTATTTTTCCGGACTTTTTAAGAAATTTGGAAACTTTTATTTTTGTTATTTTTCCATGTAAGAGATTCCATGTTTTTTATGTTCCCTTTCGTAAATTCACCAGCGCTTCTGGTGTCAAAAATATCTCAACCAAATTTGTTTCCATAAAACGTCACATACTTATAAATCCTCTACTGTATAAAAACCGTTTGTGTTTGAATAAATGTTTTTATATCGTGTATTTCCATATCTATCCAGCCAGTATTCGAGAGAAACTCGATAGCGCAACATAACCTAAGCATCCTTAGACCCATCTCAATAGATAACAATATCTCTGGTACACGTGGGTGTATCTGATCTAATTAATTCGACAGTGATTGATACTAATGTACCCGTAACGTCGGTTCAGTGAGTAATTGATTGTCACAACATGATGTATAAGCTTATAAAATCAATATTTAGTTCGCCCAATCTTGTTTAGCGGCGACACTAATTAAAGGTATATTAGATAATCAGCTAAGTAGTAGTGTAAGTATTGCTTTAAAATTTTAATCTAATGGTTACTCAGTGTTACAAGGCGTTTTTGATTCATCTGTACCATACATTCAATGTTCCATTAAAACTTGAAGGGATTATAAAATTGTTATCTTCCTTAATCCGTTGTAAATACTTATACGTACAAAAAATAATAAGAGAAAATCATTTTATTAAGTCGAAAGAAAGTTAAAATTAATTTAGGTTCCCTGAACAAAACGTATTCTTGGAATAAGGGTTTGTATAAAGTTTTAATATTTCCCTTTAGGGCAATATACAGATTTTAATGTTTCGTAAACTTAATAGGTATATATTTTTTAACAAAATTACTTTCTATTTTATAATAAAATATTGTTTAACGTTTCATAGAAAGTGATGTCTAAATTTCAGTAAGCAAACAATGTAGATACGGGTTCAAAGACGAAATCAACATAATATATACATACTACACGGTCACATTATCTAGAGACCTCGCTGGAATGCGGATTTGCGTCCGATTTGCGTTCTCCTTTGAACCCCCGCGCTTGCCATGGGCTCATCAGTGATTCGTCCGACGCGACGTGACGTCATCGACGCTAGGTCTCGAAATAATGTGACCGGGTAGTAACTATTTAAATAATATTAATAAAGTGTTACGAACATTTATCAATATGGTACTGTATATTCAAAGTAGCAAAAAAAAAATATTGCTACACTGCGTCGACATGACGGATGTAATCAAAAGATTAAAAAAATCTAACTTTTCATATATTTTACGTTTCAAAAGCTATCCTTTATGCGAAAACTTACAATTAGCGGTCACTAATATATCACACAGATTATAAAGAGTTTGTCTCTTTCAAAGGTCGAAACTTACTTAAAACTACGTAAGTAAGTAATTTGCTAACTATCCGTTTAATTAAGATGATAGTGAGTCTCACTTCAGTATTATTTCCCATTTACCTTTTTTGAGTATTGATTCCTCTTTCTTCGTTTCGTAACCGTTACAAATTTGGATCATTACGATCATTTACAGATCGTGTTTTTATTAGTTACTAGTAAATTAAGAAAGGATAATATTATTATAATTTACTGTCCTGACAGGATATTTATCTAATACAACAGTGTATTCCATATTATATTAATTAAATCTTAAACTAAACATTCATATTACTAAAATAAACAGTATAAAATCTTAAAACACTAAATCCTATAGTTAAAAATAAAATTATCTAGTTAACAAATAAAATCTTACAATAAACAAGACAATCTTATTATTAAAAATAAAACAAAAACAAAAATTCTAGAACCAAAAAACAAAATCTTACAATAAAAATAACAAAATCCTATACAGAACATAACACAATAAGTTGCCTTTGTAAATTTGTCTTTCAGAAGTCATAAGTTCTTATCGTCATTGGAGTTACAGTATAATATCAATTAAGTACAGTAGTGGACTTAAAATACCATAGTGTTTTACAGCGGCTGTGTACGCTAGATCTTGGTTTCAAATACCAGGTAAGGTTATTGTAAGACATTGTCTGTTCCATTCTTAACAACTAGGCTTTTTAAAATTCTAAGTGACTAAAGAAAAGTATGCAAAACAAAAAACAAATAATACAAAAGGAATAGCAATTGACATAAAATCTTATACCAATTCGTCAAAACAGTGTGTTATTAACCAGCTCAAGCTCCTGACAAAAGCTTGTCTAACTAAGGCGTTCATCATAACAGCGCATTAATGTCCCTCTGCAGGGACGGGCCTCCTCCCGGGACGGAGGGATACTTGGCCTACTAATACCACGCTGGCCAGACGCATTGGTATAGGGTTTAATTTCAAGTTTTCCTTCTTATTATTTCGCAATAATAAATTTTACGGATAGTCCCTTAGTCGGTTTTTACGACACCCATGGGATGAAATGGGGTGGTGACATATTGTATTATTACTTCGTCACCACACAGATGAAATAATTCATTAATATGCTGTAATGAATGGAAACCTTACGTTGCTGCTTAACTAATGTTAATATCTCAATTTTAATCGTTATGAAATATCTGCCTTAAACGACCTTAGAGACAATTTAATCTGACAGTATATTTGTGAATTCCGATAGTACCAGATTTCAACAAGTCAAATTATAGCACCGCATTCCTATCAAATACTTATTGTGTAAAGACAAAGTACAAGGTACTTAAAGCTTGTAGTACACTTCTTTAAAGCGTACTTATTTTCCAAAAAGTTATACTTATAATATTAAAACTTAGGAGTAAGCTGTAAGTTCAAGAGGTCTTTGTTTTTATGTATAGTTTCAAAAAAATAGATACATACACAGACGTGAGTTTTGTACGTCACTCTGGCCAGTTTTTAGCCTATGAGAAACAAGTATTAGACTCTTAGACCTTCTATGTAAATTTTACCATCATCATATCAGCCAATTGAAGTCCACTGCTAGACATAGGCCTTATCCAAATATTGCTAACCTATCCTGTGCCTCCTTCATCTCTCGGTTTCCCGCCGGCGCCCTAACTGTAATTTATTTTTTCAGTTATATATTTTTGTAATAAAATTTTGATCAAATAAAATATAGCTTCCAATACATTGGTATACCGACCTTAAAGTAGGTACATGCAATACAAATAGAATTAAATATTAAGTACTGTTTGTTGAATTTACTGTCGGATAACGTTTTGTTAGATAGATTTTCAATTTAAGTTATGTTGCTGTTTATGACTTAATTTTGTAATAGCAAGATTTAGTTTGCAGTTTATTATTATATCTCCGTGTTGAGTACCTAGGTATATGTAAGCACACCATTTTCATCTAAAGGATGTCTATTTATTTATTTATTTATTCATCATGGCCGTCCAATGTCGTAGAATCTGACTAAGAGAAACTTCGAAAACACATCCTATTCGAAATCAAAAGAAGATAGCTGTAATGTCCAGCTTCTTCTTTAAACCTGTTATAATCAGTCTTTGCAGATAGTACGAGTAGTACAAATTTTCTTCCGTATGGCAAAAATACACTTCTGTAAAAGTTCCCCTTACATAAAGCTGTATTAATCCTTCTCCAGGATTTATCTGTAATTTGTTCAAATTTTGTATTTAATTTTATAATACTTCTTTGAATTAATGTTGCCGCACTCATACTTAATTAAGGACACTTAAAGCTTTACTTGGAAGATAAAAATATTAGGAGAATCTAATTTACCAAAATAAGTATCTACACAATTTCCGGACCGCGTCTTGAAATTAAATTTCTGTCAGAAAACACTAAAAAATCTCGGCAAGCTCGCAAAATTCAACTTTAATTTCTTTTTAAAAGATTTTGGCGTTTGGACTTTATCGAATATGCCGGACGAAAAGTGAAAATGAAACAATTATGCAAATCGGCAACAAAATAAAACTCATTTTATTAACCCAGATACTCCTACCAGGTGTTATAACACCGATTAAATGACTTTAACAATACCATCAAATAAAATTTACAAAAAGCGAATAGTGATTAGCATTTCTATTATATGTTATTTAGTACATGTGCATAGTTATTTACGTGCAGAAACAATTGTTATATGCATTGAATTTTATGGATTTTTGGTCAATTAAAAAAAGATTAGTGGATTTTTTTCAAAATCCCAACTAAAAGCTACTTTCTCTGTAATTATTGTATAGGGACCTAATAATATCGTCCTGATTATGCAAACTAATGACTGTTAGCTTTAACGTTAGAAACATAGTTATATTGTATTTAAATTTGTTTATTTTTTATGAATAAAATTCTCAGAGGTGTTATAACACCTAGTAGGAGAATATACGTCTATCTCGCTTTACTACAAAATGTTAGGTCACAGCCAGAAAAATCATTATGTTTACTCGAAATATTAGAGAAATTAGAAAAAATTAATGATGAAACACCTATTCCACGAAGTATAGTCATTTTTAGGTTCTGGGTGGTCAATTTATGGTTAACGCTGTAGTAGAATATGAAGAAAGTACTTCTGACTACTATGAATATAACGTCTGAATCTCTCTGAACAGAATCTTCGTCCCACCTAAAAAATTCTACTGTACCTCATTCAGCTCCTGTAGCCTTTCTTTTAACAAGTGGCCTTGCCTTTGCAGCGAGAATATCAAAGAAACAGAATTATCCAAATTCTTACCCATAATGGCAAACATCCGAAGGTCCGAATAAACTACAGCCACCAATATAATATTATTCTGATGCCATGTTTGGTGATGATGTTGTTGATATGTTGTTTCTGTTGCTATGTCGTTTGTTCATTTAGTGTACAAACTTATACACTAGCCAAAATAGTAGTAGACTATTGTCACAAGCAATGCATTGAAAAAAGAGAGAGAAGAAAAAGAGCCAGGGATCATGGCTATCATTTTATTGTGGATGTGGTCCATCGAAGAGGCATGTACTGGGAAAGTTATCAGATACTGTTTTTGTACATAGAAGTAACGCTCTTTCACGAGATCGAATAAGTAATGTTACATTTTTACTGCTGTGATAATACACTAAGTGGTGACAAGTAACGACTAATTTATAAAAGTGAGACCTTAGTTTGGTGTATTGACCATAATTTCTTACCTATGGCTTTTATAGAATTATAGTATCAATAAAGCAGTAGTGTTTTATTATGGGAGCCATTGTTACACGCAATTTATACACGACCCTAACTTGTAAAATTTTCAAAAACAAATCTACGAGTTTTTAATGTAAAAAATGTTAGGTTTATTTTCACCCTAAGAGTTGCTTTATAACTAAATTAACGTAAATATGACATACTTATTCTACTAACAATATAAAATAAATAAAGTGTATAATTTTATCTAAAATATGTCCCATAGTTCCCTACTAGCAATAGTAGCCCATTCTTCTACCAGGTGTTATAACACCGATCATTTTCCAGCTTTCCCAGATGAAAAGGATTTTTTTTTGTATTTTTCCTGAAAAGTTAGTGACACTAATACTAACATATCAAAAAATTACAAAGATCTGAGACCCTAAATAGTTTCAGGAGTATCTGGGTTAATAATCAAATAACGGGACTTCGCATTCGCAAATGAAATAAAATTTCGTAAATGCTGGCATTAATTGTCGGGCAAAGGGGGTGGATACTGTCTCCATGCCCCCATCCTTCTGGTTTCTATCAGACAGAAGTTATCTCAAAGGGGAGAAGTTTTAATAAAATTCCGAATGCCTCGGGCAGTTTGATACAGAAAGATTCTTATACGCCATATCTCGTAGTTATAAAAGTGGCAACTTAGCTTGAAAGAATCTCACGCTCGAATAGAAGTCTTTGAACGACTTCAATATTCAAGTTCAATCATATCCGCGGTGATTTGTACAACATTCGATCAAATAAAACTGATTTCGACGTTCGAAGATATTTGCGGTTTAATAAGTTTCTTTGGGGAATCTTAGGTAAGTAAATGTACTAGGTAACAAAAGGATGAATTCTTTACTTAACTGTATTGTTACTTAATAACAGAACATACATTTATCTTATTTATTCTTATGTTTATCTAACTATCTTGGAGGCAAAGCTGGTGGTTATGTATGTGTGCGAGAGGTCGCGGTTTCAAAACAATGATGGGCTTTCCCCGAGGGAAACGCTAGCCACGGTGCTTTAATCAGAATCATCATAACAGCCCTTAATGTCCCACTGCAGGGACGGGCCTACTCCCGTGATGGAGGGATACCTACTTGGCTTACTCATACCACGCTGGCCAGACGGATTGGAATAGGGTTTAATTTCAAGATTTCCTTCTTTTTATTTCGTAAAGATGATATTGACGGATAGTCGGTTTTCACGACACCCATGGGATGGGATGGGACATATTGTATTCTTAGTCCGTCACCACACGGAGAGAGAATACAATAAGGTGCTTTAATGGGTTCTAAAAATTTGTATTCTTAGTCTACCTATGTATTTATAACACAAATAATTTAATGGAGTAACAGGAATTTTTTAAATACAGGGTATGGTGGGAAAACTTAGTTTATAAATACTATGCTGGTCTGGAGGGTTAGAATCAGGTTTAGTAAAAGGTTATCCTTCTTTGTTAGACAATTACATTGATTGTAAAGAAGTAGTTTCTAAGTGCCCTTGTAGGACACTCTAAAAATGAGATGGGGTGGTGAAAACTTGCCATTTAGTCCGTTACCTTACAGACTATTAAACAAAAATAAAATATGTATTTATTCTAAAAGGAGTCCAATTAATATGATAACGGCTGTTACATTTTATATTATATTTGTCAGTTCTTAGAACTGTAAGACAACGAAAAAAAATTAAATTACTTTCTTTTGTTGGTTTTTATTTATAACGTTATTAGCTTTTCTGTATATTTATATAAAGAGCTTTAATTCGTTAAAAGTAAAAATAGAAATAAAAAGGTCAAATGAGTTTTATGTAAGAAAAATATTTTATAAACATTGAATGAAAAAAAAACGACTGAATAATTATTAATTTTGGCCTTCCGATAACACGTTGGCCAGACGAGTTGATACAGGGCTTGACACTTTGACGACCTCTGTGGCGTAGTGTTTGTATAACATGACTGCTACACAGAGGTCTCGGGTTCGATTTCCGCTCAATGCAAATCTTTGTGTGCAAAAATGTACCAGACTTGGGCCGCCTCAAGTTTGTGCCAGGCATTTCGGTATTCCGCTCTTATATGTTACCTTATTTTTGTTGTTGGGTTATCGGACTGGATGATGATGAGTACAATTAAATTCACCAACGGATTAGAGTGGCATCCTAAGAAGTAATTAATCCACTGGTCGAATTTCTTAGTGGATTAGAGTGTTTTAGATCCACGTTTTATGTTTTAATTCTACGATCAAATTAGAGGTCGTAAAAGAAAAGAGATCTAAAGTAAAATACCTAACTAGTGTAACTTAAGACCTGTTAACTAATTGAAATTACTTTCGTAACTAAAGTATCTATAATTTCAAGTTACGAATAAGACGAAATTTACCAAATAATTATTTCTCAAGCGTGTATTAATTAGTCGGATAATATAATAGGCAATGCTAATTAATACCTTATTTACCTTGAAATTGCGAAAATTATGAGTTCAAAGCGGTCACAAGAAATTTCGTTAGACTCAATTAAAACATTAATAGGGCTAAGTAAATACTTTAGGGTAAGGATCAATTCGCACTGCTACCGATAATTTGAAATGTGTTACACTAGTTATTACACCAGCAGTGGACTGCAATAGGCTAGTTGATTGATTAATTGACACTAGTTATTTCTCACAGCTTTAACTCCAAGCGGTAAATAAAAAACCCTGCGAAAACTTTTTTAGTGTAAAAAGTTAAAGCTCTACACACTAAATAGTATTCCAATTCGTATCTTCGCTTCAGCGTGAAGAAGTTTTTTATAGTATTGCAGTTAACGAGTAAAGAATAATCAAGAAGATACTAAATCCTTAAAAAATAAATAATAATATGACTTTATAAAATAAAAATATAATAAAAATTGTAATTTTTCATTCAATAATGCCATGTAAAATTAGCCTTATATTTTGACGCTGTTTATAGGTGTTTCAAGGCTAAATTAAGGCTCGTTTGATGTTCAATCTCTTACGGAAAACTCAGTAATTGCTATACTGTAAGTAAATGAGCGAATTTTTGGTTATTTACCTACGTACTGGTGAGAATAATTTATATTACCTGTCACATACGTTTTATTTAAACAAATAAGTAACTCTTATGTAATAACACTTTCTTTCTCCGTGTGGTGACGGAGTAAGAATACAATATGCCACCACCCCATCTCATTTTTTTTTTTTTTTTAACGCCACGAATGACGTCGCCTGGGCAGAACTCGCCCAGACTACCTCCGGTCTATACTTGGGAGGGGGTGGAAAACTCTCATGAGTACACCGAGGGAGGCCCTATGTCCCTGCGGGTTATGCCGAGACTCTTACCGGCTAAAAACCACCAGACCTACTACTCTGTTGCCCTATGGGCTGCTAAGCGAATCGGAACGTCCCACAGAGGGGTATTTGACCCTAAAAGTTGGCCAAAAATATTTTATACGCTTAATGGCGGCGTAATGATGTTTTATTTCAGTTTTAGCATGGGTGAAGTAAAACAAACGCTTTTGTGATAAATATAAACATTTATTCTTCATCATCTTCAAAACTTACATTTACAATGTCACTTTCAAGTAATAATTCTAAAATATCGGGCGGAAGTGGGTGATTTTTATTATTTTTTCTCTTCCTCATGCCTCTCAGGACAGGGTTAGATGTCAACAGGAGCCTGTTTAGAACATCTGCGTTACAGGCCACCCGGGAAAGCTTCCTGGAGTAGTTGAGGCGGAAAACTCGGATGTGTTTGTTTCTAGCCTCTGCCGCTTCTTCGGAGAGTTGTCCAATAGGAAGAATTGCTTCCCTTATTACTGTAGCTCCATGACGCAAAACTTTATGTAAAGTTGGAGACATGGGATAAAATTTGTACAATAAAACGTATAACTTAGCCGTTTCTTGGCAATATGTTTCAAACATCCATCCATGTCAGACGATCTGAGTTTTTGGCCTTTTACTTCTTTCGCTCGAGTGTGAGAATGACTTTTGGGGTCGTCCGGGACATGGTCCTATAACAAAAACACAATAGTTGTACTCAAAGAAACAATTAAAATTTTACCTATTACTAACTCTGAAGATATAATTTAAGTAGGTACCTAATTACCTACATACTAGAAAGAAAGAAAGAAAGAAAGAAAAAACATTTATTTTGCACCTCAATACAATAATTAATATTATTAAAATTGAAACATAAACAAAACAAAAATTAAACTGAACATAATAAAAGTCACATGAGGTGCAAAATTAGGACCAGTCTCAGCACGATGCTGCAACGTTGATAGCTGCAGCGCTGTTATTCTGACTGGCCCCTTTTATGACGTCACGGACGACAAACACTTAAAAATTAAATTAAAATAAGGGAAAATAAATAATAAGACTGTACAAATACTTAATAAATAAAAACCCAAGACTGAGACATAATATTGTTAACTTAAATTTTTACATAGAGCCGTCCACAATTGCTAGCTCGTGCATGACACTAGTCGTATGGCTAATCAGTTGTCTATGGTTCTTATACAAATACAATAAACAAAGCGGCAATTGCGACAACAAAATAGATTAAATAGGCTATAGTATAATATAATAGGGAATAAATTAGACAATTAAGATGAGATAGGACAGGGTCATAGATATACTAAATATAAATATTGTAATGTATAGTGTAATTAATTGTTTGTTGTGTATGAAGTGTACTTGATGTGGCAATGCAATGTAAGGAGTTTCACAAAAAACGTGCCGGCGTCTACTGTTGTGTAAGTAATTCTCTAAATACTACATGAAAGGGAAGCCAGATTAGCAACAATAATAATAAACAACTACACATTGTTGTGGGTAAACAAAATTCTTCAAGGTATAACAAAACAATAAAGGGTAATTAAATTTGGTTATCACTCACCTGCTTTCGGTAGCGATATACCGCCTTTAAGCCACTCGGCATTATTTTCTAGGAATCTTGCCTTTGTGTTGCGTCCAGCTGACCATCTTTGTTTAAATTTATGGCCGATCATTGACAGTTTTTGCTTAACATTAGCAATATTTTCATCATTTTCTGCATATTGACTGAGTTGTTCCTGTTCCATAAATTGCAACTTTTCATGGAAAGTTGTCATATTTGAGCTTTCCATTATATCAAATAAATCATTGCGAGTCATAACTCTCATTCCAGAAGAGCCTATAACAGAAATACATAATAAATAAGAAAAACTTCAATTACCCTGTTTTGAATGTGTCTACGGAAAAAAATCAGCAAAAATGGGGGGGTGCATTCGGGTGGCTGTTTTTTACATAATAACATACTATAAGGTCTACGCTACAACAATCAATTGTAAATTTGACGGAGAAATGAGGAGAAATATAACAAAAACCTTTTTGAACTTCCAAAATGTGTTTTTTCATAGTAGTTTCTAGGTGCTTACTGTCAAAGCCTATAAATAAAGAATGAGTAAAGATTGGTTGTTTAAATTTAGTACTAAGTGAGATACATACCTGGTTGTGCACAATCCATAGTGAAAACTAACTCAAAATCGTTCAATCACAAAATAAAAAGTATTTTAAAACCACGAACTTTAAGCGCATTGAACAATCACACGAACACTATTGGCGAACGGTAACTTCCGACCGAGCTTACAGCGCGCGAGCATGCGCTAGCGCTTTATGTTTTTCGCTATTGTGTGGAGGGGTTATACTACTTTTTGGAAACATTGACTTAAATAGGGTAGAACCAATATAAAAAAATGGGATTTTGACCAACTTTTAGGGTCAAATACCCCTCTGTGCGTCCCCCCCAGACTGGGGTCCGGGGAAGCGTTTCTTAGATAAGCGTCGCCCCATTGAAGGGACGCCCACTTGATTTTCCCTAAGAGAATCCTACTTACAGAGTCATGATTGAGCGCGCACTGCGTTCAGGTCATGTATAAACTAACAGAGAGCTTAGGGGGGACCTAAGGGATCTGAGCTTTGACAAGCCTTTCCAGATCGGAGGACAGTGTGTCCGGTGAGTCCAGTAGGACATTACGAGGCCTTCGTATGACGTGAGGAGTGGTGGGGTTAGGGAGAACGGGGGTGTAGGCCACCGCCTCCCTTATGAGGTGATTTGTGTGCTCCTCTGCAGATTTGAAGAATCTATCAGAGGCCTGTTTTATGAATGTCTGTATAGTGGGCATTCCGATGTCCCGGTGCAGGTCCGCGTTGCGAACATACCACGGTGCGTCGGCCGCCCGGCGTATGAATATGTTTTGTACTGTCTGGAGCTTCTCCATAAGGATTGGGCTCGCGTGTGCGAATACAGGTGATGCGTATGTGAGTACTGGGCGTATGCAAACCTTGAAGATAGTTCGCTTGTTTCGTAGTGACATTCTACTGTGCCTGCCAACCATGTGGTGTAGCCGGCCGAGATATGAGCGTGCGTTCCTGGTCACTCGCCGTATGTGCGGCCTGAACGAGAGGGTTTCGTCCAGTGTGACTCCAAGATACTTGACTTCGCGCCGCCAGGGTATACGTGAACCTAGCAGTCGCGGGGGGTCGTCGGGCCTACGTAATAGTGAATTCCGCCGTTTTACATCGAAGCGAACCGCAGCGCTCTTGTCTGCATTCACATCTATGCGCCACTTGCGAAACCACGCGCCCAATCTGTTGATAGATGGTTGAAGCTTACGCACCGCCGCTGCAATAGTAACACTATTACAGTACAAGGCGGTGTCGTCTGCGAATAACGACATCTGTACCCCGCTTCTGAGCGAAGGTACTGGTATATCATTTGTGTATGATATGTATAAGAGGGGGGACAGGGGGGAGCCCTGAGGTACGCCGGCCGTGATAGACCGAGATGTCGATAGGGTACCTTCGTGCCTGAAACGAAAGGTCCTACCGCTAAGGAAGGAGGTAATTAAACGAACCATCCGATCGGGCAGGCCTAACAAGTATAACTTGTATACCAGCCCGTCGTGCCAGACCTTGTCAAAGGCCTTGGCGACATCAAAAAAGACTGCCACTGTCTTCCTCCTTTTGGGGTAGAATCCGTCTAGTGCGTATTCCACTATACGGTGTACCTGTTGAGTACATGAGTGGGCGGGTCGGAAGCCGAATTGATGGGGGATAGCTATGCCGCTGTCGAACAGATGATCTCTCAAACGAGATTGCATCGTTCGCTCGAATAGCTTGCTAATTGCCTTGAGTAGGCTAATTGGTCTGTGGCTACTAGGGACGTTGAGGGGTTTACCAGGCTTTGGTATGCGTATTACGATAGCCTCTTTCCACGCAGTGGGAAAGTGACATAGATCGTAACAAGCGTTGAAGATGACTGTGAGAACGGTTAGCACTTGGATGGGAAAGTGCTTGAGCGTCTTGTTAGAAATGCCATCGGCACCCGCGGCCTTTCTAACCTGTAGCTTCTTGACGTGCGAAACAAGTTCGTCCGTCGTAACCGTTATGGGAGGAGCCGTGAGAGGGAGAGAGTTCCTGTTACGGAGTTCTTTCTCTACTGACCGGAGATGCGCTGGGTCGCATGGTTGTTTAGAGGGGGAGCACTGATCAGAGATGCTGTCAGCGAAACATTCGGCTTTTTCCTCGTCTTCGAAGGCTATAGTGCCATCTGGACGAGATAAAGGGGGGATTGTTTGCACTACGTCACTACGAAGGGCTTTCGCCACTTTGTAAAACGCTTGGTGCGACGGAGATATTTCTTGCATGAGATTGCCCCATTTAGCGTTCCTCAGGTCTGAGAGTTTGGATCTAACCAGCCTCTGCAGATAGTTCGCGTCGGCTCGGTTAGAGGGAGTGGGGTAACGCGCAGCCCTTCTAAGCGCTGCGTTCTTAGCCTTTATCGTGTTTCGGATATCCGCCGGCAGCTGTGCCCGCCTAGGCAGGTTGACCACCTTCGTATTATCTTCCACAGACTTGGTGACTAAGCGTGTGAATGAATTTACTGCTTCGTCGATCTTCTCCCCGCTATCCAGCGAGTCAGGAGAGAAAGCAAAAGGAGAGTCGGGCTCGTCAATCGCAGAGGCGAGAGACCTAGTGACCTTATCCCAGTTAACAAAAGACTTGGTGGGAGGGGCTGACGGTTCGAGCGGGCCTAATACTATGTGTACAGGTCGGTGGTCTGAGCCCAGGTCGTGTAGGGTTTCTACAGACCCTAAAGGTAGATAAACACCTTTCGTCATAGCAAAATCTAAGACGTCGGGTGCGTAAGCGTTAGCGCTAGGATAGTGCGTGCAGTCATATGGGCTGATAACCTCCAGCTCAAATGCTTCCGCAATCTCTAATAAGGCTCGACCGTTTGTGTTTGTGGTCCTACAATTAAAATCTTTGTGTTTAGAGTTGAAATCTCCAAACAAGATAACGTGATTACCTAGCGAGAGGAGTGCTTTAAAATCACTTCTCAGGGGGAGGTTACCCGACGGTATATAAACGGACGCTATGACTAGGGTTTGGTGACCTATCATAGACAACCTACATATAGTTGCCTCCATGTTGGTGAGTGACGGAGTGTCCATGGGTGAACAGTGTAGCTCCCTTCGGAAATAAATAGCTGTGCCACCGCCATTAAGGCCTGTGGCTCTATCATTTCTGAGTAAGGAGAACTTGGGAATTGACAATCCTTTCTGGGAAGTGGGTTTGAGCCACGTTTCCTGGATAAGGTGTAGGTCAACCCCAAGATTCTTGACGAACTCTCTGAGCTCGTTGACCTGCGGTCTGAGGCTTCGGGCGTTAAAAGAAACCAACGACAGTCCCTTAGGCTTGATGCGCCCCGTGGTGAGTGCGAGTGTAGCTGGCGTGTTATGTGCGTGTGATGTGTGTGTATTGGTGTCCATGTTAGTGTTAGTATGTGTGTGTACCTAACTACCTATTGGAAACCTAACTTGTAGAGTAGAGTTGCGTGCTCGTCTAGCAAGAGCGCCAGAGCGAGTGGGTCAGTGATCTCGCGGTACTTGCGTGCAAATGTTTGCACCTCCGCGATGCTGATGCCGCTGAGTGCACTACGGATTGCACCTAGTGTGTTGGAGGGGGCTCCTGAGCCTAAACCGGGCTGGGAGGATGGGATGGGAGTGGGGAGGAGCGCCGGTTTGGGCGGCACTGGTGCCACCTTCTTCGGGCCCCATGCTAAGGCGGGCCTAGTACCCGCAGCGGCAGGGGTGCTTTCCTTTGCCGGGAGGCTCGGAAAGTTCCTTTCCGTCGCGGGGGGAGGGACGGGTTTGGACCTAGATGCCCTAGATTTCCTAGTGGGGGTCTTGCGCTGGGGGGCGCGGGGGCAGCCCTTGTAGTTAGCTGTGTGCCCGGTTTGGGCACATAGCACACAGGCGGGGGGAGAGGAAGAGTCCCTTGTGCGGGAGCACTCCTTTGTGAAGTGCGGGTCTAGGCACTTCACACATCTAGGGGGAGCCGTACAGTTAGCCGAAGCATGGCCGTACATTTGGCAGCGGTGGCACTGCCCCGGGGAGCCGCGTCGGTGTGGTACCTCGACCTTGAGGCCGGAGAGTCCGCACACGACTAGAGATTTCTTCAGGCGAAAGAGATCCGTCGCCTTTTGTTGCACGCCACTGGTCATGATGACCATGACGAGCGAAACGGGACGGCCGGAGCGGCTCTGCATTTTATGCACAGCCTTGGCGGGAAAACCCTGACTAACGAGGTCATTGAGGACGGCCTCATTGGAGATTTCGTGGGGGATACCTCGAATCACGGCCCTCACTTTACGCTCCTCAGGGAGGGCGTAGGTGTGATACGGCACGTGATTGACCGTGAGGTAATGAGTGAGACGACGGAAGTCGTCGACTGTGGGGACGTGTATTTTTATAGCCTCCCCTGTGTTGGAGGCGCGGGAGAAGTTAATTTTCTTCTCCGCGAGGGTGCGGGAGAGCGCATCCCACTTGGTCTTGTCCCTGAAGAAGACCGGTGGGGGGGGCTTGACTTTTGTCGGGAGGGGGGCACAGCGTGAGGCTGGCTTCCCTGATGTGGAGGGCGCAGCAAGGACGGGTGTCGGCGGGGCGACGGTGTCCTGCGCAGGCTG
The DNA here is from genome assembly GCA_905475405.1 of Schrankia costaestrigalis. Taxonomy (NCBI): domain Eukaryota; kingdom Metazoa; phylum Arthropoda; class Insecta; order Lepidoptera; family Erebidae; genus Schrankia; species Schrankia costaestrigalis. Next base: position 5,610,341 of record FR997835.1, on the reverse strand, counting down.
AGATGTCTGCGAGAGTTGCATAAATGCAGCAATCACAGGGGGCGGGGTGGGCTTAGTCCCAGATGGGGGGGAGGTCGTGGGCTCCTCCTCAGAGCTGGCCTGGCGGATTTGCGTCCTTTACGACGCGCCTTCCTGCTTTTCTTCACTGTTGTGAAGAGTCCGTCGCTGTCGCTGTCGACGAGCGTGGACGCGGGAGAGGGGGAGGCGGAGCGCTGCGAAGCGGTCCTTTTAGCGGAGGGGACGATGGACTCGAAGTCCATGTCGTCCTCGGAGTGTACGGTCGTGGGAGTGTGTACGGGCGCGGGTGTTTGTGCGCGCGCGAGTGTGAGTGCGGGTGTCGCGGGTGCAGGTGCCACGGTCGCGGGTGAGAGGGTCACGGGCGCGGGTGTGGACACGAGTGCGGGTGTCGCGGATGGTTGTGTGGGTGTCTCGGGTGAGGCCCTAGCTATTTCTGACCTAATTAGGTTTGTAATTAGAGGTAGCATGTCTTGTAAAAACTGAGTGCGGTCCTCAGTCACACGAATGCCGGAGTTTGTTGCCGCAGTGACCAGACTCGTAACGAGTTCGGCCATGCTGCAACCTGTGCGTCCCCCTGCGCGAGCAGGGAGCGCTTACGGGGAGAAACAAAGGGAACGAACAATGACCGGCGCCCTATTGGTCGCGGGCCTTCCTTCCCCCTGGGCGAGTCCCAGTGCAGTGGGGTCCGGACTTTCGGTATTAGTCCCAGACCTGAGGGGCCGGGGACGAGCTACCTGGGGCTCAATCGGCTTCGTTGACACCGTTAGGTTTCCACCAATTTTCATGGGTGTCTTAAATACCGACTAAGGGACTATTCGTGAATATCATCTTTACGAAATAAAAAGAAGGAAACTTGCAATTCAACCCTATACCAATCCGTCTGGCCAGCGTGGTATTAGTAGGCCAAGTATCCTTTCGTCATGTGAGGAGGAGGCAGTGGAACATTAATGGGCTGCTTAGATGATGAAATATTTCGGTCAGCCTTAGTCGGTTTTTACGACACCCATGGGATACGATGGGGTGGTGACATAATGTTTTCTTATTCCGTCACCACACTGAGAATATTATTTAATTAATATTTAAATAGTCATTATTATATTCTTAAGCTTTCTTAAACTTACTCAACGTGCCTTTCTCAGACTAAAGGCACGTTTTGCGCAAGGCGTAAATAATAAATAAATAATATTCCTCACACATTCACACAACGCCATCTAGTCCCAAACTAAACAAAGCTTGTAGGTACTATGGGCACTAGACAACGGATAAACATACTTAAATACTTTTTTTTTGTAAATACATATTATATTATACATAGAAAACACCCACACCAATGCAAACAATCATGTTCATGCACACAAAGATTTACATTGAGCGGGAATCGTACCCGAGACCTCTGCGTAGCTGTCATGTTATATAGCCACAGAGGTCGTCAAATGTTTTGAAGACTGACAATTATTATTCTACTTTTTTTTATTTTACAATCATCATTGCAGCCCATTAATGTCCCACTGCAGGGACGAGCCTCCTCCCGTGAAGGAGGGATACTTGGCCTACTAATACCACGCCGGCCAGACGGATTGGTATAGGGTTTAATTTCAAGTTTTCCTTCTTTTTATTCCGTACAGATAACATTCACGACTAGTCCCTTAGTCGGTTTTTACGACACCCATGGGATGAGATGGGGTGGTGACATATTGTATTCTTACTCCGTCACCACACGGAGATTTTACAATAATATACTTATATCTTAGAAAACATTATTTATTCATTCTTTAGAGAGTCGATCCTGTTACATCTCATTTAAAATGTCGTGTCAAGCCATGGCACAATTCGTGTCGAACTAACACCATCTGATAATGTAACCTTACTTATGACAAGGAACGTTCTATGTTTTAAATGACCTCTTAGCCACGAATGAAGAGAAAAGCAAATGTTTTACATAACTTTTAGACATGTTCTGTTCGACTATATTTTTGATTTCTTTATCCAAAACAAAAGTTTTTCTTAGTAGGGCTAGTATCCCTCTGTCACAAGAGGAGGTCTGTCCCTGCAGAGGGACATTAATGGGATGTTATGATTATCCAAACCAAATTATGAAAGAATTGAATTTTATTTCATAAAGTTGCTATGGGGAAATTTATGAACGAACATAGGTCATCATCGAGTTTAATCAAAATTTAGAAGATTTTCCCGTAGCTTAAATATTTATGTGAATAAACATAATATAAAATTTGTATTGATTTGTTAAATCTTTATTTCAAAATACTTTATGTTGCAAATAAATGTATATTTATGTCCCCTATGGTTTATATATGTAAGTATGTCTTACAATTGTCTAGCAAATTCTCATTCATTACAAATGCGAGTAAAAAAAAACATAACTTTTTAGCCAGGTAATGCATCACATTTTATTTAATTAACATTTTCAGCATTCCTACCTACCCTATATTACGATTAGCTCCGCCAATTCTTCTCCCCTCCGAACCCACTAATCCGCGACCGCACAAAAACTTAATTAACCAAAATATATATGGGTGTGTATAAACAAACAGGAGGCACAAAGTCACTCCCTTCTCCCTAGGGACTTTATACGGTGATACTATTTCGTGTAATGACTCCAAAATGAGGATACACCTTCCGCAATATACGTAGCGTATGTTGATAGACGTATTAAAACTGGATGTGTTACGTCAAGGCTTTATAGTAATTGAAATCTTACGAAAAGTAATACATTTTAGTTGTTGAATATTTTTTTGATTTTCCAAGAAACTTAAACTCAATCAAAATAGATGCCTGTTGTTCCGACGCAACGAAATATGATAGATTAATATCGATGCGAAAACTTTATAAAAATCTTTAAGCTTTAAAAAGCTGTAATACAATAGAAATCAAATTTCACTTCATTGCAAAGGGAATCTTTATAAGTCATTGAAAGACTTTAGAGAGTATTGCAATCAATAATCACAGAAGAAAGTGATCCCGAAATAAAATGTAAGGTATACATACCTACACAGTTTCTTTGACGAAAATATATCAAGAATTTCCAGGCATAAAATTATAATATGTACCATCAAAATACTCTTGGTCTTCGACGGTAAGAATACAATATGTCACTACCCCTTCTCATCCCACGTGTGTCCTATAAACCGACAAAGGGACTATCCGTGAATATTATCTTTACGAAATGAAAAGAAGGAAAACTTGAAATTAAACCCTATACCAATCCGTCTGGCCAGCGTGGTATTAGTAGGCCAAGTATTCCTCCGTCATGGGAGGAGGCCCGTCCCTGCAGTGGGACATTAATAGGCTGTTATGATGACTCAAGAGTCATCATAACCAAGGTTAAGAACTACCGTTCACTCAAATACAAAAATTAAATATCAACATTATCGTAAACACACAATTCAATAACATTCAAGTATTTCTAATAAGATTTCATAGTAAAGCCACTTCCAAATCCTCACAATCATGGCACCTTAATTCACGGCACCTCCTTAACTCATACACGTCACGTATCTATAGAAGGCATCGAGTTGTTCCCGTGAAGCGAGTTACGTGAAATGAACAACGTTAAAATATCGTAACAATTTTGCTGTATTAGTGTAATTTTCTTACATCAGGTTGGAACAATTACTTACAATAATGGTTGCTGTAATTGATAGGTTCCGTGTGGTGACGGAGTAAGAATACAATATATCGCCACCCCATCTCATCCCATGGCTGTCGTAGAAACTGACCAAGGGACTATCCGTCAATATTATCTTTACAAAATAAAAAGAAAAGAAACTTGAAATCAAACCCTATACCAATCGTCTGGCCAGCGTGGTATTAGTAGAATATTATATAAACGGGATATTAACGCGCATTTAATTTACCTTTATTTTACTTGACGTTTCGGCACAGGTTGCACTGGCCGTGGTCGCAAGCTGACTGGTCGAAACGTCAAGTAACATAAAGGTAAATTAAATGCGCGTTAATATCCCGTTTATTTAATATTTATAATAATGAAACGCGATAGTTTAAAAGTTACAAGTGGTATTAGTAGGTCAAGTATCCCTCCGTCACGGGAGGAGGCCCGTCCCTGCAGAGGGACATTAATGGGCTGTTATGATGAATTGATAATCTAACAGCTTATTCAATTTTTTTATTATAAAATGTTGCTCACATACTCATCAGATGTGTCTTAAAGCGAGTTTCTTTTGTTTATGTAAAGAATGGTGGTAAAAAAAAAATCTTACGTGTTTATTATTAGAACAATCATCTCTACAAAGCGACGGTATAATATAATTTGACAAAGAACTTTGATATTAATTTCTATGTTATAAACCTAAGCGTTCGTCGTACGTAAGAATACAATATGCCACCACCCCATCTCATCCCATGGGTTTCGTTAAAATCAACTAAGGGACTATCCGTGAATATTATTTTTACGAAATAAAAACTTGAAAATAAACCCTATACCAATCCGTTTGGCCAGCGTGGTATTAGTAGGCCAAGTATCCCTCCGTCATGGGAGGAGGCCTGTCCCTGCAGTGAACATTAATGGGCTGTTATGAAACCTATGCGTACCATATTTTGATTTATTTTCTAAGCAAACCATAATAGAAGATATCAATTTATTAAATAAACTATCAAGTCTTCTTCAACAAATGTTATTCCTACAGATATAAATATAATATTTTTCTAAACTTATTTCAATAATCCATCTTCTGTCAATCATTCATGATAGAGTGGAAAAAACTGAAATGAAACATTTCTCGATTAAGCACTTTATTCAAAGTAAATATAACTCACTAAAGACTGACATATAAATCTACTTTATATTCATATAACTAAATAGACATAAAGACATTTTTCTAAAGGAAAAACGCTGTAATTGAATTCAGTATTTTCAGTAAGTCAGTGCTCTATACATTCGAAGCATGCACGCACTTCTAATATCACGGTTATATGAATATTTGTCTCAATGAAAAAGGAATTATGAGAGGAACACACCCCCACTTTATGGGTTTCAGGGAAATTTATATTCCGCACCCATTCGTGGAATTTTTCATATCCGCAGTAAATTGTTATAATATTTTAAAATATTACACGGCTATATCATCTCTAGTAATATATTGTTTTGGCTCAATTTAATTTGTAGGGATCCGCAAATATAAGGTGCCAACTGAGGCCTTGTGTGAAGGTATTTGATTATAGTCCATTATACCTTCCAATATATCTCTAAGAGACAGTTTTATCATTTGAAAAGAAAACAGATGATAATAACGACTACATTATCGTTCATTAAATTATATACTAAGTGTAATTTTGTACTAATAATTTAATAAAAAATACCAAATAACACTTTATTACATTATGTTTTTAAGTTTACCAATGAACATTTTGTTATCTTCATTCTAGTATTCTAGCCTTGAATAATTTTGCATTCGTAGTATTTTTTTTATCAGTCAAACATTACATTTTAAATATTTGAAATAGATTTCTAATTGTATTTCTAAAGCCTGATGTATGTTAAGGCATATGATTGTACTTGTACGGAACACTTTGTGTTAAAATCAAACTCACACTTGTCGTGTTTTTAGTATGTGCTCAGCAGATTGAGTCTAAATATTTGTTTAGGACTTTAATTTATATAGTTGCCCGAATTTTCATTGACGTTGGCATACTATGGGCCATTCAATTTGTGAAATATGTTATGGGTTCATGAAATATAAAATATTTGCAAATTGACTATCGACTCGATATTTTGTTCAGATTATTGAAAAGTACAACAACATGCTTGAAATTTAATCGAGACCTTATCAAAAATACATTTTATCTGCAAAATATTTTTATGATTATTTTACAAACCATTTTAAACTAAATATTTTGAAATAATAAATGTTTGTAGGAGCTTTTTAAGACACAGAAGTTATTCAATGAGAGAAAATGTTATGAGTTTTCACTTACTCATTATGTTCTTATGTTATGAGGATAGTCATAATCGAATTCAATTACTTTGCATGTATTTTTGCGACCACATATTATAGGTACAATTTTAGTGTTTACTCTCAAAACCACGGAAATGTAAAGTAAATTGTACTCGGTTTTGCAAACCATAAGTAAAACAAGTAAAAGAAAGTGATGTATTAAGTAATACCCCACCAGCACCAATTCGACCATCTCAATAAGTTTTATTACCCATTTGCTTTTATAAATAGATCAACAACAGACACACAAGTGGAAACTGTTTGTCACCGTACTAATTTACTGATATTTCCCCTCATCTAATAAATTGCACTAATTAATCTCTGTGACATCTGTCATGTTAAAGAATGGGGAGCCGGAAGGCAAACGTGCATCTGAAGTAGTACTATTGTTATAGAAACAATTGATAATGAGAAGTAAATTAGATTTTTATTTTAAAACTGCTGTTTTCAGCATTTTTTGGAAATGAATTTTGATAATGACATCTAATGTAAAAATTATTTTCAATTTGTGGCTTTTAGTATAAGTGCCTATTCTTAAACAAATATTTTATCCTGGTAAACCCACGGAAAGATTCTAAACATTACCAGTGTAATTATAATTATCATTATCTTACTAAAAACTTTTTCTTTATCTAACTCATGATAACCAACGTGACTCATTGGTAATCGAGTTTATTATACAAAAATATTATGTAGTTTCACTTTCATGTTACCCTATTATAATAATTAAAAGAAAAGATAAAAAGACGAGTCCTACAATTATATATAATTAAACCACGTGGTGACGGAGTAAGAATACAATATGTCACTACCACATCTCAACCCATGGGTGTCGTAAAAACCGACTAAGGGACTATTCGTGAATATTATCTTTACGAAATAAAAAGAAGGAAAACTTGAAATTAAACCCTGTACCAATCTGTCTGGCCAGCGTGGTATTAGTAGGCCAAGTATCCCTCCGTCATGGGAGGAAGCCCGTCCCTGCAGTGGGACATTAATGGGCTGTTATGATAATTATATCAAACTGATTAAGACGTAAAAACTCATACAAAAAGACCCCTTTTAACCAAAAAGTCAGGCAACAATAAGCGGTAAACAAAGTTATTATACAAACTTCATATTTCGTAGATTACACTGCACAAGTGCGCACCCGTTAATCAAAAGTATGCCATTTATTGGCACATATGTCCGGACGCACCTGACCATTTATTTAAAAACACCCATCCATGCAACTTACATATTCGATATTGTGTCCAAAATTGAAATTCTTTATTTCTTTACGTATGTTACTGTTATAAATGAAACATGAACTATTTTACAACATTTTTTTTCTTGATAAAAACAATATACGAAACTTATTTTGTTAAAATTTATGTGGAATTGAAAGCTTAAAACTTTTTTTTTTAAGTTTCAAAATAAATCGAGCAGAGCATTTGGGGTTGGTTAAAAGAACAATTAAATTGAGAACATCCTCCTCTTTTTAGAGTCGATTAAACAACCACAAGCTTCCATCAAGGCTAATTTTGTTGGTTAAAAAAACAACCAAATTATTAACCCATTTAGACCGACAATAATTTTTGTAAATATTTTATAATTTTTTAACAAAAGCTTGCTAAAAGGCACCTCAGCAACCTAAAAAAAATATGTCAAAAATTATCCAATAAAAGGGGGAGCATAGGGGGGGCGTACCATATACGGTACAGTAGGCTTATACGTATGCAAAATAATTTATTTTTACCAAAGACTTTTATTAGCTTTTTTGTGTGATACATAGTAAAATATTCCATGTGAACTCAAATATTGCACTTGACACACCTTGTAGGGCATTGCTCGTGACATTATCTACACCTGGTTCTCTTCTCCTGCTTAGCCTGCTCAGCCATCATATCCTGAATCAGGTATTATTTATTGACGAGGGCAGACTAGGATCAGGTTTTCACGTAGCTTGTTACTGTCGATGATTGTGTTTGCGATACTACGTCGAATGTTTAGCAAGTCCATGTGCCTACCATCATGTCTATAAAACAACCAACCATTTTGTAAAAATAAATCAATTCAGTGAAGATTTAGAGGTATGTTCCACTTTTTACCACGAACGCTGGTTCGCAATCATCGTCAGCTGGAAGAAGCTTTTGCACAAAATACATATTTGTTTCAGTTGTTAGCAAGTCACGTTTTCAGAAAAGTACACAGAAGACCATTCTATTGGATTTCTTACAAGAGAAACGTTATACATTGGTTGCCAAGTCGTAGTCGTTTAGGTCAAAAGTCTCGTTGTCTCCAGTTATACTTCAAGACGCGTTTTTGCAATGGTTCTTGAGACTCACGAAGGTCTTCTGGCTCTTTAGAACGACTAATAGGAGCCACTTCTGCTGTTGTTCGTAGCAAACTTGGTGGTAAATGTCTGGGGCATCCTTTTCACCAGAGGCATGACCAGCCTAAGGCATGATCAGGCATTCGCAGTATCGGGTAGAAATAAAAAAATATCGACATCTTGCCCTTGATAATAAGCATCATCATCTTTCTTAAGATTTGCAGCAATATCATGAAAGATCAACGGTCTAGAACTGTAAAATTCTAAGATCTGTTTATGTATAGTTATGTTACATTTTGCTTACATATAAACCTACTGTACCACATACGGTACACCTAATTGGGGATTGAATAAACCTAACTCCTATAACCTAGGTCAAAGTTTTTTATAGTCATAGCACCTATTGTACTCTAAGCTATATAAAAATACGAATAAACAATCAGCTTTTTATAAAAAAAAATAAAAAATGCCTTCTTGAAGATATTGTAAATAATTTCTTACGTTTCTGCTAGCAAATGTCGATAAAAACACAAAATTACTGGCATTTAACTTATTTGTATTATAATAAATGTACAACTGTCACTCTGAACTAATTTATATAACTAAATAAAATACGAATATACCCACACGAAAATCACAATAATTTTTCAAAGTTACTGTACCAAATAGGGTACAGTAGGTCTATATGGGTTAACATCCTCCTTTTTTTAGAGTCGGTAAAACAACCACCAGCTTTTTACAAGCCTATTTTTGACTTCATCTACAAAAATAAAAGTAAGACAAAAAAAAATATTATGACAAAGCTCCGTAAATAAAGATTTAAAAGACGTTAAAATCATAAACTTAAAACCTGCAAAGCAAAATACAAAACTAAAGAAATTACAGACAATAAAATAATAATACCAAGCATGCATTTAACATTATACTTTTATTAGCAGTAATGTCTCATAGAACGAAAATTTGTATAGCAAGTGGGTGTCACTTACCATATAATTTTTGATCAAATGACACAGAATGGATAGCAACAATACCCTTTATAATTTTACACCTACAGTTGTAAACCTACAAACTTAAAGGTACACTCACCTGTGACATTTCTTTTGATATTAAAGTTAGGAATGCTTGAATATTACAAAATTGTAAAGCTTTAATGACTTTACATCAGTTCAAATGATGTGATACATATAAAGTTAATTACCTGTGTGGTGACGGAGTAAGAATACAATAAGTCACCACCCCATCTCATCCCATGGGTGTCGTAGAAACCGACTAAGGGGCTATCTGTCAATATAACCTTTACATTAGTAGGTCAAGACAAGTATCCCTCCGTCACGGGAGGAGGCCCGTCCCTGCAGTGGGACATTAATGGGCTGTTATGATATAAAGTTACTAAAACTACAAACAGTACACATGAAAGGGAAAAATAAGGCTTAGATACTAAGTAACTTTAGGATCGCAACAACAATGTCATCCGTGAGTTTCGAGCCAAAGAAGATGCTTATCATGACCGCGATGGCATCGAAGCAGTTGATCAGTAGAAAACATTATCTCAATGTATAATCACAGGAATTCAGATTTCATATTTTCGATATTAATAAAAATAATAAAAAACTTTGACTTAGACAAAACAATCTCACAAATAGAAGAAATTACTGACTTCTAATTTAAAAAAATAATTCAAATCGGTTTAGCCGTTTTTGAGAAATCAGGTAACAAACACACAAAAAAAAAGAAATACAATCAAATTGAGATCATCCTCCTTTTTTTTGAAGTTGGTTAAAAAACAAACAAAAAACTAAATCTCTTACTATTTCGTTTAGTTCCTCAGTAATCTGTTACAAATAGAAAGCAAATAACACACTTATCTAAAAGCCTTTATTAAAATAAATAAACTTCCATCATTAACGTTTCCCCATTGACCCAGAAGCTTAATAAGCACGTACAAATAATACATAAGTCCTTGACAACATAGCAGTTTGTAACCACAGCAGATAATAAGCGACAACTTGTAATCTTTAGATCAATGTTACGAAATAAGAGAAACAATGGCACAGCTGTCGTAATCACTGTATGTTTGTGATGATTGTGTAATAGTTTGTTTATACGAAAAGATGTTGTTGAAGATGCGTTCAGTGATGGGCAGTTGGATAAATACTCAAATGATAAAAACTCAGTAAATATCCAAAAGTGAGTAAATACTCGTAAATATCGGAATTCTTGGATAAATACTCAAAAAGTTCGGATAAATACTCGGCTGCATTCATGTATCTAATGTTTTGGATTTTTTAATTGTTTTTTTAACAAATTTTCATGTTATTATTATTATATATATTATATAAACAATATGCGTTTAATTAACTTGGAGTAGGTACCTATTTATACATGCCATCCACCCAGAGACCCATCTGTAATAGTTACCAAACGTCATGATTACATGGAAATACTTCCATACTAAAAAAATAAAATATATAAAAAATAAATACTTAAATATAATATGACAATGAAAAGCTTAAATATGTTTAAAAAATAAATAAAAGTATAGTAAAATAATATATTTGAATTTAGTTATAAACAAACGAGTATTTACTCGAGAGAGGTAAAATAAAGTATTCTAAGTAATGAAACCAAGATAAAATGAATTTAAAAAATAATTTTCTAATTAAAAACCGACTTCAACAACAAACTTGATTATAATAACTACTTACCAATAATATTATATTATAAAGGTAGATAATTATATCATGGTCACAAATCAAAGAAAATAATATTTCTAAGACGCAGAAGTAACGCAACTCTTTGTCGTCTTCATCATCAGATCATGTTTGTGTAAAGGTGTGTAAAGTTTTCATCAATATGAATAAAATAACCCCAAACACTAGGTAGCTCCTATATACCGTTGAGGAGTTCCCTCGATCCTCTGTCATCTTCAGCATCAGATCATTGTTGTGTAAAGGTTTCTTCATTACGAATAAAATAAGGCCAAACACAAGGTAGCTGCTATATACGGTTGAGGAGTTCCCTCATTTGTCTGTGATCTCCATTATCAGACTAGTTCTGACTCTTCATTATTTTGTAGTGACGTCAGAGATACACGTGTATGACAAGGTTCTACATAATGCGTCCTTACAATTTTTAAAAGTTGCCCTCGATTTCTCTGGTATCCCGTCATCCAGATCCAGATCTGGTGACAATGGGACCAAATGGAAAGTCTACACTTTCACTTTTTTCGAGAAATCAGGTAACAAACACAAAAAAAAGTACAATCGAATTAAGAAACTTCCTTTTTTTTTTTTGAAGTCGGTTAAAAATATAGTAACTTTCGAAGGTAAATTTCCAGGTTGATGCAAAGTATTGCAAAGATAGTCAAAAACAGGTATAAAATAAAAAAAAACTAAATATTTTGATAGTAAAATGCATCAGAGTTTTTATCCCAAGATTTGGATAAATACTCGGATAGAAACGAGTGTTTATGAGTATTTACTCAAAAATGAGTTTTTATCCGAGTATAATCCCATCACTGGATGCGTTTGAAAGTAAAATAAGTACTGTATTTTTCTTTCTTTTATTTTATTTACTCTCTGTGTGGTGACGGAGTAAGAATACAATATGTCACCATCTCATGCCATGGGTGTCGTAAAAACCGACTAAGGGACTATCCGTGAATATTATCTTTACGAAATAAAAAGAAGGAAAACTTGAGTTTAAACCCTATACCAAGCCGTCTAGCCAGTATTAGTAGGCCAAGTACCCCTTCATCCCGGGAGGAGTACCGTCCCTGCAGTGGGACATTAATGGGCTGTTATGATGATTACGATGATTTGACTTACAAATTTTGAAGGCAAATAAAAGAAAGGAAAATAGTACTTGTATTTGAATAAATATACAATGTGGTTGAAGCATTTATAGTAATACAATGAATATAGTTTATTATTAATAACAAAATGCATGTAACGATTACATCACATTTAAGTATATTATGCGTATTATAATAATGTAATACGAGCTACAATATTTTAAAGCTTAAAATATCCACATGAAAACTGCTAATTAGCTTTGTGAAACTAGGCCACGCTAGCTTGTCAAATTAGTATAGGCAAGTTGATATAATTACCATGTGCACATTAATGTAAATCGCACATAATATAACTTGAAATTTAACCCTGTACCAATCCGTCTGGCCACCGTGGTATCAGTAGGCCAAGTATCCCTCCGTCACTGGAGGAGGTCCGTCCCTGTGTGGGACATTAGAGGGTTGTTATGATAACTATCCTGAGATTGTCTCAAATTCGCGTTTCTGTGCAAGGTGGTCACTTTTTACATAGGGATAAGGCGTGAGTCTATTTATGTATGTGGTCACTTATCGCGAATTGTTTGCCACCGAAACATATATTAGTTAAATTTAGGCACATTTTAGTCATATTATAACATTATTTATTACACCGTTCTGGGACTCAAATTGCTGAGTGTACAGTAACTTCATGTTTGGGTTCTCCGTCCACACAAATGTCTGTAATGACTAATATTTCACTTTTATGTCGCTCGGAGCTCACTTTAAAAAACCTAATTATCTCGAGGAAAGTTGCGAGCTCTCGAACGTCGGCGGTGATTACTCGATCATAAACTCGACTCAAATTACTGTATTTTTTATCAAATTTTATCAAGTAATCGATACCTTTTGGACGGGCTTCAATTATGGTTATCGTACGGCAAACCATCTACAATAGACGATAATATTTTTTGATTTAAAAGTCCATTTCATTCATCCATTGTTTGGTGATAGCTAACCGATTATTATTATAGATAGCTGTTTTTGTGATTATTATATAAGAATGGTAAAAGCTTGAAAAGAAAGTGATAAAAACGTGCAACTATGACAGATTGAATTGTCAATGTTTGATTGAAGGCCACCACGCCACGCTTTATACAATGGGCAATCATTTTATTATTTTGATAGTTTAATAAAAAAAGGTACGTATAAGAAGAATGTTTAAACAAAAAGTTTAGACTGCTCATACTGATAACACTTTCTCTAATGTTTCTGTGTAGTAAAATTTTAGAAAATGGTATTTTATTTAGTAGTTTAGTAGTTTATGGCTATATATCAGCTAGTAGGCCTTCTCTCAAACAACCGCCTCAATAAAAAAACATTTATTTTAACTCAAATGACCATGTCTTTAGAAATGACGTAGGTACTATTTGTACAAACTTTTGTAGTCATCGAAAAAAAGTTGTTTAAAAAGTATTTTATCAAAAATAATAAAAAAAACTATTTCTAAATTAGAAGTTAAGAAGCTTTAAAATGATGAACTTTCATACAAACCTCTCGCCCTTATTGCCCTTGTAAATACACCTAATAAAGTAAAAGTACATTGCAAGGACAATAAGGTATTGACTTAAGGTACTTTTAGAAAATAATTGAATGTTACTGTTATTCTAAAGACCAGTTCATAATTTATCCGTTGATTCTAATTTCGTCTTCGCTTGTGGCAGCAGAAGGTGGGTTAATATAAGCGGTCCGGTACTTTTAGACACATATGGCTTGCAAAAATGTTTCCTGTTTATGTCTTCCGATGCTTTTACTCGCTTATAGTAGTTAGTGGATAAAACACATTAATCAAAATCCCCATAACAAAGTCTAAGTTAACAATCATTTAGATACTACTTTATACAAATATATTAATATCTGGTGCATCACTTGTCAATGGGAATTTTACAGTGATTAAAAACAAACCAAACGTGGTCTGGGACACTTACAGTTTAATTGATTTAAGAGAAGGGTTTTTGTTTAAACTGTCATGCTCCTTTTCTGACTATTTACATATATTTTAGGAGTTATCCTATTGGTTCGGGTAGGCCTCGGAAAACATATGTTGAGCAGATAGGTTCCATATTGGAGAAAGGCCAAATAGCACTCGTAACCGACGCGCATGTATGACTCACTTAATGAACGTGGACGAGGCCCAATCTGTTTGCCAGGATCGTGACAAGTGGCGTTCTGTCGTCTCTGCCTACCCCGGACGGGATAAGGCGTGAGTTCATGTATGTATGTATGTACGTTATCCTATCCCTTCTCACTATTGTCACACGTACCACATGTTTAAAACTAAATTCTATTTTGTAATTATTTTATGTAAAACTAACTTGAAAAATAGCTACACAATTCAACATAGATACAAACCAATGCAATAGAATAGGAAACGTAAACTAAAATAATACATTTAACATTAGTGCGACAATAAATTAGAAATACAAACCGCGCAGTAAATTTCGACTTGCTATATCAACAATTTAACCTCAGGGTAAGCGTGAGGATTACCTTATTCAAAATTATCGAAAGAACTCACATTGTTTTTAATACGTGAATTCTGCTCACGAGTTACCAGTATCGCGGCATGGGTCAAACTTGTGGGCTAAACGCAAAGCCGTATTCGATTTATTGACAGAGACCACTTAAATCAGACTCAGTTTATTGAATCTTTTTTCTTTCTTTCAATTATAGATGAGTAATGTTTTTTGCTTTGAGTTTGTAATAATGTATCTTTAACTGGATACGATGACGTGATTTAGCTTATGTTTTTCGTTTGTAAATTAAAATTTTGTAACAACCATAAATTACCGAAAGTGCTTTTTTATCCATCCGAAGTTGAGAAACCCGAGGCATTACTTTAGAAGGCCCGTACCGTACGTAAAATAAGGTAAGTGTGGAAGTAAATAAAAACATATTCCTCACACATTCACACAACGCCATCTAGTCCTAAACTAAGCTAAGCTTGTACTATGACTGTATCGGTGGCACAGGGGGGCTCTGGAGCAGGGACATATACCTGCCCCTCGCGAAGTCGAGGCGCAGCGGTCCTTGCTCCATGACGATCTCATGGAGGAATGGAGACAGCGACTTGGGCAACCGATGTACGGGCACGCCCTTATCAGGGCGGTAAGTCCGGTCATGGAGGATTGGCTCGAGAGGCGGCATGGCAGCCTCTCTTACCGGATGTCGCAGATGCTTACCGGGCATGGATGCTTCGGTAAGTATCTGCACCGTATTCGCCGGGAGCCAACGCCCGAATGTCACAGTTGCCGGAACTGCAGCGAGGATTCCTCGCTCCACACACTGGTGGAGTGCCCGGCGTGGGCACGGCAACGGCAGGACCTCGTTGTGGGTCTAGGAGTGGCATTTTTCTCGCTGGAGACAATGGTTCAGGCCATGGTCTCCAGCGAGAGCGCGTGGCGGGCCGTCGCCACCTTTTGCGAGCATGTAATGCTAGCGAAGGAGGCGGCGGAGGGCTTGCGGGAGAGAGATCCCTCATTCCCGCATGTCGCCGCGCGTCCTGGGCGTCGGAGGAGGCATTATGCCAACGATCTCCGACCTCCATGACGGTACACGCCCCCCCCCCCCCGGTAGAGAGGACTGGGGATCCTCTCCCACATAGGGACGGGGCCGTAATAGAGCGGCCGAGGGAGGTCTGCAGGGGACCCTGGGGTCGATGCTTAACGGTGCATACCCGGGGCCCCTGCGAAGAGACCCAGAGGGAGAATAAAAAAAAAAAAAAAAAAAAAAAAGCTTGTACTATGAGTACTAGACAACGCATAATACATACTTAAATACTAGAATATGTGGCAAAAAGTACCCGATTTACCTTGCATGTAGACAGTTGAATTGCCCCTACTGACAAGAAGTTCGTGCTAAAGATCATGACCGTAAAGCTTGAAAGTATTAGTGGTATAGAAATGCAGTGGTTCTTGCTTAATCTCATTCCCCCTAACTCATTAACGCCTCTTAAATTTAATCACTGTTTAGCGAGATTTTTATTAGGGAAACCAACCTTATACCAAACAAAACCGTAAGAATTTAAGTTAATCAATTGACTAAAATTAAAGAGGCGTTTATGATTAAGGGGATTTATTATTAAATAAGGTATAATACTTTTTTAAGTTACTTTACCAAAAATAGAACGATGGATGCATGTATATTATAAAACTTAAAGCCATTGTATGCAAATGTTCCGAAAATATCCAAAGTCTTGCCAAATTCTACGTTAAAAAAGGTATTATACCTTATCATCGTTCACTAGCTAAGTCCTCAGCTTTGCCCATGTGATTAAAATTTAGAACATACTTTGACAAATTAGTCTTAAAAAGCACTAAAAGATGTTCTTTTTGTTTTTTCTACCTTTAACAAAAATTTTAGTAGGTAAAAATTTTTTTGACTTTTACTTAAAAAAAATTAGCTTAATAATTATCACTTTGCAAAATGTTCTAAGGAACCCGGACTGACACGTCCGAAACACTCTCACGGTTTGTGTTAACTCAGGCAAACGTAGTATTTACGATTAAACCTCTTTAGTTTGTTCCTTATTTGGTCAACTTACAGCTAACGCTATTATTCAGACTTTATGTAACATTAGATTTTATTTGATGTGGAAATTGTTTCCAATGTTATGGATAAAGCATTACTTATATTTATTATTTTCATTGTCTAAAGAGAAGGCTCGCATATTATTTGTGAGGGAAGTATCACTGGTTCGAGCTGCTATGGGTTTAAAAAAAGCATTGTTTAGTTAATTTATTATATTTTTTACTTTATATTTTTTAATTTATTACATTTATACTTTTTGTTATTGTTTAACTAATTAAATTTTTCCTGAACTAGTCGGAATACAAAGAGAAAACTCGTCCTTGGGGTGAATTTATTTAAGTATTTTTTTCAGTGCAGTGTACCATATGTGGTACACGTGCATTGTTTTACTATTGTGTCTGCTGGCGGCACTGTGAAAGGGTTAATAGAATCATAATGTAACAGAATATTTTTATTTAAAAGAAAACTTATGAAAAAATAGTCCCTAAATATATAACGTAAGTTAATATTCACAATAACTATAAAAAACTCATTTACATAAATTTTCAAGATTTGCCCTTAGCTTGTAGGTTAATGAAGCAATCCTTTTTATTAAGGACATTATAACATATTATATTACCTTAAAACACGACGTAGGAGAGAGCCTCGTGTTTGATTAACTGTACTTATAGGTTAGGCGATATTATAATAAGTTTATGTATTTAATGAACGTGTGATTTTAAATTCTTATACAATAAAAATAATAATATAATATCTTAGAGTATTAAATTAGGAGGGGATGTATAAAATCCGACCGACCACCTCATAAAGGTTTCTGAGTCAGACTGGGTGCGGCAGACGCATGACCGTATCTTGTGGCGCGTGTTGGGAGTGGCCTATGTCCAGCAATGAACTGCGATAGGCTAATTGATGGATTGACATGACTGTTATGATTATCATCATCTCTGCTAAAACATGTTCAAGTCTGAACTTAGACCTCCTCCGACTCCTTTGATTGCCTGAACTCCTGTGTCTCCCTAGTTGTAATTTAAGCCTAAGTAGTCATCACATAGCCGGTAAAAGTTTCATAATAAATTATTCCCCACTTTAAATAATCAAAAGTACATAAAATTTATTATTGTAAAGTGATTGCGCATACCGATGCCCTTCAATTCTCGCATAAATGGTAATAAATCATAAAATATGGATCAGTCAAGTTTAATTTTTCACATAAATTCTGTTCGAAAGTAAAGCACTTTTTAGATCGCCTGCTTACTATAAAATAACATTCGCACTTAATTTTTTTTAAAGCAGAAAGTTTGATTAAACTGGCAGGTCAGTGAATGTCGTAATGCTCCCTTAATTTTCGTTCGAAACGCGTCCAAAAAATCGTGGATCCGATAACTCTCTGTTCGCGGGCTTATTTTATATTAGCTCAAGGATATTCGACTTTTTGATCATCTGTACTGCAAACGAATTTCAACTTTAAACTATTGAAATAGAGCTGAAAATACAGTGAACGTTGTAAAAGGATAAAATACAAAGAGATCAGTCAGCATGTTTGTAGGCTTAAGCTTTAGCTGTGAAAAAGGTTACCGAGCCCGCGATGGTGGGAATATTGATTCGTCTTATCAATATTGGCATAATGTTTCATGTACTGTATTTATTCAGGAAAAATTTAAAAGAGATCGTAATAATATAGACAGTTATATATGGGTAGATATTTTGACATTCACCAAAGCTACGTTTATGGATCAATAATGTGTTAAAATGAATAAATGCGTATGTTTAAATGTTTCTGGCAAAGACAGAAATGATATGTATAGGTATTTATCTCTATAGCATAAGTTGTTTGTGACAGCTACTACTAAAAGTCTCTGTAAGTATACTGTTTTTTTGCAAAGCAAAAGTTTGCATCACTCTATTCTTCGATCTCGTCATAACTCCATCTTATTCCAAAGACGTTACTAAATGTGACTAAACAACGACTTAACAACACTGCAACAACATTTTACTATTATAGTCCTATTTGTTCAAAACTAATATGCCTTGCATCCTGTTACCGTAATATAGGTCAACGCAGACAAAAACTAGACGCTAACTTAAAACAAAAGCTTAAAAATTACAATAACAAGCGAAAAAGATAATTAAAATTCAACGCTTTTCATTTTCGAAGCATTGTCTTGGTAAAAAGGAATTAAAAAGTGGTGAATGAAAATCCTTCCTCTTCAGCCTCCGGCCGTCCAATTAGACGCACTTTCGAGTGAAACTCAAAAAAACGTACAATAGAACCCTCGATATCGCACGTTCAAAATTCATGACGTGTAGTCCTAGTGAAAGCGATGAACGCAATTAAATTGTATATATTAAAGTTACTGCTACCTATACCTTCATCACGAAAAGCTTATTTAATTAGATATTGGAAGTAGTATTTGAATTTATATAAATAAGTCTGGTTCAATAGAACATTTACTATCAAACTAGTTTTTCGCAAGTAGCTTCATTTTGAAAATGTGCCCAACAATTTCGTATAAGACTGTCTGTATTTGTCGTAGCAAGAGATACAATATCATGATTTCATGAATATAAATATTATTAATTAATTTATTTTTAACTTTAAGCACAATTAACAATATTTTACAATGGTGGATTTAATGCCTTAAGGCATTTTATTGAACGAAATGTTGGGCAAATATGGCTGTTGTGTATTGGAGTGCTATCATATCCTCCAACCCTATGGTATAAGGTACGGAAAAATGAGTTTTTTTATAAAAATAATATTATTATTGAAAATCAAACCAACTTATTTATTTATTTATTTTATTTATTTATTTAAATATGGACAACCAATAGTTGCTACATCTTATCTTACACAGTAAATAGGTACATAGTCATAGAATCTTAATGCACAACATTTTAAGGTGTCACAGCTTGCACTATTACATTGCACTAGCACTTATAACTAAAGTTTTCTTAAGCCACAAAATACCTACGAACTAGTTGTTAGTATATAATTTTGAGGTAGAAAAAATTGTGTTTATTTTATTTACTTCCGATTTTGCCTCTCAACAACTTCAGCACACTACTTTTAAATTTTTTCAAGTTTGTGTTAAAAATATCTACTTCACAGCACATAGAATTAAAGGTCTTCGAAATTCTAGTAAGGGTACTAAACTGTTTTAGATTAGTTTTTAGAACTTATGTAAAATAATGTAGGTTTTTCTCTAATAGCTCTTCCTATTAAAAATATTTATAACTATTTTTGTTATTGGTAGCATAAGAACACTTGTATTTTGTATTATCGCTATATGTCAGACCAAACCCTATGATGCACACTCGCACGAACTGTTGCTTGGCTTGAAATACAGCACCAATTAAAGTTGACATCCGACGCCTCCATACGGTTGCACCTTCGACGTTCGATTGGTTCTCACGTGTGTATTATATATGTTATATGTTTTATTTATTATTTTTCACACATTGTCTTTAGGTCATTAAATTACTTTATGGCAAAGAAAATTAATCTGAATTCTTACTAATACGTACAAATATAAAGATACAACAGAGGAAAAAGTATTTTTTTCCCAATTACTATCCAGCGAAAAGCCCCCAATTCCGCGTGGTGACGGGATTCCGTGTGGTGACAGAGTCCATTAATGTTCCACTGCAGGGACAGGCCTCCTCCCGTGATGGAGGGATACTTGGCCTACTAGTATCACGCTGGCCAGACGGATTGCTATAGGGTTTAATTTCAAGTTTTCCTTCTTTTCATTTCGTAAAGATAATATTGACGTATAGTCCCCTAGTCGATTTTTACGACACCCATGGGATGAGATGGGGTGGTGACATAATGTATACGTGTGGTGACGGAGAAGAATACAATATGTCACCAAACTGTCGACTTGGATATAGTGTTCATGTCATCAACTGGTGTAGAATCAGTTTACACGAGTTGTTAGATCAGCATAATAATAGCGACGACGTAGCCTTCATTCCTGTACTGTATTCGGGTTTTCCATTAGGTACGATAAAGCCCCAATTCTCAATGGTGACGGATTAATAATACAATATGTCACCTCATCCCATGGGTGTCGTAAAAACCGACTAAAGGACTATCCGGCAATATTATCTTTACGAAATCAAAAGAATAAAACTTGAAATTAAACCCTATGACCAATCCGTCTGGCCAGCGCGGTATAAGTAGGCCAAGTATCCCTCCGTCCCGGGAGGAGGCCCGTCTCTGCAGTCAGTGGAACATTAATGGTCTGTTATAATGATTAGGTACGATCGATAACGAAATCGTCTTTTTGCTGAGTCAAATTAAAAACGGGTTCTCTCATATTTTACTAGAAAAGGTACAAAAACAATAATATACAAGGGTGTAAATAAAACTTCACCAAATAATATTATCCGTGTGGTGACGGAATAAGAATACAATATATTTATGTCACCACCCCATCTTATCCCATGGGTGTTGTAGAAAACGTCTAAGGGACTATCTGTGAATATAACTTTACATAAAAAGAAGGAAAACTTGACATTAAACCCTATACCAATCCGTCTGGCCAGCGTGGTATTAGTAGGCCAAGTATCCCTCTATCACGGAAGGAGGCCCTGCAATGGGACATTAATGGGCTGTTATGATGATAAATAATATTAACTTGACCTTTACACGAAAATACTAAATTAAAATTTAAAACATTCTTCAATATAAAAAATAGAAGCTAATAATAACCATGAAAAGAAGTAGCTCTTTTAAACAAATTGTTAGTAAACGACTCACAATGTATAAGTTACGTAGCCTCTTTTGAGGAAACCCTATAAATTACACCGTAAAAGAAACTCGCTGCAATCAAAGCTCTTCAACATTTTTATTTTTAATTTGTATGTTTTTACAATTTATATAATATTTGTAAAGAAAATGTTTACTACGAATTCAATGAATTCTTCTACAATAATCCCTTAAAAGAAATTTTAAAGTATAAAAAGGCTTTATAATATTTTGAGGTTTTTTTTCACGTAATGTCAATGACTTTATTTTTTAACTGTCTTGGTAAACACAATTTTAACTTTAAAACTTTCGCGTTTTATCTTTATTAATATAATAATAATAACGGTTATTAGGTAACGACTAAGGGACTATCCGTGAATATTATCTTTACGAAATAAAAAGAAGGAAAACTTGAAATTAAACACTATACCAATCCGTCTGGCTAGCGTCATATTAGTAAGCTAAGTATCCCTCCATCACGGGAGGAGGCCCGTCCCTGCAGTGGGACATTAATGGGCTGTTATGACTTTAACAAAAACCTACTTAAAATAATGATTTAAACTAGTATAAATAAATATTCACGGACATCTCTACACAGCGCTATCTGTTCCCAAAGTAAGCTAGGCTTGACCTGCTTGTGTTATGGGTAGCAGAACAACGGATATTAGTACTTAAATACTTTTTTTTTGTAATTACATACATATTATAAAAAAAGTATTTAAGTATGTTTATCCGTTGTCTAGTACCCATAGTACAAGCTTTGCTTAGTTTGGGACTAAATGGCGTTGTGTGAATGTGTAAAGATTATTATTATTATTATGTTTCTCTTTTCCATAATACTCGGGTCTATTGGAGACCCGGTTCTTTGGAAGGCATACATCGGGCCGAAGCCAAGACGAAGAGGCCCTTTAAGAGATATTTAATCTGGTAATGGATACACAGGGCAGATACCATCTCTGAACGCACAATAATGATACATCCAGAGATGGTCCCTGCCGAGTGCAAAAACTATTGTAGTGCATCTCTAAGGATGCGATGGAAATTTAAATAATAGTCTATGGATGAGTATGTTCGGTGGATAAGTTATTGGGCTATGGAAGGAGACTACCGGATACCTGTCGTGATAATCAGTCTCTATATTATAAAAAGACAGGTAGTGACTTGCCACCTCGTTGAGTGGGCCCCACAAAACGGCCGCACGTACAGTGCGACAATGGAGCAACATCTCGTAGAGAGGCTAGAAGCTGCGGAGAGGTGAGTCTGCGGGGCGCCAAATTCCGGTCAACCGTTCAAGGGCCCCCGGCGTTATGATATTTTACACTTCCAGCTTGGAGCATAGGATCCGCTCTTGCGTATTCCAGTCCTGGCCGACCAATGAAGGTAAGCCAGGCCATCAAGGAATCAGGGTCCGTGGTGTCGCCACTCACCAACAGCTCGCCACAAGCTGCCCCTGCGGTTTTATTATTATTATTATTATACATAGAAACACTCAGACAAATAATCATGTTCATTCACACAAAGATTTGCATTGAGCGGGAATCGAACCCGAGACCTCTGCGTAGCAGTCATGTGTATAACCACCACGCCACAGAAGTCGCGAGTATACTAGCTAGTAGTAACTTTCAGCAATGTAATGAGTATAGCAAAAATTTTGTAAACGAATTCATCACCAAACAATCTAATATAGTATTAAGCAGTTCGTTTTTAACTGCATTATTTTAACTGTATGCAATGCAAAGTACAATGTGACATGTCGAGATTATTTCGTTTAGTTTCGTATTGTTTTCCATGTGCAGTCTGTTACTTATGCATTTTGAACTAAAGGCAACGTTTGCTTTTGATACCGCAGTCATGAAATTTGTATTGGTTGGGATGTCAGTAAGTATTTGAATATTTTTTTTCTTTTTGAGTTGCGATCGAGTAAGATATTATGTAATGTTACAACCTCCCTCCCTTTTTTGCAACTGTCTGTAATAAAAACTTAAGTAAAAAATATATAAAACAATAATACCTAACAATTGTAAATGGTCTCTCTAAGCTAGAAGAAGAAATTTGCTTTTACCTCATAAGATATTTTATTTTATTCATTCATTTTTTTCATCTGGCCAGTTCCAGAATCTGTAGTCTGTTTATTCATAATACCTAATAAATAATACCTAATAAATAAATAATACCTAACAATTGTAAATGGTCTCTCTAAGCTAGAAGAAGAAATTTGCTTTTACCTCATAAGATATTTTATTTTATTCATTCATTTTTTTCATCTGGCCAGTACCAGAATCTGTAGTCTGTTTATTCATAATACCTAATAAATAATACCTAATAAATAAATAATACCTAACAATTGTAAATGGTCTCTCTAAGCTAGAAGAAGAAATTTGCTTTTACCTCATAAGATATTTTATTTTATTCATTCATTTTTTTCATCTGGCCAGTACCAGAATCTGTAGTCTGTTTATTCATCACTGCGAAGTTTAACTGCTGGAAGGTTCTTCACTAAGTACGTATTTATTAAAATAGAAAAACATCAATATTGTTCCAGCATAAATTATTAAAATAAAATCATCTTGAATTCAATTCATTGCATTATTGAAAGCTTTAACTAATCTCTCTACGTTAAGAAAATACAACGAAAACCAATTTCAATATCAAACCGCGTCAAATAATAAGACGCTTCTATGTTTATATTGAAAACTAAGGGTTCCCCACCCTCAGGGTGGCGTAGCGTGTCGTAAAGAACGCTTTCATGCAAAGTGGATTTGTAAAACTTTTCGCTAGAAATAATATTTGAATTTGTAATGACGTCATGTTAAAATAAATGAATGTTGTCTGGTGCAGGCATGCGAGGTGGATTGATATGCCAGATACATTTTAAAACTGTTCTTTTGGAAATATTTTTTACAGAAGGGTTACATTGTTAACATTGTGCATTATACTAAGACATACTATAATTTTTATAGGAAATAATAAGAACCTAATCCTTGCGAAATAATAAATAAACCTACACAATTTTTGTGATTTTGCGACAAATTTATTATGCGATTTATAAAAAAAAATTCAAGAGCCTGGATGTTCTTTATGTATTCTAAAAATAGACCTTAAAAAATTACTGCTGCAAGACACGACTTCTTATGGGTCATTTTACTAGGTAACGATTCTTGTAAACATAGTTAACTTGGTAACTTATTCGTTTCTTTAACTTTAATTTATCCATATGTAAAAGATAAACTTCAAACTTTCATGAACACTAAAAATGCTATATACCTCTTAGTACGATACGCTCTATGATAATAGATGAGAAGTTATACATAGTACATCAACACTGATACCGCAACAAAACTATAAAAAGCGTCGTCTTCACGATAAACTCTCACGTGAACTGCTTACAAAGACTCTGCTATAGTTTACGAGCGCAGTAACGACACATACTGACGTATATTTTATTTAGTTTAGTTTAACCGTAAAAGTTATTCTTATATACCAAGGTGATAGGTTACTACGGAGGTAAAATACCTGATTAATATTTGGTATACAAACTAATTGTTTTTAAGTAAGATTAGTAGAAATTCAAGAAGACAATCATACTAATCTTCTGCTCAGAATACATAGTTGAGATCGTAGCAGGCATAGTAGAAGAGCAGAAAGAAGGTAAAGATCTAGGAAAGAGTTAACATATAGACCGATAACACTAACATAATAATAATATATTGTTTTATTCTAGTGGTTACTTACTTACTTTAGTTCTAGTTTGGACGACAGTCACCTCTCATGTTTATATAGTACATTATTGAGTTGTGCATATACAAGTAAGAACACTTAATGTCACCATTCTATGTCATTCGTTACTAACCTATGGCATCCTAAGGATGTCGGAAAAACTATCAGGTATCAACCCTTAATCAAAAGAAGAAAACCTTGACAAATAAATAATATATCAGTATACATAAACTGATACGTTCAGAGGGCTTATAATAGGTCAAGTTTCCCTTGATTACAGTTGGAAGCCCGTCTCTATTAGCGGGTCATTAGATGGCTTTTACAAATAAATAAACACGATAAAATTATTTAAAATATTAATGTCAAATAGTAATGGTAAAGCAAATACAAGTTTAGTGTGACATTTACTTAAGGTTAAAAATGTTTCAAAGTGTTTGACCCTATGTCTCCTCTATTAGTAGATAAAAGGTTACAATAGTACTAACTTACAAAATTTATTTAGTACTAAAAATATATTTAGTAAAAAGTATCATGCTCAGCATTGAATAATAAATCGAAGTGTTATGTACAATATGAAATTCCACGTACAATTCCAATAAAATGTTTTATCAGATTTTTTTGAAATTCAGAGTTCAGAATATAAGTTACCCTATGTTGAATAGAAACCAATACTAGACTGAATTCTTTTAAATAAAATAAAATACGATCTATATAAAAAAAAAATCTAAAAAATTTATTATTATTTGTAGTGGTAGAGGACTTCTATGTTGTTAGTAGACGAGAGTAGACGTTTTACCTGATTACTGTGTTTACGTGACAGATAACTAGGAGTTATTAAAATCTTACCCCCTTACTATAAACTCCTCTTAAATTTTAGTCAATTGATAAGCTTAAATTCTTACGGTTATGTTTGGTATAAGATTGGTTTTACTAATAAAAATCTCGCTAAACAGTGATTAAATTTAAGAGGCGTTTATGAAAAAGGGGGTAAAAGTGTAATGTAGGTAGCCGCTGAGGTATGCTACAGCATTACTGTTACGTGACTAATATGATTAACTACATACCTTAAGGACAATAATAATTTGAAAAATAATTAAGTTGATAATAAAATTAATCAGTAAACTTCTTTCTTCTTTTTCAAAAAAAGGAGATTGAGAAGTTACCCCCTTACATAAACGCCTCTTAAATTTAAGATTTTTATTAGCAAAATCAACCTTATACCAAACAAAACCGTAAGAATTTAAGCTTATCAATTGACTAAAATTTGAGTGAATTTTATGAGTAAGGGGGTTAAAGTTTAGGGTACATAATATCACACGTGTGAATTGAGATGTATATAGCGATACGAATCTGCAAGCTTCAATGCAGACAAAAAGCAAGAGTAAGATTCAAGACATTGAATTCAGTTAACCATCCAATTATACTCTCACATCATTACTACCTGATCGTCTAATCAACACAACTGGATCCGCAAATGCGCACTAATTAAAACTGGAGGTCATACAGTACAGATGTGACAAGATACAATCGACAGTACTCTGGTACGTGACGCCGGCTATCTCGCCACCGGTTTAATTGAACACGGTCGAGGCGGTTGACCGGTGTTCGGTGTGGCCATGCAACTAGCGTTGTTGAAGAAGTAATCTATACTTCATTGAATCTTTCAAGCTTTAACCAAATGCATTCACACGACAGCTACGTTTAACGTCAACTAGAGCACTAGAATCCTAAAGTACATACAGAGGACCTTACAGTATCTGTACTAGCGTGCGTATAATATTATGTTGTGTTCTAACAAGTTTGTTTATCTAATAGTACTTTAATGATTTCCTGCAGATATAATAATAATATGCTGAAGAGAATGAATTATTTATTTATTAACGTTAATACGGTTTAACAAAGCAATCACAATTGAACGCATTCTTTAGTGTGGTAAGAAAATTAATTTAGCCTCATATTATGTAAAGTGTTTGATCCTGGTATGAAAACTCTATGCTCTCGATCTAATACCACAGTAATAGGGTATACCTACATTAAGTTTAATTAATGTGCTTTTGCATAAAATAATTCAATTAAAATGTTTGCAAACGATGCAAGAGAATTAGTAAAGTTTATGCAATAAAGACAAAATTATTAGTAAAGGCTAAAAATTACAGTATCCGTGTGGTGACGGAGTAAGAATACAATATGTCACCACCTCATCTCATCCCATGGGTGTCGTAAAAACCGACTAAGGGAATAACCGTAACTACTGTCTTTACGAAATAAAAAGAAGGAAAACTTGAAATTAAACCCTATACCAATCCGTCTGGCCAGCGTGGTATTAGTAGGCCAAGGAACCCTACGTCACGGGAGGAGGCCCGTCCCTGCAGTGGGACATTAATGGGCTGTTATGAAAAATTACAGTAGGTATTTATATAAGCATATTATATTATTATGTAATTTAAATAACATTTTGCTCTATTTACTAATTAATACAATATTACTATCCTAAACCTGTAGTTAATTGAAATTGTTTAAAGAATTCGTATTTGTTTTTGTACTCAATTACTTAAATTGATCCTGCGTTAGCAATCGTACTATTCAGATTAAGCAATAATGCCGTAAAATTTTATTTATAGTCGTATTTTAGCATTCTAAATTTTTTAAAGTAGAATGGTATGAATGTAAACACAACGTAGAAATCGCTCTTCTCGTAGCCAAGCCCTTAACCGTGCATTCGAATACAAGTCTATAGTTCTACTAGTTGTTATCAAAACAACCTTTTATAAGGAGTAAGCCATTTCATTATGTAATAAATAGGGAACACGTATTAGGTTAATAGAACCTTGTATGTGATTTGAATAGATTAGAGATTGTAGTATTGAATAGATTTTGTGCTGTTTGGAATGTACAACATTTTTATTGGAATATGGCATAATTTGAATAAGCTTGTCTGAATTTGGAGCAATTATATCAGCACAACCTACTACATGGACGCTGACGGGCTTCGTATAGAGGAAAGCTTGACTAAGGTTTTGGTTTAAGCCTTCCTCGCTTAAGATTTCAATTTAGTTCCTTTTCCAATTTACTCGGGATGCGACAGGGCGGTGACTTGCACACAATCTACTGACCATTCTATAATTCCTTGAAATTGTTAAGTGTTATTCGTTTCTATATATGGGGCTGAAACTAATTAGGTACACGAAAACAACTTCTAAAAGTAATTTTGGTATGTTAATTTAACATTTGGAACATTATTGCAAAAAAAAATATGCACAAAAATAAAATAGGTACATTTTCAAAAGTTTGTTATGAAAAGTTAAATTAAAACTGCTATGTTGGATGGTAGCAAATTCTATGAACTACGCAAACTTTTTGTAAAAGCAACCCTAAAATACTTTCGGGTATTAAAACTACGGGTAAGTACTTAAAACATTTGCAACTGAATAAGTTTAAAACAAAGATAACATTTGAAATCTAATATCGATAAGAAATTTTGATTGCAGGCACCCTCAGGGTTTTAATAATCAATATTTGATGCGTCATGTGCCTATCAGAAAATCGAACTGTCAATTAACATTCTAAAAGTTTGTCCATCAAGTCTGGAAAGTTTTGGAATTCCAATGAATCGATGATACTTTTTTTTATTATGAAGACAAACAATACTTTTATAACTTTGATATAATTTTAACGTCTAACTAAAAATACTAAATGAAAGTAATTTAAAAGGCAAACACGTAACTGCAAAGTTTGTTTTGATTCGATTTCGCTTGTTTTGATGCAGATCTTAGTAATATTTTAAGAATAGTTTTCAATGAAGAGTTTAGTATGTATCTCAGTCATGGCATGACTGTTAAATATTTGAACTAGGCTCACCAAATTGTCAATACGTTGTATCCAATAGTGGTTTATGTTAATTGAATAATTCCAAGGAGTTTTTATTGACACCTAAGGAGACCTCCGTTTAGCAGTTAGATCTTATGTATAAGACAGTAGTTTCTATTTCAGCATATAATGCAAATAATAATTATTTTAAATTGATATAGTATTCCTCATTATACACACAACGCTGTCAAGTCCCAAATTAAGCACAGTCTTAACAAAAAAAAAAAGTATTTAAGTATGTTTATCCGTTGTCTAGTACCCATAGTACAAGCTCTGCTTAGTTTGGGACTAGATGGCGTTGTGTGAATGTGTGAGGAATATTTATTTATTTATTGGCACTAGACAATATAAATAAGTGAATGAGTTACTGACATAAGTAAAAAAGTTCTCAATGTTAGTATTGTAACACATGGCATAAGTAAAAAGAGTAACGGAACTTTTTTCTCATTAGAGACACCTTTTCAATTTTAAGCAACCTTACCGAAAACACATTACGAATCCCGTTTAAAAATAAATAACCTGTCACCGCAAAACGGCACAGACAGTGCACGAGTTGCGATTGTACACTTGATAATAAAATAATTTGACTTTGACTGCTTAAATCCAAACCAACTTAGTTTGAGCTCTCAATTTTTTTAACTCTGATCATTACATATTCAATTCTGCTAAGCCACCAACATCTTCGAAAGGTCATTCTAAAAAAGCCATTGAAATAAATACCATTATAACAATAATAATATGTCGAGTACGTAGCTTTTTTAATTACTTTACGTCAATGGGATTCGTAATCATCAATCAACAACTGAAAAAGATTGATGAATCGGTATCTAAAATCAATTTACTGGTGATGATGTGTTTTGGCATTTAATTTGACACTAAATACATTCAACGAGGTGAACTAAACGACGGCTCGTAACAGGTTTTGTTGCTTTTTTATACAGATCGTTATTTGAATAAGCTTTTAAAAAAATAATGTGACAGTCCATCAGTCGAAACAATCCTCGCTTATCAACAGTCAAATCGCAACTGTCGGTCTGAATGGCCAATGGTACAATGAAACCCTAAATAACGTCTGTGGACGTCGGTGCGGCGCCTCAGACGACGTCCAAGCCCGCGCCTTTCGTATTCGCGAGGAGTGACGGACAATGCCACCGCCCTGACTGCCCTGCCACTGGCATTCATTCAAGCGGCGTGAGGCGAGTGGAAGCGACCGCATCCGCATTTACGGGTTATTCGAGTGAGAAAAGATAAAGCTTTTTATGGTGAAATTGAAATGTTTCTCTATTAGAATATTCTGTTGAATTTTAACCTATTTGCTTAAGCTTATTCAGAATTTGTTTTGCAGACTGCTATTTATATAAACTGTGTGTAATTTGAAAAATAATTTAAGTTTATATGATTTGAAATCATTTTGGAGCTTTTAAAATATTAACATGTTCATACTTTCATTACCTAAGTTACTCGTTCTTCCAATAACAAGCACTCATACCTACTGTACATAAATAATCCATTCATCTTATATACGTAATACTTTTAGTGCAAATATTCAGGTGAATAGCATTCATATTTAATACTAGCTGCTGTGCCCGCGACTTCGTTCGCGTGGCGGATGTTACTTACTTCGCAATTCGATTTAATACTAAAAAATCGTTTTTTAAACCTTATAACAAACAGAACCTTCAAACGAATTGTAAAATTAACGAACGAACCAAAACCTTTTCAAGTTTTCCTTCATTTTTATTTCGTAAAGATAATATTCACCGATTGTCCCTTAGTCGGTTTTACGCCACCCATGGGATGAGATGGGGAGGTGACATATTGTATTCTTACTCCGTCACCACACGGATAATCGCTAATTAATTATGAATGAATACATTGGCACGCCACGTTATGGTGCGGCAGAATTACTTGCCTCGGTGGCGCGGCGGTCGCATTACATGGCTGGCGTGCATGAGGTCGCGGGTTCGATTCCCATGGAGGACAATTGTGATACACAAACTATTGTCCTTAGTCTGGATGTTCTTTGTGTCCGTTAAATTGATATTTTTAAAGGCTAGTGTGGGATTTGTCTTTTGTAAAAAAAATGTTTGACAAAAAATATTTGACTAAACTTAGACTCGACTATATTATTATTATTATCTATAGATAAACTGCGTGCAGTATTTTTGAATTACTTAATAAAATAAACACAAACACTTTGAATAATAATTTAATATTTTGTGATTGTATTTCTATAATTTATTGTCAGTTTTGTATTTTTTTAATGTTGACAAATAGCAATAATGTGTAAAATGATTTTATAAGGAAAAAACGTTTTACTTATTATGTTGTCTGTTATATTATACCCATATATTATTAATTATTAAATAGTTATATAAGTGTGTTATAATTGCAGTTATAATAAGATTGTGAGAAAAGGAATGTTATTTTAATTCAATTTAATATTTATGATTAAGTATAGGTGTATAGTTTAACTTTAAAAAATGAAGTTTGTACGCCAATATTAGCAATACAGGGAAAGACTATTTATTTTTGTCAGATGTTTTGTACCTGTGATTAACTAATAAAGGTTATTTGTATTTATTTGCATTAATAAAAACAGGTGGAGTCTGTTGCATACTTTTACGTTGACCAGTAACTACTACAGTTTAAACTAAATTAATACCAAAAGAATAATTGATACTTTAGATTAATAGCTTACTAATACAATTTATATTTAATTAAATCGCGTTTCAATTACGAAAAACACAAAAATATAACAATCAAGTAAACTTATAATTGACTAGCTGACCCGTGCCCACTTCGTTGGGCGGCGAAAAAACGCTTTCCTTTTTTAAACATATTTCATTACTGCTCCTCTCTTATTAGTCATAGCGTGATACTATATAGCCTATGGCACTCCCCGATAAATGGTCTATATAAGACAAAAAGAATTTTAAAAATCGGTTCTGTAGATCCAGAGATTACCCCTTACAACGTCACAAACTTACAAACACACAAACTTTACCTCTTTATAATATTGGTATACAGTATTATCCATGTAAAAATGGATTAAGAATACATGGTATTAATCAATAAACCAATTAGCCTATCGCAGTCCACTGCTGGACAAAATGCCTCTCTCAACAAACGCCACAGAACAGGGTCCTCCGCCCTCCGAATTTAGTCCGACTAAGCGATCTTTTTGAGGTAGAATTAATTTATAGTACTTACAGGTATTTAACTGCGTGTAGTGACAGAGTAAGAATATAATATGTCGACACCCCTTCTCATCCCAAGGGTGTCGTAAAAACCGACCAAGGGACTATCCGTGAATATTATCTTTACGAAATAAAAAGAAGGAAAACTTGAAATTAAACCCTTTACCAATCCGTCTGGCCAGCGTGGTATTAGTAGGCCAAGTATCACTCCGTTACGGGAGGAGGCACTTCCCTGCAGTGGGACATTAATGGGCTGTTATGATGATGACAGGTATTTAAAATTAAAATAAAAATCTTACTCCAACCAAAATGTTGATACATACTAAGAAAATTCATCTATACTAACATCGCGTTAGACAGATATATTACGTTATTCGCGCATTATTTTAAAACTGAGATATCTTTCAAACTAATAATCGGATCTCATCGCTGTAAAGGTCAATTATGTTTAAAATTAAATAAATATAATGATTAACGTATTTATTTTGATAAGGGTCGATACCATATACACAAAATACCTTTACAAACAATGCATTTCTTTAAATCAAATTTGATTATTATAAAAAAGGTCGTAGTGAGTCAACCTTAGAAGATAGATATATGCTATCGCTGACTTAATTGTAAAACTTTTTTAAAGGTACAATTCTCTAATACATCATTTCAGTATATCTCCAGATGTTTAAGCAGCAGAAGCAAAATAAACATTTTTAAGCGTCCCTTTTATAAACATATTTCATTACTGCTCCTCTCCTATTAGTCATAGCGTGATACTGTATAGCCTATGACACTCCCCGATAAATGGACTATCAAACACAGAAAGAATTTTTGAAATCGGTTCAGTAGATCCAGAGATTACCCCCTACAACGTCACAAACACACAATCACACAAACACACAAACTTTACCTCTTTATAATATTAGTATAGATTTAATTTAATAAGACTTATAATTATTGATATTACACATACGATTCATGGTTAATTTTATTATCATTTAAAAGGAATAACTTATTAATAGCACTTAATAATAAAATAGTTATAAATTTATTTTATGATTACTACTGGTAACGCCATCTCGTGAACAAAAGAAACGAAATTTAAATTCATTCAACATTGAACCAAATTCATTTTTCATGACCCCTGATTTGTATTGGACTGTTCTAATAAAGAGATCTAGCGATATCTCGAGTAATACTTATCCGATTTTGATGAAATATACCTCAGTTTAACCCTAATAAGAAAAGCTACAATACAATGTATTGGTCTTAAGATTATATTTTAATTCGTTTTAAAGATGTGCGGTAACAAACAGACAGACAGATAGACATTAATTCTAAAAATTGTAAGTGTGTAGTGTTGTTGCTTTTTGATTTTTTTCTAGATTTTATAGATAATTTTTATCTGAATTTTCGAAAATAACAGACATTTCGACCTCTACAGTTTTATTATAGTATAGATAGATAGATTACCTACTTTAAACATAATTCCCAAAAACTACATATCTATGTATTTTAATATCTAAAGCGCGCTTCTTCCGAGAAGAGTCAATAAGAACCACGTCCGTTCGCATTAAGAGTCAATGTGAATGAAATTATATAGATGCACCGGTTGGCCGTTTCGGACGTTAAACAAAAATCAACCGTACAGCCGTACTCATACTGGCGCGGCGACATTTGGAAATTTTCTTTCATCTATATCTTGTGTGTTTATAAACCGATTTCTATAATTTTTTTTTATGAATAAGATATTAAAGTGTACTTTTGAAATATGGCAGTTTGAAAAAGATATGTCTATGCAAATTACAATATATTTATGTATTTAATACACTTTGAAGAATACCCTAACGATTAAACACGTTATTGTGGCTAATATATAAAAGATAGATATATACTATTAAGGACTTTTTTGTACATCTTTTGAAGACTATTATTTTTGTAATACATATTTTTGACGTATGATCAACGTATGCGATGATAAGAGCTCGAACGCGCGTTTTTTCAACCGACTTGCTTCAAATTTTTCGTCACTGCTCAGCTCCTATGTGTCTTAGCGTTATGTTATATAGCCTATAACCTGCCCAGGAGTATGGACTATAATCGTATCAAGTTTGGTTAAAATGCCTTCAGTAGTTTTTGACCCATGCGTACAGACAGACAGACAGACAGACAAAAAATTTATTGATTGCATTTTTGGCATTAGTGTCGATCACCATTCATCCTTCAATATTAATTTTTAACATATATTCAATGTACAGAATTGATCTCTCTACAGTTTTATTATATAGTATAGACAAGCTGACCCGTGCTCACTTCGTTGGGCGGCGATAAAAACGCTTTCCTTTTTTTAAACATATTTCATTACTGCTTCGCTACTATTAAGTAGTCATAGCGTGATATTATAAAGCCTATGTAGCCTATGAGACTCCCCGATAAATGGACTTTTCAACACAGAAATAATTTTTAGAGTCGATTCATTAGATCCAGAGATTACCCCCTACAACGTCACAAACTCACAAACACACAAACCTTACATCTTTATAATAT
The DNA here is from genome assembly GCA_905475405.1 of Schrankia costaestrigalis. Taxonomy (NCBI): domain Eukaryota; kingdom Metazoa; phylum Arthropoda; class Insecta; order Lepidoptera; family Erebidae; genus Schrankia; species Schrankia costaestrigalis. The sequence goes on along the minus strand of FR997835.1, from coordinate 5,575,606 downwards.
TAAAGTATAGATAAGTAATTCTCACTAATTTACACAACGCCATCTAGTTTCAAACTCATCAATGCTTGTTCTGCGGCTACTAGCCAACGTATAAACATACTTGCAAATTTTAATACTATACAATTGGGAAATATCCATCCTGACCAATAGTCATGCACACAAAGCATTGAGAGGGAATCAAATCCGAAACCTCTGCCTGACAATCATAGAACAATGATTGTCAGGCAATCATTGTTCTATGATTGCCTGACAATCATTGTTCTACAATGATTGTAGGCTTACGCCAAAAAAAACATCAAGCACCATTTACAAAGTACTTTATAAATTATTTACAAAATAACATGTAAACAGAAAAAGGGATTGATTTGTTACCTTTTGAATAATTACGCTAATTTTATATGAGCTCGGTAACTTTCAAAGTAACGATGGATTTTGTTTGGTAACGTTACGTCATTATACGTATTTTAACGTCACTTTAATTGACGTGACTGACACGGAAAATGTCGTGTTTGGTATCACACGGCCCATTATTAAATAGGCCCTCGTTTTATGTTAAAAATGTTGTGTTATGGTAAGCTACGTAGTTAAAACAGGTAAACATTGTAATAATATCAAGTAAGTTACATGAAATTACAAAAATATCATCATCATAACAGCCCATTAATGTCCCACTGCAAGGACGGGCCTCGTTTTATTTCAAGTTTTCCTTATTTTTATTTTGTAAAGATATTATTCACGGTAGCTCTTAAGTCGGTTTTTACGACATCCACGGGATGAGGTGAAGTTGTGACATGTATTTTTACTCCGTCCGGATTAAAATAGTTATATTAATTCTAAAACTGCTGTATTTTAGCTTAGTAGTTTTAGAATTGTACAAACTTGACCTAAACATAACACTAAATAATATATTTATATGAATACATTTATGGAGCAGTGGTTGTGTAAGTTATGGCTAGTATGCATAGGTTCAATTTCCACTTAATGCAAATTTTACATTTTAATATTAATGATTTTAAGCTTTGCTGTCATAAAAATAATAAAAGGTCATACATGTTTTTACTGTAATCGTATAAATGGCAATTATGTCTAAAACATGCCGTTAAAATACTAGCTACTTTTAAGTAGCCCTTCCTGACAGTTAAAAATCACTTTTGACAACCTTACCTTTATACTGTGTTTTATCACACACTAGATTAATTCATTTCAGCACTTACATAACTCATTTTACTCAACAATGCACATTATACTCACAATCAAATACCACTAAGAGTTTGTAAAGTAAAACTGGAAGGCGCAGTAGGCGAAGCACAATGTTAACAAGAAAATGTCAGGCAACAAAGCAACTACGCTGAGACGCGTCAGGGTCTCGTGATTGCGCCGCGCTGTCTCGACACCCTGAGATATTAGACATGAACTGTCTAGCAGCAGTTCTTCACTGACGAAGATATAAAAGTATGGAATAGACTTGAAGTTATACTATAGATTTTTTACGTTATTTATTAAAGTTATTAACTATTATAAAATATAAGTAAATAACACGAAGATATTGTAAAGTAATACTGGAAGGCGCAGTAGGCGTAGTTAACAAGAAAATGTCAGGCCACAAAGCAACTACGCTGAGACGCGTCAGGGTCTCGTGATTGCGCCGCGCTGTCTCGACACCCTGAGATATTAGACTTGAACTGTCTAGCAGCAGTTCTTTACTAGCAAATATATAGAATTGTGGAATAGACATGAAGTTACAATCTCGCTTTCTTTTGTATGTATCTACGTTAAAATATAAATAAATAACTAAATACAGTCAATAACTAATCTTCTTTCTACAAACACTTTAATAAAAATGGTTGGTAATGAATAGACATAGTAAAAACAAAAAAATAATAAATAGACAAAGTAAATGCCTAAAGAACTTGCCCATCAAACTTAAAAGTTAATTATACAAAAACAGTGATCAAATTATATAGTTATAGGTTTATGTGGACACAAGAAACCCCATATTTTGGATTAAAGAAGAGTCTTTTAATGCTATTCCGCGAAAAAGTGTAAATAATAGATTTAAATTACAGATAGTTCGTTCACAATGAACTTACGAGTATAAGATTATAATTGTAGAAGCAAATTCTGAATTAAGTAAATATTAAACGAAATGTTTTAAAAGAAATATTTAAATAAATTTAAAAATTAGCCAAAACATAAAGCTCTATCTAGCATCTTTTATTTCTGTTTTAAACTTTTGAGTTCGAGATTGTTTCCCGTCTCCTTCTAGCAGGTTATTAATGTAGTTTTAAAATGTGCACACTGGATGACTTTATCTGAGTAAAACAGCGCGTTTTGTTTGCCTTTGTGTCTGTGATGGTTCTATTTAACGCTGTTCAAGAGGAATTAAAAGATTATAATAAAACTTGATAATATAATGTTGAATTTCATTGTTTAAAAATTACAGGACACCTTTGTCTAATTATTTTTACCAAGATTAAAAGTTATCAAATACAAATACAATATCATTTATTTGCCTGAAACATGGTTTTTTTTACAGATGATGGTTTATAAAATATTATGTACACAATGTTTCGCTTACTTTATTTCAGCATGCAAATTATTTAAGTGTAGCATACACTCTGACTACTTCTAATGTTTTCTATTTTTAACAACTTATATAAACTTATCTACTAACTATCCTACTTAATAATTATTATTATCATATTATATCTATTTAATTATCCTAAAACTTAAACTAATTAATTAATGTTACATGAATACATAATAAAGTTTTTATTTAATTGCATACTTTTTGTTTGTTTTATAATTCATGAATTCATTAATAGTATAAAAACAGTTATTTACGAGGCATGTTACTTGTGTTTTGTAAAATAATGAGTAATGTAACTCTCTTATTTCTTTAGGAATCATGTTATACACCCTAATTGCCATGGTACCTATATTTTTCTAGCAGAATATCTATCACCTTTTCTTACATTCATTATTTGAGTAGCACTATTTAATTGTGGCACTTCAATGTTCTCTAATTTGTTATAATAGGGAATAGATAGTTACCCCCTTACTCATAAACGCTTCTTAAATTTAAATACTTTTTAGCAAGATTTTTCAAAGTAAAATGGTATGAATTTAAGCTAATCAATTGACTATAAATTTTAGAGGCGTTTATAAGTAAGAGGGTTAGTAACTTAGAATAATACTAACAATACTAATATAATTTCATCTCAACATAATAATATATTATTTATCATTGTATTGTTTGTATAGCGCTTATTTATCATTGTATTGTTTGTATATTATTGATAATTACTAATAATTATTTCAACATTCCTTTATTGCAAATTGTGTATTAGGTGTTAAAATTAAATATAGTAATTATGAAAACTCGATAGCTATTTTCCGTTATAGACGTTTTGGGTTCAAATTAGTACAAAAATAATTTTGAAATGTTTGCCATGCTTTATAAATTAAAAAGTTGTCAGACGTAATATTTAAACACAAAATAAAATCTGTTCGTTATAGCGGCATCGTTTTCCGTCTTCCCTTCCCTTAAGCAAAATTTATGTGCAAATATTTTGAAAGTATATACATTAGTTAATGAATGCAGTTTTGGCAATGTGTACGCAACATCTTCGATGGCGGCCCTATTCTGATTATTTTGGTATAGACCTGGGTGTAAAATATTAATTTTAACCTTTTTGACGAGATTAAACAGGTTTTGAAATTGTATTGTAGTTCTATTAGCTATAACTTATATATAATTAACAGTAGTTTGTGATCAATTATATTAATATTTAGTATCAGCTTGCTAGTGCATAGAGGAACTATGCAAAGACCGTTCGTGTTGTCAAATTAATATAATTCAAGGCTATGTCATTCACCATTTTTTAAATGATATGAAAAACAATGTTATTATTTTTAATAAACATAAAGACAATCTTCTACAATCCAACTCATATACAAATTTCAAATCATTGAAACAGTAATAAATTCGTGTTCTCATCGTTGAGAAGATTCAGAATAAGATGTAGTTATAATGGATAGCATTGAGACAGTCACTTGACGCACCCCTGCAATACCATTATAGAGCCTTCTTCCCTCTTGGCAAAGTGATAATTCGTTTATATAATACCTATCTTTGTGTTATAAACGACTATGAATTTTTACTTCATTTATTATTTTAACCATTGCTTAGTAATCTAATTTGAATTTCTTTAGTGAATTAGTAGTGCATTATGAAGTTAAAGTGTGGGGATGTTATTTTAGAGGGAGCTTCAAAGAATTTTTGCAGATGCCTAACAAGTGTTTAAGCTTGCATATTAGAATAAAACAATTGGATGGAAGGGAAAAAAAACTAAAATTTACGGACTTGTTATTGCAATTTGTATTAAATAAATACTATATAACTATAATTGATATGTTTGTATACAATAATTATATTGTATACAAACATATCAATTATAGTTTGATCTCGTCTAAGTAAAATAAATCTAGTGCTACAAAAACCCATAAAGTACGATTGCTTTAATTATTCGTAAACACATATACACATAATAAAGAGATACTAATAAATTTTTGACAACACCATTTTTTTATATTTATTAAAAAATGGCCCCCTATATTAGTTACAAGTCACCACATCAAGGTTTTTAATACTTTCACTCTTGCTTTGTTTACATTGGCCCCAACATTTACTTTTTACGACCTGCGTGTAAACTTTTACTATATAAACTCAAAGAATACAATAAACACTTTTCCACCATGCTGCGTTAGAAAACAAAATAATAACTGGTGAAGCCCTAGCCAAAACTTCTGACGAATATTTAAATAACATTCCACAAGACCGCTTACACGAAGAAAGAGCTAAACAATGAAAGAAAGGAAACATTTAAAACACAAAGAAATTCCATACAGTCGTGTTACGTTGCAATCATATTTATAATTTTTTTTTATTTACGTAACTAGGATATTTTTAACGAGCTTCGCATGTTAATGAATGTATTTAACGCTGTTATTTATTTTCTCACATTTTCTTCGGTACTTTCGGTGTGGTGGTGACCTAAAATGCAGACTATATAAGCGAATGTAATGTGGAATTCTCTTGGTTGAATAACTAAAGTTGTAGACGGGCGTTTTGATATTTGTATGGCAATTGAAAACAACTTGTAAAAGAGATACACAGAGCTTGTCTTTGAGTTTTTGTTTAAGAATAATAGTTTATCAATATCCGTTTGTAGATGAAGTAAGAACACATAATTAGACCATGGATATCGTATAAGTCTAAGGGAAACTAGCTGGTGAATTGAAATAAACTATTTTGTTATAGTTCTTAGTATAAATAGATGAAGCATAACTTTACTGGCTCGGCGGCAAAGTGGTCGCATATTATATGGCTGCCGTGTTTAAGTCAGGTTTGAGTCCCAAGTCAAGAATCATGCACAGCTTGGTGTCCTTTAATTTCATGTTTACTTACGTCTCCGCGAACACAAGGCTCGATTCCTAATCCAGTAGCAGTATTCAAAGAACTCTTACTGTTTACATCGAAAGTTGAATGATAAACCGCTTACATAATCATAAATCATATGCTTAGGTTATAGACACCCATTCACCAGAAGAATATCAAATGCGTCGCTGACATTTCAATATGGTGTAAATCCTTAATGTCTTTCACAAATCGATACAGGAACGATATTCAGTAAACAGCATACCATCTCGGAAAACGTGGTACTGGTAATGTAATGAATCATCATCACCATATTATTAGCCATTGACGTCCACTACTGGACATAGGCCTTGTGCGGTCCTGTGTCTCTTTCATCCATCAGCTTCCCGCCGTTCTAACTAGATAATGAATGCATCTACAGTTAATATTTATTTAGCTCAAAAAGCCCGTCTGTTTCATTTCACGAGCGTCAAGACATGTTTTTTGTAATCCAGATTAGGTTGAAGAAGAATAACGGTAGTGTACGGTCAAAGAGAAACGTAAACAGGACTAAGCTGGTAAACGGAGTGCGGCAAAAATGATATTATACTTTCAGCTTTTTTAACCCTTTATAGGACGGTCCATACAAAGTGGCCAGTAAACTGGACAGTCACTTTAAGGTCGATAGTTGAAAGACTTTTATAACAATGGCAACACTTATGATTATAAACGATAGTCAATAAGCCATATTGGCCTGTTTACAAGCCAGCGTTCAAGTATGTCGCGTATGTTCAAAAAATCGCGTCATTTTTTTCGGTGGCCTGTCAACTGGCCACTGCGCACCCCCACCCTAGTGTTTGCTAATTTCGCAACCAAACTTCATGTTCAACTAAGTGTTGTGCAAAGAATAAATATATCTTCAAGTAAAAGGTGAGTAAAATGATTGAGTTATAGCATATTCTTTATTATTAAATACAAATATAATCGACTATCGTAAAATAAACATGTTATTTTTGCAATCACATACAGACCGGTGCGTTAACAAAACCTAGCTTAGAAATTGCACACATGAGTTTGACGTAGTCTCAGAATCATATATTTAGATTATTACATATAAACTGTATCATTTCACACGACGTACATAGTTAATTTTTAAGATATTAAAACCTAATAAGCATAACTATTCAGGTTCGGTAGTTATAACTTGATTTCGGAATTCTTTAGGTATTTTTTAGATCAAATTGTAGGTATGTACAGTTATTAGCAATTAATTGTTTCTGAGTTTGGTTTTTTTGTTACTTTAGAAAGGAATTTAGTTATATGGTTCTGGAGATGCTGAATGATGACCAATGGGCTGAAATGATGGCCATCACTGATGACCAGGCCTTCGACTCGGACATTGGTGGCGATTTCAACGGTGATGACGGTTTTGACGATGTTGTCTCCAATATCAGCAGTATTAGTACCCGTAGCAATCTCGCATCATGTTCCTCAGAACCTGTACATGTATCTCCGCAACTACTTTCACCAGCACCTCCACATCAGCTTTCTCCAACACCCCCAATGGCACCATCACATGCACTGCCCTCAGTGTCCCTACCTATAGTTACGAATCCCTAAGATACTCCTGAAAATCTAAACAACTGGAGCAAGAAAAATGTATAAATCCCCCGGAACTACATAAAAAAATTTTATTTAGTAATTACATAGGTATAAATGAGGAAGTTGACCTAAGGTCACCAATAGACATTTTTTTCTCTTTGTTGCAAGTGATGATTTAATTATGTTATTTGTTTTTGAGGCTAATTAAATACTAAATACGAAATACACAAAAAAAATATTTTATAATGTTATTTATACCGAAAATAACCTGATTTTATAAGTGTACAGTTTATTGGCCACTGATCATACAAAGATAGTTACTGATGTAGAACGGTCAGTGGACAGTATAGTGGCCACTATATTTTCTGAATTTTCTCGGAAAATAAAAAGTTACGGAAAAAAATATTTAAATATGTTGTTTTAAAAAACCCACTACAACATTTATTTGTTAAAAAATATAGCAAATTAAAAAAAAAGTGAAGGTGTGCGTTAAAGGGTTAAATGAGCTTAATTAGGTCTTCTTAAAATATTTTTCGTCAGAATTTCCGGAAAGATTTATTTTATTACGAGGATAGACAGACATAAAAGAAAAAAAACTAACTATGTTTTCATAATAAGGGTTGATTTCAGGTTTCTGAAGAATTTATTACCTAACTACATGCTTTGATTCAAAGGTTGCACTAAATTATGTATATTCCTAATTATAATAAAGAGTTTATTATAAAAATATTTTAAATGTAAAATATAGAATATTTTACCTTTAACATCTAGAAACACTTCACTACCACTGTAGAATACGGTACAGTAGACTGTTGTACAAAACTAACACAATCTAGTGATTTCTAATCAACATAACGTATTTTCAGCATGTTAAATGGGCATATTGAACACATTCAGAGCTAAGCAAATACTTCGAAATTCGGTGTCATGATTCCAAGCCAGAAGTCTGTCATAGGAATTAAACATTCAAATCATATCAAACAAACCATTTAGGCTGTTAAACCCAATACAATAAATTTCGCCACCTCATTGCTAAGAACAATGCACTCGCATGATCAGACGACATTATTAGAACTGCACAGAAATCGTGTTATATTATGAACCTTACTTAGTGTTATTGTGGTATAAACACGCGATACCGTCTGCTTTGACTTTTGATAAAGTATTCTTAAGTATAAAGACTCGTAAAGTTTTTGGAGCCGTCTGTAGTGTTATTTTGGTATAAGTTTATTTGACATGATATTTAAATTAAGTACCTTCTTCAATCTAGCATAACAGCGTTAGAACAATAGTTTGGTGCACTTGAAATTTTCTGAACTTGTATTATGAAGTGTCTTAATTAGTGCATTGACGTCAATAGAATTGTAACTCCTTAAATACAAAAGTCCGTAAAGATAGTCAATTTTCACAAATAGATTATGCTTGTAGCAATATTCGAAAACAGAGCCCCAAAACTGTCATCATCATAACAGCCCATTAAAGTCCCAATGCAGGGACGGGCCTCCTTCCGTGACGGAGGGATACTTGGCCTAATAACACCACCCTGGCCATACGGTTTGGTTTAGGGTTTAATTTTAAGTTTTTCTTCTTTTTATTTCGTAAAGATAATATGCACGGATAGCCCCTTAGTCGGTTTTTACGACACCCATGGGACGAGATGGGGTAGTGACACACTGTATACTTACTCCGTCACCACACGGATGTGTAACCAAACCTGTAATAATAATTAATTGTTCAATTTTCCTAACTCCAACCAACACTATGAACGTTTTCCTTCAGACGTTTTATTATGAGGCATATTATAACGTTACTGCAAATAATGCGTTATCCTTTCACATTCTGACGGGGCTAATGACGTTGAAAAATAAGCCTGGTTTAGCCGATGCAAGCGTTACACGGGTTAATATAGTAGGGTGCGGTACAGATATATAGCTTGTCATATTTTCAACATTATTAAGTAAATGTAACGGTGACTTTTTATTTTCTAAAGATCTTACTGTTCCGTGTTTTGAATTTATAAAGCAGGGAGTGCTTAGATGCATGGCTTAGCAATTTATTATACATTTTTGACAACTGAAATATGCATAATCTCCTTTCATATTTCGTGTATTAGATACAGTAGATAAATGAGGGGTCTAATGGATTTTTTGTTGCTTGTTTCTGCGTAAGTATTATTTCATTAAGTATTGCGCATTTATTAATTCTATATTGAAGAATTAAGTTTGAGATCTTTACTTGCAGATAAGGAGACAAGGTGGTTTAAAAAGAGAACTATTTTTCTTCTGTAATTTTATGTCGTTCTGTAAATTTATTTCATAATCGAATAGGGTAACTTACGTAAGCCCATGTAGAGGTAAAATAGTAGCTTACTAGCTATTTTACGTTAACGATAAACGTTACTACGTTTGTATAAAAAAAAAACACTTTTTAGACTTTCGTGAAACACACTTTAAAATACATTCACCCGTTATCAATACCAAAGTATATTGAGCGTAATATGACTGTATGGTTATATGGTTCTAATTAACTTAAATGGCCTTTTAGTCATTTTGTTGCAAGACTAAATTCTCACACGTCACAAAACTAAAGTACACACAAACTTTACTCTTTCAATACTCAGTATTTAAAAAAGAACGATATTAAACTTCGTTCCAGCACGTAACACTATTTACTCAAACAAATAAATATTTTGTACTTTAAGCTCGCATCCGTTATAAAACGCACGGCTCTTGAATCGAGTGCTATATGATACAATTTTCCAGACTGGCAAATGATAAAATTGACATGAGTATTTTATATTATTATTTACATTGTGTAAAGCAAGCTATGGATGAGGGCAGCACAGGACACATTTTTTTTTTTTGAACGCCACGAATGACGTCGCCTGGGCTGAACATGCCCAGACTACCTCCGGTCTTTACTTGGGAGGGGGTGGAAAACTCTCATGAGTACACCGAGGGAGGCCCTATGTCCCTGCGGGTTATGCCGAGACTCTTACCGGCTAAAAACCACCAGACCTACTACTCGGTTGCCCTATGGGCTACTAAGCGAATCGGAACGTCCCCCCCAGACTGGGGTCCGGGGAAGCGTTTCTTAGATAAGCGTCGCACCATTGAAGAGACGCCCACTTGATTTTCCCTAATAGAACCCTACTTAGAGAATCATGATTAGAGCGCGCACTGCGTTCAGGTCATGCTATAAACTAACAGAGAGCTTAGGGGGACCTAAGGGATCTGAGCTTTGACAAGCCTTTCCAGATCGGAGGACAGGGTGTCCGGTGAGTCCAGTAGGACATTACGAGGCCTTCGTATGACATGAGGAGTAGTGGGGTTAGGTAGAACGGGAGTGTAGGCCACCGCCTCCCTTATGAGGTGATTTGTGTGCTCCTCTGCAGATTTGAAGAATCTATCAGAGGCCTGTTTTATGAATGTCTGTATAGTGAGCATTTCGATGTCCCGGTGCAGGTCCGCGTTGCGAACATACCACGGTGCATCGGCCGCCCGGCGTATGAATATGTTTTGTACTGTCTGGAGCTTCTCCATAATTAAGGATTTGGCTCGCGTATGTGAGTACTGGGCGTATGCAAACCTTGAAGATAGTTCGCTTGTTTCGTAGTGACATTCTACTGTGCCTGTCAACCATGTGGTGTAGCCGGCCGAGATAAAAGCGTGCGTTTCTGGTCACTCGCCGTATGTGCGGCCTGAACGAGAGGGTTTCGTCCAGTGTGACTCTAAGATACTTGACTTCGCGCCGCCAGGGTATACGTGAACCTAGCAGTCGCGGGGGGTCGTCGGGCCTACGTAATAGTGGATTCCGCCGCTTTACATCGAAGCGAACCGCAGCGCTCTTGTCTGAATTCACATCTATGCGGTTGAAGCTTACGCACCGCCGCTGCAATAGTTACACTATTACAGTACAAGGCGGAGTCGTCTGCGAATAACGACATCTGTACCCCGCTTCTGAGCGAAGGTACTGGTATATCATTTGTGTATGATATGTATAAGAGGGGGGACAGGGGGGAGCCCTGAGGTACGCCGGCCGTGATAGACCGAGATGTCGATAGGGTACCTTCGTGCCTGAAACGAAAGGTCCTACCGCTAAGGAAGGAGGTAATTAAACGAACCATCCGATCGGGCAGGCCTAACAAGTATAACTTGTATACCAGCCCGTCGTGCCAGACCTTGTCAAAGGCCTTGGCGACATCAAAAAAGACTGCCACTGTCTTCCTCCTTTTGGGGTAGAATCCGTCTAGTGAGTATTCCACTATACGGTGTACCTGTTGAGTACATGAGTGGGCGGGTCGAAAGCCGAATTGATGGGGGATAGCTATGCCGCTGTCAAACAGATGATCTCTCAAACGAGATTGCATCGTTCGCTCGAATAGCTTGCCCATTGCCTTGAGTAGGCTAATTGGTCTGTGGCTACTAGGGACGTTGAGGGGTTTACCAGGCTTTGGTATGCCTATTACGATAGCCTCTTTCCACGCAGTGGGAAAGTGACACAGATCGTAACAAGCGTTGAAGATGACTGTGAGAACGGTTAGCACTTGGATGGGAAAGTGCTTGAGCGTCTTGTTAGAAATGCCATCGGCACCCGCGGCCTTTCTAATCTATAGCTTCTTGACGTGCGAAACAAGTTCGTCCGTCGTAACCGTTATGGGAGAGACCGTGAGAGGGAGATAGTTCCTGTTACGGAGTTCTTTCTCTACTGACTGGAGATGCGCTGGGTCGCATGGTTGTTTAGAGGGGGGGAGCACTGATCAGAGATGCTGTCAGCGAAACATTCGGCTTTTTCCTCGTCTTCGAAGGCTATAGTGCCATCTGGACGAGATAAAGGGGGGATTGTTTGCACTACGTCACTACGAAGGGCTTTCGCCACTTTGTAAAACGCTTGGTGCGACGGAGTTATGTCTTGCATGAGATTGCCCCATTTAGCGTTCCTCAGGTCTGAGAGTTTGGATCTAACCAGCCTCTGCAGATAGTTCGCGTCGGCTCGGTTAGAAGGAGTGGGGTAACGCGCAGCCCTTCTAAGCGCTGCGTTCTTAGCCTTTATCGTGTTTCGGATATCCGCCGGCAGCTGTGCCCGCCTAGGCAGGTTGACCACCTTCGTATTATCCTCCACAGACTTGGTGACTAAGCGTGTGAATGAATTTACTGCTTCGTCGATCTTCTCCCCGCTATTCAGCGAGTCAGGAGAGAAAGCAAAAGGAGAGTCGGGCTCGTCAATCGCAGAGGCGAGAGACCTAGTGACCTTATCCCAGTTAACAAAAGACTTGGTGGGAGGGGCTGACGGTTTGAGCGGACCTAATACTATGTGTACAGGTCGGTGGTCTGAGCCCAGGTCGTGTAGGGTTTCTACAGACCTTAAAGGTAGATAAACACCTTTCGTCAGCAAAGTCTAAGACGTCAGGTGCATAAGCGTTAACGCTAGGATAGTGCGTGCAGTCATATGGGCTGATAACCTCCAGCTCAAATGCTTCTGCAATCTCTAATAAGGCTCGACCGTTTGTGTTTGTGGTCCTTCAATTAAAACCTTTGTGTTTAGAGTTGAAATCTCCAAACAAGATAACGTGATTACCTAGCGAGAGGAGTGCTTCAAAATCACTTCTCAGGGGGAGGTTACCCGACGGTATATAAACGGACGCTATGACTAGGGTTTGGTGACTTATCATAGACAACCTACATATAGTTGCCTCCATGTTGGTGAGTGACGGAGTGTCCATGGGTGAACAGTGTAGCTCCCTTCGGAAATAAATAGCTAAGCCACCGCCATTACGGCCTGTGGCTCTATCATTTCTGAGTAAGGAGAACTTGGGAATTGACAATCCTTTCAGGGACGTGGGTTTGAGCCACGTTTCCTGGATAAAGAGTAGGTCATTCCCAAGATTCTTGACGAACTCTCTGAGCTCGTTGACCTGCGGTCTGAGGCTTCGGGCGTTGAAAGAAACCAACGACAGTCCCTTAGGCTTGATGCGCCCCGTGGTGAGTGCGTGTGTAGCTGGCGAGTTATGTGCGTGTGTTGTGTGTGTATTGGTGTCCATGTTAGTGTTAGTGTGTACCTGACTACCTATTTGAAACCTAACTTGTATAGTAGATCTGCGTGCTCGTCTAGTAAGAGCGCCAAAGCGAGTGGGTCTGTGTTCTCGCGGAACTTGCGTGCAAATATTTGCACCTCCGCTATGCTGATGCCGCTCAGTGCACTACGAATTGCTCCTAATGCGCTGGTGGGGGCTCCTGAGCCTATGCCGTGTTGGAAGGAAGGTGAAGGAGTCCCCACTCCTTCACCTCGTTGCGGGTACTAGGCCCGCTTTAGCATGGGGCCCGAGGAAGGTGGCACCAGTGCCGCCCAAACCAGCGCTCCTGGGGAGGAGCCCATGCTAAAGCGGGCCCCATGCTAAAGCGGGCCTAGTACCCGCAACGAGGTGAAGAGGTTTGAAGGAAGTCTATGTCCAACAGTAAACGTATGTTAGCTAAGATGATAATGATAATCATAACAGCCCATGTCCCACTGCAGGGACTGGCCTCCTCCCGTGACGGAGGGATACTTGACCTACTAATATCACGCTGGCCAGACGGATTAGTATAGGGTTTAATTTGAAGTTTTTCTTCTATTTTATTTCGTAAAGTTAATATTGACGGATAGTTCCTTAGTCGGTTTTTACGACACCTATTGGATGAGATGGGGTGGTGACAGATTGTATTTTTACTCCGTCACCACACGGAGTAAAAAGATGATGATGATAATGAGCAATGTAAAACTTATTATCCATTTTTATAAAGACTAAAATTAAGTGTAAATCATACTTCATTGTCTTGCTAAATCTGCCTGACAAATCTTACTACAAAGTTGAAGTACCTAAGAATAAAATGTTGGAATAAAAGTGCATTCCAAAGTTAGATGCATTATCAGCGTTAGTTCTCGTAGTTTCGATCTTCGCTAAAAGTAGATAAGTGATCTAACAGGATTATTCTGATACTTCTACACGACAACGTTTTTACATCTTTATAGTAGTTCCATGAAATATATATATTTATATATATAGAATAAATATATATATATGTCGGAGAAATCTCCTCCTCAACGACATCAGTATCAGTGCTGGCAGATATAGTGGGCGCCATTGGGTTATATGCAGGCACAAAAATAAACCAGTAACAGTTTTACACTTTTTATTAAGCACTTATCACGTTAACACTTTTTGTAATCGACTTTAACTACTCTTAATTTATACTGTATGCATTTAAATTATAATTAAAATTGAGCAGCGAGTTCGTGACACCAATCTAACGTTACCAGAAGGCACACTCAATGATCCACACCTCTTAACGTTCAACACAAGAATCCTTCTTAATCTCACACCGCGCCATTGCGCACGACCCACGTTAAGATGGCGCCTCGACCTCACTCAAGGAATATCCTCTGCTCTGACACTTCCGTTATACATGGAAATAATGTTTTAAATAATGCAATACAATACTACTGAATATAAAATTATTATAGATTGATTTAAATTAAATTAGTATTTTACAATTGCTTTTTAATAATTAATGGTGGCGTTTATGCAACCAACAATCAACCTACGAGTATTTCCGTATCTTCCAACATACATAGAAATAATGATTTAAATACTTCTACACAAGACTAATAACTGTAAAATTATTATAAATTGGTTTAAATTAAATTAGGATTGTACAATTGGTTTTTAATAAATAATGGTGCGAGTCTATGCAACCAACAATCAGCATATTTCCGTAACCGTGTATGTTGGAATACAAAGAAATAATGTTTCAAATGCTAGCTGTAAAATTATTATAAATTGTCTTAAATTAAATTATGATTTTAAATAATAATAACAATTGGTTTTAAATTAGTAAACGTGCTCGACTATGTAACCAACAATCAGCCTGTTTCCGTATCCTCCGACACGGCCGTCCTGACGTCTCACACGTCCTCGTGTGATGTTGAGGGTCGAGCGTCACCATAATCTGAAGGAATAAAGAAAAGAAACAGATTTGATAAGTATGTTCGGCCAATCCTGACTAAAATAAAGTATTGTGGATGGTCACACTGCATACCACAGTTTTACATTTAAATTCAGATATAACCTCGCCGTCTTTTAACAGCCACTTTGCCCTTGATACTAGATACACAATCTGATTGGCCACCTCGCCTTCAGACTCTCTACACAATCTGATTGGCCACCTCGCCTTCAGACTCTCTACACAATCTGATTGGCCACCTCGCCTTCAGACTCTCTACACAATCTGATTGGCCACCTCGCCTTCAGACGTGCAACGCACATGTTCTCAACAGTCATCCGCCGTTAGAACATTGAACAGGTATCCTCAACAGTCATCCGCCGTTAGGACACGCTACTCAAGTATCCTTAACAGTCATCCGCCGTTAGGACACGCTACTCAAGTATCCTTAACAGTCATCCGCCGTTAGGACACGCTACTCAAGTATCCTTAACAGTCATCCGCCGTTAGGACACGCTACTCAAGTATCCTCAACAGTCATCCGCCGTTAGGACACGCTACTCAAGTATCCTTAACAGTCATCCGCCGTTAGGACACGCTACTGAAGTATCCTTAACAGTCATCCGCCGTTAGGACACGCTACTCAAGTATCCTTAACAGTCATCCGCCGTTAGGACACGCTACTCAAGTATCCTTAACAGTCATCCACATTTCAGATAGTAGACACAAGGCTCATGTAACAAAGCTGAAGTAGTAATGATGCACTAGGTACACACACTTATGCTAATTAGTTTACAAATTAGTACAAAAATCTTACCATCACTATCATCTGACAGACATGGGTCGAGCTCGGTAGGTACATAGGATTGAGGGAGTGGACGTAAGCGATCTCTCGAATACTTGTAGGTGCGGTTACAGTTTAAACTTTTGAGACGATACCTGTCACCTTCTAGAGCTTCAATGACCTCATAAGGTCCTTTGTATTTAGGGTCTAATTTCGTTTGATTCCGCTGATGATTTTTTATTAATACATAGTCTCCTACAGAAAATTGAGTAACTTTTGCTTTGTTTGTATCAAATCGTTCTTTATCTCTACTCGCGCTATTTTTCATTAGCCTATCAGCTTCTTTCCTAACCTCCTCTATATCTACCTCAACCTCGTGTTCATCGACAGTCAACAAATTTAGGGGTCTAGCAACTCTGCCTATCAACAACTCTAGCGGGCTTGCCTTGGTTACCCTATGGATGGCGCTGTTTATCGACAACTGAACATCGTCTAACGCATCTTGCCAAGACCTGTTAGGACTAACTTCGACGACAGTTAACATATTATTTAGAGTACTCATTATCCTTTCTACCTGACCATTAGCCCGACAAGAACCGGTTGCTATTAAGTGTAATTGGATATTATGGCTAACACAAAAATCTTTAAATTCTTTATTGGCAAAGCATCTACCTTGATCAGCTATTATACGTACAGGGGCCCCAAAGAGCGATATGGGTGCTTTAAGAGCGTTTATGGCACTTTCAGTATTAATTTGCAAGGAATGCCTTAACAGAACATATTTAGTAAATGCATCTACAAGAACAAAAACATATTCTTTTAAATGATTTTTCCCACTTAACTTTCCTGTAGCGTCAATGTGAACTGTATGCCAGGGTATGCTAACTTTTGGAATGGGGTGCAGCTCTATTTGTTGTTTACCGCTATTCGATTTGGCTACTTTACAAGTAATACAGTTGTCAACGAATTTTCTAACATATTTTGACATATTAGGAAACCAGTAATGTTGGTATACCTTTTCCAAAGTTTTATCCCACCCTAAATGTACAATTGACTCATGAATGTGATTTATGATAGACCAACGAAAAGTCCTAGGTACAATTGGCAACCAAATATTACGATTATTTCTCTGGATCTTCCTGTAGAGCACATTAGACCGTAGCTCGTAAATCCTACAACTTTCTAAGTTAAGATCGTCGTTTTCAAGCTTACAAATAATATCGTTGCACTCAGGGTCTTTTCGTTGCTCTGCCTGTAACCAATTCGGGGACAATTCTGTTATATTAACGTGCTTTTCGTGGATTAAATTAATTTTATTAAAGTTGCGAGATTTGGGTATAGTTCTGCTCGTTTGAGGTAGATGATTCCTAGAGAAGAAATCAACATGGCACATTCTTTTACCTTCCCTGTACTGTATATCAAAATCAAATGCTTGAAGAAATGCCCACCATCGGTGCACTCTTGGGGTTAGGTCTACTTTCGATCTAGATGCTTTCAAAGAATTACAATCAGTCACTACTGTAAAAGTCCTACCGTACAAATAATGACGAAAATGCTTGACCGAATTTACAACCGCTAATGTCTCCAACTCGTAGGAGTGATACCTGGACTCAGCATCATTAGTTCGTTTGCTATAATATTCCACCGGGTGTAGTCTTGAATCACTTCTTTGAAAAAGAATTGCGCCATAACCTTCACTACTGGCGTCGGTATGTAGCTCCGTAGGTAAATCAGCGTCAAAAAGCATTAAAACTGGAGCTGAAGTTAGCGTTAAGATAACGCCCTGTCTAATATTTTCGAACTCCTCAGTCCAAACTATTTTAGTATTATAAATATTATATAAACGGGATATTAACGCGCATTTAATTTACCTTTATTTTACTTGACGTTTCGGCACAGGTTGCACTGGCCGTGGTCGCAAGCTGACTGGTGATGCGACGTCACAACTTCGTCTTCGTGATAGATAATATATTATTATCATCTACCCTCGCATCTTGAGATGTTAATATAAATTATATAATAATAAATATTTTAGTATTGTTGTTAGCTAATAATCGATAAAGTGGGGCCATTTTAATTGAAAAGTTTTTAACAAATTGCCTGAAGTAGGATGCTAATCCTAAAAACTGTCGTAGCTGCGAGATCGTCTGTGGTGGTTGAGAACTAGTTAATGCAATTATCTTACGCGGGTTTGGTCTTATTTCGCCTTCCGATATCTCATAACCCAAAAATTGAACCTGTTTTTTAAGAAACGCGCATTTTTTTAGGTTAAAAGAAAAACCGGCTTCACTAAGGGTTTTCAATACTACGTGTAATCTTTCTAACCCTTGTTCTTCATTAACTGAGGGTATAATTAAATCATCCATGTAAACTATTGCAAAAGAGTGTGCTAGATCTCCTAGAGCAGTGTTAATAGCTCTCTGATAAACAGCGGGAGCATTGCGCAAACCAAAAGGCATAGTCGTAAATTCATAATGCGCGTCAGGGGTTATAAAAGCGGTTTTCTCAATTGAATTTGTATCTACGCTAATGGGAATTTGATAGAATCCGCTAGCCATATCTAAACACGAGTACAGACGTGCACCTGCCAACCTTTGGACCTGGTCGCATATCAGCGGTAATGGGTAGCGATCAGGAATGGTATTTGAATTTAATTCTCTATAGTCTACACACATTCGATCTGTACCGTCGCGTTTTTTAATTAATAATATCGGACTAGAAAAGGGGGACTTACTTAGTCTAATAACCCCAGCAGCTAATAATTCGTTACACTTATTGCGAACTATTACCCGTTCTTCTACACTTAAACGCTATGGACGTCGTTGTACTACTTTGCAAGGGTCTACTAGTCTAATTTCTAACTCGCCGGTCTTAACCCTACTTGTGGGGGTACCTTCAACAAACGAATCTTTAAAACAATCGAGAAGTTTTAATAATTGCGTTTTAAATTGACTTTCAAGGTCGGTATCTACATTATCAAAGTCACTTATAAACTTACCTACATCACAAATATTAACAGAAGAAAATTTTCTAATAATATTAAGGTTATTACTTGAAATGTGCACAGAAAACCCTAAATCTAATAAGTCGCGTCCAATTAAAATGTCGTTACTCAAATAGTCGTCAGGTATAATATGAAATAAGATTTGCACATCGTGACCACAAAGGTTAACCCTACAGAAAACCTGTGAATTGCACAATACACTAGACTTTCCTACACCAATTAAAGAGACCGGAGTATGTTGTAATTTACCCACAAGTTTCCGTGATACACTTTCTCTAATTAGAGAACAATCAGCACCAGAATCAAAGCAAAACGAAAACTGCTCACCGGATTGGGTGATCACTCCGGTGACAGGCCTCACACCGCATACGTCCACTCTCTTCACCGTGCTGGTTGTGGCAGCAGGTTGTGGGCTGCTGCTCGTAGCTGACCCAGCTCTAGTGCAGCGTGATGCCACGTGACCCTCAGCACCACACTTGTAGCATATTATAGGTGATTTCGTCGTAACCACTGCCGTGCCGGAACGATCGGAAGTCGAAGTTGATTGTTGCTTGTTACGTGAGTGGCTGTAACATTCAAATGATTTATGACCAATTTTTCCACATGTGTAACATTTTATGGGAGTAGCATTTAGCTTAGGGCGTTTGCTATCGTGCATGATACTGGTACTAGACTTCGTAACCTCTTGATAACTCCGCTTACGATATGAAAAGGCCATAAGTTCCCGCTGCATTTTAATGCGAGTATTAATCTCTTCTGAGAAGATATTGCGTTGCAAACGCGGATCTATTTGTCCCATATGAGCCAGTATGACTGATACCACCATTTCCTCTTTGTCTAAGCTACCCCAACGTGACATCAGTAGGGTAAATAGACGGCTTGCATACGCAGCCAGGCATTCACCATCCTGCGGTTTACCGGAAAACATTTTCAAAACCGTTGCTGCGCATGTCTCTAGTGTATCAAAACGAGATAGAAAAATATCTTTAAAATCTACCCATTTCATACCAGGAAAAGCTACTTGCGAAAACCATGTAGCAGCCGAACCTTTCATAGTTTTACTAAGTATTAAAATAAGTTCACTTCCCTTTATATCGCGGTCTGCCAGGCAAATGTCAGCCGTAGCGAGCCAGGCCCAGGCATCCGTGTCCGTGTTTTCAGGCTCGAATTTAGGCAGCGAAATATTCCTGTCGCGGGCAGCCGTTGGGGCACCCAGCGCCTCCACAAGTAAGCGCATGCTGTTCTGCTGCGCCTCAAATAAGGCACGCCAACCATCGTTACTTTCTATTGTACGTGTAACGGTATTTTGTGCCTGCACGTATCCCACTTCTGATGTCGGAGAAATCTCCTCCTCAACGACATCAGTATCAGTGCTGGCAGATATAGTGGGCGCCATTGGGTTATATGCAGGCACAAAAATAAACCAGTAACAGTTTTACACTTTTTATTAAGCACTTATCACGTTAACACTTTTTGTAATCGACTTTAACTACTCTTAATTTATACTGTATGCATTTAAATTATAATTAAAATTGAGCAGCGAGTTCGTGACACCAATCTAACGTTACCAGAAGGCACACTCAATGATCCACACCTCTTAACGTTCAACACAAGAATCCTTCTTAATCTCACACCGCGCCATTGCGCACGACCCACGTTAAGATGGCGCCTCGACCTCACTCAAGGAATATCCTCTGCTCTGACACTTCCGTTATACATGGAAATAATGTTTTAAATAATGCAATACAATACTACTGAATATAAAATTATTATAGATTGATTTAAATTAAATTAGTATTTTACAATTGCTTTTTAATAATTAATGGTGGCGTTTATGCAACCAACAATCAACCTACGAGTATTTCCGTATCTTCCAACATACATAGAAATAATGATTTAAATACTTCTACACAAGACTAATAACTGTAAAATTATTATAAATTGGTTTAAATTAAATTAGGATTGTACAATTGGTTTTTAATAAATAATGGTGCGAGTCTATGCAACCAACAATCAGCATATTTCCGTAACCGTGTATGTTGGAATACAAAGAAATAATGTTTCAAATGCTAGCTGTAAAATTATTATAAATTGTCTTAAATTAAATTATGATTTTAAATAATAATAACAATTGGTTTTAAATTAGTAAACGTGCTCGACTATGTAACCAACAATCAGCCTGTTTCCGTATCCTCCGACATATATATATATATAAATAGTTGATCCATGAAAACTTGTAGAAAAGCTGAAACTATGATTAATTTGTAGCTTTAGTCAAATTTTCAGTATAACTATAATAGTTAAAATATGACCAGTTTGAACACTATATGAAAGTAATTTTTATTTTTTGTTTTTGAACTTAAGCAGTTAAGAGGAAAATAACATTATATCGATTGCAGCTTAGAAAAGGAAAAGCGATTTTTAATTTAGGAAACCACAATACCTCATTTTAATAACTATGGGCAACTGTTAAACTTATTACTAATTTAAAAGTGAAAAATACTAAGTGTACAAAATACACTTTTTTCTCAAGTACGAGTAACTATAATAATTGCTTTTGATAATTTTAAAGCTACCTAAACCAGAATACATCTGCTGATATAGCGGGATTTTGCGGATTTCGCTACTTGCTGTCTTAGAGGACACTTGAAAATGGCTAAGTTTAGTCTACACTAAAAGAAACAACATAATACGTTGCTAGAGTGCAAAGAGTCTGTACCTTAAAGGTTGGATTGAAATAAAAGTAGATACTACAACACGTAGCTAAAGTTAAAAACAATAACTTTTTTAATTTTCTAAGGGTTTTAGTGGCCCTAGTTTGATGTAAACTTTTTGTATAAAAAAAAAACAAAATATGATTTTTAAATTTTTTGAAAAAGGAACCGAGTAGCTAGTAGAACGTAACACTTCATTAATTAGATTTTACGTATGAATTGCTAAGTTAAAGAGTAGATATCATTAAAATTAATGGTTTGATCACCAAAAGGAGATTTTTTTTCTAATCAAAGCTTTTTTTGTATACAATGTTGTGTCCGGCAACAGTTCGGACGCGTTGAAAGCGTAGGAATTAATGACGCTAATAAAATAAATGTGCGACATTCGTTTACACGTCCCTGTGTTTATGTCTCATTTAAGACGACATATACTTTTACAACCGACTCGTAAAACGACCCATGTGGCGTGCTTTATCAAGCGGGACTTTAAGAAGCAATTCTTACGCACCGCCTTAATGACTCAGAAATTACCGACAAAGTGAATTCTCTTTTTAAAAGCTACGATTTCATTTTTATTCTACATGTTGATTGGTTCTCGAGAACTTGAATGTAAAAATCGATTGTGTGTTAAACTTTGAGATCTTTTTTGGGATTAATAGGCGGAACCTCTCACAAGATTTAAATAATTCTTAGATCTTTTAGAAGTTTATGCTTTAATAAATTTTTATATTGTGTTTGTTCGAATTTGGACAGAAATGGTATGAGGTGATTGAAAAAATAAATTTACGCCTACAGTATACTTCCATACAGAGACGACAACTGAACTAAAAGGACCACCTTTTAGTATTTAGCATTATATTCCTACTCAACTGGTTAATAAAAATATGACTAATAAATCCATACTAATATTATAAATGGGAAAGTGTGTCTGTCTGTTTGTCTTTCTTTCACGTCAAAACGGAGCGACGAATTGACGTGATTTTTTAAGTGGAGATAGTTGAAGGGATGGAAAGTAACATTGGCCACTTTTTGCCCCTTTCTAATCCCCCACTGCTACCCAGAATTTAATGCGAGCGAAGCCGCGGGCAAAAGCTAGAATGTAATAACTTTATTTCTGTCGTATTAGATACGTAATGAGTTATATAACTTTTGTACTAGGTACACATAATAGTAGATAGGATTTATCTACTAGGAAAAAATAAATTGCAAGCTGAAAACTGTAACATGTAATTACTTTTTGTTTGTATTAAAAACGTATGAGCTTTGATTCAACTGAAATAGTGTGTAATATACTACATAATTTATACTAGAAACAAAACGTTTTTATTGGTCTCTGAAATGAGCCATTATTTGTGTATAAAAGTAATTTCTACACATAAAGCTAACTATTTTATTCAACTTAACATTGATTAAGTTATTTTCCCGCTACAAACAAAGCCAACATTTTCCTTCACTGCTCTGCTCCTATTGATCGTAGCGTGATGAAAAGTAAACAATAACCTGACCAGGAGTATGGAGAATAATTGTAGCAAGTTTCATCAATATCCATCGAGTAGTTTTTGTTTCTATAACGAACATACATACAGACAGACAGACAAAAATTTTACTGATTGCATTTTTGGCATCAGTATCGATCACTAATCACACCCTGATAGTTATTTTGAAAATATATTTCATTACAGAATTGACTTCTCTACAGATTTATTAAACTCGTAGTATAGACAGAATTCATTAAATCCAAACATCAGACTTAAAACTCCTAAAGCTACCCAAAAACTGCAGAAAATTGAAAATCGTCTTTAAAAAGCGACGGTAAAAAGTATTAAAGTATTTTTGATTCTCTTTTATTTCGTGCACCTACCTACGTAAGTAAGTCTGTCAATGTCCCCACAAACCAACAGTTCAAAACTCATACAATAAATAAATACGTTCGAACATAAAAAGGTTCAGTTTTCCCCTTGATTTATATTTTACAATTAGTGCGTTTTAAAAGAATCACGTTTTTATTAACGAGCGAAATAATCAATTACTAGAGTCGTAAATACTTCGAAGCTCGAATAAACGACGTTAAATATAGACAATGAGCCTAAAAAATACTAGTCCTCATTCCAATCTTAATCATTGTATATTTAAAACTATCATAAAAAGATTACACAACAATCGGAATTTCGTAAAATACAAAGCTTTCGAAAGTCTACGCATATTTTTGTTCCCTTGATAGCATCATAGTCTAGTGGTGAAAAAGAAACTAATTTTACAGAAAGCTGACTGGAAAGAAAAATGCGCCACAGAGGTCATTCAAGAGAGTCATACAAGACCTCTCTTGAATGACCTCTGTGGCGCAGTCGGTATATTACATGGCTCCTACGCTCGATTCGATTCCCGATCAATGCAAATCTTTGTGTGCATGAACATGATTGTTTGCATCTGGGTGTTTCCTATGTATGTATTTACAAAAAAAAAGGATTTAAGTATGTTTATCCGTTGTCTAGTACCCATAGTACAAGCTTTGCTTAGTTTGGAACTATGTGTAAACGGTGTGATGTTATTTAAAAGAGTTTTGTTCACTGCAAATATTTTTTGATGGTTAGATGGCGTAGTGCTCAGTTCGCAGAAGTCAAGTAATTGTGTATGACTGTTTCATGGCTGTTTGATTTTACTAGATGTTTCTATGTATGTAAGGATTTAATATAACAAAAAAGTAAAAAGAGCTTATAGATTTAACACTAACTTTTGATAGAGCTGAAAATGTATGATGTCTTAAACATTTAGCTTACAAATGTTTACCTGTTACAGCAAATTACACCTTTACAACACCATTCATACGCCTAGCTAATACCGAGCTAACACATTATGCAGAAGGAAACAAATTAGAGAGAGAAAAAATAAAATGAAACTTACAATTTATGGAGGTTGGATGTGAAACGACAAACGATGCAATATATTATGTCAGTATACTTTATGTGATTTTGTAAGCGAGTGAATGTTTTCAAAAGAAATGTATGCATTAATAGCCTACATGCTTTTCTAGCGGTGAATTGAATCTATCCCCTAATGTCCTAGGCATGAGCCTCCTTCTTTAATGGAGGCAAACTTGGTTTAATATTACCATGCTCTGAGATGGATTGGTGTAAGCTTTTTTGTCAAGTCTTTCTTCATTTATTTCCTCAAATTTTTCCCTAAGTCTGTATTTACGACACTCATGAGATGAAATAAGGTGAATTTACAATACATTCAAACTAACACTGCTGGATCAATATTTTAAAATTAGCCTCAAAAATTGTTGTTGGCATCAGCCAACATAATGACAAAAAAAAATTTTCGTCATTATGTCCACGTGAAATAGACCTTTTACTAATATTGTGTAAGAAAATTACTAAATTATTACTTACGTAATCTTATTTATAATACAGCTGTTTGTATAAAACAGATGAAAGCAAGACAAACGGTCATCTACAAATTATTAGCGTCGGTAGCATGGACACTTACAGAAGCAGAAACGCCGACTAATGGTACTTAATTCGGGCCCTAATATCACGTTTATTGTGATGAGTAGAAAGGGAGAGCGTACACCAACGAATGAACGAAGTACGTAACTGTTATTGACATTATTTTTGATGTTACTGTCACGACCAAGAGAATCGCTCGTTCGCAGATTAGTACTCACTGACGCGAAAATGTTGAAATGAGTTTGTGACTTTAAAATCGGGTTTATGGACGCTTACCGTCTTGATAAAATAGGTGCTTAGAATATAAAAAAAAGTTTAGAATGGTTTTTATGTTTTAATTATGGCTTGAATAAGTGTAATTTCTTGTTCATAAGCAGTTAAATTTTACGATTAAATTTATTCTAGAATGTCGACATTCAAGTAAAAATTTTCGCCTTTTTATTGTCGACTTAGTACGCGTTTTTTTAAAGAGTTAATGGAAAAAAGTACTTAGTAGAAGTGATTTCTTTTACGGAATTTTATGCCTTTAAGTGTAAGTAGTAAAACCTAAGGGAAAGTTTAAGTAGGCATAAATTCCAAGACTTGTTATCTGCAGAAATAGTTTCTATCAAAAATTTAGATTTAGTTCATGAACTAATTTCGTCATTACTACAAAGTAACACCAATAAAGGTTTGAATTATGCAATAAGAAGCAACAAAGGGGTTAAGTTAGCATAGGATACAATGAAATAAACAATCGATCGTGATCGTGTGAAGCTAAAGGGGATAACATACAAACTATTTTCATGTTGGCACATGTATTAGTAGATAGGAAAAGTTCACTAAGATTATGCAATTAGTTGGAAATTGTCAATACAAATGAATGTAGTTGCAAATTGGAAATACATTTATAAAATGAAGGTACCCTGCATACGTAGTCTGTTGTCATTGGATTTTTATAAAGTACCAGTTTACGATGTGTTTTTCTTTTGTTAATTACTGCCCTCTTGAATATTGGTGCCTTTACTCAAACAACATTCATAGCAATCCTTTAATGCCCCTCTTATGAAAACATTTTTAACTACAAGCAATTAGGCTTTCAATGATGCAGGGCATTGTGACACGTTTTAATTTTTAAAAAGCTGCATCTTTAAAACCACATTTTAATTAATATTCCTACCTTTCTATGAATGAATGACTCATGTATGACTCGCTTAATGTATGTGGACGAGGCCTAATCTGTTTGCCAGGATCGTGACAAGTGGCGTTCTGACGTCTCTGCCTACCCCGGACGGGATAAGACTTGAGTTTATGTATGTATGTACCTTCCTATGATTAATGGCGTACAAAATGGTAAGTATGCGAGGTCTCTAAGTACAATATGTTGGTTTATCGTACCATCTAATCGCATTCACAAGTACTGCATTGATATTGCACGATGCTGCTACCTGTAAAAAACTATTGTGAAATACTATTGTTTCAATACGATTTCATTGCGTGATAATATTGTATGTTTTGTTCGAAAGAATATTTGCATACAATTTACTTGCGCTAAGAAGTTTTATTGCTGTTGAATAACGAAATGCCGCGATAGGAAATCTTTGTTGCGAATTCGTATAGAGATGTTAATTTTATGGGTTCTTGCAAAATGATTTGAACTTTACATGAAATGTTTGCTATTTCTGGTTTTGTCTATTTGTTTAGACAATTTTGTTGGCGTTGGGTGACAAAGTAATTTATTTCTAAAGGTCTTTAATTTGGAATAGAAACGACTTAGCAAACTTAGTGTAGGACGGCCCCAGCAAAGTGGAATCACCCTAACAGCTCATTGATGTCTCACTGCAGGGACGGGCCTCCTCCTGTGACGGTGAGATACCACGCTACGCTAATACCACGCTGGCCATACGGATCGGTATAGTGTTTAATTTCAAGTTTTCCTTCTTTTTATTTCGTAAAGATAATATTCACGGAGAGTCCCTTAGTCGGTTTTAACGACAACAAGGGTGGTGACATATTGTTGTTAATTGTTGGTTAATTGATTGATAGGAATATAATCTTCCAGTACATGAGCTGCCTATCTAACTATGTATGACATAACAAGTATCACATAGTCTTACAAACAAGAAGAAAGAAGCATTTGGACAGACCGGCAAGGTCTTTTGACAAGGGAGGTGTAAACTTTTCTTTGTACTACCATCTGATAACTGCATTACCGGTATTCGTGCTTTCTATTAGGTTTCAAAACTATCATTATTGTGGTTAGTCTTTAAAATAAATTGGCATTCTTTATAGAAAGTTCAAAGCTCTTGTTGATGTGTAATTTATTTAAAAAAGTACTTACTTTAAAAAAATATGAAAGTCTCATGTACAAATATTTCAAAAATACCCTTATACTATACTTTAGTAAGACCTCGATAAGTTTTAATTATGTTAACGCAGTTATTTACGCAGGTCAAATTACAAAATGACTGTTACCTATTAATTATGTGGTTTTAATTACGATATTAAGGTTAGGCTGTTCTATGAACAGGTGATGTATTATGTAGTAAATTTGGTCTTACAAAGCCCTTTAATAACTTTTGCTGAAACGTTTTGTGTAATAACTTAAGTGAGAAATATAAGGTTTACACTACTAGTGTTTAAAAAAAAAATAGAGTATTGATAGGTTAACTAATTTTTAAAAATAGGATTGTACGAAAACTGTCACACCTGTAAACTACCATAAACTGCGTCACTAATTATATAATTAAAGAAAAAAAAAACACTTTATATTGTTAATCTTGTGTCTTAGTTTAAACATTGCAGGTGTAAATCCGTCAAATTAAATATATAGGTTTCGTATTTTGAAATACTAGTATTATTTGAAGGGCTCAACAGACATTCACAGTTGTACAGTAGTATATTATTATAAGTAGTAGAACTTGACTCGAATCAAAGCACGACGACTTCAAGCATTACACAAGTACCTATCTACCATCGCTACACGTCCACTAGTCCCATAATTATTGTTTACATAACGGACACAGTATAAACACCCATAGCATACAGTAAGCCTAAAGTATTAAATGCTCAGCAAAACAATACATTACCATGTACATAGAACAAAATAAACACTTATAATGACACACCATTAACACTTACTGATGCATGTTTACTGGGGGGAATAAGTTTGTGTGTGACAAACTAAATTATATAAAAGATACTTACAGATGTTTTGATTGGAAAGCTTGTTGGGTCTAACATACAACATTGACGACCTCTGTGGCGTAGTGGTTATATAACATGGCTGCTGCGCAGAGGTCTCGGGTGCGATTCCCGCTCAATGCAAATTCAATACCTAATTCTAAAATAATCACTTTTGCTGATGATACTGTGGTTTTGTTTGAGGAGGCTACATGGACACAAGTTAAAACATCAGCTGAGAAGGGGCTCCGTAGAATAATAAATTGGCTTGACTATAATCTACTTACTTTGAATCTAAATAAAACAAAATATTTAACATTTAGCATAACAAATAAATATCAACCCCTTTCCAATTATATACTTAAAGCACATTGTTCAGCTTGTACATCCACAACCGAAGATTGCAATTGTTACATATTGTCCACAAGCAATAGCATTAAATATCTTGGTATTGATATAGATAAAAACTTGAACTGGCAAATACATATTAGTAACCTTAAATCTAGAATCCGCAAACTCATACCTATCTTTAAAAAAATAAGAAACCTACGAGACCACAAAACTAACAAGCTTGTTTACATAACCTTATGTCAATCCATAACTACGTACGGCATTAACGCTTGGGGTGGAGCTAGAAAAAGCTCCCTTATAAAAATAGAAAGAGCTCAGAGGTGTATCCTAAAGGTTATAAACTTTAAACATTTTAGATACCCAACCTTCAAACTCTATAAAGAATTCGAAGTCTTAAATGTCCGGCAGCTCTTCATCAAAACTATCATTTTGAGACAACACTCCTATCAAAACCCTATTATTAAATCTGCTAGACGAACATACGATGTCTATGAAGTTCCTTCATGTAGAACTACGTTTGCTCAAACTTTTTCATTCTTTCTTGCTCCGTTGCTTTACAATCGTATAAGCAAAGTTAAGCTCTTAAAAAATATGACTAAATTTGTTTGCAAAAAGACACTTGATGAGTTTCTGTGTATGCTAGACTATGAACGGACTGAAAAATTTATACAAATAGTTAAGTAAATTATAAATTGTTATTCAATAAACATAATATCATTATATATTACATTATATTCAACATATATACTCTTACCTCATTATACTATAGTTTATCTTATGGTATACTTTATTTCCAATATTTATGTAAGTAATTTTATTTCGGTACAAATAATTCTCTTTTTTTTTTTTTGTTTTTTTCTTTTTTCTAAACGTTAACATAATAATAAAGTACATACCTACATACTTACAGATTATACAAATATACCAATTACTACGTTAAAGTAAATAAAAGGAAGAACAAATTAATCAATTCTTAAAAAAAACCATACCTATACATAAAAAAAAAAAACCATTTATTGTCTTACCTTTAAACATAAACTATCTCAATAGTCAAATTGTCAGATTACTAGAATTATAATATTACAAACCTCACTTTGTCTGTAATGCTTAACTGTACTATGTGTTTACTACAAACTAGTTTAGTTGTGGCCGACTACCTTTTGTTCTATTGATATTGCTACTGCCAATAGAAAACTTTCTTTATGTTGATTGCTTTACAGTCGATATTTCTCCAGTGAGAATCATTATCTTGCCGTAACACAGTCTTTTGACTAGCACGGGAGGTAATGCTATTTTTTTCTGTATACCGCCACTAGTAAATATTACTAGTATTGTTAATTTTTATTGTATAAAACTAAAATCTGTTACATGTTTACTTTAAGGCTAATCTTTTTGTTATTATTTTTTGTTAAGTAGCAGTTTTTATGTCGTGTATCACATTATGGAATGTAATACTTACTTGTTTTTTTTAAATAAATTTCATTTCATTTCATTTCAATGCAAATCTTTACACCCGTACCACAAGCAGTTCAAGTATAGCTTATTTTGGGAACAGATGCCTAGTTCCATGTTGCTCCATGTCACGGTTACAAAATATTTAGTTCCTACAAAGTTATTTTCAAAAATATCTAAAAGAAAAAGTATTAGTGTAATTCAAAACATAACACGTGCACTAATAATATACTACTTAGTTATAAAAGAATATATTCGTGTAGTTTTAAAAAAGTAAAATAAGATGAAATTGCAAACTGTATCAACTAGAAAAAAGTAATGCTGGTAATAGAGAAAGTTAATTAGACATATTTTGACTAAACTGTTTGGAACTGTAGCAAGTTGTTTATACATAACAGTAATAAACTACAAGATTTTTAATAAGTATAATCAACAAAATTAAACTCAAGTGTCAAGATATACAGGGTGTCTCAAAACAAGTGTCAATTACGAAACGTTATACAAGCTGCTGTGAATGAAATTCTGTACTAGGATAACTACGATGAAGAAATCTGCCTTTACTTGCCAATTTATATCAAATATACATTATTTTAGCATAATTCGAGAAAACTAAACTTTATACATACCTACATACATAAACTCACGCCTTATTCCGTCTGGGGTAGGCAGAGACGACGAACGCCTCTTGTCACGATCCAGGCAAACAGATTGGGCCTCGTCCACATTCATTAAGCGTGTCATACATGCGTACTAAACGTTATGTTCTATGTTTTAGACCACAAGAATATTATTTAATACTTCGTAGCCAATTGGAGTATTTTATTTAAACACTGATTTGATTTTGTCCATATAAATATAAGCAAATCCTATTCAGCGTTTTCAGATTCGTTTCATTCAATAATTATAGTAAAACATTTGGTTCACTGTTATACATAAATACAGCTACACACTGTATGCGCAGAGCACAATTAAATGTTCGTCCCATTGCGTGATCGTGTGTATTAAGTTATTAGTTCACCACAACCAACTCCAATGTGAGGTGGCAGACAATTCTGAATTTTAAATAAATACACTTTATTTCAATAAATTTAAAGACTAAAATCGAATAACGCTCCCTTTGTCAACTGTATACGCATTAGGCAGCACACACGTGTTGTTCCCATTAATGAGATAATTCCTCCGGGAATACGATAGAAAATGGAATAAATATGGCGACCGAATTGTAAATTTGATTATTTGTGTTACAAAGCTAAACGTTTAATATATTTCTTTAGTGTTTGTTATCCTTTACTATTAGTTTTCATGGTGGGAATGAAGACAAACATTGTGGTCATAATTACTTGCCAGTTGAAGTGGTCAGCATAAGGTATTCGTTTAAATGTTTCCTTCAGCTATCGAATAAGCTGATATCAAAAATTATTTGCAGAAAGTATTATACAATATTGATATTCTTTCGCGTGTTTAATTTAAATAAACAGTGTTACGATGATGTGACCTAGGTGGCGGAAGGCTGATTAAGGAGAGAGACACAAAATCACGCGCGATGGCATCGTTGTAAAAGACCACCCCAACAGATCACGTATTTTAGTTGTTAATGAAAGATAAATATAACTCTTTTAATAGAACTTCATAAAGTAGGAAAATAAAGAAGATTAAAGACACACAACAAAGCTAAAATAATTATACTAACTAAACAAAAAATCTCACAGAAATTACTTCTAATTCATATAACAATTAAAGCAACAAAGAAATTACATATTATGCCATAGAAATAAATATCACAAGTATAAGTAACGCGGGAATGCTTGCTAACAAAAGACGCATCAGAATACTTTTGAATGGCTCATGCAAAGACGAACGCATTATTCACGTGAGAAAAACATTGGATGACGGAAATAACATACAGTGACAACTGAGAACGGAACATTGAATATACAACGTGTGTGAATATAGGTAGGGATGTCATAGTTATTGAATAGTATTACGTAGTGGTGACCTGTTTTAAAAGCTTACTAATAAGTGATTTTTTGCAGTATTGGCCGGGTTATACTAGGATAGGAAAATCAGCCCAGTTTAGCTAAAATATGAGTAATGCAGTTTTCTACAAAACTGATGATTGGTGTTTGTTTTGTGTAAGGATTAGTTTGTCTTAAGTCAGCATAATTAATAAATATAATAATATATTTGCACTACACTTACTTGAGGTATCTCATAATGTTATGAATAAAAGACTAACCACACACGTCAGAGGGCCGGGCCGAGGCCGGGACGTGTTCATTAAGTATTCTTCAAATTTGACAATTTCTAGTTTGTGTGAAAATACCTCCTAAAGAAAATCATGCACTCGGAATACTTTCTTGTACTGGCAAAACTAATGTTGGCTCGTACGACAAGCCACTTCTGTGTTTTGCCAGCCTCATGAAACAGGACATACCAACTGAGATAATGATAATAATATGCTTACCGTTGAAAAATAAATGCCCACCCTATCGGCATACTATCCCGATTTGCGGGACTGGTTATGTGCTTAGCAGATGATGCAATTGATTATAAGATAAATGGACCAAATAATGTGCTTGTGTAACTAACGTGCAAAGTCAACGTAAACATATTGTTAGTATGTTTATGCAAGTATTATATTAATGCAAGTATTCACGTACGTCAACTAATGGTAACAAGTAAAAGTTTTAACATTAAATACGTGATTTTATATTCATACTCTTAACTTACGAACTCTTTATTATATGACGAACGTGCTTTGCTTTCTTGATTTTACATGATTGCAAGAAAAGTGCTACACTCTCACTTTACATTGATTTTTTAAAAGCTTTTTAGGAGATTTTTATATTTAACTGGTCTTGGTCCCAGTAAGTGACGTCGTCTTAGTAACAGAAGTTGTGTGCCATAAATATAATAATGTAGAACTTGAATGTTGGCTTTGATGGAACTTACGTCCAAAGCAAACAGACGATATACAGTTCTTGGTAGCACGTTGACAACTAACCACACAATAAATTAAAAATAATATTTGTCTGTCGCATAAACCATCCAAAAAGGCATGTAACAGTGTTTAGTTAAAAGCGTACAGTACAAGTAGCTAGTAACTTACAAGGCAATGAGACTTAATAGCTTGTCATCATCATCATAGCAGCCCATTAATGTCCCACTGCAGGGACGGACCTCCTCCCGTGACAAAGGGATACTTGGCCTACTATTACCACGCTAGCCAAACGCATTGGTATAGGCTTTCTATGTAATATGTAGGTAATATTCAGAAATAGTCCTTTAGTCGGTTTTTTCGACACCCATGGGATGAGATGGGGTGGTGACATATTGTATTACCTCACGGATATAGCTTGTGTCCCGGGCTAATGAGAAGCGTAGAGGTGCTCTGAGCTATATATGTAAAGAACAGCTTTCTACTGCACCTAAAATGGACAAGCAAGAAACATGACATCAATCGTCAAGTTTCTGCTTCATGTTCGTCATCAGGCTTAGCTTCATGGTAGCTCGTTTTAATAACATCAAAACAAGTCATTTCCATTACTTGTTTTACGCATAAAAAGCTCTGACATTCCGCAATTTCATTTTGTACCCGGATCATGAAAACGGGCGTAAAATGTACTTTTGAATATTCCTTCCACACCTTCCTAAAAAGAAAAACATAATAAAAACGTTGTTACTAAATTTGAATAATGTATTCGCTCAATGCTATCGTATTTCACACTTCCATTAGTACCCCCATTTTGCCTGCTCTTATTTATTTGCTTTAACGTCACCCTTATTACTGCGTGGTATGGTTCAAAATAGTTTTGAAACTGAATGGTTATGACGTGTATCAAATTATCAGCTAGGTGTTGGAGGGTTATTAGGCTGTCTGCAGTATTTGTTCCCTAATGCAGTTGATCCGCGGTTTGGGGTTGATTAGAGAGGTTGGTGTTCGATATCGGAAGTAAATTAGATTTGTCATTATATTACTGCTTATGAAATTGAAATAGGAAATGGCTCTGTCATAACCATTAGCTACGTTTGAGCAGTCACAGTTTTAAGTGATATTAAGCTGATATCGATAACGCTTTTAAAATATTTGATCATTGTAGCAATTATTTTGTTATGACAATAAGCTAACATTGTATCGTATTGAGATGTGAGTAAAAAATAGATTTTACTAGAAAAATGATCTTGAATGAACGAATCCATTAGAATATCAATCAATCAACCAATCATATTGCCTATCGCAGTCTACTGCTAGACATAGGCTTTTCCCAACACGCCCAACAGAACACGGTCCTGGTCCTTTGGTTATTAGAATATAATAGAATTTAATAGAAACATAAGTGTTACAATGTTACATAAGAAATCTAGTAAGTACAAAGAATTGAACAAGTGAAAACATTTGATAACAACTATCACTTTTAGACACTATGCGCTTTTTACCAGGTAAACCTGATAATGACCATATTAAAATATGATCAACATTCTATCTCTTAAAACAAAATATGAATATTTTTGTTTTTTATGTAATAGGAGGCAAACGAGCCACCATGATCACTTACCATCACCTGATGGTAAGTGATCACCGCCGCCCATGGACACCCGCAACACCAGAGGAATCACAGATGCGTTGCCAACCTTTTAAAAAGGTGTACGCTGGTTGAAACAAACAGCATTTACATTTTTTCCTGCAAAGTTAACTCCTACAGATCAGGAGACCAGATTCTGATCTAGCATTATTATTATAATAAATATTGTTAGTAACATAACTTAAATAAAAATGGAATACAATAGCTTCATGCTCGCTAAGGCATATGACAAGTGACATCACTATTAATTTCTAACCCTTTTCATATTCCCTTTCACAGTAAATGAACCAACAAATAAAATCTAGGCCTCGATTTATGTTCTAGTTTTCTGTAGAAAAATCCGTGTTAGCCTTTTCCTGCGTATTATTAATCTACTTTATGAAAAATTACGTTGTTCATTGAGTAATCAAGATTTGTTTTTGGGACCTGTCAAACAAAACAAGAAGCCTAGTTGACGGTAAGCTTTATCAACTGAAGAACTCTGAGCCATGCAAACGGAAATATACATAATCTGTTATCCTTTATAGCCATTTAATTTCACTAGCTAGTGTTTCGTTCACCAAAACACTTAGCACATTATTGCTTAAATGTAAATTTAACGGGCACACCGCGGTTTTACTAACCTAGAAGACCTCTTGCTAAGGAAACCAATCGTCTGATTAAATGGTCAACCTTTCTTCAATCTATGAAACAATTTGTAAACCAAACAAGATTAATAATTATCTCATTTATCCCAAACTTCTGTGTTTCACTGTGTCAACACTGCATCACTTTGTACACTACAAAACCACAACAAACAAACACGCAACGACACAACACAATCTAATTGGTAACCATCGGTGCGGGGACAGAGTTTGCATAAGCCGGGCGAGTGCTAGCCGGCATTATTTTTGCACGTACTCAATTTCCCGGCTCACTGGGTGTCCCAGAGAATAGATATTAATTTACATGAATAAATAAAATTTACATTAAGAGCGTCCGAGAAGGGAAGGCGCAAAGAAAACTGTTACTTGAGTGCACTAAGACTTCATTGCGTCATACTCTTATGGCATGCGTAAACATGCGCGAAATAAGTGTCAGTTTTATTTACTTTGGCTTGATTGGATGTTGTTTTTTTGTATGAAATGTATGGAATACTTTAATGTTATACCTATAATATAATTTTTAGATTATGTTGGTACATGTCATGTTCTTTTATGTCTTTATTATATTTTAATAGGATCATTTTTCGTACATTGTGTAAGCATTACTGTAATTGTTTACTTTAAATAATTATTTTAAGTTTAAGATGCAAAAGCAAAAGCTGTAATTATAATAATTTCAGGTATTACTATTTCTTAACATAAGGCCATTTCAAAGACTTTTCTCAAGGGTTTTCTAAAAATGATTTTGTTTAAAAAACAAATTCTCCCCATCGTAGAATTTGGTATATTGGTGTGTGCTTTTGAAACCTTCTCCTTTATTCTATTCTTGCCCTCGGTATTTGTAATGCATTTTATGCTAATTCTATTTTTTCTAATAACCTGGTAGGCTTGTTATGGTAAATAGAAGTATTTTATTTTAAAAATTGAATATTCTACGTATTATAATTTTTTTTTTAATACCAGTTAAAATAATGTTATCATGGCACTCAATTAAGTGGCAAAGAAATCTTTATTAAGCCCGTTTGAATACTCAATGCCTTAGGATACTCCTTAGGGACACTCAACCTTTGTCATTTTATATTAACGTATTCCTACAACTTTCAAGCTTTTGGAATGTAATAATTATATTCTTACAAAAAAGAAAAAAATAATTACGTTCTTTACTAGTACATTTTTACATGTTTTATAACAAAGCCTTACAAGATCCAACAAAAACAACTAAAAATCTTTATTACATTCATTCGCTTGTATCTTAAAGAAAGTCGTAATCTGACAGAGTCGAAGGGTTTCAATTTGTCATAAAATTTATCGTCGAGCCTCTGCCACCCGCACAAAGAGATTGGAAAAATTGTTTCCAGCAATTCCCTTATTACATGTCCGAAGAACAGTCCCGGACGCATTTCGCCTTTGACCTTAAGTTAGATAGGGAACTGGTGTATTGAATGTAACAATGTCTTACTAATACAGCTTGGAACAAAAGGAAAATTGACATTTGAGAAAGTTACATAAAGATATTGTATTGGTTTTGCTATTTTTGTGTTCATTTGTTTTGTCATTGTCATTTGAAAGAAATTAGATTGTGACGTATTGGGTTAGTTTTTTTTAAATGTTTGCTAATAAGGGACTAAAACACCTTATAGGCAAAATGCTTCGGTTGTATGGCGATTGCAATTGGAGTTGGTTGTGGTCTCGTATTCATTGTTTGTACGATTGATTTATGAATATTCTGAGACTTGTTATTCTTCCCGTAAATAGATATTTGTCAAGATACTCGCTACATGTAATATAAGCCCAAATGCAAGAGTGCCTTTGAAACAAAATCACTATGTTATAAATGTGGTCAGTGTAAATGTTTATATTAAGTCAAAATACTTATTATAATTAAGGGAAAATTAACAGATTAATTAAGGGTAATTAATTAGTTAAAATCTTGTAAAACAGTTAATTTTCTATTTAAAACTCTTCTAAAATAAATTAAAACCTATTTTATCTACGGGTAGCACCAAGCATTTACCTGTTACGAAATCCTTACTTGGCCGATCGTTTTATGTTTTACAGCGGCAATAAAAGTTCCCAGGATATCCGTACGGTATGAGGGTAGCCTGTGGAGTTCTGATACGTAGTCCTACGTATAACGTAATCTCCTGTGGTCGCGAATTGCTTACGAAAATGACACTCAAGCCATGTAATGGAGATTGATTCTTAGTCTTGACGATATAGATAGGAATTTCGTAGGTTTATGGATTTCGCTAGGTTGAATTGGTAAGCTTACGTATATTGTCTTTGTAGGGCGAGCCCAATAATGTTTTTAAGAGAAGGTATGTTTCATCGAGATTTTATTATCTTGAGGTTAATGTGTAAGGGGGTTAGCGATTTATTTTAGAAGATAAATTAGTAAAGTATTATTTTATTGTAGGTATGTCTGAGCCTGTGTCACAAGATTCCACCGACATTGACATTAATGTAAGCACTTAAAAGTATAATATCCCTTTGTGATTAATGTTTCTCTAAAATTTGTCTTAGAGTCATCAGGCTACGTATAACGTAATCTCCTGTGGTCGCGAATTGCTTACGAAAATGACACTCAAGCCATGTAATGGAGATTGATTCTTAGTCTTGACGATATAGATAGGAATTTCGTAGTTTTATGGATTTCGCTAGGTTGAATTGGTAAGCTTACCTATATTGTCTTTGTAGGGCGAGCCCAATAATGTTTTAAGCAAAGGTATGTTTCATCGAGATTTTATTATCTTGAGGTTCATGTGTAAGGAGTTTAGCGATTTGTTTTACAAGATAGACTTGTGTATAAATTATATTTTGTATATTACAGTAATAACTTCATTGTGTCCTATTTGAAAAGACTCGTTTCATTTACGGTACAATTTAATTGATGAATCGCCATCACTAGTCGTAGATATACATGTTTGATTATATGATTGAGATATACATGATATAAAGAGCTACCTCTTTAGCTTATTCAAGTAAATGGGATATATTCCCCAGAAAGAAATTGCCAAAGTAAAGCTAGCACTTTCAACATAACGATCAAAATCTATTTAATCTTTTTATGAAGCCTATTCAAAATATATGTCACCACCCCATCTCAGCCTATGGGTGTCGTAAAAACCGACTAAGGGACTATCCGTGAATATTATCTTCACAAAATAAAAAGAAGCAAAACTTGAAATAAAACCCTACACCAATCCATATGGCCAGCGTGGTATAAGTTGGCCAAGTATCCCTCCGTCACTACAGGAGGCCCGTCCCTGCAGTGGGACATTAATAGGTTGTTATGAAGATGATTCAAAATATCTTCTTTGCAACATAAACATTTGGTGTAGCTAATCAAACTTTATAGAATAAAAACAACGTTTTCTGTAATGCAAAATAATGTTATATTACTTTGCTAGCTAGACAAGTTATTGATGAAAACTTTTGATGAATACATATTATTTTACTCATTGAAGACATATTTATTAAAAACACAATGTGTAGATAATATGAACACTTATCTGAATACATATTTATGATCTTGTTAATAGTGACGTCTTAAAGACTTTGTGGTGTGTATATATTTTTGCCTCTGACTGTACCAGTTAATTTTCATTTTACTCCATTTGTACTTAAAATCCATTTTAGATACACTTATTATCATTTAAAATAGTTTTGTAAAAAAAAGTTGTTTCCTCCTTACTACTCGTAGTTTCATTCAAAAGCGTACATTATTTACCATGTTTACTTATTCAAAAATAAACATACGTGGATATCAATAAACCCATTTTTTAAAGGTCCAACTTCTAAAGGATTTGTGACCCACTTACTAGGGTCGAGTTCTCTTTACAAGGTTTCGTATTCCTTGTATCCCTGTGATAGATCACCCTCTCAACATCCAATGTTCAATAAGCTTGAATAATTTCTGCAAAAAATACAAGAATAAATAGCCCTAAAGCATTAGAACAAAGAGAGCCGATCCAATTTCGTTCAAAGGCAATTTAATTAAAAAAGAATTTGGTAATCATTTGAGATAAAGTTTGCTTACATTTATACAGATCGGACATTAATGAAGAAATAATGTAAATAAGGATGGAATTAAATTATACAATAATACCAAAGAGCAAAAATTTTAATTAGCTTACATCAATTCTGCTTCCAGAGTCTATTTTTATTAGGTATGAACATACTGCATAATGTATGTAACAAATATTAGCCCTTCAAAGTACTACTAAAGGGTCAGGTCTTTATATAACAGATGGAGAACATGCACTATAGATAATTAGCAGCCCTTGAACATTTTAATAAAATGGAAGAAATTTGGTCTATTAATATCAGGCTTGCATGAGATATATCATGAGAGATTACGAGAGATGATATCGGGTTTTGTCTTCTTTCCACCCCGATATTTTTTAATAATAATATAATCCTTTGAATTTTAATTAGCGATGTTTATGTTTTCTTGTCCTTAAAGAAAATAAACAAAATTTTATCATGTAACTTGTTTCATATCAGTATTAATAAAACTCAAACAGTAGATATGCCTTTTAACTTAAATGAAATAGATATTTAAAACCTTTTCAACCTTTAGTAAGCAATCAAAGTTAATTTAATCGCAAATGTAATTTATAGCAACGTGAACACACAATCATCGACGGTAGCTCTTTTATAAAAATACATCATACGCCATCTCAAAAATATGGTAATGCAAAACACCAAGTCAATCCTGGCGTAACATCAACACCCGTAATAACATTGACTAGAAATAACCTGGTTTTGTACCTCGTATTTTCCGTATTAAGTATTTTGTTGAAAGCCCTTTCCTTGTTCGACCCCTCTTTATACTGTATCCGATATCATCCCCTCAAAATTATGAAAGTGTATAAACATTTTCACGCCCCTAACGGCCTCGCCCTCTGATTTCCACATTTCCCGTCTGCAAGTTATTATTATCAAATCAAGCTATAGATACCTGGTTAGATAACGGTTGCATGACTACTCACTCCCTTCACGATAATGGAAATATAAGACTGATATCGAGATTTTCAATCATTGTTTTACGATACTGTAATTTTGAGGGGAGGTCGACAAAATTGATGTATTAATGTTTATAACATTTTGTTTTGTTTGCCTTAATGCAGTAAAAGTGATGTTCCTAAGTAATATAACTGTATAAATTAAGAGTGGGAAATTATACTGTATGCCTATTAAAGTAGCGTCGTTTCATTTTATTAGTAATACGATAATCTATGCACTTTCGTGAGCTCGCAAAAACAGGTTTTCTCTTTCATATAGTTTCTTTTACCAGACTCAGTCAATGCACATTCAGCACAGGTGATCAGCAGCAAAATAATAACTTTCATTGACTTAATTCCTAGAATGTATTTGTACTCGTCATTATCATACGTATAAACAACTTATGTACTTACCTAAAATCAAAATTGATGTAGATCTAGCATTCTTTACAAACCTTAGTGGTTTCTTGTAATGCTTTTATTTAATTACCTAATTGTACCTATCATTAAAATGTGAAATATAAACAAAAAAAAAAAAAAACTACAAGCACAAAAAATCATAATCTAAAAAAAAGTTAAGATTAAAATTTTAAAAGATTATTCAAAGTAGCTAATTTAATCACGCTCCATAAAACTTATTGGCATAATACAAGCTTAAGTTTGATATCTAAACCAGAAACACTGCAAATCCCTTACAAAAACTCTTGCAAAATTAATTAACAAAAAGCTTATAGTACAAGAAACACAAATTGTCGCTAACATTACCATCAAAACTCATTTTGTGTACGTGATAACAAAGAACGTTGGTGGATATGCTTCGATTTGCATAATCTGTGCATCAAACTCCGTTAATTTTCTTTTAATGCGTCGGCACTGCAGGCGGTGCAAACACGAAATCTCTCGTTAATCGCATCTTGTTTAAAGTGAGTTTCGAAAAAGTGTTTCACTTTATGTAATTTTATCCTTGTTGTTTTTAAGTAAACTACGAAGTAATTATAGTACCCCTTCAGTGTCACCACAGCCAAAGTCTACTAATACTCGTACTTTATGCAGAGTTAGACATAACACTGCACAAAATAAGTTTCAAATAAATCCTGTAATTTTATTGAAAAATACATAGTATGTGTTATTAGAGAATAATTTATGTCTTTGCAGGGATACAGTCAAGAAATGGTAAAAAACGTTTTATAGTATAGGTTATATAGTATAGTGTAGTAACTAAAGTTATAAAAGTATAGTAAAAGTATAAATAAAAGTATTATAAAAGTATAGTGATATTACATAATAAAAAATGTATTATATCAACATCTGGGTTGATTTTAGTATAATTATTATCCGTTTTAGTTTTTATGGGAAAATTCATTAAATGAATTTTCCCATAAAAAGTGTGATAATTTGACAACTAAAGTTAACTTAACCGATTTTTTATCGATTTTAAGGAAAGAGAATTGATATGCAGTTAATATTTTGGATATTAAAATCGATAAAAAATCGGTTAAGTTAACTTTAGTTGTCAAATTATCTTACCTATTGTATGACAACTAAAGTTAACTTAACCGAATTTTCAACGACTTTAAGGAACGAGAATTGACATGCTGGTTGTATAAAATATTAACTGGTCGCTCGACCTGTCGCTAGATTCAAGATAGATCAAACAAAGCGAATACTATAGGGAAGGACAGACATGACTTAGAATAGAGAGAAACAGCGTACACAAGCTGTAAGGTAGTACGTTTGGATGTTAATATTCATTACGCTTCACCCCTGGGGAACTCGATTCAGACAAATCGACGGCGTTGTCGCGTTTCTCGTCAGACTAATGTGTGAATATATAGGTATATATCTAGGTTCTACCTTTACTAAATTCTAGATCAGATATTCTATAGACAGGATTTGCTATCTATCTTATTGTGGGGTAAATAAATTTAGTACGATATTAAGGAATAAATCAATTAATTTTCCTGAATAACATTTTTCTGTTAATGGGTTTCATTAAACACGAAATTTAACAAATAAATAAAAGGATTATCTCCTTTTATTTTTTATAATATTGAAAAAATAGACATATCAATACAAACAACAATAAAAATATTATTTTAAATACCAAAACTAACGTTTCTCCTCTTAAAATAATGCTAATTTTTACGTATGTTTAGACATTTTAATTTAACAATTTTGTGGTGTCAGTTCAAAAACCAAAGATTATAATTATTTATTTATAGCGTCATATTAGTAACGAGAAACATGTTTTGCACCATTTATGTATTCACAAAATAAATCTTGACAAACAATATTATTCTTGGTACAGTTTCCTTGAAAATCAATCAAGAGCACTCGATATTGCGACGTGCTTTCATATTTAATTCATTTTAGGGAGAAATGTTCAAAGGATTATAACATTCTACGAGAAACTACGGTTCGTGCAGAGCAAGCGAATTCTGTTAGGATAGGAATAAATTACAAGTAAATTAAATTTAATAATTTAATTTGTTTTTAAGGTCATTCCTAAGTGATGTGTAAATCACATTGAGTACTGATGCGGATTACCTTAATTTCAATTTTTTTTTAAACACCCTTTATTTTTTATCCCTATTTAGTTACAATTATTTATTTTAAAATTACGGTACCCACTTAAATTATATTATGAACCCGAAATATATTTTTTAATTTGTTTATATACATCGTCTGCTTTTTTTTATAAGTAGTTAAAGTAAAAACTGTTTTAATAGATGACGATACAATCGCAAAGAAATAGGTACACAGCTTTATATTAATATTCATTACAGCTTTTGCTAAGCCTCTACAGTGGTACAACTACGTAGAAGCGTAAGCTTCACGTCTCTAAGATTCAGTTAACCGTGATAATGCGGTAAAGGATAATTGTGGAAATATTGTGTATTAAATAGTATTGAGGTACACAATAAGTTATACTTTGTAATTAATTAATTAAGAAAACTAAGAAAAAAATCCAAATTATTGTCCAAAACAGGCGATTTCACATTCATGTAAACTTACGAATTTAACAAAATGAATAGAGATTGGCACATAAGAGTTAATGAAATTTTAAAATGTTACTTATCAATAGCGTGGTAGGTAGGCAAATTATATTCCTTTTAATAAAATAGTAAAAAAATAACTGTCATTACAATTCTCTTCTAGTAACCTTTGAAAGAAAAAAGATTTAATATCTGCGTAATATTTCAAATCATTCAACGATTTCAAAGAAAAACTTTTTAATGGTCTTAATTAGTTTTATAACAACTTCAGTTTTAATGGTATAAAAAAAATATGATCAAAAATTGACGAATTCAACGAGCAAAAATGAAACTTTATTAAATATAATTTTGCTTGTAAAATAATTTATAACATCCCCACAGGCACGAAAAACCTTTTGATTGAATTTTAAAATGATATATTTTAACCGGATAGTGAACGATATACGGATCATTTGCATTTTGTTTTACTACCACTGATGCTTTTGTATAAAATTTAAGAACGAAACTTTTTAGGACTCTAATTAGAGTAGACAAATTAGAGTCATAGCAGCCATGCAGCAGCAGTTACATGGCTGCTATGACTACGCAGAGGTCTTGGATTCAATTCCCGCTCAATGCAAATCTTTGTGTGCATGAACATGATTGTTTGCATAGGTCTGAGTGTTTTATATGTATAATATAATGTATTTACAAAAAAAAAGTAGTATTTAAGTATGTTTACCCGTTGTCTAGTATCCATAGTACAAGCTCTGCTTAGTTTGGAACTATGTGGCGTTGTGTGAATGTGTGAGGATTATTAAAAAAAAACGGTATTGACTATGCTATTAGATTTACTAATATTACTAAATTAATTCGTCCCAAAAAATGTATAAAACGATTCCAATTATATTTGATGATATATTATTTGATTGTCAATAAGTTTTTCATTCCGTATATAAGACACGTTACAGCCTTATTCCTAACCACTCTAGATATGAGCATTCGGGACTTGTAATAACACGATATGGGAACGTATAATAT
This sequence comes from Schrankia costaestrigalis, assembly GCA_905475405.1. Lineage (NCBI taxonomy): Eukaryota > Metazoa > Arthropoda > Insecta > Lepidoptera > Erebidae > Schrankia > Schrankia costaestrigalis. Next base: position 5,531,441 of record FR997835.1, on the reverse strand, counting down.
AAAATCTTTTCACTGTGGCTTATCTATCCTACATAGCCTTACTATATTTTACTTTAATTTTCTACGTTAATATACAGTGGCAAATATATTTTCTTTATTTTACGTTTGTTTATAATGGAAAGCAACATTCTTGTATAAATATCGTTGTTACAGAACAGTATGTTAGCAAGACCTTAATTAATTTCGTAATTGTAGCAAGATAATTCTGTTTTTATGTATTTGGTTTTATTTAAATTATGAATGATTAAAAAATAAAAGTTATAAAAAAATTATATTTTGTAATTACATTTTAAGCTGACCCTAAAAAGAGGATATCTTTTTGTTTTAAAGGTTTTGCGCCTAATGGCCTACGCAGACCCGGACGGCATGGCAAGGGATTTTAATTTTTACTAATGGAAATTCAACCGTACTGTTACAGAAATACGACATAAATTGCTTTACTTTAAAATGAAAAATGCCGTGCGATAAAATTCCTTTCAATGCCAAAAAATAGACCTATAGAAAACATCTTCATCTAAAATTCTTTGTAATTGTGTAAGAAAATTACTGCGTGATAATTACTGAAGTAAATGAAAAATGATGTGTTTAATATTATAAAGCAATGCTGCATTATTACTCCAAAATGCATCAGTTTTTTTCATTTGAAAGTAAGAATTCTTCATGATTCCAATTCAAAAAAGTTCATTCGCTACTCCACAGTACCAGTGTAGGCAATTGAGCACTTAAAAGTTATAAACGTTCTGTGCAACAATATTCAGCACTCCAATTACGGTAGTAGCATTTGAGTGGTCTGGAAGAATATTGCAAAAAAGCTGGTACGGGGGCAAGCGCGTGACGTCACGAGCCGTTGCAACAGAACCTAATAGGAAATGCGATCGTTGTCTTTAATCGAATCGGTGTGCTCTAGAATGCTAGCAAGTTGGGAAAAGCGTAGAAATGCAGTAATAGTGAAATTAGTTTTTTTTCTAATTTGTATAAAGAGTATGTAAGAAAGAAGCTTTTGGTTGGTGGAAAATTCCCTTCTTTTGCAAATGTATTATTTGAAAATTTATACTTTTTTTTCTTTTGTAATTTTTACTTTTTGCGTTTATTTTTTTATTAATATCATCACTTCTTTATAAAATATGAGTTTGTATGAAACTTTAAAATTGTCATGGGTAACTAACCAGAAAGCCCTTATCAATGAAAGCACAATAACCACAACTTAAATGGTTGGTTATATTAGAGTAATAGTATTAAAATGATTACATAAAGTTATACTCAAAAAAGTCAAAATCCATTATTAAGTCCATTATTAAGTCCATTTATTAAGAGATGATCCCTTAAGTCAAATGTAAAAAAAAAGTTACTTGAGGAAATGAGTTTGAACCCTATTTTGGCATGGGGTTGTGAATACCAGAAACATAATATAAATTACATAGGTGTATTTTATTTTCCATTATAATAAAATTCATTCAATAAAACAGTCTCCTGAAGTTATGTTATAGTTGATACTAAATTGCATCCAAAGTGATACTGATTTTACACCTCCAGTACTCTACTGTACTAAATAAATAAATTAAATTAAAGTAGACTCTAAGTAACATGAAATCTATTTAATATGAAACTTATGCCTTCATCATTAATCAAGTCTCGTTCACACAACATTTTTTAACACAAAAACTGCGAGAACAGTCTGTATGGTGCAAACGACAAAATAATTTAGATAAATAAACTAAAACTGAAGAATGAAATATAATTTTAAAAACATAAAATATAAAAAAAGACTAAAATTAGGTTACTTTTATTAAATACATTAAGTTATAAAACACGCTATTAAACTAAAACTTCCCCTTATCTTAAGGGTGAAGAAATCTGTACTTATCTTGTACCACAACCGTAATGAAATTTCCCGTCGCCACTGCTGTCCTAGCATTTGATACACCTGCTATAAGCTCCTATAAAACTGTAATAACACTAATGGCGTTCGCATGTCTTTATTTATACAGCCCTCTCGTAAACGTGTCGTTATTTATTAAAGAGTGTTTCATTGTTTTAATTTTAATAGAGACTTCGTAAAAAGTTTTAGCAATTATTTGAAGTGCTTTTTAGATTGACGGTCTTCTTCAGCCTCTTTGTGGGTTCATTTTGACGTCATCGATTTGTTGGCGTTCGATAATAATATAACAATTAACTTTTACGTTTGAGTTTTTGATTAATTGTTTGAATTTAATAATATATTTATTTTGATTATTTTTTTACAACAAAATGGTTTCTTTGTTCGTTCTGAGTACTACAAATCATATTTAATGAATTTACTAATATTTTTGATTATTAAATAATGATTGAATATAATTATTAAATTATTATTAATTAATTTTTTACTTTTTTTACAGCAGAAGCAGAGCTTTTTTGGCCATTCAGACTTTTTTTCTCTTTCTTCTTGTATTATTTTTTCCCTTTCGTGTGTCTTTATGGCTAATAAACGATTTTTCTTTCTTCTTCTTCTCTCTTTGTCAACCTTTACACAACTTATATCATATATTTTCTCATTACACAGAACATATTAACCTTGCAAGCTCAAAATTTGACAAAAGAATTTAAAGTTCATTTTTATGAAAAAGTTTGTCTTAGTATAGCTTAAAGGTTTAAAGCACCATCATCACAATGCACGCTTACTCAACACTTGTCAATTAAAATAAAATTATTTTTTAATAATTATTTTGTACTGTAAGCTACAATACAAAGCATTGCATTAATGATTACATTGCATGTAAAAATACATTTCAATTGAATATTCAATATAAAGACATTTACTTCGTAGACGGCGTTTTATCACGAAAGACTTAAACAATTAACTCTGTTTTTTAATATTCTTTGTATTACTACTACAACTTGTTAGGCACATAACTGAGTTTTAATTGGACTTAAACATAAAGCATAAAAGGTATATGAAATTAAGTAATGACGACCTACTTAGTCATCTTTGTTTGGACAAAGCTGTTGTGTATCGGACTGCCAATACAACAGTAGCAGATCTAATTCTTCTCCCATTCCTATTACCTCCAAAAATTTTGGGTGGATGAATATTGGTATTTTATTTGCTCTGTGAAATTCAAGTTATAAAAGTGTGTATATATAAAAAAAATAAAAGCAGTCTATTTCAGTGCTAGACTTCTCTTCTACAAACAGATTCGATCTATATGCTCGATCTCTCGCTTCATTTAATAATTTTATTAATTCGTCAAACATAAGTCAAAGTCTTGCAGTGGGTACATATCCAAAGATGCAGCCCTAGGTATAGATTTCGTGTTTTATACTAGTCTAAGCTAACTTTGATTTTTTTAATACCAGTCATAATTCGGCAAAGAGATATCTTAAGCCTTCAATTTTTCTCTTCGTGATAAGTTACTTTTATTATATAATTTTAAATTTAAGCACAAAGTTTTAGTATCGTTTTTTTTTTAATTTATTAAGTGCGTATAAACCTAGGTTTGTTACAGTGGCGGATCCTCTATCTGTCCATATACTTTCTGGAATGTTAGCTATAAGCGAAGACTTGTTATTGGCTGTCAGATTACCACTTTATAAACTAAATTGTAATATTAGCTGTAAGTCTTCCATGTTGCTTAAATAAATAAATATCCATCCAAATTATCTTGCCCATTCTATGTATAACATGTATGTATTTACGAAAAGAAAAAAACAAGTTTATAAGTATGTTTATCCGTTGTCTAGTACCCACAGTAAAAGCTTTGCTTAGTTTGGGACAAGATGGCATTGTGTGAATGTGTAAAACAATAAAAAAAATATTATTAATTACTCACGTAAAATATAACCCTTTTTGGTTTCTTGTACAATAAAATATCGTTTTGTATAAGTAAATTGTATTCAGGGACACGCAATCAATCACACTTATTAGTAAGCGTCGACGGCGCGGTAGTCGCAAAACTTGACTAAATTATAGTCTTGTGTTCACTGGGGAACATTCATTGCAGGACATCGTGTTGTTGAACATGTTCGGACATGTTATATGTGTGATTTATGTATGCTAAGTTGTAGGGAAAGTTATTAACCTGATTTGTAGGTGTGATGGAGAAATATTGTCAGGCATTTCAAAATTCAATCGTAATTTCGAGTAGTACAACTTACAAATTTAAACAAATTTATTAGCTACATTACTGAATAATAAATTTTCATTTTAATATTGTTTGCTTATACCGCAAAAACAATGTATTAGGTACAAAGAATAGAGAAAAGGTTTACATAATCAAAGTAATAATAATATTACATTTTAAATGTAAATAAGTACATTACCAATAATCTCAGCAATCAAAATAAACGACATCGACAAAACAAAACAATAGGCAGTATTATTTCGAAACATTTTTCGTATGTAATTTTCAGCGAAGGCTTTGCATAGAGTGCCAATACTCATAACACTTATTGGTATTCATAAACGTAGGAAGGTTCTAAACTGTAGATCAATATGCCGAAGCTCGTAAGCCCCCTGTACCACATCGGCCGAAGCCTTTGTACTCCAGATTACGTTATTTAGGCAACCATTGACATGTAAATTCCTCTAGGCTATTAAATTTGCATTCTAATTAAAACAAGACACCCGGTATTGGCTTATTTTGTAAGTACTCAGCGCTTCAAAATAATCTAAGGACTGTCTACTTTATGTTCCTAAAATCTCAAGAACGTCGTACATAAATCTAAATAAGCACTTACAATATTACAATCTTGAATAAATAATTTGGTACACAAATAGAAGCAGAGTTGGCAAGTGTCTCAAAACGTAGTATCGCTTTACCATACATATTATATTTTAATATGTGTGGGTATTATTTAAAGTAATAAATATAAACTTAAAACCAACTATTATAAATACATACATATTTATGTATTAAGCTACCTGTCTATTTCAAATAGATAGTATTTTTTTTTTAATTCCTCGCGTTTTTTTGCCATTTTCTTAAAGCTCTTTTCTGCTTCATACTTCTAGTAACAATTTATGAACAATCAGGGAAATACATTTTCAAGAGACCATTGCACTCGCCATGAGCTTTTATAAAGTAAGAAGAAAAGATGTTAAGGTATAAACTAATTCTCCTTACAAATACTTCAAAGTGTTATACCAGGAACCAGACCCATTTCCCAAGTTTTCATTGAAAAATGCTAGCTGGCATGAAAACTTTAAAACTCCGTGACCTAAATACTCAAACTATGGCTAAAGTTCTTGGAGAAAATTTATGCGAAAAAGATTAGCCAGCACTTTTTAAAGCTTGCTCAATAAAATGTTTTTATAAAACATAAAATATAACAATGAATTATTTGATTTTATAAGTGCTATGCGACGGCAAATAATAATATTATTCCTGCTGACCAGTCTCATGGCGAGACCCAACGCGTGATAATGCATTATTTATACGCCCTAAGAGTACCAAAACGAATGCAGATACTAACGAAAAATAAGATACGGAGGCATAGTCGCCTTTTGTCTCAACGACAAACGTGCCTCGTGAATAAATAACACAAATAAAAATCCTATAAATATTGAACAACAGTATATTTCACACTTTACCGAGAGCCACAGTAACTGAGATATATTATGACATGGTTTTATGTCGATTCGGGTTTTTTGGTAGGTTTATGTTTTAACGAATCTTTGTTTGTAAACGAAGCGGAACAATGCACTTGGTTTTTGTTAACATTTTTTATAATGTAGGCTCGTATATGAACGTCCATGTTTGGCTATACTCGCAAAAAGTTTCTGGGAGGTACACGAGGATCGATTTTTTTCATCTGTTACAGTTTTTTTTTCTGAATTTTAAAAATGACAGTATAAAATGTTAAAATAAAAATGGTTTGGGAATAAAAATAAAATAAGTGATGTTAAAAGTGACGTTATAGTTAGAAGGCTATTCGTGTAGATTTGTTTAGTTTTCAATCAATATTTCATCGTCAGAGGCACCCGGTCACCACGTAACGTCAGTGCTAGCAAAAACGATTAAAGAAATGTGTAGAGAGGAATAACCCTTTTTTATATATTTTAACGAACTTATAGGTTTTATTATTATTTATTTACTGATTCTGTAAAGAGTGTAGAAATTTAGAGAAAACATTATTTGAGCATGAATATTAAACTAATAAGAGCCCTTGTCTGCTCTCATCTATTCTAGTAGGCTTAAAATACGAGATTACGTCGATTAGTTTTCATAAAAATTACGATTTACGAATTAATAAGGAAACTAAATAAACTCAACGACGACATAAGACGCAAAAAAAATCTCAAAGCCGTGATGCCAGTTAGTAATAACTGGCACTGGTCTTTTTTGAGACTGTAACTAGTAAAATGTAAACTATAAAAGATTATAGGCGACGTATAATAATTATTTGTAATTTTTTTCTTAAACCTAATCCAGCTAATCATAAATAAAAATTTCTAACTAATTAAACCTTAAATTACAACAGTAGAAGTCTCCATTGTTTTTCTAGACAGCATACAGTAAGCATATGAATAGTCGATATAGAGGGTGCAAAACTGCTGGCGCGCAATACCGTTTGTAAAACGTTAATATATAAATCAAAACGCTGTTCACGGTTTCGGTGATATGGAACAACAAACGTTTACATTTCACAATTTTGTATACGTTTCAATTTTATAGAAGTGCATTTTTTATTTGGAGCAATTTATGTTGATGACTACCATGTAGGGGAGCGAGGGGTTTGTTGTAACAGTTTTCATTAAAACTAATATATCTTGAGATCTATTGATTGAATGTCTACTAAATAAATATGGATGGATGCTGTAACTCTTCCTGAACCAAAACAAGTAAAAATAATACCATAACTATTTGTCATTATTTTACAATAAATTATTTTCTAGAAGAAGTGCGGTGTTACAACTTACCTCGTGCTTGGGGCAAGTTGTAACATCTACTGGGGCAAGTAGTAACGCCAAAAAAAAACAAAAATAATACCTCTAATCATTTATTCTTTGCTTGATTTTAACAAATTTTACATCTTTTTAAAGTAAGTATTATATAATTCTTATCAAAACTCAAAGTAAATACACTTTTTTAGTAATCAACACCTAAAAATTAAGTAGTTAGCAGTCTTATTTAGTTAGACACTTTTTATGCCACTTTTAAATCACAGTGATTAAATTGTTTATATCTAAGGTGTGCTTCGTAATTCTTTTCTTAATCTATCTTACAAAGTATGATACTTATACATAGAAGAATCAACATTTAATGGGTTTAATTATAATGAAATTCAGTTTTCGTCTGAGCTAC